>CAMTDV010000022.1:0-1200000 GCA_947069175.1 Scalesia atractyloides | reverse complement strand
CGAGGCAGATCTAAGCTGCAGGAGTTGTGGTGGTGATCACGGGAGTTCAAGGCAGGAGCTTGTCACGGTTTATCATACCAATCTCCACTTTGATTTCTTTGTTTTGATCAATCATGCTAACTTGTTATCAACTTTGTTTTAGCTACTTTTTAAACATGTTGTTAGGCTAGATTTTCTTTGGTTACCTAGGTTTTGGATTATGGAATTATGAAATTTTGATTTGCTTTAATTTAATTCATGGTTTGAATATTTAAATTGGTAAAGGTCACAAATTTAATGATCTAGTTTAGGGTATTTGCATGATTTTGTTTGTTTGATGATTGTTTTGTTGTTTTGCATAAACTTTGGTGAATGTCTTTCATATAATAGGTTTATGTTACTTTTCCTATTCTTAGGAATTCGTAAAGTTGTAGGTAAAATTGGCCAATAAAACCGGGGAAACAATTAGATTAACCATTAAATCAAACTTGTCATTATACCTAATTTGTTAATTGAGAAATTGCAATTAGTTGGCTGAATTAATGTGGTAAATTGTTAGGCTAGGGTTTTGAGAAATTCCCGAGTCTAATGTCCTTGTCATAATTGAATCAGTTAATCTAAACTAGAAAATTATAGTTGGTCTAGGTTAATTATTGAGAGGTAATTAATAATTAGGCGCTTTACTAATTTGAAAAGATAATTGAAAAAGAATCTTTAGGACCGGTAAACGAATAAAAAGGATAGGTTATTGTAGGTGTCTTCCTGAAAAGGGTCGGGGGTCTTGTTTAATAATCCTAAACTTTGATATGCTAAGATCCCGGTAAAATATTCAACCAGATTAATTATTGTTAAATTGAAGGAGTAGTAGTCTAAAAATCCAACCTAGGTAACTAGTTTATTATCTCTTGGTAAAAGTTCTAATAAGTCCCTAGAAGTTCATAGTTTAGTCATTTCACTTTAGTAGTTCTATTTAAATTGATAATTTAGAATTATTAGTAAAAACCCCCTTTAAAATATACATAGCGTGTAATTGAGTCTAAATTAGTGGTCTTAGTAATTAGAGAGTCCTGTGGGTTCGATAATCCGGACTCACTTAGTACTATTCTACAATTGATCGGTCCACTTGCCGGTTAGTAGTTTAGTGAATTTTAGGAGTCTAGAGTATAATTTGAGTCTAGAATTAGGGTAATTTGTTTTTTTTTAATTAACTACTTTTAGAACATCAGGTTCCATCTACTAACAGATAATTAAATACATACATACATACACACATACACGCTCCATTCTTACCCACACCTCATAAACACTCTTTGGTAAGTTTGGGGTGTATTACGGAAGCTTGAATACAAGTTCTATACTCACCTGTACCTCACACAACTATTTAGTAAGGTTAGGGTGCATTTTGGAGGTATAATGGGGCTTTGGAACTAGTCTACGGGGTCAAAGAAACGGGGTTCCCGACATTGATAGGGGCGTAGACAACCTCTTAGGGCGCCTACCAGTCTAGTAGTGTGACGACTCCCAACCAGGGCGTCGGCGACTCCGCCTGTAGTGTCGGCGCCCTGTTTTCATTCTTTTGCGCGTTTCGACCCTCGTTCGCGCGTTCTGATAGTTCCCAATCATAAAATAACATTTTTCCAAGCTGCTAAATCATTCTAACACTAATCCCCATACCCCAACATCCAAATTCCACATCTTTTTGTTTCACTTGTTGTTTTTTACTTGTGTGCTTCTACCATGCTACAAAAAATACTTACCTTAGTACTACCATTATTTATACATTGTTACATGATTCCCTATATTCATACAAATAAAACTCTCTTTATCTACTAAGAAGTGAATCAGGAATCTCTTACCTTGAGCATCCGTGTTCATGCTTGCTTCCTTGCTGTCACACCCCGACCCGCAGCGGAAAAGGTGACCGGGGCATGATTGGGTTTTCATCAAAGCTCATGACATTTATTATAAGGTTTCATATTTATTATTTCAATTTAAAAGAGATCATACAATCATATCAAACAAATACAACATGTTCTATTCATCCTTCTAAACTTCATTATTTTTCTTCTAAGGCAATTTCCTATGTTTTCCATGCTTCATCCTGTTCACCTGTATCATGTGTAAAAATGGTTTTTGGGTCAACAAAAAGTTGGCGAGTGAACCTTGTTAGAAAACATTAATTATTTATTTCTTGTTGTATTTTATATGGAAACATGTGCACTATTCATATATGAACAAACGTAAATAAACATACAATAACAACAATTAGCATACAATAACAAACCATTAGCATACGATATCACACAACAACAAACAATAACATACATTAACAAACCAACAGCATACAATAACATATCAACTTGCATAAATATATAACATGAATGAAACTGTGCGATCAAGGCTCAATCAAACGGAGCCGATCGTATTGCATGTACTGAAAATGATAAATGTCTGTGCGATCAAGGCTCAATCAAACGGAGCCGATCGTATGTTGGCACGCCAGGTTCACGCTCATAATGTAACGGGGAACATGCTCAACGCTCATAATGTAATGGGGAGCGGCGGCCTATGAAATTGCATGTACTGAAAATAATAAATTAAATCTAAACAATAACCACACAAACAGTTTATACAAACTGAATACACATTTATTCATGATATGATGTATGCACAATGATTTAAATATAATAAATAGTAAGACACATGATACACCCCAAAAACGTGATTTAAACGGGGAATTTGTAGAGATTCACTCACATTGGGTGCGTTCGGTGAATGATGATGAATGCGCACCGAGTTTAGAGGATTGATCGTCGAGGAAAAACTAACCTAATTAATAACGAAAAGTAAGGTAAATAAATGGATTTTATTAACAACTTTAATAGGATTTTTGGCTATATTTTTCTGAGTTTTAGGCTATTTTCTAACTTTAAAAATGTTATTTTTAAGTATTTTTAATTGATTTTTAAATAAAATAAATAAATAAAAATAATAAAAAAATGTTGACTTTTTGACCGTTGACTTGTTGACCGTGGACCGTTGACTTGTTGACCGGTTTTATTGTGTAAGTGTATGCGCCGGGTGAGGCTCGAACCTGAGACCTCCCGTTCGCGTGCACGCAGCTCTACCAACTGAGCTACGTGTCTAACCCGAAATAATTCTGTTTTTAATTATATTTATATACTAACTCAGTTTATTCAAAATTCTTTTATTTTCAAAAATGTTTTAAATCATCGGACCGGTGTCGTCAACAGGTTTTTGAACCCGGGACCTGAGACTTAATGTTACACACAGTCCACCGCTGGACTGTGTGTCTAACTTGGCTTAAATACAGATTTTTATTATACTTAACATCTAACGGAGTTAACCCGGTTCAGTTTACAAAAAAAAAAGCATTTTATTACAGCGAATGAGGTTGGGACAGGAATCGAACTCGCGTCGTATGTGTATTTGTTCGCACACAATCCACCGCTGGACTGTGTGTCTAACCCGTTTATAATACCGATTTTAAGTAATCTTATAACATAACTACTTCGTCTTCTTCGTTCAAAACTCAGACAACGGTTATCTAACTGTTACTTGATTAATTCAGTTAATGAACAATATCAACAATTGAAAAGTATTGAACCGAAGAGTTTGGGGAAAGAAAGTACCGAACAGATCGTCTTCTTCAGAAAATCCGGTGAAGCTCGTCGGCTCTGTTTTGGAACCTTCGGCTGTTAGAATCAATTAACAGTTTGGAGGGATTAGATGTGAAATTGAACTAATGAGTAATGATTATCAGTATGTTTGAATGATCATACCGGTTAACAGCGAGTTTTCGACAAATCCAGAAGTTTTCCGGTGAAAACAGAAAGTCCAGCAATGTCGTCTGTGGTTGATTCTGAGCGATGGGTTAATGTTAGTAAGGTTCTAACAATTGATTGAAACAATAAAGTCGAAGTATTTTACCGTTTTGAGTTGAGTCTCGGTTTTCCGGCGACTTGCAGAGAATTCCGGCGATGATCAGAAAGCAATTCCGACGACCAGAAAATAGAATAAACACAAAATTAGAAGCTCTGGGAATGAAATTGAATCGCGAGATGAGTGTTTTGTTGAAGTAATTTCAGAATGAAAGTTTTCGTTATAAAAACCAAACATCACCTGAATTCAAGTTCATTAACGACTGAATTGATTTAAGATGTCAGTTTTATCGGTTATGATCAAGATTCCGCGAGCACTCAAACGTCTTGGTCGGTTTGAAAGCCGATATCGGTTTCAGTTGGCGAAACAGGTTGACTCTCAGTTGAACATATGACTTAATTGCTCCCCAGAACTTCACAAAAAGATCAAGTGGCGGAGCGGTTGTAGAGATGTGTGTTAATGCTTTGTAGGCTCTCGGCTGACCCGGGTTCGAGTCCCGGCTTCAGCATATTGTTTTTAATTCACTCTTTTTAATACATTTTCAAAAATAGATTTTATATTCTAATATACTTATTAATTATGTATCGTTTAAAATTAATTTGGGCATTAAATACGCAACGAAATTTTTAACTGGTTGCTCGGTTAATAAACGAAGCGGGTTTGGTAAATCCGGTTTTTGGCGGATGTTACACTTGCCTCATCTTATATCTTTGTTAGCATACATTATCATACATGTTATCAATCACATCCAACTCATAACTTATATTTGACTTTCATTAGTCAAATTCTAACTAGCACGAGGCATAGATTAAGAATCGCATCACTTCAAACAACACAATTCCACATGTCTTCATGCATAACACGTATTGATCTAACACGCACCGCATGATCTCTCTAATCTTACATTTGTGTTAGAAAGCCTAGCATATCATTCTCGCATTCGTTGACTTTTAAGAAAGCCAACTATTAAAATACAAGCTTTCGTCCTTAAAAACAAACATCCATATTGATATAATTAACCATACTAATGACACCATATGTGTTTCATACTCATGTTGTAGGACACATACAACCATATAATCACTTAGTTACATCATACATAATCAATTCCATCCATACTAGTATCTTCATAATTCTACAATTAACACCATAACCCATGCTTAGCTAACCCAAGATCATTCCCACATTATCCCTTCCCACTACATTCACATTCTTCACAATTAACATGAACTTACTTCTTAAACTCAATTAATAATTAATCAAACACATAGTGTACATCATACTATTCAAGCATAGAACATAAGCTACTAATGCATAATTCTTAGTGAATCGTACAATCAACTATATTTCCACCTACGACATATTCTTCATGGTGGTATACTATCAATTATATCATTATTACATTCTACATATGTGCATCCATTACTAGCATACAATTTCACATACTAATATATAGTAGACATTTCATCAAATAGTTGGCATACATACTACTATCTAAGCATAATGTACAATTAATTCATGCTTATCTTCTTACTTCTTGATTTCAATCATCAAATACACTAACATCAATTTACTTCCATACCAAACTCAATCTAACTAACAAGAATCCAATACATACAACAAAATTTGCTCAGGATTTGATATGGGTGATAGACCAATGTCGCCACATTCACTAATTTAAGTGGGTTTCATCCTAAAACATCAATTTACTTGAAATCATTCATAACCCAAGTTCTATTTGGTGATTCTAACACACCCTCATGCTTAATTTCATACGAATCCAAAGATTTGTCAAACACCCATTTCTATCAAAATCATCAAATCAAATTATAACTTACCACATGTTTGTTAAAGCTGGATCATCAAGAAAGAAATCGAGTTTATGCATTAGATCAAGGCTGAAATCCTTATTCAATTTGGACTAATTGCATTAATTTTGAGCCTCCCCTTATTCTCCTTCTAGTGTGTGTCAACACAATCAACTTTAAAACACTGAACATGATACTTTTTTCCTTCTTTTATATATTCATTTTTCTAAGGAGTTCGATTTCAGTCCCTCATGTATGCTTGCTACCTCTTTTGTCTAAAACTTCATCCCTTCATATTTAACTTACATTCTAACCAAGTTAGATAACCTAGTTATTTATTTTTATTTCTTAACACAACACGAGAAAGCACACTAATTAATAAATCGTGTTTTTGGGGGTGTTACAGGATGGGTAATGGGTTGAGAATGCTCTTAAAGGTCGGATACATAGGTATTTTATTTTACTTTGATAAGTAGTTTATTGTGATTGCTAAAAAAGTGATTATTTAAAAGAATAATATTACTAAATCGATATGATTTTACACACATATACATTAAAAGTGTGTCCGCAGGTTGTGGCAGGGAATATAGATACCATTAATCATGTAGTATGTTAATTTTATTTAAATTAAAATACTATAGCAATATAATACTCAACTTAATGAGAATAAAATTTCCGTTCTTAAGGTGTAGTTTTTCTTAAAAAAATATTAACGTATGAAAAAATTATGGTTGTTCAAAAATCGTGTGGGTAGTTGGTTTAAAAGTTAACAATATGTTTTAAAGGATTGTACTATATATTTCAATAGTTGTATCACATAAAATTTTAAAATTTTGTAAAATTACCTTGTTATGCTCCTTATATGCATTATAATATAGTGTACATATAAACACAAGGTCGACATTAACGTTGCCTAACTATTTTTTATTTTTAAGTAAACCTCAATTTTAGTCAACATGTGTCAAAGTTTCGGTTTTCGTCCAATGGTTTAAATATCACTTTTCTAATCATCGTGGTTTCCGATATTTCTCATCAACTACGAATTTTAACCCCTTCCAAGTTTCTTATTGAGCAACACCCATGTACCCCTTACAAGAGGGGTATTTTAGTCATTCTATCAACTTTTTACCATATGTTATTCCCTAATACACAATTAACCAGTTCACCTCCGTAACTTTATCATTCATTCATCGGCTTTAGAAGAAGAAACACGACATCACAAAGTTTTATTATGGAACAAATTCAAAAGTTTGACTATCCTAATTGAATGATGCTATGTTGTTGATACTATGATACGTTCGTAAAGCATCAAAAGAGTTCGATCCTTACCAAGTATATGGTGAGTATTTATCAATTTTTCTATAGTTTTTTCTAGAATATTCAGTTCTAGTTTTTGGTTAATTTGTTTAGGTCAAAATCCAACATTTTTTTTGTTGAAATTTTACCACGTAGGATACTTTATCACGGTGTGTAACACCCCAACTCGGATGTGCTGATGTGTCACTACAACAGTGTTTCAAATAAAGAAAGACATAATTTCATTAATTAAACCAAAGTTGGAAATACATAACAAAAGTTAGGACAAATCCGAATGTCTAATATAAATTATTCATAAAAGATAAAGTTATGAGGTATCTTCAAATTAATCATAAAGCATTAGTCTTCTCACTTGATCCTACCCTATGTGTCCTATGAACTTGAGGTGTACAAAAAGTTTTACGGATGGAATGGAATGCCCATTATGGAATAATAGGCTCAAATTGCAAATAATAATCAACTCGAATGATATCACAATATCTCATAACATAAACTCATAAGAAGCAAAACAAAGCAAAGCATAACATATAACTGAACTGACTATATCATACAGATGTACCCATAAGCATAACCGAGTCTGATAATACGTGACGACATACACGGGGCCACTCTTGTATATCAATTTCACAAAATGGTGCATGTTGGCATACTTACATCCATCTCCTAAATCTAAAACTCAAAAATTGAGCTAGACTCGATCGATACCCTCTTATAAGCTATGTACCAGACCTGTACTTAAGAGATGTTGTGAACTAATCTCTTTGTCATGGGAAGAGCACATGTTGTTGATGCCACAACAACTCCACGGGATGCGAGTGCTTAGAGTAATAGAGTACTTAAGTCATATAATTTGATGAAAATAGCCATAGCAACTAATAATACATATAACACACACACATATATATCGGATTATGTGATAATGAGCACAATATAATCCGATCGCATGATGTCAAAGTCAAATTCAATAACAATCATAACTAGAACATGAAACGAACACACAATCAAACGAATTGATGTTCAAAGACGTAGGGATTTCCAAGTTATAAAAAACCAATGGGTTTATATCAATCAAATATAACAAACAAGAGGAAGTGGGAGTAAGGATTTGTACCTTATATGATTATTAGTAAAGTTTATCTTTTCAATCACTTGTTCGTCGAGTCCTATACTTGTAACTATGGGTTTGATAAGAATTTATGAACCTTTAATGCTTTTATACAAGCCTATCATGCCATATTTATTTATCATATATAAGTTATAAAGATTAGAAGGATAAAATAATTATATATTTATTATGTTTATGTTTACATTGTTACTTTATATAGAAATAATTATATAAGGTAATTAATATTTTAACCCATTTCATAGATTGGAGAACAAATTTCTTTGATTCAAAAGTATTCTAAGTGTTTATCATATTTCTGAACTCTTTACATATCAGTTTAGAAGACTTCAAAATCATTTGTTGAACTTTGCTTTCAGTTCAAAAGACTTCAAACTCGGGTTAAAGACATCAAATTTATTTTTATTAGACATAAAAACTAGTTTAATGGCATCTGGTTTATTTTAGAAAGACGTCCGAAGTACTTAAAAGACATCAGATTTGGATACTTGGTTTGGAAACATGAGATGTAGTTCAGAAGACATTAGATTAAGTTTAGAAGACATCGGATTAAGTTTGGAAAACATCAGATCAATTTGGAAGACATCAGATGAGTTTAGAAGACATCAAAATGACATCAGATCAGTTTAATAACACATTAGAACTCCTTTTTTGACATCTGATGAGTTTAACAAACATCAGAACTACTTTCAAAGAGATCAGATTAAGTTAAAGAAATAGCTTAGAAACATGAACTACTTTAAAGACATCCGATATGCTTATCAGGTAATCTAGTCTATTCAAATATCTGATCTTTTTATCATATAGTTTCAGTTTAGTTTAAAAGTGAATCAAAAGAGTTTAGTTCAGTTAAGAAGACATTAGATTTAGCTCATAATACTTGATATTTAATTTAAACCACTTTTGATATACTTTAAAGACATTAGTTTTAATTGAGACATCGGAATTACTTTAAATACACTAGTATTATATGAAAGTTATTAAAAGTACTTCAAGATTACTTTCTTGACTTTATACTTAGTTTAGAGACATTAGATTAGTTTGGAGTTCGTCGGCGGCAGTGTATTAGAAGTCATTCAGGCTTATCAGAACTTAGCAGAAGTCATCTGAACTTGTCTGAACTACTTTAGATACTTTAAAATTAGCTCACAAGACTTATGAAACAATTAAGAAGACTTTAGTTGACTTTAGAACTCGTTTTAATTTAAAGCTTCATAAGATTTCAGCTCTAGTTCCAGAGTTTAATGTTGTAAAACAATGGCCTAATAGCCACGCCTAATATGTATATGATAGTAGAGAGAATATAGATAGAACATGAAGTAGAGAAAAATGGAGAATTCTTATTATTACTGGGTGTATATTGTTCATACAACAAGACCCTTAAATATAATGTGTGGATGTGTCAATACAATAAATACAAATGATGGAGAAACTTATTACAAACAAAAGTTTTGATAACCACACTAAATAATATTCATAACACTCCCTCTTGGTTATCAACGTAATATACTTGGATGTGCCATCTCTAAGGGAAAAAGAGTGCAATGCGTATTTTCTCCCCCCTGATGTTTCTGGATCAGTTATGTTGCCTTATTAAACATATTACTAAGAATTCCTAATGATACATGTGTAGTACTCCCCACTCATTCTGATACTTATCCTACAAATGACGTTGTTGATCTTCTTTGAATGTTGTTCAAGACTTTAACAGTCAAACAGTTTGCGGCTTGATCCGTGACATGCAATTCTTTAAGCTGAACAATGTTGTAAAACTTATGCTTTATCCCTAACATTTGCGATTTAGGAACATGGACGATAAGGTTTTTGTGACTGCAATGCCACTACTATTCTGAATTGCTAAGAGGACATGAGTGTAACTCCTCTTAGACATTCTTTGTTGGACAGGAAGTGTCTTTAAACTCCTCTTACCAAATATACTTTAAAGATACTTCTTGTCCAACAAAGAATGTTTAAGAGGAGTTACCCTTATGTCGTCTTAGCAATTCCGAATAGTTACAAAAACATTATCATCCATGTCCCTAAATCGCAAATGTTAGGGATAAAGCATGTACCAAACTGCCCTAAATTCCAAAAATGAATGGGATTTACTTTTTATGTTTTTAACTTAAGAGTGATTTCTTAAGACAAATTTGTTCACACAGAAAGAGGTACTCACATAATCAGATTTTTGGCATAGTATTCAACAAACTCAAAAGAAACTTAATAAGTTCTTAAATATTGAATCATAACATCCAGACAACATTAAAGTTAATATGTTGTTAAAATTGTAGAAGTTAGATACCATAACAACTCACACCTATTGATAGAGCTTAACTTGAGAGGCCTAATCTATCAAGAATCATAACGGAAAAAGAGTAGAGGTGGGGCGGTTTTCTGATAATTTTTCATTAACAAAAAAACAATACTTAAAAGACATTTTAAACGAAATAGCAATAAACGAACTACTCGTGGCCATTGAGATCATAGTTAACTAACCATAGTGTTTTTAAAAAAAGTAGTGGTTGATACCAATCAAAAAATAAAAAGAGGAGTTACACTCATGTCCTCGGTTTTGTTAGGGTTAGCTGTGAACATCAAAGAAAAACGTGATAATCAGATCGAACATGATGTGAAGAAGAAGACGAAGAACAAATCATTTACCTTTTTCCGATAATCATACCATAAAGTGTAGTCACATTTTACATAGAATTGGGTTGTAAGATATTTTTATGTATTTCATGACTGTGCGTATAAAATATTGTTTGACGTGAACACTAGTATATGATTTACAGATAAAATGTGTTTTGCTCGATAATTCCACTAAAATGGTTGAATCAATACTACCAAGAGGATCATTATGTCATAATTGTTAAAATGTTTAAAGCTTGTTTTTTATGATTTATCATCTTTGTACTTATGTTGTTGCTTTTTGAAAGAAGCATATCTCATAATGATGCAATTCAATAACCAAAGAAGATCGAACACAGGAATAACATTAACACGTTTTTGTAAAGCACTATGGTTTGTTTTTTTTCTATATTTTTAATCTCTTTTTAACATAAAATTTGTTAATCCAGTTAATAAAGTAACCACATGTCAATAAACTGAGTTTATTTCAAGGTTCAAAGTGTTTTAAGAGGTTTAATCTCTTACATCATGTCAATAAAACCGAGTTTATTTCAAGACGGCTGAACCAGCTTGGCTGCTTCCTGTATAAAAATTTAAAATTTAAAGGAATCAACAACAATGAGACAAATTTGATAGGTAAGAGTAACTAGGGCTGCAAACAAACCAAACGTTCGGCGGGAAGTTCGTTTGTGTTCGTTCGTTTATTAAACAAACGAACACAAACAAGAAATTTCGTTCGTTAAGTTAAATGAACGAACATAAGAGAGGGCGAGTTCGTTCATTTAAGTCCGTGAACGTTCGGTAACGTGTCAATGAGTGTTATTAGCTTTTATATTTTGTAAGTGTCAATGAGTGTTATTGCTTGCGTTCAGTAACGTGTTCGTTTGTGTTCGATACTTCAAAATTCCGACAAATAAAATATTTAATAAGTGTCGATGTATTATATATTTTGTTTGTGTTGATTTCTTACCATTTGTGTGTTCATGAACATTAATTTGTGGTCATTTGTGTTCATTATCGTTCATTTTCATTCGTTGCCTAAAATTAACAAACAAACACAAATGAACACGATTCATTTCCTTAACAAACAAACACGAACATAAAATCTTGTTCGGTAAGCGTTCATGAACAGTTCGTAAACACATATATTTCTTAACAAACAAAGATATGTTCATGTTAGTTCGTTCATTTGCAGCCCTAAGAGTAGCTATCTCTTAATACCTCAAAGTCAGACATTGTGATGCTAAGGTTAGCCTTCTCTTCATGGGTCCATGGCTTCTTCCACCAGTCTGCATCTTGTGCAGAAAGTTCCAACTCTTTTGCATCAATACTTCGCCCCATACAAAGGTCACCAGCATTGTCCACCAACGATACCAAATCAGTTCCAACAAAACCTGGAGTTAACTTTGAGATTTTGACGAGATCAAAAGCACCTCCAAGCTTCCTATGCGCTACGTAGCGATAGCAATAAAATAGCGAGCGCTATTTTATGTTGATACACAAGGAGAAAATTTCAGAAATACTTTATATGTATATCATATCAAACTAAGTTGTTTTATATGTATGCTTAACAAAAGAACCTTAACTCCTGTTATTTTATACCTATAAAATCCCGCTATTTATATTAAAACAGAAAAATAAAAAATAAAACCTAAAATCCCGCTATTTGCCAGTTATGGAGGCGCCAAAATCAAATAGCGACACATGAGTGCTATGCTACGCTATTTGCTGTAGCGCTCTCTATGAGTGCTATTAATAACTATGATGTCGGCTAAAGTTAGTATGCAAGAGAAAAACAACCTACCCTAGTTACCTAATAAAAGTATAGTTTTTATAGTATGAATATATGATTATGAGTTGATTTTAAAACTGAAATCTCAAATGCAAACATTCAGAGGTACATACCTGATACCCCATAGACCAACTCAGGGGCTGCAATCTTATAAAATGGAACTCCAGCCTCATTAGCAATGGCATTAGCTAGTGTAGTCTTGTCGCACCCAGGCGGCCCGTGTAACACAATACCAGCCATGGGCCTTACTCCAATGCTAAGAGGCACGTCCGGTTGAAACCAAGGAATAATTACACCCAGCAGTATCCCACGCAACACATCATCCATACCACCAAGATCCTTAAATCTAGGGGCGTATCTACCTTATGATAAGGGTAGCCTCCGCTACCCCTTGGCGCTCCGACAGTAGTGTAAATTTTGAAAAACTTGACCTTTTTTTGATTTTGTTACCTTTTTTTTAAAACGTTACCCCTATGAAGATTTTCTAGATCCGCCACTGCTTAAATCTAACTTTTCCAACACCATCAGCATTAGGAAAATTGTTCGTGGGCTTAACATATTTATCTTCCATCCCCAAATCAACTTTTCTATCGGTGCTATTGGTAACAAGCTCTAACTCTACGGTTTTAGGTTTATATTTGTTTCGAAGCATTGATTTCGTTAGATTGAACTCGGGGCTGTAGACCTCAACCTCAGACGTCGCAACCGGACTTATATCTTCATCTCCATCCTCAGAAGTCGCTTCTCTGTATCTATTTTCTTCGCCTTTTTGCATGACGACACCGACGTGATATCTTCGTGTACACAGCGGCTGAGCAGCTTGACGAACAAGGACGACTGCTTCTTGCATGCTTTCCCCATAATTCTATGATGGGGCGGCAATGACTTTTTTTGTCTATGAGGTTTATATACTAGGCTTTGCATATTTTTGTCTAACCACACAAGTTCTTAGATTCACACTATAGCCCCACGATAACTGTTGTACAAATGAACAACTTGATGAATGGAATTTTTTTTCATAATACTGTCTTTTCTAAAGTAGTTAAAAACAATTAAAATATATCTATACTATTGTTAGGGGTCATTTTATAGCTCGGAATCCCGGTGGCTGTAAATGCTTGGTCCTGACGGAGCTAAGGATCCTGAGCTCCGGTACTACTAATGTTTGTTTTATCCCTTCTTGCTAATATTCGCAGGTATATTCGAAGGCAAAAGGCTATAAGATAAAGACTTTCCGATTATCGCTTGAGAGGTAGGGGAAAACGTGCTGAAGATGTGTAATGACCCGCAACGGTCACTTGCCTAGACTGAAGATCTCGGAAATATCAAAGACATAGTTAGGATATTTTTTTATCTCTTGTACTATATATAGAGCACTTTATCGACTTAGAAACACACACAACACTCGCAAAGCATATTGTGTTCACTTAGCAATTGAACAAGCACTTCCCTATTTATAATCTTTTTTCATTATTAATAATATCGGAGCTAGGTAGTTTCCAGTTCCACGGTTTTTGTGTCGGCGAACATCTCTTGAAAAGGGCTTTTCCCAGTAACTTGTGTTCATCAATATTTATTGTTCTCTTTCTTTATTCATTCCATTTTTAGAAATTGATCCAAATTTACAACCCGTAAACCTGTATTCTAATCCAGGATCTTGGAACTTATCCAGGGATCCTATCCCTGAGACTTAAACTCACTCTTTTGAAGACCACACTACCTTACTTTCTAAGTTTGGTTACTAAATTGAACTTGTCAGTTTTTGACCAAAACAATTTAGCGCCCACCGTGGGGCAAGTGGTGCTTTTCATCATCAAATCTTTCTTGAAGTTTCTCTTGAACCAATTTATTTTAAAGTTATTTCAAAAATGGCATCTCAATCCAAATCGACTTCATCTCTAGTTGTTTCTCCAACCTCTGGTGTGAGCAATTCTATTCCTCCAACATATCAGAGGAAACCCACTTCTGTTGGAATCACCTCTTCTGAATATGGGATACCTATTGGAGGACAAGTACTTGCTTCTAACAATAATCTCCTATCAATGTTTACTACGGTGAAACAACAAATAAAGCAACAAAAGGAGACTAACCAGTTGTTGTTCAAGGAACTTGAAAAGCTAATGGAGTCTAGGAGGCCGGTGGAGACAACAACACCATTGCATCCAAGGGTCCTGAGCTTTGACACTATAGGATCCTTAGGAATCCAGCAAGGAGACTTCCTACCCATGTGATCTGGAACAGCAACAACTGCTCCAACCCCATCTGGTATGAGCTCAGGGATCTAGGAATTACTCGAGGATCATTCTCCCGAAATCCTAACATAGGTAACACCATTACTATCATTCTTTGAATACTAACAATTTGATGCAAGATTCAGGTGTTAGCCCAAAAATGGTCAGGGAGTAAAAACTGAGAGACATGATCTCTAGTGTACTAGGTGTGATGCAACCCATATCGGAGGTATCCCCAAGGAGTCATAGGATCTCTAGATTCACACACCCTATTTGCGATGCAGAGATCCTCAAGCGGTTCCAGACTCCCAACATGACACTTTATAATGGAACCAGTGATCCCGAGGAGCACATAACCCAGTATAGAGTAAAAATGGAGATTAACCCCATTCCAACAAAGCAAATCCAAAAGAAGCGTATCTATGCAAAGGATTCGGTTCAGCCTTGACAATATCAGCCTTAAAATGGTTGTTGAACGTCTCTCCAAGTTCTATTACATTGTTTGCTCATTTTGTTAACTTATTTAATAATTAGTTTATTACTTTTCTTTTAGCTGGACTTTTGAGAGGCTAACTAGTGATCGGTATAGAGTGACCCAAGGCGCTGACGAATCCCTTAGGGATTATGTTAGTAAATTCGGTCTAGAATCCCTGGAGATCCTAAACCTTGATATTGCCACGACAGTTCAAGCCTTTAAAATAGGATTACAAAAGGATTCCCTATTCTATGGAGATCTTGTAATGAACCCTTGCAGCAACCTGGACGAAGTTAGGAACCGAGCTTTGAGGTTCATAAGCCTTGAAGATGACAAGAAGATCCAATAAAGGATCAACCCACCTGTCAACTATTATAATCCCAATGGAAAGTTGGAAACCTCATGGAAATCCTACAAGTCCAAGCCATATTCAAGGAATGACAATCAAAGAGTCAATGGGGTGGAAGACGAGGATCACGAGGAGGATTATCCCAAACTAATTGATCATTGTTTTTCTTTTGATGTTTCAGGGTTATTATGTGCCATGCAGGATCTTGGAGACAAGGCTCGATGGCCTAGGAAGAACGACAGAGCATCTGGTTGGAAAGACAAGTATAAGTGGTATGCCTACCATGAGGATTTTGGGCATCTGATTGAGGATTGATTTGCTCTTAGGAAGGAAATCAGCCATCTTCAAAGGAAAGGATGCCTAAAAGAATTTTTAGGTCAAAAGAAGGAGAAGAGTCATGATCCTAAGAAGTCTACCAAACGTGCAGAATCACCACCACCGGATGCAAAGGTAATTAACTTGAATTCCGGTGGATCTGATGTTGATGCACTTTTATGTGGATGTCGCTAGTGATGTTCGAGACCGTTCGGATCACGACGAAGTCAACGACGTTCCTCCGTCAGTTCGACTCGATGTACAAGATTCAAGTGACGACGACATGGATTTATTATGAATACAAGTGCTTTAATTTGAAAGCCCAACACAAGGCTCATCTCCTTTACATCTTTGGGCCTCAACTATGAATTGGATTACGCTCTACATCATAGACTGTCGATACATATGAATGGTGACTGTCGATTGGTACAAGATCTCATGCACTATCGATGTGAACATTATATATGTGACTGTCGTTTCCATGACAGTACACATGACTGACTATTAAAGTTATTTCCATCATTTTCGACTTGTACACATGACTGTCGAATGGACTTAGTCAATGTCGATAAAGTGTGTCTTGTGTTAGTATAAATAGATTGTCCGTGTCACTTGTAAGAAGGGAGCTTGAATGAGCTAGAGAGAGTATCAGAGTGCTCTTATATGTTTGTATTTTGTACTGAAACTTTGTCCGATTAAATACACGAACAGTTAATCATTGAATCTTTGTTATTCATTACGTTCTCTCACTCGGTTTATGGTGTAGCTTGGATTCCACACTCGTTACACCATCCGAAACAAGAAATCACCTTGTTGAGATCCGATTTCAGGACCTACAAGTGGTATCAAAGCTTTAGGCTCAATTTCTTGTTGAAAACCGAGTAGTTTGTGAGGTTTTTGAGTGAGTTTTGAAGTTTTTCTTGGACAGCGATGTGTATTACTCGATTCCAGTTCTGATGATTCTGTTTGTAGCTCAATTCCTCTACCCCTAATTTATATTTTCTTCGCCTTTTTGCTTGCGGAAGACTGTGACGTGATGTCATCGTCTTCGTAGTTAGCACTTAATTTCTGCTTGCCGTTGTTGATGTGAACATCTAGTATTTGTTTCACCATCTTTGTGAAGAGTTGGTGCTAGTAACGACCGTATTCAGGATATTTAGCCCGGAGGCCATCGATAAGTTTGTCGGTGGACGGTATAGAGTTGCCGTAGGTCTCCTGTACACGGCAGCGTAAGAGTTTTCCGAACATCAGCGTCTCATGGCGCCCGAAACACCACCTCCCTCGGCGCTATGGGTTGTTAAAATCGGTCCCCGGGATAACCATACCGGTGCTACACATTGGTTTCTCTCTCTCACACACACATATGTACATAACTGAAGGGGTTATTACATAACTAACCCCTAGACACTTAAGTGATATACCCCCTTATAACACATTTGTTACGTGTCGTATAACCCCGCATCTATATAACCCTCCACTACACATGGCCTTATAACTCATGCTTATGATGTTTTTACGAAAAAAAAAATAGATTTTTTACTTTTAATCTAAAACTTTTCATCTTTTGTCATTTAACTACACAAAAGTTGATTTTTTTTTTACTTTCTAACACAATTTTCATCTTTAATTTAACCTCACAACATTTTTACTTTCAACTTTTGTCGACTATACTTTTCATCTATTGCAAATTTTCGTTATTTTGTTCTGAATTTAGCAAGGTATCACGGTGTAATATGATGTGTGGTCCAATGTTTTTACGTCTATTTAACTCCATTTGACTCCATTTGACAGACGGAGCACAAAGCTCACATGACAAGGTAAGGACTTTGTTCTTGCGCCTATGACTATGTAGTATAAAAAAGGCCACTTTGTTCTATGAATTATACGTCACATTCTCGAAATGAATCACTAAAAAAATGAATAAATAAACAATTAAAAGGCTTATTCTTTGTTATAATAAAGATCCAAATATACAAGGTATAACTAACTAAAACTCCAAGAGCATTATTCATCCACAAAGATATATATGTACATATTTATAGCAAGCAGAAGAGTTCAGATAAAGCAGACTGCACCATTACCAAATATCAACACTCAACCTAGATTCCGAAATCGAAAAATGTACAACTTTCATTGCACAATGTACATGTCACTACATCATTATCTCATTGTAACATTTACCAAATATACATCAAGTACCAAAGGCATATATCAATCCTCATCAATATCACCATCAGAATCACTTTCATACAGCAAGTCATCATCATCAAGTTCACGATCAACCCTCGATATTTCATCGAGAGTGTTTTGTGAATTCCAATCAGGCGGGAACGTTTTTTGAAGTGCTTCGGTGAGATCTCCACCACACCGTTCAATCTTGCGTAAACACCGGGCCCAATGCACTGCGGTTCCCATGTCAACGGTCAAACCAGCGTCAATCATTTCCGCACAGATTTGTTGAATGCTGGAGTAAATGTACTCCTCAGCTACAGAGGCTCGGGACAGCAATGATGTCATCAAGCAATGGTACACGGCCAGGTCGGGTTTCAGCCCGGCTAACTTCATGTCTTCAAAACATTTCATAGCTTTCTCGGGAAGCGAAGCGCGGGCCCACCCATGAATTAATGTTGTGTATGTTTTTATGTTAGGTTTTAATCCTGCAGCCTCCATCTCTTTGATTGTTTTGTCTGCTCGCTGCACTCAAAATGCATAATTGGTTTGTGTTTTGAAACTGATTATTTGATTATTGTTTCGATAATCTTACAGGAAGTAAAATTGCCACTCTTTAACTTGATTTGATAATTATCTGACCGTAAAATAAATTACCAAAATCTGATGGACTTTTACTCTCATCTCATTAGTTGTATCTCACTTTTTATAAGATTAAAGTACACGAATGGTCCCTCTGGTTTACCAAAACTTTGGATTTGGTCCCTAGTTTTCCAAAAGTACATGGATGGTCCCTGTGGTTTGCACGTTGTAACGCATTTAGTCCCTAGCTTTTTCCACTAGTACATGGATGGTCCCTGTGGTTTGCCACTTTGTAATGCATGTGCAAACCACAGGGATCATCTGTGTACTTTTGGAAAGCTAAGGACCAAATCCAAAATTTTGGTAAATCACTGGGACCATCCGCGTACTTTACTCTTTATAAATATGTGTTTCTGGTTATTTTATCTACTATTAATAATTTAATACCTTAAATAATCAGGATTCATCAAGCCCTTAAATATTTATTATATGACATTATCTCCTACATTTCACATCCGTTCTTCCCCTTGCCTAAAAAATAACACACACACATATATATATAAAAAGAGAGAGAGGTGAATAGTGAAGACATACAAGCATATCTCCAGCTTTGCAACAAGCGTTGACCAAGGATGTGTAAGTACGGATGTCGGGTTTGACCCCTTCTTGCTTCATTTGTTGCATTAGGTCAGCTGCTTCCCAAACATCACCTCTTCGAGCCCATCTGCAAGATAATATGTTAATATCTAATAATTAATAAATACTTTTCACCAAGTAATAATTGGTTCAAAATGACGTGCATTCATTTTTTATTAAGTACATGCTTGAAGGTCAAACTCATATAATTTTCACCCTAACTAAACAAGTAGATCATCCAAAAACAAATAATTAACAAAACATCTAGAAAAAGGTTGTAAGTACCAAAACAAACGATCACGAAAAGTATGACGCTATTTTATATATCTAGTGGGGCTGCAAACAAACCGAACATTCAGTGAATAGTTCGTGAACTGTTCGGCGGGAAGCTCCTTTGTGTTTGTTCGTCTGATAGATTAACAAACACAAACAAGAACTTTCGTTTGTTTCATTAGATGAACGAAGATGAACAGATACCGCATTTGTTCATTTATGTTCGTCAACGTACACGTTCGGTAACATGTTCGAATATGTTAGTTTGTATTTGATAGTTCATTAGGGTTTTTAAATTTTTATATCTTATTTATATACTTCAAAATTCCCACTTATACAATATTTAATAAATTTTAGTATGTTGTATATAACGTAAGTTTTAACATATGTTGGATTGTTTTCGTTTCTGTTCATAAACGCCTTTTGTTTCTGCTTATGTTCATTTGTGTTCATGAACATTCATTTTTTGTCCGTTACCTAAAATTAACAAACGAACACAAACAAGTTCACTTTCTTAATGAATGAACACGAACTTAGAATCTTGTTCGGTGCGTGCTCATGAACAATATGTGACCACATTATTTCCTTAACGAACGCGAAAACAACTTGTAAAAAAATTTGAAGAAATTCTTACCCGTCTATAAGTATATTGTAAATAAAAGTATTTCTCGGAATTTTTTTGGCATGCATTTCTTTGGTGACCGCTAAAGCACTTTGCATCCTCCCGGCTTTACAGCATGCTTTGAGTAGTGCCTCATATGTGAATACATCGAGATTTAATCCCTCGTTTTTAACTTTAGAAAAATACTCGAATGCTTTTCCGGTATCACCGAGTGATGCATAGCCATGCATGATTGTGGTGTACGTGTGCTCGTTTGGTCCAATCCCCGCAAGTAACATTTCATCCAATACTTTTACCGCCCTATCCATCTGTAAAAAGAATCATCATTTCACAAAAGAACTGGTGTTTGGAAGTATACTTTGACACATATAATGTATTATTAAATAACGGGTATAAATGGTCAATTTGACCACAGATTTTGTTTGGATTAATAGAAAATTCATAAAAATCAGACGCTTAAACCACTAAAAGTTGCATCAATCCGGATGAAACAAAAATCAAACTTGGTTACCATGTACTTAGCGCCAAAATAAATGACCAATAAGAACATTTTATTCAGAAGAAGTTATGGAAAACGAGAAAAAGTCTCAAATTACGTTTAAAGATATGGAACACAAGTAATTATATTTACCTTTGAAAAAACCGGTTTTGTTGTAATTTGTTTAAAAGTGATTATCCACATCCAATTGTTTGTAAATAAGCAAATGATCAGCGGTTTGTAAAGATACTGAGCGGGTCAGACAGTTGTGTAATGGGTCAAAACATGTCAGGTCAAAATTCTATTTTTCTTTTTCAGTTGGGTTGACCCAAAATATTTGTTTGTCCAAATTTTATATAGTTATATATATAACCAAGGTCAAATGTAGCTACAAAAACCTATTTAAATGTATTGAGGTTTTTCAGAAATGAATTTTAAGAACTTTTACGCGTTAAAAGATAAAGAATTCAACCTGTTCTCTACTAAACTAATACCTTTTTATTTTACCCATTTGACCCGCAAATGATTTGAAATTGTCATATCTACGCAATACTCCTATAATCATTTACAAAAAGCAAAAACACCCCCTAAATTCAATTTCTTAACGACAACATACCTGGCGTTTCTCAACTAAACCAAGAATTAGGCAATTGTAAGTATGGACGGTCGGGATGCAACCACACATTCTCATCAAATTAAAAACTTCAAGAGCTCGTTTAGCATCTCCGGCTCTTGCAAAACCATGAATTATGGGCATAAATGTTCTTGAAGTCGGTTTATGTCTCAATTTTTTCATCTCTTCAACGGTACGTTTTGCACGATCCATGTTTCCCATACCACAAAATGCAGTAATAATGTTGTTGTAAAGCACAACGTCGAGTTTTAAACCGTCTTTCACGACATCTTCGAATATTGCAAATGCGTTTGCCCAGTCTTTTAATTTTATAAAGCCGTTAATTAACATTGAATATGTCTTCATGTTGTGTCTTATGCCATCGGCTTTCATTCCTTCACTGACCTCCAATGCTTTGGAAACTTTTCCCATCTGGAAGAGTTGATAGTATGAAATTGTAATCATATTTAATGCATTCACTTCTTATTAAAAATTATGCAAAAATATAAAAGATAAACATGATACCATAGAGAAATAAACATTTTAAGTTACCTTGGTGTAGAGGTTAATAAGACATCCGTATGTAATTACTGTCGGTGTAAAGCCACATTCCTGCGACAAATCTAAAGTTAGTGTACTATAAGCCATTCAAACTCCTACAAAAGGCAAAACAATAATGATAATAATAAGCGTGAAATGCCATTTTCGTCCCTAAGGTTTGGCCACTTTTGCGACTTGCGTCCAAAGGTTTGTTTATCTGCATCTGGATCTAAAAGGTTTGAAATCTTGCCATTTTCATCAACTCGTTAACTCCATCCATTTTTCTCCGTCAAATGAAGAGCATTTCCGTCTTATTAGACATTTTTTTATTAAAATAAAAAACACTATAAGAAATAAAGATCCACATCTGTTGACTTTCTCCCCACCCAAACCCTTTAATCATCACCCAAAAATGACTAAAAAGGCGATAATACCCCCCGACTTAACGTTAAAAATGGTTGAAGTTAACAAGTTGGATGAAAATGGCAAGATTTCAAACCTTTTGGATCCAGCTGCGGAAAAACAAACCTTTAGACGAAAGTCACAAAAGTAGCCAAACCTCAGGGACGAAAATGGCATTTAACTCTAATAAGCGTAATAAGAAGAAGAATGAGAATAACAACAACAACAATAATAATAATTATTAATATTATTATTATAATGATAACAATAATAAAAGCTATATTGATAACAACAATCTTACCTTAAGCCTCTTAAACACGACGAGACATTTATCTTCTTCTTTAATCATTGTATAACCATCCATCATCATGTGATAAATATCCCGTGTAGCATCAATGCCCTCTTCCTCCATCTCCCTCACCAATGCTTCTGCACGCTCCATGTTAAACGCTTGGCTGTATAATTGTAAATCCACAAAAATTATCAAGTAAAAATAATTATATTATAAAAAAAAAAACAGGAACACTTTTAAAAGGTTTTTGACTCGTCATATTTTCCCTTTTGAAAAGTGAAGATCATGGTCTCATTATTTTCACATTTAAAATATACTAAAAATAGGGAATACTTACCAATGAGCATAAATAATGTTTCCATATATAATGGCATTCAAAGTTTGTTGTGTCTCTTTAGCCTCTTTGAACCACTTTTCTGCAGCACTTCAAAGTAAACAATCCAAAGAATTAACTTAAAATCAATTGATAAAAATGAGCAACAGTTAATTGTGAAAAAATATGTGTAGTAGAGAAATAGTATTGCATAAGTTTTAAACAACATCCAACATGCATGATGCAAAGTACATGTACAGTATATGTATACGTAAATAGATGTGTGTGTGTTTTACTTACTTTACATCGCCAATTTTAGCAAATCCTCCGACAAGAATACTGTACGTCACCAAACTCAATTCAATACCCTCGTCTTCCATTTTTCTTACACAAGAAAGTGCTTCGTCCATATCTCTACCTACTGCATAAGCGTGAATTAGGCTGCATAAAATAAATTATTTTTAATGCTAGAAAATAGATAAAAGTCACAAAAGAGATCATATAGGGGTTAACACATCAAAGTCGCTTACTTGGTAAATACATGTGAGCTTGGCTCGATTCCCCTAGCCCGCATACTCTCAAAAGTTTCTCGTGCACGATGCATATCTCCTCGCCTTGCATAATAGTTGACCATCAACCCAAACTCTTTCCTGGAAGGCTATAACAGTTGACTTTTAGGAAAACATTCAACTTCTCATTCTACATTTAAGTATATTTTCACGCAAGTGACTCATATATATATATATATATATATAGGATTCAGATCAAATGAGAACCACCATGAGTTGTGAAAACTGTGAGAACTAGGCCTTACAAAAGGTTTTTTTCAAAAAATCCCAAAAATCTTTTAAAAAATCAACTGTTTCAGAAAAAAACAAAAGAATGTCGCCTGCGAAAATTTACATCACCGTAATAAAAATTTACGGGTGACGTCATCAGTCCTGAAAACAATTTTACATCAGTGTAAATGGAGAACAACTACCGGCTCGGCAATCTTTTTTAAAGATGTGTTTGTAACATTTTCATCTACGTTTGTGCAAAAAATGGTGGGAAAACTGGCACGGGAAGTAAAAGTTCTCACAGTTCTCACAACTCATAGTGCTTCTCATTTGAACCCTATATATATATATATATATATATATATATATATATATATATATATATATAGGGGAGGGTTATCTTGACCCATTACTGAACCCACCGGACCCACCCATTTTGCCATCTATAAACAAAACTAAAGTAATTACCTTCTTTATCTTTTGAAAAGCTCCGACAACAGCCTGCCAGTTCTCCGGTTGGGTTTCCAACACCTTTTTAAGCTCTTTTCGTGAACTGTCTCTCTCTTCTTGCCACGCTGACTTGTATTCCACGCTATCATCCCCGTCCATCCACCTCGCTCTCTCCGCAGACTTCTCCTTCATTCTCCGCCCGTCATCAAGTTTCACGGTTATCATCCGCCCATGAAACTCCATCCCGTCAAACTCCACCGCGTTCATTGCCGCCTTTTCAGCGGTCGCGCCGCCATATATTACAAACCCAAACCCCATGTTTCGTTCTGTATCGTTGTAACCTTTTATCAATATCACATTCTTTATCGGTCCAAATTGCCTAAAAAATTCAGTAAGTTCGTTTTTCTTAATCCACAACGGAAGGTTCCCGACAAAGATTTTCCCTTTTTCTCTGTGCTCGATTTGTTTGGATTGTTTAGATCCCAAATCAACTGAACCATCCAAATAACTACTATTATCAGTTTCATTCAAATCAGGCGCTGGAGCTGGTGCTGCTGGTGGTGGTGGTGGTGGCGGAGAGAGTTTGCTGGTTAACCAGAGCTTTTCAGTTAGCGTTTGAGAACTATTATCGATTGGATTTCTTTTAGGGGTGGGGTTGAGGAGCGTTTGGAGCGGATTCGTGTTGTGGGTTTTGGGTTTGGGACGGTGGGGATTGACGGGGGAGTTGGCGATGGGTTTGAAGGGTCGGTTATTAGTGGGGCGGCGGAGGGAGGATGAGGTGGTGGTGGGGTTTTCGGAGTCGTGTGAGCATGTGGTGATGGGGTAGAAGGGGATAGTGGTGGCGGTCCTGGTGGATACGGAGTATGGCTTGCTGGAGAATGTAGAGCAATAGTGTGTAGTGGATGAAGCAAGTGAAAAGTTATCCATAATCGCAAGTGAGTTAAGACTGTCCAGTCAGTTGGTAGTTATATAATTGTGTCACTTGGCTAAAGATTCTCCAGAAGCTAAAAATGATCAAGTAACAAAAAATTGTTTTAATAAATAAGAAAACAAACAAATGAAGAAGATGATGTGCTTTGTCTCTTCAAGTACAAGATACATAGAGTGAAAACTAACATTTATGGTTTTTAGTTGCATAACATAAAGCATTACCAATCATATCCTTTTACTACACAACCATATCAAGTATATATCATTTATATCCAGCGTTCATGCAAATTAGATCAACAAGGGACTTAAATTAGTCAATGAAGTGAAAGAAGGCAATATCTTGTAACTAAAGCATAAGTTACCGTATAATGAAATCAACATGACTTTAAGCATCTAACTATGTGATCGAGTAATTTAGTATTGAGGGGATATGATCGAAAATAACATAATATCCGTCCGGTATCCAACCCACCTGTCATGTGACCAATCATCACCACAATTGTTGGTGCATAATGTCTATTGCCTACGTCTAGGATATGTTGTTTATGTATATAGGGCTTAGAATGTCAGTTTGTATATGATTATATATGTTTTATTTGTTTAGTAAATGACTCGTACGAGTGAGCCTTGTGACTCGTACGAGTGACACTCTGTCACTCGTACGAGGCTCCACTCACACGAGTCACACTCAGTTACACACTCTCCTGTGCGAGTCATGTCGACCTATAAACAGAGGAGTGTTGTGTCAATATCTGTAATCCTGTTGGTGTGACGAAGCCCTGCTGACTGTTTACTTGCACTGTACTTGTTCACGTTTATCAATACAATTCAAGGCATTTAAGCAGTATATCTCACTTGTTTGTTTGTCAACCTCACTAACAATGAATCTGCCTCTGTTAGTAGAGTCAGATCGGTCCGGTGCTCATCGAAGGAGAGAGCCGATCCCCCCTCACAACAATCGACCGTTTGGTCCCAATTAATTACATGCGTGAGCAATTACTCCATGAAATCAGGGCCGACATCACGGGCATTTACCACCTATCCCAGGCGTGCCCCAATCATGGGGGAAATAGGTTACACTCTCTTACCCTACTCTTACTTACGCCATACTACACTCTTGATCGAAAACACATACGTTTTATTACACCTGAGGTTGGTCACTCACATGAGAAAATCCCCTATCACTATGATGAGGCGAACGACGTCCTGTTTTGGTGTTCAAACTCAAGACCCGTGAACCACTTACCCGAATTCGCTTAGACAAGAATGTAAAGATGAATGATGAGGATAGGTATGTCACAATTATATGCCTTCTGAACTTTATCTTTCAATGTTTCTGACTTGATAGTAAAAACTGTTCATTTAAACAAGTCAAAACTGAACATTATCTTTCAATTATACACCCTCTGAACATTATCAAAATACGAAAACCCAACCCCTAGCTTAAATTAAACCTTCAACACACACTATATACAAGAATTCCAACGGAAGGTTGACTACAGAAACTAACCCTAACTTTGATTAAACGCAAGCCCTAACATCGGGATGGAATAGAAATACAATCTGGACTAGTGTAAGAAAATCATTGAGGAAATGAGAGAATTGAAAGTGAATGATAAGTAGTATGAAAAGAAAGATGAAGAATACATACGGCGGCGAATGATGGGTAGGTCTGACGGTGGTTCCGGTGGAGAACGACGGTTCTGTGGTTGTGGGTGGTAGGGTCTCTTCTCTATCCGCTGCTCCAATGACTTATCCGCAAGAGATTTTTACATATATATCCTCAGCATAATTACATATTTACCCAACCATTTATCTAAATCAATTACATATTTCTCCTTATATGCGTTGTCATTCTTTGACCGGTTATGTATTTTAATCATGTGTGTTAGATTCAGAATTGTTTCATAATTCTTTGTGGATTTTCAAATTGATGAATCTGAATGGGTTTTGAATTGGATCCTAACAATCATGATTCATTCTGCAATTATTTCAATGATTCTATTCGTTTATCTGTTATTTGTTTTAGAGGAATGGGGGGATATATAATTGGGAAAATATGTTATTGATGGTTAATAAGTCTATTAAGGGTAAAATAGTAATTTATTTAGAGTAATTTTAATGAAGAGGATAAAAATGTAATATGTATCGTTTAGGGAGGGAAAATATGTAATTGATTTCAAAGGTTTGGTAAATTGTAATAAGGGATCTTAGGAAGAGGAAGTATGTAAAAACAGTAAAATGATGTCATAAAAGAAGAGGTTTTTATGGGTTGGTTTGGTTCGGTTTTTACTATTAACCATAATCATAACCGAACTTCGGTTATGGTTAATCTGTTATGAAGTCAGTTTTGGTTATTTCGATTATCAAACCAAACAAGGATTGTGCATGGTTTGGACTTTGCTTTGTCCTTTTTATATGATAACCGAGACCATACTTTTTGGTTAAACTAGTGATGTGAAATTCTTTTTAATATGGTAATTCGCAACAAAACAAAACTACACCATAACACGTCAATTTCTCATTAATATAAAGGGCATCTACGTCAAGGTTATTTTGTTAGTAACATATGTTTATCTTGATAAAGACTTCTATATGGTTAATGTAAAACATAAAATTCCATAATATAAACTTAACATTACAAGTTTGGTTCGGTTTTGGTTATATCGGTTAACCGAAGCTTCAAAACCGTAACCATAACCGACTAGTCATTAAACCAGGTTTCATAACCATCGGTTACGATTAATAGCAGTTCGGTTAAAGTTTAATAATTTCACATACGTATATAATTTATATACGTGTGTGAAATTATTAAAACTCTATTAAAAGGTATTTTAAGTTATATATAACTAAATAACTAAACAGTAAAAAATAAAGTACTTTTTAAATAGAGTTTTATTTATTTTATGATAATTATACCCTTGTTTCCTTGTCTCAAACCAGCCCCATCCAACAAGGGGTGTTTATCGAATCAAATATCGAATTTTTGAATTATTCGAATCGAACTATTCGAATAATTTTTACTTTCCCTTGAATTCCACTTCGATTTTGATTCGGATTCTTTTAAACCATGTAAAAAACAATTGATTTGAAACATAAATTTTAAAGCGGCCATAAAGCACGATATCACATTAAAAAATTTCAAATAAAGTACCATAAGTCTAGAATTTAAAATGAGAAGTCGGGAATAACCACTCCACGTTATAAGTTAATAGTTTTAGGTTAGAAATCTATTGATATATTTATTACTTAGGTTTTAGTTATAGGTCATGTAGTGGGTTTAGTAATGGGTAATTTTAATACTTGAAATAAATTTTGAAAATAATTTATGGTATAGCCCAATAAAAGTTATATATGTGTTATATATAAAAATATAAATAAAAATGTATAATTTTTATTCAAATTTCGAATCGAATCAAATTTGAAAATAAATTCGTATTCGATCTACTTGACTCGAATTGAAACGAATTCGAATTCTTATAATCGAAACAAATTCTGAACACCTCTACTTCCAATCACCTAATTTTAATCGGCGCTTGAAGTGGATATTCTACTTTGTGAATGGTGATGTTCTAGAGGTTAATCTCAGTGGTTAGGTAATGTTGTTTGTTGTTGGTAAAGGACAGGAAAATCAAAGTCATAAAGGGGGATGCAGTGGGGCCTCTCCAAGACGGGAGGACGGGATCACTAGATTAAATGGGAAGACCGTCGCAACCCTTGCAAGATGACAGGTTTCTCGAACCTGTCCCAAGATTATTTCTTTGATGTTGCATAAGTTTCTTGAATGGTAAACGATGTACTGAATGGTGATGATGTGTCATAATGTCATTGGATGATGTGTTGAAATGGGTAGTAAATTTAACTAGATGAGTGTCTTATTTCTTTAGGGTTGGAATTAGGGAAGATTATTAGTATGTTAAGCATTTATCCTTCATGATCGTTGGCAAAGAATGATCAAGCTCATAAAAAACATATTTAACATTTATTGTCACACTCCGACCCGCAACGGAAATAAAAGTCGGGGCATAATTGGGTTATCATCAAAGCTCATGACATTTACTAACAATAGGTTTCATATTTATTAAGTTGAAATTTAAATTCAAATATCCAAACACAAGGAAACATGTAAGCACAAGAATAACATTGTTCTAAACAAGTTGTATTTCATTTATCTTCTAAGGCCATTCCTATGTGTTCCTCTCCTCAACATGTCCACCTGTATCATGTGTAAAACAAAAGTTTGGGTCAAAAAAAGTTGGCGAGTGAATCTAAATTTAACAATTAAACAGTTTAATATATTGGTGGTTGTAATAAAAATGTGCATGGACCATATATGAACTTATGTATATATATAATTAATTCACAAACCACATAATATCAATGATGAACATGTGAACAAGATGCATGATGAACTTGAGATCAAGGCTCAATCAAACGGAGCCGATCGAATGAGGCACCTGATGCTCAACTCGTATCCCACGAGTAACTGATGGGCCTTAAATGAATGATTGCACTAAAATGATAAAATGTATCCACACATAACCACACAAACAAATATACACATCATATCACATAATGGTGTTAGCACAAGTTTTAAATAAATAAGATATATAACGACACATGATACACCCCAAAACATGAATAAAAAGGGGAATTTGTAAGGATTCACTCACCGTGGGTGCGTTTCCTTGATTGATGAAAAGTGCGCACGAATTGAGGATTTAACCGACAAAAGAGACTAACCTAAATAATAATGCAATAATTCGATAAATATATAAAAAATAATATTTTGATTTAATACTTTTTTGTTAGATTTTTAGGTTATTTTTGTGATATTTATTGGAGTTTTTAAGACTAAGAAATCGTGTTTTGAAGTGTTTAAAATTGTTTTTTTTATCAAAAATATATATCAAAAATAGTATAAAATAAAATAACATAATAAAAAAACCTTGTCAGACCTGACAGCAGGTCTGACCGGTTCGTTGACTTGTTGACTGCGTGTGGTGAGACTCGAACTTGTGACCTTCCGTTTATGTGCACGCAGCTCTTCCAACTGAGCTACGTGTCTAACCCTAAATAATCCTGATTTTTATTTCTCTTATACACTACTTACATTATTCCAGAAAATTGTTTATTTTAAAAAGATCTAAATCATCGAACCGGCGTGAAGGACATGTCTCGAACCCGCGACCTTAGTGTTGTTTTGCACCCAGGCCAACCAACTAGGCTGGGTGTCTACCCCGTTTGTTTTAGAAATCGTTATATACTTAACATCTAACTGGAGAAGAAAAAAATGACTTAGTTTGGTTCTTTAAAAAAACAAGGTTTCTCTCTGAAACTCGGTGATGTTCAAGGATCGAACCCGAGCATGTTTACATAAGATGCACACAGTCCACCACTGGATTGTATGTCTAACCCGGTTTATAACCCAATTTTAATTATACATAAGATCTCTTTAGACTTCATCTTCTTCATTATCCAAAAGAAACCAGAACATAACCTGACTGAATTCAAAATTAAGATTGATCTAAAATATACAAAATGAATAATTAACAGAGGAAATAAAAGATTATACCGATCAGAAGTTCATATCTCATTTTCCGGCGATCACTTCCGGCGGCCAATCTCGAACAGAGTTTTCGCAGATTTGAGAGAAGAAAAAGAGTAGACTTTCAAATGAGATGAGCGAGTTTATTTAGACGATTTAGGTCGAATTTATAGTCTCAATAATTGAAAGATTTGGAAATTTTCTTGATTTAGAAACGGTTTTTATTAAAGTGGTCTTAATTTCACAATTTGGTAACGGTTTCCGTTAAATTCCGGTTCTTAACAACCGAATTCAAAGGTTTGAATTCAAATAGGGAATTTAGACATTGATGATGCAGACTTTGCACTTGATTGTATGTAAAATTTTCTTTTATTTAGATTTATCACAACCAGTGTGTGCAGTGCAATGGTGCTGTGAGTGTGTGGAGTTTGTGGGGTATCCGGGTTCGAACCCGGCTACTCCATTTATTTATTTTTTTTATTGATTTATTTCTTTTTGTAATATAAAGTTTTTATTAATATATTCCTTTATTGATTTTTTTTATTTTAATGATGCACATTTAATTTTTAATCATGACTAAAAAAATAAATTAATACTAATAAATGCGTAACGAACTATTAAATAAAAACTTGAATTTTCAAAAAGAGCGGGTTTTGAACCCGTTTTACACAAATGTTACATTTATCACATCATTATAGGCTGGTGAATCGAAGTCGTACCATGGTGCTACCATTGACATCAAGGTGCCATCAAAATTGATGAGATTGATTTAATTTGTCTGTATTATTCACCTTCAAATCAATTTCTAATGGGATCACTTAGCAAGATTGGAGAAGACAATTTCTAACCGGATCTTATTGTAAATGAACTGACCGTTAAACATTGTCAACTGTTTGACTAGAAATTCATACTTGTCATTTGAATTTCTAGTACTAATAAAAGAGTCCAAATAATGTCACATGTCGTTCTCTCCTCAATCTCATTACTTTCATTATAATTTTATAAATCTTTTTAATATAAATTAATATATCTTTTTAATATAAATTAATATATTTATACGGAAAACTTAATTATCATTATCCAATTCATTCTTGTAATTATCATTATCCCAATTCATTCTTTATTATATAATATACGATGATGATAATATTCCGATATTTTCCATCTTTTCATAAATTAGTTGAACTTACACATTTATATCCACACATTTATATCCAGAAAGATACAAATGACTCAAAATACTTCTATTTGTTATTTATAATAATAATAATAATAATAACAATAATAATAATAATAATAATAATAATAATAATAATAATAATAACAGTTTAGATCAAATAAAGTCTCCTAAAAATACTTTTATTTATTATTCATCGAACTCTACGATAGAGGATTTTATGTTTTAGCTTTTATTTTTTGAATTTATAGCTTGTAGATTTTAAAATATTTGTTTATATCAGTGTGTCATTTTATTTAGCATTTACGAAGACGCAATGGATCAGAAAATAAAACACAATGCCGAAAATTTTGATACAATGTAGAGGAAAAAAGGCACAATAAGTCGCAAAAAAAGACACAATAACGTAAATATAGAAAAAACACAATGATAAATAAAAAATACAATTATATAAATAAAACTTCTAAATTTTAAAATCTACAAGTTACAAATCCAAAAGTGAAACCTAAAATCTCATATCGTAGAGTTCTATAAGACGGTTTCAATGCTGCTTAAATAAGGTTAATCGGAGTCCTTAAGATACTCTTTTTATGACTTATTTTTACGAGACTTTATATTTTATCTTACCCTTACCTTCCTATATACTAATAAATAAATAAAAATTTTTTTGCACACGTGTCATTTTCTGGTGCTTTGTCTCCTTATTTTCCTATTAATCTCTTATTTTAAGTAATAATAATAATTCTAAACAAAACTAGATAAGAATAAATATTTGTTTTTCTATAAATAATTTTAAACAAATATTTAGATAAGAATAAACGTTTCTTTTTTATATAATTATAATCCCAAGTTTTTTTTAATAGCCAACAGAATTAATCCTAAGCACTCTCAGGGTACCCAATAGACCAAACAGAGTAGTCCGAGAGTAACCCGATTCCACCATATACTTTGAAGTTCGGTGATTGAAATTATAGTAAATTAGGAATTAAAGGTTCCCGTTTGAAGCTAAAATGTTATAGTACACCAAAGTTAATTTTTAAAAGATAAATCTTGTTGACTATAAGTGATATGACATTATATGTTATTTAACACTACAATACACGAGTTTTTTTAAGATATATTTTTTTTATTATTTATCATATAAAATTATATTTATTCTGGCCGTGTGCTACACGGGTTCAAACCTACTAAATGAACAAAAGAATATTATGCATAACTTGAATTCTTTTGTGATACGATGGATAACCTTTTCTAAATAGTTTCTTAATACAACACAAAAAAAATTTGTTCGTTTTTCATTTTAAATAAATAATTTTTTAAGACAATACAAAAAAATAAAAATTGTTCGGTTTTCATTTGCTCGATTAAACATAAACGAACACGAATTCGTGTTTGTTAGGTTCATTTAGAACACTTCATGTTTCCTGCACAAGAGGATCTAATTTCCTACTTGAACAATGGAAATAACATAAAAGGTTTCTTTATTTGGTATCAGAATTCACAATAAACCTTAAACCCTAAACTCCAGAACCAAAATCACATAACAAGACTCTCAAAACAAGAATATAAACTTACATCATTTTCTACTCACGCAGTCACGCAATCGTATCGTTCTTCAACAACTTAGCAATTATCGCCGAAAGAGCAGAAGCACTCACCCGACACTCATCACTCGCAAAGCAAGATCTACCTTCTTCAGCAGCTTTACATAACCTCGGATCCAACGGCACTTTCCCAAGAAACGGGACCCCCATCTCGACGCACATTCTCGCCGCCCCGCCACGACTACTATCAAACACCTCACTACACGCTACAACATCCAACAATTCCGGTGCTTTTTCCCTCAAAACCGCCATAACCCGCTCCGTAACATCCTCTTCTTCTTCTCCCCCGTTCTTTAACGGTTTCACATACTTGAAATCCGAAAGCGGTTGATGTAACCCGCTCATGTTCTCAACAACGCCGAGAATGCGAATCCCGACTTTCTTACAAAAGCTGACTTCTTTCCTCACATCGATTAACGAAACTTGTTGCGGGGTGGTGACAATAATCGCACCGTCGATTCCCGTTTCTTTTAAAAACTGGACGATCGAGATGTGTTCGTCTGACGTCCCGGGCGGGGCATCAACCACTAGAAAATCGAGCTCGCCCCAATAAACGTCTTTCAGAAACTGTTTTATGATCCCATTTTTACGCGGACCACGCCAGATCACCGCGTCGTCTGGGTCGGGGAGCATGAACCCGATCGACATTACGCCTATGGAGTCGACGTAAACGGGGGACCAACCTAGGTTGCTTTGGTGAATCTCCTGACCTTCTAACCCGAGCATTTTGGGGATGCTGGGCCCGCAAATGTCGATGTCGAGTAGTCCTACTTGGAAGTCCATGTCAGCAAGGGCAAACGAGAGCTGAGCGGAGAATGTGCTTTTTCCAACTCCGCCTTTACCGGATAAGATTAAGATTTTGTGCTTCACTGCAGCCATTCTTTCTGCAATTGCAACCAAATCTGTCCCAAAAAAACAGAAAATTTATCCAAAAAGTTCAATATTAGCGTAAGATGATTTGAGTATCATCATATATATGCCAGACCTTCAACTAGGGTGTTCATAAACACCTAAAACCGCAAACAGTCGAAACCGAAGAAATCAGCCGGTTTGAGATATATACGCTCGGTTAAAAGTTTGGTTTTAACGGTTTGACAGTTTAGGGTCAAGAACCGGCCGTGAAAAAAAAACCCGTTTGTTTAACATTTATCATTAATTTTGTTTCATTTTAGGAATATAATGTTGTGTTATCTGTGTGTGTGTATTATATTACATTCATCAACAATGCTTGACATTTTTTAAAATTAATACAAAACTGGGCTTTAGTAAAAAAAATGGTCTAAAACCAATAACTGACAAAAGGGTTTGGCAAATCGTAAAATCATAAAAACTGACCGGTCCGCCACCCCAACCGACCTGGCCGGTTCGGTTAATCTATTCCAAAACCGTAGTTCGGCTCACCCCAAATTTTTCGTTCCAAACCGGCTAAACCAAACCATGAACATCCCTACTTCAACCTATATCAATGCTATCAACTCATTATTGATTGATTTCACAGGCAAATAAGGTGTAATTAGTTCCACAGCAAAGTATCATATTCTCAGAGTTTTCTGATTCAAATTGACAAATATTAAACATGTAAACAGTAAAAGTACCACTAATAGAACGCCAACAAGTGCTAGCCGGTTCATTGCAGGTTGGAACAAACAAAATTCAATTCAGTAAACTGTTTGGCCGTGAGTTCGTTTGTGTTCGTTCATTTAATAGATAACCATAAGTTTAGTTAGATGAACATACATGAACACATCTCTCGTTGTTTAAGCCAACTTCATTTGTTCATCTACGTCATAGTTGTTAATAGCGATCATAGCGCCCGCTATAGCGAATAGCGTAGCTGTAGCGCTCATGTGTCGCTATATAGCCGGTAGTGACAAATAGCAGTAAATAGCGAGATTTTTGTAATTTTTTAAGATTTTTCATAGTTTTTGGTAAAGTATACATATAAAATATTTCTAAAATTTTCTTCTTCTATATCATCGCTATCACTACGCTGCGTATACGTAGCTTGTTGCTATTGTCCGCTATTCGCAATTGACAACTATAATTTACGTTCATTTAAATTCATTAAAACATTCTTTCAAACTTATTCTTCTGATTTAATTTTCCAAATTGGACATTCACATTCACTTTTACTTCATTTGGTGTTTGTTTCAAACAAACGCGTTCATCTCCTTAACAAACGAACAATAACAAGAAAATCCGGTTTAAGTGTTCATGGCCTCATGCTGGTCCGTTTGTCAGCTAAAAGTTAAACTTACATGACTAAATAAATCTAATTAACATAATAATTAATCAAAAAACATAACAATTAATCACAAAATCATAGTAAAACAAAACAATCAAGTAATTATGCAATTAACTACAGAGAACCTGGATCGGGGCCTTTAGGAGCAGAAGCACAAACTTCTTGATTAGGACAACCGGCACATGCATCAGATTTTCCGGCATCTTCCGATTGCGTTCCCGGACAATCTGAAACCAACCGGAACAAACAGAAAATAAATAAAATAAGGCAAAATTAACAGAGAAATAAGTGATTGAACATAGGAAGGTGTTGATCGTACGTTCATTGGCGTCTTCCGGGACTTCTTTGTGGTTGCCGTTTTCCATTTTTGAACTTCCGTTAGGGTTTCTGTTTAGCAGAAGAAAGTCCACAAAAAGGTGTTAGATAAACGGCTGCCGTGAGTTTCTGAAACTGTATTTATACGCTACCCTAACCGACTTATGACTCGCCCGAGTTGACTCGTGGTTCCTTTTCGGTTTTTAAATTTAACAACCCAATATTATCTTATATTAAACTAGAGCGGATGCCCCTGGGCTATGTAGTGGGAATTCAGTCGATATCGATTCGTTTTTTTATGGTATCTATATTCGTTATAGCAACTTAAAGCAAAAACCAAGAATAATAAAGTTGTGATATGCCAAAGGATATATACCCGTGTTTTACATTGATCAGAAAAACATATATAAATGAATAGGTTTACCGATATGTTTCGTTACCGATATGGTACTGGAAATCGGTGTAGTTTACGACACATGTGATTCATTGTTTTTAAACACGACTTGCGCAAAAAAAAACAAAAAAAAAGACAGTGTATTGTGAAGACAAAATTGTTTTCAAGAAAATTTATTCCGGATAATTGAGAAAACCGTAAAAACAAATATTATTAGGAGAGTATTGGTTCTTAACACACAATTTAAAAAAAAACACTTTGCGAATATAATAAAAACCACAAACATCATCTAAGTACAAATGTATGTAGAAGTATTGAGTCCTATGCATAAAACCACAAAACCCTACAAGTTGTGATGCTTTCATCCTCATTGTGTTTAGGTGCTTCACCAACTCATATTAATTGATACATTTGACAATCGAAAATCAAAATCTCTCTTTCTGATTGTCAAGCTTGTTAAGCAAACCCCTACCTTGGAGTGGGCCTTACGACAGCTAGGCCCATTCCCAACATGATCAACTTCATGGACTTAGGGAAATGACCTCTTTGGTAAAACCAATATAATTACCACCTACGAAGAAGACTACTGGAAATGCACTAGCTGTCGCAGGGCCAGCCCCATATCCATAACTGTTGGGTTTCCATGGTGATCATTTAAAGTTTTATTTATCAAAAATCCGGTTCAATAAATAATAGTAAATTAATTAAGCGAGTTAATTAATAAATACGCAGCGGAAAAATAAACAAGTGATCAACAATAAACGAAACCCGACGGTTACATGCAAATACAAGTACAGTGATAAAAACATCTAACTACCGATGAGAAAGATATACCTCGGTTATTGACTAACCGGTCGAGACAACCAGGTTCAACGAACACGTGCTAGTGAACGAACAAATGAAGCACCGGGATAATGGCAGGTAGCGGTAGCGATGGCAGGCGGTACTGGCATCGGCGAGGGGGCGGCGGCGTCCGGCAGTAGCGGTGGCGGCCCGAGGTGGTTGCGGTCGGTTATGCGTGTGTGTGTTATTGAGAGATTTTAGCAAGTTCAACAACTTCTCTAACCACTTCAATGCAAGACCCAAGTCCATTTAAATAGTAGATGGAGGTTCATGCATGCTCGCCAAGTGGCACACATGCGTAGTGCATGTGTTGCAATTGGCTAAGAGTTTGGTGCTCGACAAGTGGCGGTATATGGATGCATGTGCGACATGTGGCGCAGCAAAGGTGCATGCGCGACAAGTGGCGTAGGGTGAGCATTATTGTCTCATTCGGTCCATGTACCCGTCTCTCAGTTAATACCCGCAACAATAATCCCGCTCATGATCATAAATATATTTATGATCCGTTTCGCATATTGTTCGTAATTACCAGTTAAACTAGTTAAGTGGATTTAAGTTTGTTGCCCACGGTGTAACTCTTACGGGTCAAGACCTGGTCGGTAGCGTTGACTTATCGAACCGGACATAAATATCCAACAGCTCCCACTTGGACGGCTTCTGATAAGATCTCAACGCAGACAGCCATCGGTGCTCTAGCTACACATAGCTGCCCCCAACAAGTCATGACACTTTAAAGTCACTAACCAAGGTATCTTCCCTTCAGCAACAACTTGCTACTTGAAGACAATAGATTTATGGTAATCATCGTCATCTATCCTTTCTGTAAAAGACATCAATTGAACAATGAGACATGGATCAGATTCAATCTCACATGGCGTTCAATCATTATCGTTCTCGTTCATGAATCAAAGTGGTCCAATCAAACACACAGTAAGTTTGGGTAAGGCCTTACACTTCACCAGTTTGAATCAACGAGGGCGCCCGGATGTCTAACTGTTACATATATTGTAAGAGTACATAATTCCATCTTGACCACATACAACTCCCACTGAACTTCAGAACTACTCCCAACCAATGCCTTTATGTCTGGCAGTTACGCGACATCGGTTGACACTGATCAAAGAATAGTCTTTAGTAAACGACAGTTCTAGTATGTATCTCAGGTCAGAGGATACTAAATGAGTATACCAAAATCAAATACATCTTATGACTAAGATCCGTGAAGATGATTTGATGCGAGTTACATCCAACGTCATTCATAATGAGGTCTGTGAGTTTGGAAGTCAACTCCTTGAGTCCAAAGTCAGAATAGTCTTAATTCAGAGTCGTTCCTACAAGTCTGACCGACTACGGATAATTTAGAATACAAGATTCATGAATTAAACGTATTAAAATCGAACACAGTTGTAAGATTCAAACTTTGCATTTAACCAGTAAATCAAAGGTGAATTCAAAAGGTACAACTGTTTGAATGTTCGTACATCCAAATACTAAATCAAAACAAATGGCTAGCTTATCTAAGACCGATAGCATTCCTATGTTGGTCATGCTTGTCCTGAGTCATCGGTTTAGTGAACGGGTCTGCTAGGTTTTGATCTGTGTCTACTTTGCTTATTAAGATGTCTCCTTGTTCCAATATTTCCCGTATATAGTGGAACTTTCTTAGAATGTGCTTGGTCATGTGAGTGATCTGGGCTCCTTGGTTTGAGCAATGGCTCCTATGTTATCACAGAACACCTCGATGGGTTTTTGATACTCGAAACCACATTGAGGTCGGTGATGAACTTCTTCATCCAAGCAACTTCTTTTGCAGCATCCGATGCAGCAAAATATTCGGATTCAGTGGTTGAATTTGCCACTATACTATGTTTGGAGTTTTTCAAGCGTACAACTCCTCCAATGAGAGTGAATACGAATCCTGATTATGAGCGAGAATCATCTCGGTCACTTTGGAAGATAGCAACAGTGTAACACCTTACAGTGAGCTCTTCTTCTACTCCTCCAATCACCAAGAACATATATTTGGTTCTTCTCAAGTACCTTAGAATGTTCGATGTTAGGTCTAGTACATAACATGGCATACATGATAGAACTAATCGCTGAAGCATATGTAAATGCTTCCATTTGCTTAATTTCAATGTCCGTTGAAGGAGTTGCGATTTGTTCAACACAGTTCCTTTAGTCATAGGAACACCTCCTTTCTTGGAGTTTTCCATTTTGAAGCGTGTCATCATTTTGTATTTGTGCGTACTTTGACTTAGCCCGAGAAGCCGCTTAGATCTATCCCTATAGATCTTGATTCCCAGAATGTAAGCAGCTTCTCCAAGATCTTTCATTGCGAAGCAAGATCCCAAATAGTGTTTAACCTCATTAAGCATAGGGATGTTGTTTCCAATGATTAGTATGTCATCCGCATACAGGATGCGGAATGATATGGTGCTCCTACTAGCCTTCCTGTAAACACAAGGCTCATCTTCATTCTTGACAAAACCAAACTCTTTGATCTTTTGGTCAAAACGAAGATTTCAGCCACGAGATGCTTGCTTGAGTCCATAAGTGGACTTATTTAGTTTGCACACCTTAGTTGGATATTTGGGATCAACAAAACCTTCAGGCTGAACCATATAGACATCTTCAGAGATATATCCATTAAGAAAAGCGGTTTTTAACATCCATTTGTCATATTTCGTAATCATAGTACGTAGCAATTACAAACAATATCCTAATTGATTTAATTAGAGCAGTGGCGAGAAGGTCCCATCAAAGTCAATACCTTGAGTTTGAGTGAAACCCTTCGTAACTAGCAGTGCTTTATAGGTGTGGACATTTCCATGCATGTCGGTTTTTTTTCTTGAAAATCCATTTTCTCTCTACTGCCCGACAATCGGGGGTACCTCAACCAAGTACCATACTTGAGTGTCACACATAGATTGCATCTCGACGTTCATGGCTTCTTGCCCTTTCTTAGATTCCGGATCTAAGATTGCAGATTTCTAGTTAGCAGGTTCGTCGTTAGAGTCAACTACTAATAAGACTTCGGGACCATTTAGATGCCATAGGGTATCTATCAGGTTCTTGGCGAATTCTACTAGCTCTGCGAACGTCTGTGTTTATGTCTGATTCATTGGCAACAACTACTTGTTGATCAGACGGTCCGACTTCATTAGCGGTTGTTTGTGGTTCTCGAATTTCTTCAAGATCAACCACATACTGAATTGACAATGCGGGCAGCGATCATAAGAGCATGACCTCAAAATAAGTGAGGCAAGTTAGTTCTACACATCATCGATCGAACCGTATTAAGTAGGGTTCGATTTTCTCCTTTCACTCACGCCATTAAGTTGGGGTGTGCCAGGTGGAGTGGGCTATGAAATTATTCCACATTCCTTTAGATGATCGAGAAATTCTAAGCAGCGGTATTCGCATGTAAATATATATATATATATATATATTCAGTGCAGAGAATGATGTTTTGGGTAGCAAATATCAATTTTCACATGTAACTTTTATAAGCCAATGCAGAATGAAAGAGTATTATAAGACATCATTATATCTTAATGCTTCCAATGTTACCTTAATTGATAAAAGCCTTTTGTCTCTAATGTTAACACAACCAACCAATACCGTCCACCTTGAATCTTCCTAAGAAAAAAGAAACATAGTTGTTTAACAACAATCTAATATGCACCATTCTTCACCATGGGACTCGGAGCTTCGATCACATAGGAAAAGACACCATTTTACACAGTGATACCATTAGACCAAAGACCTTTGGTTGAAACCTTAATATTTTATTATATAATTAGAACCTAATATTGATTATAGGCCCTTTGCTTCCTTTTGTTGCTTACCAGGATAGGTACAATCTTCTGTATGCTACCTCAATTTATTTAAGCGTCTTTGGTCTAGTGGTATCAAGGTGTTAAAAAAAGATGTCCACTTTCAAGTGGTGAGCGTTTAACAAAAAAAAAATGTAGATTTAGAAGTAGATGTAGAGAGGGTGTGAATTAGTAATTCTAAAATAATGAAAAGCAAAGTTGATCTAAGATTTATTTCTCTAGATTTTATTACTTTAATTCAAAAAATGTATTTGAATACTTCTAAGTCGATTTCACATTTTAATACTATATAATTATGTTATTACATGATGGTTAATTCATTTACTTTTCTATAATATTGTTCTATATAACTATTTGTTGTAATTGTTTTTATCACTTTCATGCGTGACTGTCATTTTAGAAATATAGTCTAATAAAAAGGTTAATTATTGAAGTTGAAACAAGTTGGAACGTTAAACCATTATTAAGTATTTATTTAAGAAAGTAAACATGTGTAAATATCATTTTAAAAACATAGGCTGATAAAAAAAGGTTAATTATTGAAGTTGAACACTAATAAACATGTGTAAATATCAAGGAGATCTTCACCAAAAGCACAAGTTGTAAAGTACAAGGACTGAAATCATACAAGAAAACCAATAAAGGACCTTTAAAGACAACACTAATAAATACAGGGACGTTTCTGTAACTATCGGCTTCTAAAATCATTCAGATCACATAATCCATCATTACCGACGATTTCATTCGAACGTATTCGCGAATTTCTTCAATCTTTTTCAGCGATTCGAAGACTATAGATACAGCACAATAGTATATAGCTGCAATCATGTATCATCCGTCCAGAGGTGGTGTTCGTGGCGGTCGAGATCGTAAGTTCAAATCTCATCTTCGTTATCTAGGGTTTTGAGATTTGTAATATGAATTGCTTATGTTTGTGTATGTATTTCTGCATATTATGTTGATTTAGCTTTGAAAAACTGGATGAAGAGTGTCTCTGTTGTTGATTTGATGTTTTGGACTCATGATTTGTGGTGAATATTTGGAAATTTGGGTGACATAAGCAACACGTAACAAATTAGTTTCGCTTTTTAGGGTTTTGAGATATGTGACATGAATTGCTTATGTTTGTGTATGTATATCTGCATCTTAAGTTGATTTGGTTCGGAAAACTGTATGATGAGTGTTTCTGTTGTTGATTTGATGTTTGGGACACATGATTTGGGATGAATGTTTGAGAGTTTAGGTGAAATAAGCAACACGTTGCAAATTAGCTTCGCTTTTTTGAGGTTTTTATATATATTTTATATGTTTGTGTATGTATATATGCAAATAATGTTGATTAGGTTCTGGAAAATTGGATGATGAGTGTTTCTGTTGTTGTTTGATGTTTTTGACACATGTTTTGGGATGAATGTTTGAGAATTTAAGGGAAGTAAGTGACACGTTACAAATTAGCTTCGCTTTTTGGGTTTTGAGGTTTTTAATATATATTCTTATGTTTGTGTATGCATCTACGCAAATTTTGTTGATTTAGATTTCTGGAAAACTGGATGATGATTGTTTCTTTTGTTGATTTGATGTTTTGGACTCATTATTTGTGGTGAATGTTTGTTACTTTGGGTGATGTGAGCAACATGTTATAAGTTAGCTTTGCTTTTTAGGGTTTTGAGGTTTTTAATATATGTTCTTATTATGTTTGTGTATGTATATATGCAAATTTTGTTGATTTGGTTCTCAAAAGTGGATGATGAGTGTTTCTGTTGTTGATATGATGTTCTGGACACGTGTTTTGGGATGAATGTATGGGAATTTAGGTGAAGGAAGCAACACGTTATAAATTAGCTTCACTTTTTAGGGGTTTGAGGTTTTTAGTATATATTTCTTATGTTTGTGTATGTATATATGCAAATTTTGTTGATTTGGTTCTGGAAAACTGGATATGAGTGTTTCTGTTGTTGATTTGATGTTTTTGACGCATGATTTGGGATGAATGTTTGGAAATATTTGGGTGAAGTAAGACACGTTACGCATTAGCTTCACTTTTTAGGGTTTGATATTTGTAATAGAAATTTCTTATGTTTGTTTATGTATATCTGCAATTTGATTTGGTTCAGAAAAGTTCGATGATGTCTGTGTCTGTAATTGATTAGATGTTTTTGACACATGATTTGTGGGGAGCGTTTGGGAATTTGGGTGAAGTAAGCAATACGTTACAAATTAGCTTGGCTTTTTAGGGTTTTGAGGTTTTTAATATGAATTGTTTATGTTGGTTCTGAAAAACTGGATGATGACTCGATGAGTTTATCTGTTGTTGATTTGATGTTTTTGACACATGATTTGGGATGAATGTTTAGGAATTAGGGTGAAGTAAGCAACATGTTACAAATTAGTTTCGCTTTCTAGGGTTTTAAGATTAGGAATATGCATTTCTTATGTTTGTATATGAATTTCCGCAAATTTGCTTAGCTATTTAGGGTTTTGAGGTTTTTAATATATATTAGTTTATGTTTGTATATGTGTGTGTGCAAATTTTGTTGATTTGGCTCTGAAAAACTGGATGATCATTTAGTTACCACTAATTTCTTTAGATTTATAGTTCCAGCTCTTGTGTGAGGTATGTTGTATCGCATTGTAGAGAAAGAATCAATACGCCATATGTTAACATAGTTTACGTATCTGTGTGCAGAGTTTAGCTGGGATGACGTGAAGGTTGATAAATATAGAGAAAACTATATCGGTCACAGTCTCAAGGCTCCTGTAGGGAGATGGCAGAAAGGTTAGTTTTTTGTGGTTTCTCGAAATATGTAAATATCGAAATTTATTTTTTAAGGGTTTTCATCATTATTATTTATTCAACAGGGAAGGATTTACACTGGTACGCTAGAGACAAAAAAGCGAACCAGGCGGATATGGATGCTGCTAAAGAAGAAATAAGAAGGATCAAGGAAGAGGAAGAACAAGCTATGCGGGAAGCTTTGGGTTTAGCTCCTAAACGTTCGACAAAACCGCAAACTAATAGACTCGATAAACACGAGTTTTCCGAACTCGTGAAACGCGGATCCACCGCAGAAGACTTAGGGGCCGGACATGCTGAGGCCGCTCATGTTCAAGGTCTCGGTTTTGCTAAGTAAGATTCTTTCACTCAACTGAATTGCAGTTATTAGATAAGATTTCGGTTAATGATTGAAATTAACGTCTGTTGTTTTAACTTTTTAACTGCAGGGCGCCAAAAGCGTGGGAAGGATCGAGTTCGAGTTCTCTACCAGCCACTGTTACTATGACAACGGATGTACCTAAAAACACAAATTCACCTCCAGTAGATGTGAAGGAAGATTCAGAAGATGAAAATGTTCGAAAGAAAAGAAGGCGGGAAGAAAAGAAACAAGAAAAGCATGAAAGACGAGAAGAGCGTAGACATGAACGAAGAGAGAAAAGGCACCATGATCGTGACTCGGATGACAAGAGGAAGCATAAAAAGGACAAGGGTAAAAGAAGACATGATTCTGACTGATGTTTTATTGTTGAAATGTCGCTTCACATGTGATTGATTTTAATCGGTCTTAAGTTGAACGGGTTGTGTTTTACGGTTTGTATGCACATCTCTATCTTGTGGCACTACTCCCTCTTTAACAATGCTAGCATAGTTGTTCACAGTCTGGCTTTACTCGGTTGTAAGTTGAACGGGTGTCTTTTACGGTTTGTATGAATATTTTTATCTCGATTTCGCCACTCATTTTACAATGTTGTCACCTCTGCTTTGACATAAATGGCTAGCATAGATGTTGAACGACTTCTGTTTTATGGTTTGTATGAACATTTCTATATTGATTTTACTCATTTACCATGTTGTCACCTCTACTTTGACGTAAATCGCTAGCATGGGTGTTAACAGTCTGGTTTTAATTAGTCATAGGTTGAACGGGTTGTGTTTTACAGTTTGTATCAACATTTTTATCTTGATTTTGCCACTCATTTTACCATTTTCTCTCACCTCTACTTTTGACAAATGGCTAGGAAGCATAGCTGTTCACGGTTTGGTTTTAATCGGTGTTAAGTTAAACAAGTAGTATTTTGTGGTTTGTATGGACATTTCTATATCGATTTTGCTACTCTCGTTTTAGCATGTTTTGTTATCTCTACTAACATAAATGGCTAGCATAGGTGTTCACAGTCTGCAATTTAATCGGCTTTATAATAGTTTTACAAGTTGTATGAACATTTCTAACTTGATCCCGCCACTCATTTTTTTTACCAAGTTTTGTCCCTTTACTTTGACATAAATGGCTGGCATAGGTGTCTGCAGTCTGGTTTTGACGGATTTTAGGTTAAACCATGTTAATAAAAGCAAACTCTTGCGTCGGTTTAGTTTCATTTTATGGTTTGTAACTAATGGGCTTTCTAGTTTTGACGGTTTTTAAATCAAAACATAAGCCAAACCGACTATAAAATAGAATGCAAATAGTTTGGTTTGTTTTCACAGTTGTACACTGTAAGAATACTTGCATATATATGTTAGGCTTGCAAACAAGTTGATACTAGCCGACCACTATGTATAAAAAGGCGCAAGGCGCTCCGAGAGAGCTTACGTGAGAAGTTTGGTGTTAAAAAATACAGATAAATTGATTTATATATAGTATTTAACTAGGGTTGGCAAATCGTGTCTTATCGTATTTAAGAGGAAGTATTAGACATGAATACAACTTGTTTAACTACTTTATATCTAATGTCTATAAAACAATTGTATGTTTGAATGACTAACATTACTCTTCCAAATTTCTATATTTACAAATAAATCACTCTTTCTTGGGATTGAACCCTTAACCTTCCACTAAGAGGTAATAGCCTCTACCAAGTGAGCTAACCCCACTTAGCAAAAATGAGACAGAACATTCGAACCCGTGACCACTATTCCATCAGACAACACAAGAGCCAACTGGGTTACACCACATTCGCATTGGTTAAAAAGAAGAAATGGTGGATCCAAGTTTCCTAATTTTATTTATTCATAAAAAGGTAAAAAAATCACATAGTATATTTTTCAGTAAACAGATCTAAACATGTCTTATACAGTAAACAGATCTAAACACGTCTTATACAGATGACCTATCGTCAGCCTTATATTTTATACACTAAAAATCAAACCGATAACCAGTTAGGATAATTTAAAACGTACCATAAACATCCCTAACTGAAATACATACATATATATATATTACAAACACCAAATATCAAGAATCATAAATTTTATCAACCAAATTAGAGAACAATTAAAGATGCAATGTCACAGCAACTTGACAGCAGAAACAGATGAACTGAGAATACAACCATTGAACCCATAATAAGTTTTCGGAACACGATGTTAATTAGCTTAGTTAAGCTTTGAGGCCAGTAACAGACGGGGCCGCACCCCTTGTCGTTTTCACATAGTTAACATAGTCATTGTAGTGCATAGTGAACAATGTGCTTTGGTAGCGAGTGAGTCGAATCCGGTTCCTCACGGAGTCGGTAATAGCACCTCTATAACCGGCTTTCCTCATCAATGAGTCGATCGCTTCGATTGTTGTCCAGCCTGGAGAACCAAAAACAACCAAAACGTTAACGTTCGATTATGCATTGTAAAATGTGCAAAAGTATGTTGTCTCGTTATATATACTACAAATATGCTATTTTGTTTTGGCATTAATATATTTTAGGCCTTCAAATAAAATAATGACATGTTTAGCCCCTCAACTTTGAAAATAAACAACTTTAGCCCCTCACCTTTAATAATGAATGTTTAGCCCCTTAACCACATTAAACAACTTTCGCCCCTCAACTTTAATAGTAAAAAACTTTAGCCCCTCAACTTTAATAATGGCATGTTTAGCCCCTTAACTAAAACATCAAACAGCTATAGCTATCGTGATTTTTTTATTTTCATGTAAGTTTCGAACCCGCTGCGGAGCACGGGTGGTAACCCACTAGTCTGAGATAAAAGTGGAAACACATTGTATTTTAAATACAAAAGGACCCATTTTAAATCCGTTTTAACAAGCAACAAAAACGAACCTTCTTGAGAAGCGACATCAGGTAGGTATGTTGCGCTTCGCTTGGTATTATAGTCAGGATCAGTGAATTCAATAATTATACCATGCTTTCCAACCTGCAAGATCACATGAATTCAGAAAAAAAAAAAAAACAATTCCGATCGAGAATGAATCCTTGAAATATGTAAAACTAAAACCATGTCATTTAGTATAAACTAGTTTTGTATATTTCATATTGCCTATACATGACCTTAGATGATTGAAACATCATGTAATAATTAAAAGTAACAAGCTTAGATTTGAACAACATATAAAAAGGCTTACCTCCCAATCGAGATAGTTAGCAGCATCTTCATAATTTGTAAGAATTGAAACGGTACACTGCAGGAACGGTAACTCCTTAGCTTGTATTGGAGGAAATCGATGATCCCTCAGAGCACTGCAAAAGAAAACAAATTGTTTGAAATAAATTAAACAAAATATACATAGAAAAAATTATGCAACAATAAAAGTTTAGAAAATGTTCATAAATTCATATAGATCCTTCTAAAGGTTCAAAAATTCATAGTATCGTATTTACTCTTTCAAAACATTAAAAATGTCATATTTACTCATTCCATAGTAAAACAGAATTTAATTTTGTATCACGATTCATGAAAATTTTATAGTTTTAGTGTTTTAGATTTGGTAAATGTGATATTATTAGATTTTAGAACGATATATATGTAGTTTTGCCCTGTAAAGAAAAATAAAGTTACATTCAAATGCATCAACTCATTACTTTGAGAAGATAAATAGTTAAATCTTTTTAGTGCAAAGAGTACTAACCTTGTTAAAGCATAATCCTTGAAACCGTTGACTATATCACGAGCAGAAAGTGTCCCTATGCACCCACGTAAACGGGGTTCATAACCATTTACTACTTTCTTCCAAGTCACAAATAAAGGGCTGAAATCATATACATAATCGTTTATTCGAATATAAACGTTTCTAAAGTCTAAATCATAAAAAAAGGTACAATACAACTTGTGAAAGATGAAATGCACATCACTAAATTTACGCTGGACACCACCAAGATACAATATATAGGATCAAGGTGGTGGTGTACGCGTTGAATCTGATGGTGTACAAATCAAATTCCATAACATATAGGCTGACTAGAAGAAAAGAATGTCAACTGCATAAGACGAAACAGAAACATAAGAGCTTTCACTTTTATACCACAAAATGTACATTCTCTAGCATAGTTGTCAATAGCGATCGCTATGGTCGCTATAGCGAATAGCATGGCGCATAGGTCCATGCTCGCTATATTGTCTGTAGTGATAGAAAGCGGCCTTTAATTTTTTTTGTCTTTTTTAATATAAATAGCAATTATAGATGGCTTAAAATAGCTGGATTTTAGGTTTTTGTTAAATATACATGTAAAATTGCGTATATACCAGGGTATTTTGATATAATATAAACATAACCTTTTCTAGCGTATCGCTATTTATAAGATAGTGCCCGCTATTTCTTTCTATTCGCTATGTAGCATATAGGTACCTTATCTCTATGTGTTGCTATTCACCATTAACAACTATGTTCTCTAGATGAATAAACTAATACATACACAAGATTTATATATAGACAAAGGAACCAACATAACCTAGGGGCACCGGACACGTTAGTTAAAGAACTCATTTTAAGTAGAAAAGCGCAAGAACCGCATATTGCACTTCTACTTTAGTATTTGACAAAGGAGAGTTAGAAAGAGAGTGGACGTCTATGCATCACACTTACGGCAAAAGGTATGATTGTATGCACATCCAAACACCCTCCCAGACCCAACCACTAGCCTATCATAATTGGGATTTTACTTGATAAGTTTGTTTGTTTGTTTACATTATTATTAAATATATACATTCAACCACCCCTCATTAATAATATAATCACCATATCCACTAACCAAGATAAAATAGAACAATGGCATATAGTAATCCAAAAGTTAAACAAGCACACATCCAAACAAACAATATCAATAAAACATTCCCAAAACATCCAAGATCAAAACTTTACACTTCTCCTCAACCATTCAACCACCCCTCATTAATAATATAATCACCATATCCACTAATCAAGATAAAATAGAACAATGGCATATAGTAATCCAAAACTTAAACAAGCACACATCCAAACAAACAATATCAATAAAATAATATCCCAAAACATCCAAGATCAAAACTTTACACTTCTCCTCAACACCAACATTAATTTTATCCATACATATAAACATATATATAGAGACATAGTGTGTATGAGAGAGAGAGAGAGAGAGAGAGAGATTACTGTTGGCCCTCATCAAAAGCAGGAGGGGGAACTTGTTCATCATTGTAATGAGCCACAAGTGTATCAAAGCAATACACCACCATCTCCCTATTTGCAGACACCATTTTCCTGTAATTAATTAAACAAAAATAGCAACAACACAAAGGAGAATAAAGGGTTTAATAAAAAATATTCGATTGCAAAAGTGTGGTCAAAATCGAATAATTTAATCGATTTACAAATTTCTTGAAAAAGGGGTTTCTTAAAACCAAAAAATCTCATACGGGTGTTGTTCAAAATCGTTTTTTTTTATTCCCAAAAAGAACTGAAACAACACCAGTTGAGGAGGATGAAGAGGATTCGAAAGATGAATCAAAGTTTGGTTTTTGTTGTTGTGAAAAGATGGAATCGAAAGATTATTTGGGAGATGGGCCTTTTTTATAGGAAAGTAGGTCAAGTTTTTAGAATATAATATTACATTTTGGTTCTATAATTTTGGTTGAATTACGAATTTGATCCTTGATAATTTTGGTTCAATATCTCTTCGTCAATCATATAGCTCTAGATGATTGAACGGTGCTCACGTTTGACTTTTTTTGAACGGTAAACTTCATATATAAGGTTACCACACTTTTCAAATCGGAGAGCCCCATATTGCCCCATTTTAGCCAGACTATGTTGTTTTAACCGTGCCCACACTGGCTTTAAAGTTTGGCTTTTTTAGGTGTTCCCCCGGGAAACCATATCGTCGGCTGCCACTTGACAGTCGTTTTGCTACCATAAGAGCAAAACTCTCTGGCGTAACACACGGTGGGACGAAAACACAGTTGGGCTCGGGAATCGAACTGGCAACCTAACACAAGGCCTAATCCAAATCCTTTATTGCCTATATCCACTCTAATATGACAAGTGGAATTTGAACTTAAATCTTCATTAGAATACCCAAGCCTTCTACCACTAGGCCATAAATGAAGGAATTTATATTCTAGATATTTAAGAGATGTTTGGGATTGAGTTTAAAAATAACTCTGGCTTATGGAAATGACTTATTGACGCTAATAAGTCAATAAGTCTCCAAACTCAATCCCAAACTTAGTTTAATTATTGAATTCATTTCATTATCATTTAATATGAGAAAGTCAATATAAGAGAACAACATTTAACAAGACAGAGGGACAGAAAATTATTTATAGATATCATCAGGAGTGTCACATGTCCCTAATTATTTTGTTTTATTGATATACATACGAGTAAAAATAAAGTGGGGGTTAATGAAATCGAATGCTTACAAGTTACAACCTCATTTGGTAGTTTCCAAAAAATGATTCAATAGTGGTTCCTATTTTTCTTTTGTCGCTGGGTAATTGTAAGTTGGGTACTCATTCGTGCAGGCGTCAAGATCTCAATCGTTTATTTTGTTAAATTTGATCGCACGGGTAATTGTAAGTTGGGTACTCATTTGTGCAGGCGTCAAGATCTCAATCGTTTATTTTGTAAAATTTGATCACACGAATTCCATTCTAGTGAATTCTCATTAAATAAACCAATAACTGATAAATTTCTACGTTATTAGGCCGGTTGAAGTGGAGTCCCCAAAAGGGCAAGGTGGGAACAATGCCCCAATGCTCTCATGAATCTGTCTATTTCATCAAGTTCGGATTCCTCGTCCATGACACGGACCATCATAATTTGCAATTTCTCATCGGTGTTGCTTATGTTGCGTTAGATGTTCAAAAACTTCGAGAATTTGACAACTTGCATATGGGATCTTGTAAAGCACTTTGCAATTCGACAACTTGCATACGGGATCTTGTAAAGCACTTTGCAAACATCTACTTACGAGATATTTATGTTTTCATTTTTGTTTTACAATCTTTTTTTCTTTACTGCTATGTTATTTTAACGTAGAAATCCAACTACAACATTGCATGAAGTACGAGTTCCTAAAGCATGATTAGAAGAAAAAGGTAATCCCCATTTTATGTTGTTCAATCATATAGTCATCACAGGTAGCGTAAATGAATAATGATATGGCAAAAACAAGATATGGGACAGCCTAGAAAACATCTTAAATAACAAACTCATAATATGAACGAAAACTTTCTACCAGTCTTGTCTTTAATTCGATAGCAGACAAGCATACTTTTTGTCATTCGTGCAGAAATTTTGCTCGTTGGGTGGGTTACCTGCATTCAGAGCCGAATTTCACTTATTTAACATCTTGGTTATAAAAAAAGCTAATACGTAACTAAAATGAGACATGCAGCTTTTGGTTGTACATAGAACACGCCTTGTGGCCTGGGCTATTGAAAACTAAGCGAGCACTTTACGCTCTTTAGAAATATGAGCAAAGGTGTCGTATATAGAGTTGCAGGCTATAACAAAACACCCCGTGCAGAAACAAGCTTGATAAAAAAAAGATAATTTGTAAAATAATGAAACAAATGCCCCTTTGGCTGTACATAAAGCACGCCTCACGCCTTTGGCTTTCGAAACCCAAGCGAGCGCCTTGCACTCTTTAGAAGCAAGTTTGACATGTAAAGGGGGAGCAAAGGTGTAGTATATGAAGTTGCAGGCTAAAGCAGAGCACAAAAAGGAAAACAAAGCCTCAATGCAATAACAACTTATTTTACCAACACCCGTGCTAGAAAAAAGCCTCCATGCATAAACTTGTGAGAAAGTATTTTAGTTGGTTCTAGCTTTATCAAGTTTTCTTGAAACTTATTAGTTCTTGAAAATCTAGTGTCAAAAAGTATTTACAAAAAAAAACGAGGCGCACATTTATGTACAACCATAGTTGTTAATAGCGAAGAGCGACAAGGGACCTATATGCTACATAGCGAATAGCGACCGCTGTTTTATAAAGAGCGATACACTAGAAAATGATTTTTGAAAATTTTTATATGTATATCACAACAAAAATACCCTGGTATATATGCTATTTTACATGTATATTTAACAAAATCTATAAACGAGCTATTTTATAGCTATATCTAATTGCTATTTACATAAAAAAACTAACGGGTCGCTATTCACGCTATTGGTCGCTATGACCCAAATAACGAGACTTGGTCGCCTCGCTACATAGCGCGCTATAGCGGTCGCTATATCCGCTATTGACAATTAAGTGTACAACCATGTAAGCTTTGATTACAAGTTTACAACCTGAAGCTGCATATCTCTCATTCTATCGTTTGTTTTACATAAAAACCTACTTATCAAGTAAAGCTTTCATCATTTCTTCATCCCTTGGATTGTTTTTACATATAAACCTTCTACAACCCTAATTTTTCCTAGTGGCATACCTTAAAATTTTTAAAATCTAAGCATCAAATACAACAATATATGTAAGGGAAGCAATAGTTTATTATTCGACTAGTAAGAATACGAAACATATATGAATACAGAGGTGTTAACAAAGCAATGTTTAGAATTGTAAAATCAGAAGCCAAACTAGTATCCAGAAACCAAATGCACGCTCGAAAGAAGTAAACAAACAACATTTCATCACTGCTATGGTGCTTCAAATGACTCTGGATCAGCAATACTTGTACATGGCCTGGTTTAGTTCAATAGTTATTAGGCCCACTTAGTTAACTTGTTGACCAAGTAGAAAACCCTAATCTTGTTCTATAAATACCTATGATTTAATTGTAGTCTGTGTGATTCTGTAAACTGTTGTGAGCATCTAATAAAAGTGAAACCCTAGTTGCAACCCGTGGACGTATGTCACCTTGACCGAACCACGTAAATTCTCGTGTTCTTTATTTTCTGCAAGTGTGTGTGTGTGTTTGTTCCGCTTCCGCTCGAGCCTACTCTGATCTGATACCCCTAACAAGTGGTATCAGAGCTAAAGGTTCAGTTAAACACACGGTTCACACGGTTATCGCTGGAGAGGGAGAGAGCTGGACAAGAAGTCTAGATCTGATGTTGCTGCCGCTGCCGCCGCCGCTGACATGTTTACGGTCCATACCTATTTTTTGGGTTACAGCTTGTAAGGTTCAGGGTTTTGCACCATCATGTTCCTATTGCAGTTCTGATGGTTTTAGGGTGTTTGGCGATAAGGGTTTCTGTTCTTGAACCCTGGTTATTCGCTGGTTTTACGCCCGGGTTTGTAGGAGAAGCCGCGATTCGGGTGCTTCGGGTTTCTAGTTTATTAAAGGTTGCTGGGGTTTCGGTGCTTGGTTTCTTGTGGTTTTTTTTGGTTTTCTCATTTGCTATGGCTGAATACGAGACGTTCCAAATCGAGAAGTTCAACGGTACTGAATTTGCATGGTGGAGAATGAAAATAAAGACATTGCTTGGTGAATGCGATTTAGATGTGGTACCGGAAAAAACACCTACTAGAATGAATAAAGCAGCCGAAACAATTTGGAACCTAAAGGACAAAAAGGCAAACATTGGCTTTGACGAGGAGCGTTACATTTAATATCATGAAAGAAACAACTGCTCGTGGTATGTTAACAGCTCTATCAAATATGTATGAGAAGCCGTCTGCCGGTAATAGGGTGTTCTTGATGAGGGAACAGTTTAACATGAGAATGAACGAGGGCAGTTCAGTTGCTGATCACGTTAACAAAGTCAATTCAATTTTGTCTAGGTTAGCAACTGTGGGCATGAAGTTGGATGATGACACTCAGGTTGTGGTTTTGTCATCTTCCTTACCTGATAGTTGGTCAGGATTTGTCACCAAAACTGTTGGAACTGGAAATTTGAAGTTTGATCGGGTCCGGGATAGTGTTTTGGGTGAAGACGTTCGCCAGAGGAACTCTAGTGGAGGATCTACTTCTGGTATGTTCAGTTTTAGCAGGGGGAAGGTAATAACAGAAGCAATGGGAGTTGTGGGAAAAGCTTGTCTAAAGCTGGGAAGAAAGTGAGATGCTGGAACTATGGTGAAAAGGGGCATGTTAAAAACGAGTGTCCTGAACCTAAGAAAGAGGATAGTAAACAGAATGTACACAGTGTTGTGTCAGATGAATCTGACGGTGACGTACTGGTTTGCTGTGAAGAGTCCACATACTCTGGGCTATGGATCCTGGTTCTTCGTTTCACGCCATGCACAGCGTAAAGACGATAGTGATCTGAAAAAGGAGACTTTGGAAAGGTATGATTAGCTAACGGTCATGTTCTTAATGTTACGGGTATGGGAGATGTCAATCTGTAGACTTCACTGGGCACTACATGGAACCTGCAAAATGTCATGGTAATTCCAGGTTTAACGAAAAAACTTATTTCTATTAGTCAACTAGATAAACAAGGACTAGATGTTAAGTTTGGTGGTGGGAAGTGGAAAGTGATTGATGGAAATCTTGTTGTTGCCTGTGGAAGAAGACAAGAATCGTTGTATCTAGTTGAGATACCTACTGAGGGAGTAGCCGTCCTTGCACAGCATAAAGTCTGGTTCACTGAATCTATTAAGCGGAAGTGGGTTCAAATTGCAAACTTGAATCCTGGTGCTTTGGGGATGTCAGTCGAATGTGGTCGGGGGTCTAAGTTTAAGCCAGTCAGGGGATTTGATGACAATGGGAGCACGGGCCGTGTTCCAGGTACAATCTCAAAGAACGTTGGGTATTGAAAACGAAGTTTCCGACTGAAATAAAATGCTCTCCTGGAAATAGTTTGCAAATGTGGAGAGTGGTATTAATTCTCGATGTATCTCTGGAGCTAGTGGATAGTGCAAGTCGGTTGAGATTGAGAATGGGTCTTATAAGATTGTTGGGTTGGAGCTTGTGGGAGCTTCAATTGGTCTCTCAGGTACTTGATGAGAGGTGTGGTTGCAACTAAGTGGCTTGGATGTGACTGGAGTCTTAGTTTGTTCTTCGGAACTGGAGGCTTGGAGGACTGAAGTCTTAGCTTGTTCTTGGAACTGTAGGCTTGGAAGACTTGAACGTAATGATTACTGAAGTTACTGTTGATGGGTTTCTTGGATGCACTTTGTGGACTATGCAAAGCCTCTGAGTGGGAGATTGTTGGGTTCGTAGGCTTTAAGGTAGCCGGCCCTAGTTATTAGGCCCACTTAGTTAACTTGTTGACCAAGTAGGAAACCCTAATCTTGTCCTATAAATACCTATGATGTAATTGTAGTCTGTGTCAATCTGTAAACAGTATAAGCATCTAATAAAAGTGAAACCCTAGTTGCAACCCGTGGACGTAGGTCACCTTGACCGAACCACGTAAATTCTCATGTTCTTTATTTTCTACAAGTGTGTGTGTGTGTTTGTTTTGCTTCCGCTCGAGCCTACTCTGATCCGATACCCTAACAGTACATGGCCTGGTTTAGTCCAATAGAATTGCCCAAACCGATCTTCAATCAGATTTTGCGGTCGTGTTTTTGCAAATTTTCGAACGGTCCATTTAAATGTATCAAAAGGAACCTAACAGTTCCGCTGAACATTATCGCTTAAACCAACCCGTCAAGTTTTAAATCAGTTCAGTTTCAATTTAAGCAATGGTTTGAATTTGATTTAAAGATTAGTAGCGGTGTAACACATTGGCTCATAAGTTGACTAAAACCGTAACAAGACTATGATAATTACAAATGCATAAAAAATTGTCCCAAATCAGTTAAAACACAAAATTTTAAACAAGGGTTGGTTCCGGCCCAAATCAGTTAAGCTCATTCCAATGGCGTTAGAACCGGCTCAATGAACCCTAACCCCCTTTAAAACTAAATGCTAAAATCTAAACCGTAAGGCCGAACCCTAAAATCTAAACTACAAAACCTAAAGGCTAACACCTAAGGTTGTAAGAATTGCTAGGCACTAGTTGGCCGGTTGGGTATCGACTAACGATTAATCAGGATTAAAAGAATTGAGATTTTACATGTATTTTTAGTTTTATATGTATACACACACATTTTTATATGTATTTTTTTAATATAGACATGTTTTAAGACCTTCTTCGACCCATATTTTCAAGTAAATAGGATTAATTGCGGGAATTTACAGGTTTACGTCGAGAATCTGACAGAAATTTGGCCAGAATCGCTAGACTACCACCAATTTTTGGCTAATTTGGACTGGATTTGGCCACTGTTGACCGTCTACTGATTAATTGGCCGATTAGATAAAAATTACTCAGTGAACCTGGGACTAGCGATTAATTAGCGACAAATCGGAGGCTAGTCGGGATTTTTACAACCATGAGTAAAACCTAAACTAAACTCTAAAGCTAAATCCTAATGCTACGCACAAAAACTAAACCCAAAAACTAAAATCTAAAGCTAAACCCTAAAAGTTAAAGTGTTAAACTCTAAAATTCAAACCCTGTGTATATCTGAACAGGTTATGACGAGCCAATTCCAACCCCACTGAAATGAAATGAAGTCAAACGGAGTTCGTTTGACCCGGTTTCCAACGTTTCCTAGGTTAAGATCGTTGTTTATGATCCTACCTCCTATTTAAACAAACATACATACATCTATCTCAACAATAATTCATAAATTTCCAAAACAACCTGTTCAATTTTCAATCAATCATAACAAAAATATCTCACTAACATAAACCAATCACTAACCTAGGGTTTGGTGACGTCACTTTTGAGGAGCAGCAACGGCAGGAGTACCGAGCAAGCTAGCCTGTTGAAGCTCGAGATCGTTGTACTGAGCCTCACGGTCCATCTCAATGATTAAGGGAACCACAAGGATCAAAAACGTGGTTCCGGCGATCCATGCCGCCTTGCCGGTGCTTTTAAGGAGTTTTTTGGCGACGAAACCAGCGTCGGAAGCGACTCGCTTGCCTTTGTAGACGATCGGTGATTCGGATATGGAAGATGAAACCCTGGATAGCACTCCGTCGTTGCTTGATTTCTTCGCCGCCATAGCTATGGTTTACAGTGTTTCTGATTTGATTGAGAGGGTTTTGGGGGTACAAATGTAGAGAGGCTTTAAGTTTTCTTTTTCTTTTTTTTAAATAATAATAAATGAATGTGATTATCCCATAATATGCTGCAAATGAATCGAACGAACGTTTTTGTTTTTTAAGAAATATATGTTTTTATGAACTGTTTATGAACGCTTGCCGAATAAGATTTTATGTTCGTGTTTGTTTGTTAAAGAAATGAACTTGTTTGTATTTTAGGCAACGAACGATGATGAACACAAATGAACACAAACTAATGTTCATGAACACAAATGGTAACAAATGAACACAAACAAACGTCATAAACAAAATATATAATACATTGACATTTATTAAATATTTTATTTGTCGGAATTTTAAAGTATTTGAATAAAATAAAAGCTAAAGACACTAATGAACTATCGAACACAAACGAACATGTTACCAAACGTTCACGAACATAAATGAACGAACGCGCCCTCTGTTCTTGTTTGTTTATTTAACTAAACGAACGGAATTTCTTGTTTGTGTTCGTTTGTTTAATAGACGAACGAACGAACATAAACGAACTTCCCGCCGAACGGTTCACGAACTGTTCGTCAAGCGTATGGTTTGTTTGCAGCCCTATCCCAGAAGAATCGAAAGTGATTACGATTTTAACTTTTTTTAGAGGAGTAAATTATATGGTTTATCATTTAACTTTACGCCAACTTGTACCGTATGATTTTTGTCTTTAGAAATATATCGAGTGCTCTTTATTTGAAACTTTTGCACACCACGTGTCTTTTACACTGACCTTCATCCATTTTTATGGTTAAGACTAGTCATGTGCCCCTTGTCTAAGGGGCAAAACTGCCATTTTTATGATTTTTATGTAAATTATATCACAGCTTAATATATGCAGCCTGTTCAATCATCTCATAATCTTCTCACACATAATCATATGAATTTAAGCCCTACAAATCGCACCATGGATAATCCTTGAGATAATTGTCAAGAACAATTCTTCATTCATGAACATATCGACCAAGAAGATATTGACGAGATTTACGGTAATACTTCATGTATTTTGGAACTCGTTCTTTTGGTTGTTTTAACAATTTGGTCTTTTGGAACTTGGTATGTTGGTTGTTTAAATAATATGGTTGTTTGAACAATATCTCCCTATTCTATAAAAGAAAGATGAGCATGACATCACGGCTGACGTGGCAGCCATATAGACTATCCAATAATGTCAGTCTTATCTCATTATTGAATCATTAATCATTAATTAAATACTTTTAAAATCTTTTAAAATACAAACTTGAGGGGTGACCGATAACGGTTGGCTGCGTTTAATGGCATCCAATAATAGTGATGGTGACCTAACTTCTAGTCTCCGACGACGGTGGCTAGGGTATTATCACAGATCTGACGGAGCGTCCGCCTCTGCCGCTCCGCATCTGCTGCAAATTCCACCACCAGCGCCACCAACTGAATAAGGAGAGGCTATCCCCAAATTAATAAATTAGGGTTCTTTATGGGCTTCACTCTCCTTCAGCTATTGAATCTTCTCACTCTTTTGAAAAAATATTTGTTAACTAATATTTATTGAATGGAGAATATATATGAAGAAAATTACTGTTACACGTATCTTAATATTGAAACATTGTATCGGCAGATTTACAATGAATAGATTACTGATTTATTGATACATGAAAAAACTGATGATGTCTTAATGTAACATGTGCTAGGAATACAAAAGAACTAGGAATAAACACAAATAAAAAGTTGGTTTTGCGTAAGTAGTATAAGAAGAAATCTTAACCTTTCATTTTTCAAAATCAATGGTTAAGATGAAAGTGTAAGCCACAAGAGACCAAAAGAAGGATGTTGTGCAGACTAATTGTGTTGGTGGCTTGGATGGTTGCATAATCGATCCCATTTAATCGTGCTACATGAGTCGTTTGAGTATCTCCGTAAAAGGGGGAATGGATGATTGAAAATGAGTTGCATACACAATAGATTCTTCTCATTATTTAAGGTAATAAGGTTTGAAGAAACTTTTTTTTTAAAAGCTAGATTTGATTATTGATATAAATAGAATTAAGGATCCGTGCATTGCGGCGTACCGTGATCCTAAAGATAATTAACATAGTGATAAAAAAACCTTAAAACTAAAAATATTTTTAAAAAATGAAAAAAAAACTTAAAAAGGGAACAATTAAATTCAAGGTTTAAACACTTTATTCGTTAAATCAATTGTTGTAACTGATAAAACACTATAGCAATTTAAATTTTATTTATGTATTTAAGTTGGGCTTTTGATTTAAAGTAATCTAGATTACTTATATTAACAAATATACACATAAAATAAATACACATCGGACTAATGTTCTTATATAAAATGGGTTATGTCCAACAAAGAAAGTAGGAATGTGGAGTTATAGTTGATTATTTAAATTATAAAATTCATTCGAAAAACAAACAAACACCAATTACACCGGTACCAATTACACCAGTTTACCTACGTTTGGAACTTGAACATTGATCGCCGCTGCTTATTCGGCTTCATAAAACCATCGTTGCCGCTTTTGAGCACCGTCGCATTCAAATCTTTCATCATCCTCTCCATCACGCCGACCCGACTGCATACCTTAAAAATCAAAATCCCCTGCTGCCTTCATCACTATCAAGAAAACCCACCGGAATATCGGACAAATGACTTTGGTTTCTACTAATTTCTACGACCACCGGATCAAATTAGTAATTCCGGTGGTGGTGTGGTCCGGATTCTATAGAAACAATTCTGACCAATGAAAAAGACATGAAAATTGAATAGTAACCTTCCTCACATACTAAAGTTGTCAATTAAATAGTAGGACCTTCCTCACATACTAAAGTTGTCAATTAAATAGTAGGAAAATGTAAAATAATAGGTATCCTAGTTGTATGTACCAACTTTCTTAATAATATTGCATATTTTATTGCATCTTCATTCTTGCATTCTACATAGGGATGTACATAGATAGAGATGTTGATATGACTATGAGTGTTGCAATCGCCCTTCGTAAGCACGGGGCACGAGTTGTAGCACTATTTTTGTGGTTTCGACGTTGACTTGCTGCACCAGCAGCATATACAGGAACCACCCCATTGCCGCCTCCTTGTTGGGAGGAGTTGGGCTCGTCACCATTTCCATTCGCATTTCCGCCATCTCCTGTTGACCGTCCACCACCTCCGCTTCCTCTAACAACATTGCTTTGGTTTACCATCTTTTCGTGCATATTCCCTTTAAAAAGAATGACACCCTTTTGTGTTATTGAGCGTATATCCATTTGTCTCAATTCAATATGAGAAGTTTGGTTAACATGTTAAATTGTGTTTGAGTTGAAAATTTTCGTATCTTAAACATGGGTTGAAGGGGTCCAATAATTTAGCTAAAACAGTCTTATTATAATAGTAAATTTAAATATTTAAATAAGGCGATTTGAATTTGTTTAGCTCCCTTGGTTGATCCATTTCCATTTTAGTTATAATTTTTATTAAACCAGTTTTAAGTGCTATAGAGTATAGATAACATCCAAAATAATCATACACATTCATAATTTATCTGAACGATAACCTTTCAATCGAAAAGTACCATTTTAGAAATTTCAACTTCCATTCCTCATGAGTTATCTAGTGTCTTTCCAAAAATTTAGCGTTAACTGTCGTTTTCGTCCATGTGATTTTCTTAAAATGGCAGTTAACTCAATAAAATTAATTTCAAAATACAAATATTAAGAGTTTGTTATATAGGTTGTTCTTGTGGTATCGAGTTAGAGCAAAGTAACACATTTTGGTCTAAGGGATTGAATCTATAATTTGGGGTTTGTGGTTTTTATTTTGTAACAAATTTGGGGTGTCAAACTAAGTTTTGTTAGTTTTTCCGTTAAATGTGTATGAAAAAAACTATATTACATGAGTTGTTTTGAAATAATTTTAAGATATAAAACACAATCACCCTCTCAACCCTTAAATTTGTCATTTCATACACATTTTGCACAATGACTAATGAAAGCTAATCATACACGCTAAACAAATTACAAAATTACAACCACAAGCCCCAAATTTATCACTTTAAATATTTAGACCCCAAAGGTGTTACCATCCCAAACTATATAAATTATCCGTGTAATCAACTAAAAAAATAGCCTAAAAAATTAGATAAATTTCTAATGTATATGCAAATTCTAAACACATTACAAAAAATTAGAGAAATTCCTTTAATCCAGTTTATACTGATTAAACTTTAATAAAGTTATTTCTTTTTCTTTTTACTTGTTTTTTTTATTTTCTCTCCAGATTCTCTTTTTTTTCGTGGCTTTCTTCTTTATTATTAGATGTTTTCTCAGTTTGCTTATTTTTCCTTTAATTTCATTCTATTTTTTATTTATTCTACTCCATTTCACTTGGATACACATACAAAGCATATTCTTTTCCGGTTGCTATACCCATTGTGTATACCATATTCATTTCGTCACGCAATTTCGAAAGTCACTGAATTTCCCATGTAGCGTGGGGGAATTTTGCTAGTTTGAATACTAAGAACAACAATTTTGACCTCATAAGTCAATTCTTCAATATTTCTCAAAACAACTTGCTTTGTAAAAAAAGAATTGTTCTGGTGTATATGTGAGAACAATTAAAGTATTTCACAACCCATAGAAACCAGTATTAACTAATCATTTTCTTTTCGTCTTTAATTAAAACATTAGTATTGTAAAATTAAATCATTTTTTTTAAATATGTGTAGTCGTCGGCTTCATATATGCACTCACGAATTACATGTATTTTAGTTTACCCCTTACAATACTAACCTTTTAACTAAATTTTTTTGGTTGATACTGGTCTCTCGTTTAATTTTCCTCGTAACTTAATGCTAATATATATGTATATATATATATATATATATAGGGTGAGGTTCCAGAGTGAACACTAGTGTACTTGCGAACTGAGTGAACAAATCCTGACCATTGATTTACACACGTGTATGGCTAGGATTTCATCATCAAATCGTAAAGTACACTAGTGTATTTTATCATCAAATTCTGGCCATTGATTTACACATGTGTATTAATAATCAAGGGCTAGAATTAGTTCACACAGTTTACTATCAAGGGGGTTGTTCACAAATGATCCTAATCCTATATATATATATATATATAGAGAGAGAGAGAACCTGGAACCAAGGTCTTGCTAAGTAAAGCACATGTTGTAGCACGAGAACATAACGAGAAGAGGATCATGACTAGTAGCACGAGCTCTTGAAGACCCATGTTAGTTTTTTTTTTGAATTCTTCCTTTGTGTTTTTGCATATATATAACAACAATAATAATTGTCAAATTACTAGCTATGGATTTATTTTTTTCCCTCAACTCACTTTGACAAAAATAATATTCGACACTAATGCCAAAAAGAAAATGATGCCAATGCCCGATAGATGTCTAAAAAGCAAGTTGATGCATCTTCTACTCTAAACAAATAATATCTTACATTATATATGTTGGTGTAAAGGAAAAAGAAAGATGCCACAACTTTTGGAATTAGGGATGTTCACATTAAGGTTTGGCTCGAATCAGGTATTTTAGAGAAACTAAACTGAACTAGTCAAACGAGACAAAACAATTTGGTTTTGACAATCTTGGCCGTTTCTTTTTGTTTTTTACAAGGAATCATACGATTAGATATCCGAGACTAACGTTTTGGCTTTTTTAAGCAATTTAGCGCACCTTCAAGTGTAACAAACAATATCATGTATTATTTGTTGTTGGTGTGAAGGAAAAGTATCAAGATAGCCCACCAATAAGGACAATTCTATATACTAATGGGGTGGTGGTCCATTGGCAAAGGCAAAACATTTAAACATGTTGGAAGAGGGAAGTTTTAGGTTCAAGTCCCACAAATGATAGGAATAAAAAGAAATTTGCCGTTAAAAAGGATGATTCTATATGGGGTTTTAGGTATAGGTCATGTCTTGTTGGATAGACTTGTTTCACTTTGAATAATATACTAATTTTGGATTAACCACACACATAGACTTTGGACTTGGACAATGATTTAAGAGGTGGTAATAAAAGTAATATAAAAATATAAAGTTGGATATTATATATTTGAATTTATCATACATGCTGAAACCCTTCTCAATAATGACTTATCCTTCAAATTTCTAATAATTGAATCCAACTTAATTATGAATAATTTGTATAAAATATTCTGTTTGTCTTCGGGGTTAATGGTGGTATCTTTGAGAAACCTTTTAACCTTAGGCTATTATGGGTTACATGTTATGTATGAAAAAAAATCTTGATATCTGTACCATTTACAAAGAAACAATACATTTAGATAGTTCTGCATCATGTAACGGGCACCACCACAAAAAGAAGACGGTAGTATTACACAATTTCCAACATTTGATATACCATCTTTTCCATTCATTTGTAAGTTACGAAGATTCTAGTACGATTCACACCAAATATCTTTAGGTTGTCATCGACCATGGAATAAGTTGGGTGTCCGAGCGAGCACGGGTGTTGTGTTGTCAGTGGTGTAGCCGATGTGATCATGGGTGTTGTAGGGTAGGAGACCCTTGAAACCTAAGGTATAAATGATGGGCTGGCTGTAAAGAACAACCTATAAGTGAATATTGAGGCATCTCAATTCCGAATCCCTAATCGTCTTCATCCACGACAAATATGTCGTCGATTGTGATCTCGTGGTCTCGACCTGCACATATACTTGATAGTGTTGCTGTGAGAGTGGGGTCAGCTACCGTCTTAGAGTTTTTCAGATGTTGTGGTGGTTGATCCACTAGGTTCAAAACGTTGTAACGAGATCAGTTGCCATGGATTATCAAAGAGAGTGTCAATCTTAGCTAGCGGGCCCGACATATGGCGCTGATGAAAAAACAAATACTTAAACCAGGGTTCTTAAATAGCACTTGACTTTAATGAAACCTCCTTCGTCAATCCTTCGCTGTAATTTTGTGATCCTGGATATCACTAGCCTTGCCATAAGAAGAGGGTTCCTCTTGTGATCATGCTTCAATGTAAGAATAAGTAATGACTCTCTAATATTTTGTTGACTGCTCTACCCGCATTTAAACCCGACCCGACTTCTAACAAACCCCAAAAGTTACATAAATTTTGTTGACTGCTCTACCCATATTTAAATCAACCCGACCCGACTTCTATCAAACCCGCCAATTCAGTAACAATTTTCGGAAACCCTAATTTTATAAGTAAACACACGATCTCCATATCAGTACGGCCACAACGGCAGTTTATCGTCTCTACTGTGCGTTGAAACCCTAGAACACCAAAATCACCATCAGTTTTCATGGTAAGCCAATACAATTATCAGAGCTATCGCACCGATAAAGCTCCTCATATATTGTTTCACGGCGTTAATATTATTATTACTTGTTTCAGTTGATTAACAGTTTTATTTTGTGTATTTCAGGCGCCGAAGAAGGAGAAGGCTCCGCCACCGTCATCTAAGCCGGCGAAATCAGGCGGCGGAAAGCAGAAAAAGAAGGTCAAGTTTTTATTTTTGTAAACCTTTTTATAGTTTTTATGGTTGTTTTAGGTTTTTTTTTTTTGATTTCTAATATTGTGTTAGTCATGTGATTTTTTTTTCATATAACAGTAGTTTTATGTCTTGTACATAATTGTGGATTAGTTATCCAGTTGTTTTGGTAGAAATTATTATTCTAGGTGTATTGTACTAGTGGATACAGGTAGAATGTGGCTTTTAGGATTATATGGAAGTTAGGACTCAGGAAAGTAACACATTAGCTTCCAGGTCTGACTTTAGCTGTTGAAGAAGGAAACAGATAGATCCTTAGCCAATAGCCATGTTGTTGAAATTAGGGGTGTGCATCGGTCGGTTTTGGCCAAAAACCATAAACATAACTATGATGTTGGTTAATGGATAATCATAACCATAACTGATCGGTTATGGTGGTTATGGTTAATCGGTTTTGATGGTCATAGCGGGCAGTTATGGGTCAGTTAACCGTGATTTACGTCTAGCAAAAAGTAACTCAAATTTTTTTTGCCCATTAAATAAATTGTTATTAACTTTTGTATATGTTAATGTATTACATTGCACTAAAAATACTATAATCTAGATATTAATACCGGTTGTTACCGAATATTCAACCAAAATGATATGATATAAACAGTAAATTCAAACAAACATTCAACCAAAACAAAACAATATGATAACTCATAAATTCTAACAAATATTTAACAAAAAAATCAAATACTAAAAAAATGGTAAATTGTCCAAAATCTGTCATAGATTTTACTACATGTTGGTTTGGTTCGGTTATGGTGGGTATGGAAACATTAGTAACCATAACTGACCCGCTACTTTTGGTTTTTAAAAAAACAATTATCCGACCCACCGTTTTTTAGTTGGTTCGGTTTTGTCGGTTAATTTGGTTATGAGTCGGTTAATTCGGTTTTTTGCACACCCCTAGTTGAAATAAACTAGTGGTGTGAGTTTATGCACATGACACAAACCAAACAAAATTTGCTAATATGGTTTAGTCTAAATGAGTATGGTCGGAATGCATTTAGCCTAGCGGGTTCTTGGTTTTAAAAAGCGAGAAGCACACTGAGCTAAAAGGTCTGAAACGGTGGCTTAAAGTGCAAAAGTACACCTCTTTTCTTAAGCGAGGTGCAAGGTGCAAGGTGCATTTATACTTTTTTTATATCTTCTAGGTTTCTAGCATGTTCTAGCCAAAGTTTAGCTAATAATACATATACAATTTTCTGATGCCCAAAAACTTGCCATGTAACTTTTCTGTGGAAAAAATCCTTCCTCAGCTGCACCTTCTGTGTAGCTCGCTCCTTAAGTTGTAAAATGCATGGGCCCTCACCTCAAGCTGCGTCTCGCGCCTAGGCGCGCTCTTTAAAATCAAGAACGGGTAATGCTCAAGTTGACTTGGGGGTTTGCGGGCTGACACACGAAGTTATATAATTGCTTTTCTAAATTGTTTTGTGCCATAATTTTACTGATTGACAATATGATAGTCAAGTCTTAAAATATAATAGAGAAACAAACGTTTAGTTTTATAGTTTAAACATTGTTATTTTATGTACATATGTATTTTTGGTTGTATATCTATAATTTTAGAATTTCAATATATTAATGCATAAGAAAAAACTTGGGCTAAACAAGCTGTGCTTGTGTCAACTTGCAAAACTTTTGTCATGTTCGGATCCTAGTGATTGACATGATCTTTGGGTTCAACTTGTAAGGCGATGAACACGATCCATTTAACACCCGACCATAAGCAAATCGTCATCTCAAATTAAGAAAACATATCATTCGTTCAATTATTTAAGTTCAGTGTTTTTGAATGATACCATGTGAAATACGTTTTGAGAAACTATCATCTGGATGAATCTTAGTGTAACCCACACGGCTACACTACAGGTAGACATGTAATAGACCAAACCTTCACCTTCAAACACAACATAGTGTATAGTTCATGTGTTTTTCTATATATAAATGGATGTTAATATTGTTGTTGAATTGTATTGCAGAAGTGGAGCAAAGGAAAGCAAAAAGAGAAGGTCAACAACATGGTTTTGTTTGATAAGGCAACATACGACAAGCTTCTTTCTGAAGCTCCAAAATTCAAACTCATCACTCCTTCCATCTTGTCAGACAGATTAAGGGTATTTTACTATTTTTATTGCTCCTTATTGTGTTTCTTTATATATATAGGGTTAGTGTAAAATGAAAACTCCTATGAGTTGGAGAACTTAGAGAACTTGGCCAAAACGAATGCTTTTTTCAAAATTTTTGTCTACCAAAAATCCTAAAAAAGTCCAACTTTTCCAAAAAAACTTGTCTTTGTTGATTTACACCCTGTAAAAAACCCTTACAGTGGGTGTTAATGCTTATGTCAGCAGCTTTTTACAGTGCTGTAAAAATGCTGAAAACACCGCTCGGCTTTTTTTACAGCTGTGTTTGTAACATGTTCATCTATGTGTGTGGAAAAAATGGCGGCAAAACTGACACGGGAAGTTGGAGTTCTCTAAGTTCTCACAACTCGCAGGGGAGAGGGGGGGGGGGGTCTCTTGATCCAAAGCCTCTCTCTATATATAAAAATTAATATATATATATATATATATATATATATATATGAGTTTTTCGACCTGATTTTGATGCGTTGCAGACCTAATTAGAGGTCGCAAATTGCCACCTTGAATCAAATATGAACTGTGTGAACACATTTGGAGGCTCATTTCTGATGCTAATAGCTTAATGATATATTGTTACATCTTCATTAGATTAATGGTTCCTTGGCGCGCAAGGCAATTAAGGATTTGATGGCAAGAGGTGCAATAAGGATGGTATCTGCTCACGCTAGCCAACAGATCTACACCAGGGCTACGATTACTTGAGATTTAAGCAACTCTTAATGCATCTTTCTTTCCTTATTTATGGTGTCGAGTTTATGTATTTTGTAACAGCTAAGAGGTACAAGCCATTCTGTTCACTTTAATTTGTTACTGTTTTATTTTCAGATTTAATTTTACTTTTGTACTTTATCCAAGTGGTTTGGTCTAGACTTTAAATGTTTTAGTGAAATTTTGTTACTATTGCTTTGTTTTTAGTTGGTTTTTTTGGTAACCACGGGAAGCTGTTACCCAAAAACTTAAGGGAAACCTGACTGTACCTTGTTAATCAATGGGATCAGGTAAATTGTAGCTTGCATTGTGCATCTGGTTTCAAGATATTATGTAAAAAAAAATAATAGTAGGATAATTGTATTAGTGCTTTCAAATCTTATTCTTTATTCTCATTCATATACTTTAAACCAAAAGTCACCATTTCTTAACTTCATCTATGATTTTTCTAAATTCCTCTCACATAGATGTATTATTGAGTGTTAGTTTAGTAAATATGTCAATTCAAGTAGTTTTCATATAATTTCATGGATAAAGTTAAGGTTTAAAGAATAGGTTGTAGAAGTCTTAGGTTCTAACCTTGTTTTTTTCTCTTCAAATTTAAGGGTTTGACAGTTTTACCAACTAGGATCCGGATGCTTTTATTTGTGGTACAATATTTGGTACAAAACCTTATTTTTTCTCTTAAAATTTAAGGGTTTGACAATTTTACCAATTGGGATTTGGATGCTTTTACTTGTGGTACTGTATTTGGTAAAATACAGTGTTAACAATATATTGCAACCACCATGGTGACGGTGTCGGCATTAGACGTAGTTTTTGGTTGTTGATGACGGTGGAGGTGCATGGTTATGGATGATGATTTGAGTTTTTTGGGGTTTAGACTTTAGAGTTTAGTTTTTTTTTTTTGTTTTCTTTTAGATGTCTAGTTAAATAGTTTTGAACCGTCTTTATTTGAACTGTTTTATTATTAGTTGAACTAGTGAACACGATCTCTGGTTATACTGGATTAGAAATTCTTTTCTATTATCACTTACAAAATTTTATTTACTCATGTAATTACACTTTTAGACTTTATATTTTTTCTTATCTAACTTCTAATAAAAGACTACAAATAATGCCATATTAATATTTTAATTTTAATATTTTATATATTTATCAATATTATTATCCTATGAAGACTAAACAGCATATATATTCTAATATAAATTTTTTTTCTAAGTTTTAATTGTTGATGTTAATCAACTATTAGTTAATAATTTTTTTCACTCAAAAATAGCCTTATTTAGATAAGGCGTATAATTTTAATTTTAAATATGTATTTAAAAGTACAATATTATTACTAGATTTTAGAAAGGCATATAATATATTAGTTAGATTTTAGAAAGGCATATAATATATTAGTTTTAAATATGTATTTAAAAGTACAATACTATGAGGTTAATCCTAATATTACAGTTTTAATATTTCTTTTTCGTTATTTTAAAATTAATATTTTGATTCACTGATAAGGATTAATTAGTCAGGCAACAAGCTGCGTTGTAACTCCCTTTTGAATAACAAATCGAATTCTACCGAAAACAAAACTTTTATTCCTTGACGTTGAAAATTGTTGTGCATTACTTTTTGCACTCTGTACAGGAAACCGACAACAAACCAAAAGTATTAAAGGCAAGGGTAATGAAGACATGTTGATAATCGGCACAAGCTTTTTCACGCTTAGCAACTTTCCTTGATTTTTCTTTCAATACAATCTGGCCAACCACGAAACAGTTTTCCTTTAGCCTAACAAAGGGGAACACTCCGTAAAGTTAAACACAAACATGGTTCTCTACCTGCCCAACCAAATACAAGAACATCTGCGGGCTGAAGAGTATACCTCATTTCAAGCAAGTATGTTAGAAATTCACATACGCATTTTTGTGATTTATAAGGTTTGTCATGATCATATATAAATTTATGATTTATATTTTATATTTAGATCGTGTAATACACGGGTTTATAAGCTAGTAAAAATATACAGAAATACTCCTAAATAACCTCTCCCCCAAAATTAATCACGAATGATTTTACATAGATTAGATAAATCCAAAAAAATAAAAAATAGATGAACACATAAATTTTTGAATTTCAAGTGAATTAGTAAACTCTTATTTCATTGCACAACTAAAATTAGACTCTAACATGGATCAAATAATCTACTTGATCCTCAACTAATTATAAGACAATCCTACCCCTAAGTTGGGATGAACTGTGGGAAGAGCTAAAGTGAAGGTGTAACGAACGTCTCCATCGTCCACGTTGACAAGATCATCGTCTTGACAATCGATAGCGAAATAATCTTGGATTGGTTCAGAAGGAACCATGGGCGAAGGTTAGAAGGGGCCGGGGGGAGGGGGAGCCGACCCCTCGAACTTTTCGCTCAGTAGTGTTATATATACAGCTTTCGTATAGAAATTTTTGGGTATGTACGTTTTCGACCCCCGTGTCATATCTCAAGCTTCGCCACTGGATAGAACCTGTTCATCTTCTTCGAATATACGGTGTTGTGATATACAAGAGTATAATATTCACCATTAGAGGGTTTGATTAAAGCTATTAGTGTTGGAACAAGCTAATTTCGACTGTTGACTTCTTATGTAGTCGTTTTTAAAAAAATCTATTATGTATTTACAAACTAGTTACAATGTTTATGTAACTACAAAAACAGTCTTTAAAAAGGATGAAAAGGAATAAAATGCATGCTCTCATCATGTGCTTTAACATGACTGGACTTATGGTTCAATCTGACGAAGTATGTAACTAACCCTAAATATAAATGATGATTATTGTATTTATATTGAATATTAAAGACCAAAGTTGTAATTTCCTAACCATCTCCCTTTGACCCTTTGAGCGAAATACGGCAAAAGGAAGGAAAATTCATGGACCGACCCCATCATCTCCACCTTGTATGAACTACGAGATTACGTCAAGGACGCCTTCAGCATCCAGGGGTCACGAACCGACCATAGAACTCTGTTCAATAAGTGGAACGCAGTATAAACCTTATTTAAACTTGAATAATAACTTTTTTTTATCAAATTTAGAATTCGAATTGTGAAGACGTTTGGTCGGTAATTGGTCGGTGATACTAATTAGAATTATAATCATGCTATTTGATCGCATATTTCTAAAACACAACTATCTTTCACCTTACACTCTTTCTCCTAAAAAAGACGCTTAACAACACCCTTATTAAAAGTGCTCTAAGCGATATCTTCCACCTCGCACTCTTTCTCCTAAAAACACACTTGGCAACACTCTTATTCTTATTGAAAGTGCTCTAAGCAATATTGAGTTAATACCTTCAACTAACAAATATAACTAACAATTAACAAATGTGCATCACTTTAAATATTGACCGTACTAAAATGAAAATTCTAACAAAGAAAGAAGTCAATTTCATTAAAAAAGTGACATTTTTAGATAATCTTTTGTGTGATAATGTATTTCTTATCAGGGGCGGACCTACCTTAGGGGAAGGGGTAGCCTTCGCTACCCGTTGGTGCTCTGGCGGTAGTGTAAGTTTTGAAAAAAAATGACGTTTTTTCGATTTCGTTACCCTTTTTTATAAAACGTTACCCCTACGAAAATTTTTAAGATCCGCCAATGTTGACAAACATTTGATCACTACTTTATTTGGTTCATCTGTCACTACAATTTCCTATATTTGTATCTTTTCTGAAAGGCAAAATCAATTTCCTTTTATGAAATTGGTGATTCTATAATTTAAGTATGAATAATCAAATACTTAAAATGAAATTAGAGGTTGGTGATTCTATTATTTAAGTATGAATAATCAAATACTTCAAAACTAAATAAAAATACATTTCGACGATTAGAGGTATCTCCTTCTTTTCATGACAAAATACTTAAAAATAAATTTCGACGATTAGTTAAAATTTAAGATAATTTTCTCCTTCTTTTCATGACAAAATCTAAATAAAATCACATTTCGATGGATGGTTAGAATTTAAAGTAATTATATCTGTTTCTTTCTCTTCATTAGACATAAAAAAATAATTAATTTATTTGTAATCATTTAAACTCATCCATTAATCAACCATAATTTTTTTTAAAAAGTAATAGTTTTTAACACAACTGGTGTTGTAGAACTCGTTAGGTGCTAGGGTCGGACGGTAGAGTACCGACTAGAGAATAATCAGATTGGAATTTTTATATGCATTTTTTTTAAATTTATATACACACACATTAATATCAATATAATACTTAAAAAATAATTAAAAATTCAAACAATTAAGTATTACAACATAGCAAATCAAGTATTTAAACATAAATATATTAGTTCAAACATTTTTAAGATCAAATAGTTCACTATATTTAGGTAAATGAAAGCTAGGTTGCACATTCAAACAGCCCCATTTATGTTTAACTTTGTTATATAAAAATACATGAAAACAATTATTTTCATGTGTTATAACTATATAGTCATGTTAGAAACAGGTCAAATATGTGACTGAGAATTGTGATATCTAATTTACACATATGTCAGCCTTTTTCACATCGACAACGTAAAATTGATATAGAACACAAATACGCATGTTACCAATTTGCATATAAATTTATGTATGTATTATTATATATGTATATAAGGACAACATTAGACATCTAAATGAACCAAACAAACACACACAATGTTTGCTCGTATAACTTTAATCGAACAAATGAACGGACACGGATGCTTAAACAAACAATTTTTCATGTTCATATATGTTCATATAAGAAAATTGAAGTTTTCATGTTTGTTAATATTCTTGTTCATTAGTCGATTACCTAAGGCTCTATTCTAAACTAGATTATAAACGCGCGTACTACATAGGCTGAGTAAATAAAATATTAAATAATCAGTGATGAAAATTTAGAATTATAAAACACTATATAAAAAAAATCTATATCAAGATAAAATATAGTTGACTTTTTAGTTAACTTTTTTAAATTAAGAAATAGAGTACAAAAAGTGAAATAAGAATGCAGGAAAAAGAATATAGGGCTGCCATGTAACACCCTAATTTTGAGAAATTGTATTTACAATATAAGCACAATGAAATATGTAAAAGGGGTAAAAGGTTATTATGCAAGAAAAGCCTAATATGGTAAGGGATCTAGAAACAAGTTCTTCATTTTTCACCATATAACCTAGAGAAAGAGAGAGAATATCATCAACTTCTCTCTGTTTCAAAGAAGGAGGTTACGGTATCTCTCCCATTATCCCCGAGCAATTCAAGGCTTGTGCAACAATTGTGATAACCGTTCAAAGGTTTCAAGCTCGATTTGAAGGTCTCTGTCCACGAGAAAGATAACTTTTCGTGTGGGGACATCTAGTGCGAAAGGCCTGGCATTTCGCATGGTTATATGGTGTGAATAGTCGACTAAGTAAGGGTCAGATTGTTTATTGTAATCGGTAAAAAAGCTAACACCTAGGAAATTTGACCTTTCATTTTTATTTTGGGTTGATATGCATGAGACCCTGTAGTATGTTGATGATTGGAATCGTCTATTGTGATTTTACCTGCTACATGCTTATGTTTGATGTTAGATGTTTATGATTGATGCTAAATGTTGATGTTTAGCCTTCATTGCTAGGATTATTGTTGTCTAGTATATGTTATTAGAAAAGTATTAATGGATCATGTGATCACAATGGCGTAGCATGAATGAAAATTCTTATGCTGGTGTGAGCTTGCTTGGCTTTGTGATAAGAACGTAGTTGATGTACCTTGCTTCACAATTTGATGTCTACATTGATAATTGATATTATGATGTTTAATATAGTTTACCACTACTTGTATGTTTTTACTAAAATAATAACTTGACGTTTTTAACCTAAACTAGAACCCACTTAGCGTAGCTGACTATTTTTAGCTTACATTCTAGGTTAACAAATATTGACGCATGATAAGAAGTCACTTGGTATGGATCGGAAGCTACCCTAATATGAAGTCTGGCATATATTGACCATAGTTTACTTGTTATGAACTTGATGGTTATGTTTTTAAGTGAATGACTTGATGTACTAGATATTTGATGTTTTTCTTTTGTATATGTTTAACCTTTATCACTTCAAGAACCATGATTTGCTTATTGAATCCAACTATGAGATATTCCGAGTTTAGGGCTAACATCACAGAATCTTAAGCCGTGACACAACCATTTACTTATTTATTAGGTATAAATTTGATAACTCAAGAGTAATTATAGTAAAAAATTAAATTAATATGTAAATGAACATAAACATAAACAAACGTAAATGAACGAATGCTCGTGAACGTAAATAAACAAATTAACGTGTGCTTTTGAAATTGCTCACGAACGTAAATAAACAAATGTGACAAGTGCTTTTGAGCGTTTGTTTAAATAAAGAAACAATCTTATTGTTCATGTCAGTAAATAAATAAATATAAATGAGCTTCTCGCCAAACGGATTCATGACATGTGCTTTTGAAATTGCACACAAACAAATGTGCGAACGTAAATAAACAAATGTGACGTGCTTTTTATGTGCTTTTGAGAATATAAATGAGCTTCTCGCCAAACGGATTCATGACATGTGCTTTTGAAATTGCACACAAACAAATGTGCGAACGTAAATAAACAAATGTGACGTGCTTTTTATGTGCTTTTGAGAGTTCGTCCTGCGCTTTTGAGCGTTCATTTAAATAAAGAAACAACCTTGTTGTTCATGTCAGTATATAAATAAATATAATCGAGCTTCTCTCCAAACAGATTCACTAAACGTTCGATTCGCTTATATATAATCGAGCTTCTCTCCAAACAGATTCACTAAACGTTCGATTCACTTATTATTCATGTCAATATATAAATAAATATAATCGAGCTTCTCTCCAAACAGATTCACTAAACGTTCGATTCGAATCGTTTAGTGAATCAAATAAAAATAGATAAAATTAAAATAATTGTGCGTACTTAGATATATTCAAATTTGATGTCATTATAACTTAATTTAACAAATTAATTAGTTTATTGTGCACCATTAAATAAATTATTTCAAGATAAAACAAAACAGTATGCTTTAAACAAAGAAAACAATTAAATTATTTCAAGATAAAACAAAATACTATGCTTTAAACAAAGAAAACAACATTGTTTACTTATATAAAATATCACAGTATACATAGTAACATTAAAGTACTCACAAAGCATATGGTTAAGCTACTATTAAGCAAGCACACGACTTGTAGCAACTCAAACGACGACGAAACCCTTCGCAGTGGTATAAGCTTATTTAAGCACACGGCTTGTAGCACCTGCAACGACGATGAAACCCTTTGCAGTTGCCGCTAGTGAACCCTTGCCTTTCACAAGAGATAGAACACCTCCAGTCGTTTACACAACTGAACGCATGTCCATTGTTAGAACACATCCTAGCCTCTGTCACTTTAACCACACTCTCTTCTGCAATTTATTATAAATATATATGTTATTAATGTATACAGTGACGGATCCAATAATTTTTTACAGAAGGTTTTTTTGGTAGATTTTCCCTAATCCTCACTATTTTTTCTAACTCATACAAGGTTTCCACTATTTTATTTATTTTTTTTCTTTTTTTTTTAAAAAAAGGGGATTCCTAGAACCCTCAAACCCGATATCCGCCCTGAATGTATATGTATACAATTTTTAAGTAGAAAATTATAAACGAAATATAAACGGTTTTTACATATTTCTTTCTTTATATGTTATCATCTATCATACTACGAATGAATATCTCAGTAAAAGTAATTATAAATTATAAAATATATATGTTTTAATAAACATGTTGTTATGAATCTCTGTTACTATTAAGGCTATTCAAAAAGCTCGTGTCTTGCTGCTCGAAGCTTGCTCGGATTTAGCTTGGAAAAAGCTTACTCGATATGGCTCGGTTTGAAACGGAGCCAAGCCGGCTCGGCACGTAATGAGCCTGATTGGCTCGCTTGATAGCTTAGTTTAACTCGGATTATTTTACATATAATATATTTTATTTTTTATACATTATAATATTTCGAAAAACTAATTATTATTATTATTATTATTTACATTTATTTAGGCATTTAGGCCTGTAATTTGTAATTTGATATCTAAGGTAATTTGAAATTGATTAACGTGCTAATGAACTAATATTGTATTTCGTTGAAATTTAAAACTTATTTTGTGTTGTTGAACTTGATTTTGACTCTAAGTTGAACTTTATTTTGTTGAACTTTATTTTGGATATGTTCTTTTAAAGTATTGAATATTATTATTTTAGACTATTAAAGCGTATTAATTCAAAGGTAGTTATGCAGTCAGGGGCGGACCTTAGGGGCAAGGTAGCCTCTGCTACCCTTGGCGCTCCAAGGGTAGTGTAAATTTTAGAAAAATTAGATTTTTTTGACGTTTTCCAATTTTGTGACCTCTTTTTTATAAAACGTTACCCTATGAAAATTTTCTAAATCCGTATACAGTACAAATGTTTTTAATAAATGCATAACATATGTAAAGTGGACGAGCACCAACATAAACACAAGAAAGCCTTTCTTCATTTTGGAAAGTTTATAGCAAGAAGAGATATACAAGTGATCAATAGAACACAACATATATCTTTTTATAAAGTAGGCTTACAATTTCCTTCATGGTACACGTGTCATTTCACGGTTTACTTCTCCACACGTATTCATCTACATGTGCCATTTGAATGCCAACTAGCAACATGTGAAACTAAAAAATGTGGTAAATTCTATTTTTTTTTATTTTTACGTGTGATTTTTATAAATCTTGTTAGGACATTGTAAGTAGTCTAACAAACGGGCATGACTTTATAGCTTAGTGGTATTTTGAAGGTGAGATAAGGTTCTGAGATCAATAGGTACTAGGTTCGGTTCCTACAAGAGGGTTTTTCTCATATTTATTGAGTTTCTCATATGATCAGATGGTTCCGCTGGTGACACGATAATATTCCAGTGGTCTGTTGATAATCCAAATTTTCCGTTCAAAAAAATGTAGTCCAAGAAACGATAAGTATGGTTTTTTGTGTATATTAATGATCTTAATTATCTCAAACTAGAATTTTACTCGCCGGCGTTGATTTGTAAGTCTGTCACGTGTCCATAAAGTGTTGTAACTAAACGTTAGCATATTTAATTTGACATTAATATAATCACAAACTTACAACTAAACATTCTAAAACCTAATCTACGAAACTTAACGGTTATAACATTGATTGTATGCTAAGTACAAAATTTACAATCAATTTTGCGAAGGCACTACAAACTTATGTTAAATCTAGCTTTTAACATCTTTTTTGCTTTCATAACGCACATAAAGGGCGTCAACTGAGACATATAGTTAGGATTTGGTTTTGCGGAAGCTGGCAACCCTCTCCATTAATTCATTAATTTTTCAGTGACACGACGATCCAAGTAAACGATATCCTCTAACAACTTCTCAAGTTGTTAAAACACGTTAATGTCTACGTTTGAAGATGAAATTCTGTAATTAATGAACATAGAGTAAATAATTATTAATAATTTTAATAAGCAAAGCGTAACATAGAAAATAAAGCCATTAAAAATAATGATATGCTCAGACTCATGGCTGCAATCAGTAGCCTACATAAAGGCATGAGGATGTCACGCCAAGCAGTGGCGGATTTAGAAAATCCGCATAGGGGTAACGTTTCAATGAAAAAGGGTAACGAAATTAAAAAAACGTTAAATTTTTCCAAAATTTACACTACCGTCAGAACATTAAGGGGCAACGTAGGTTACCCCTTCTATCACTCTAGGTCCGCCCCTGACGCCAAGAATAATACCAATTATTATAAAACTGAAGAAGAAAGTGCTAAATATCAAAAAAAAAGGCTAAATATCGAAAACTGAAGAAGAAAGTGTTGAATATTAGAAAAAAATTAAAAGGAAAGGTAAACAACATATTGAAGATGAATCACTATGACACTATAACAACTTGACTGATGAAGCAGCAATTAACATTCAAGGAGAACCGGATATCCGAATTTTTGATACCATGGACATCTCGTGTTTTATACTTTCAATCTAACGGTTTTTTATGGGGGCATGATTCGTTGTGGATCTTGTAATGCAATGAATGAAGAGGCGATCTTGTTTATGCGCGTTGTTTCTCACGCACACCGGAGAAGATATGAAGAAGCTCATGGAGAAGATATTGCCTAACGAAAAAACTCTAGAAAAAACAACAAACAAGCCCGAAGAACCACCAAATGAGACTTAGTATGCAATAGTCTCGTGGGATATTGTTGGATCCAAAAGACCGTTGTATACCAATCAAAAAGTTAGTGGACCGAAGAAATTACTAAAACAAAGTTTGATGATGCTGGCGACACTCCGGATGTCCCAGGACTTTTGGATACTCACACACCTGATTGTTGGCTGACTGCATGGCGACAATCACCAAGTTTTGTTGTGACCAAGTGTTAGACACAATACTCTCAAGTGTTGTCGTGGCGTTTGGCGACACTTGAAGCTGGCCTATAAATAGTTCATTGATATGTATTTCAAGTTTTTTTTTTGTCAATTTCTATTTCACGTGTGTTTAAGATATGAGAAGGGTAGGGTTGTTTGTAATAGCAAGCCAGAAACTTAATTGTAATCACAATTTGGGATTTTCATCATTGGAAATGTTGTTTATATTTGATTAGGTTTCTTCATTTTCTTTATTTCTTTACACTTTTAGGTTCAAACATCAATCCGATTGATATTTTGGGCATATATCCGTGTTTGTATTATCACTAGCATGTTAGATCTATATTTTTGGACCTATAATTTTTTTAGTCGCATGTCGTTTGCTAGTTAATATTATCTCTATTCTTTTGTATGGCACCCCTATTCTAGGGGTATTCTTGATTCAATTTAAAACCGTAAATCCTATTATCAGTTTGGTTTTACTGTCAGTTTTCTTTATCAACTTTCGGTTGACCATTAGCGTCATAACAGTCTACTTTACGGTTTCAAAAATTTCAAATCTTATAAATCTAAACCGGACCACGAGAACTGAATATATTTCAAAATTTTAAAATATTCTATAGAGATCAATAATAAATTTTCCCAAGGGTATTTATCCATCCTAATGAAACAAACTAAAAGACCACAACATCATATATATATATATATAATTATATACTTACCATTTAATAGGTGTTAAATTCAATAAAATTAAATAGTAAATTTGCTAATGACCTTCCAACATAGAGGTTATGGGCTCGAGTTTCGTCTGGAGCAAAACCTTCTAGTATAGAGGTTATGGGTTCGAGTTTCATCTGGGGCAGATATGTCTCTGGGTTGAGTTAAGGGTTTTATCACAGTGGGCCTTTAGGCTGTGAGTTTTCTTTGGAATGACGACGGACCGGATCACCAACATATTTACGTTCGTGAACGTGAGTGGCCTTTTATCATTGGGTTTATCAGGGTGATAGGACTTATATTGGTCATTAAAAAAAAGTAAACTTCTTAATATCTTACAATTTATTTAATTATTTGGATTAATTATAATTATCCCATTAAAAAAAATAGATTAATTATTACAGTGGCGTACATGCTTTTGAGTGATTAACATGTTTTTCACAAACAAAGTACACTTTCTTCGTTATTAAACATAAAGTTTATCAATTTATAGTTATTAAACGTTATACTGGTTCTCCAGATGATATTAGAAGAATTATTGATGCCTGTTTTTCATTTCATATTTTTGTTATTTTTATAAGTCAAAATCAGGAAACCAAAGCAGAACCAAACCGCTAGTAATAATTTGGTTTCGATTTTCAATACTCATAAATTGTTACTAACGTTTAGCTCACAATTTAATCTAAAAATCGTTAAAACAAGACCATGAACAATCCTATCCTAATATTATTTGTGACTATTAAATACACTGACTTGACCAAATAATAATCAAAAACATCCATCATTATAATTAGTTAATCACCGAATCGTCTTATTTAGTTATTTGATAAAAAATGTCTATTTAAGTATGTTCATATGTTGTCTTCGTATCAGTCAAGACAAATTATCTTCACAACCATCTTACTTTTTCTTCAACATTTTTCTCATGTATTTATTTTTATTGAAAAATTGAATTCTTTAAATGCATAAGATGAGTCAAAGTCTAACCCCTACACAACGGCAGATCCAAGAAATATTTTTAAAGATGCGCATAAGGTTACTCGGTGTGAGTGATGGGTCTCCCTGGAGAATGATCCGCCACGTATGATGGGTATGAGGACGGGCCTAAACGGGATGGACCTAGGAAATGAAGGATGGTGCTATATATATATATATATATATATATATGTATGTATAGGTGTGTGTAGAGAAGGAGAGAGACAGGACCGTCCCCAACGTCTAGTGGCAGACGTCCTCGACGTCGTCGGACGACCGGAAATGGTGTTGGGGGGCGTCGGGCCAGGCCGGGCTTGGACAACCCCCACACCGAGTAGGCTAAGGGGTTTAACCAAAATTTCAAGATGTGCGGACGAGATTTTGCTCTAATAAATACACTAATTCTTTTTTTCAAATGGTGCACCCGCCGACCCTCTTACTAGGTCCGCCCCTGCTCACACAGTCACGCTACCGTCTTGGCATGACTGCACAATACTAGTGTAAACAAATCGAATCGTTCATGAACCGTTCAAAATCGCTTATCAAAAACTCAAACGAAACCAAGAGTCACCGAGTTTGAGCTCAAACCTGACCTAGAATTAAAACTCAATTTAATTAAACAAGCCCGGAAGCAAACTTTATTAAAAAATATAAACCATTATTCAAACATACTGTTTTATTTTTGTCTCCTTGCAATCAAACCAAACCAAACCCCTTTCATATATATTAACTTCTTCCTTTTCAACTTCATGTCTTCACACCCTCTCCATCAACATACCAAACTTACATGCATTCAAACCCCACAATAAATAACGATCATGATCATGATCATGATCACAACAACATATCCAATTCAATCTCGCCGCCGGAATCCACAGATTCTGATCTGGGCGAGATTGTTTTAGCTGACGAACCGGCCTCAGCTGAGGCCGGTTCGGAAAGCAACCCGCCAGACTCGTTCTGGGTGAGCCACAAAAACGTAACCGATTGGTTAAACAAAAACACGTTCATCGAACGCAAAACATCGGTCAAAATGGTGACCGGTTCAAGAAAATTTGAACCGGGTCAAACCCGGTCTAACCAGCGGTCCGTTTCATTTAATAATAAACCACAGGCTACGATAATCGGGTTTAGACAAAAACCGGTTCATGGGTCTGATGGGAAATTGAAACACGACCGGTTGGATCCCCTCCGGTTGTTTAAAAACCGGTCGGTTCCCGGGAAGAGTTCGGGTGGGCCGGTTCCTGAGCCCCGTTCGCCGAGAGTTTCGTGTATAGGTCGGGTCGGGTCAATGAGGGGCCGGGCTAGACGGACCGGGTTTTGGAAGAAAGTTAAGACGACTTTCTTGAACCGGGTCCGGACAAACAAGGTTCGTTGAACCAGTTTGGTTACGGTGGCGTTGGTGGCGGCTACGGCGATACTAATTTATGAGACCACGTTTTTTATTTTATTTGTTTTATATTTTTAAAGGATTTAATATTGTTTGAGTATTTTGTTTGGTAGTGTACATGTCATATATTCCCTTTGTATTTGTTTTAATCTTGTTTTGGTTGGTTAAGTTGTAAAAAGTTGAAGAGAAATTTTGTATTTTGATTTAATAATTATTTTTTAATGTTAAATATCATTGTCAATGTTTTGTTTTGATGATTATGCTTAATAATTTAATGTTGGTAATGGTCGAATGCTGTTTCTTTAAATTTTAATTTTATGATAATTTAAGGATATATAATTTTTAATGTTGAATAGCATTTTAATAACTATATTGGGGACTAATGATCTTAGTTTTTGTAGAAGTCATAATTGTTACTTAACATCCATGACATAGATTTTGGATTGTTTAGTTTTGTGGTTTATTAGTCAATACTCTTTAGTTTGGTATTGAAATTAAACTGCTTGACCTATTAATGCGTTCGAAATTTTTAGTATAACAAAGAAAGTATATACATTCTATAAGTTCAATTGTCAACCTGTTTACAACATGTTTAACCTGTTTATACTTTCATTACATTGCTAGCTTAGAAATTGTGTATTACACGAGTTAAATATTTTTTTTTTAATTTTTTGTCGTATAGATATGTTAAAATCGTAATACGCGTGTTTATAAAGAAAATTCAATAGATATAGGAATTGAATTTAAAAATATACATATTTAATAGTTTAATAAGTTATTATAACTACGTTATATAAATATTTAAGATTCGTAAACTAATAATTGACATGTATAATATTTAGAGTTACAAATCAAATATTAAAGTGTTAAAATCTTTTGATAATTATTTTTTTATTGTTAATGTCATTGTCAATGTTTTGTTTTGGTGATTATGATTAACAATTTAACGATGGTAATGGTCGGATGCCATTATTTTATTTTATTTTTTAGTTTAATGATTTAAGTTAGTTGTGAATTATAAATTTGGAGGATATAAAATTTCTAATGTGGGATAGCATTCTAAATTTCAAATAACCAGATTAAGGATCAATCTTTACTATGCAATAATGTTTACACACAAATTCAGGAGAAAACTCAATAAATTCGGAAAAAATCCCTCTTTGCATGATTCATCGCCTTGGCATTGAGTGTTTTGCACATACACATTACATGTATGAATCATAAATATAACCGAGTGTGTGCGAGCATTGTTAGAATGTGAAGATTTACATGTTAAGTCGATCGGAAGTGGAATCATTGCTTTTTGGTTATCTTTTCTTGTATTCGCAATTGCTTGTTCGGTTTATTGGCGTTGATGTTGACTTTTTGGAAAAACAATTAACCGTCGGAGATTTATATAAAAACGTTTGGGTCCTTCGTAGGCCAGCGTTCTTTTATTTCTTGTTTGCTTGAGGACAAGCAAAAGTTCAAGTGTGGGGAGAGGTTTGATATACGTTAAAATATATATAATTTAGTTCCCCATTTTGCCCCCGTTTTGTGCAATTTTTAGCTAAAATATCGTCGTATAGGTACTTAATCGTTCCATTTTATATTTTTAGGTCCTAAACGACGTACCTCAGACAAAGTTGGAGAAAAAGTGGGATTAACGAGACTGCGATCTCGGAAGCACTGACCGTGCGAGAGGCAGTGCGACTCATTTCTCGGCACGCACGGCCGTGCGGCCCATTGGCACGGCCGTGCGGCCCATTGGCACGGCCGTGCGCGACTTGATTGCTGACCACATGTGACCTGAAGCTTTGGCACGGCCGTGCAAATCATTGGCACGACCGTGCACATCTGAAGATTTTGCCGCTCAAGCATCCACTTGTCTGCCCATTCCCTGCAGTGACGTAATGCTGATGCGCACGGCCGTGCGGATATGAAAATTGTCTATAAAACAGAGCATTCACGACTGATCAAAATATTGGGTATTTTCCAAGTTTCTGGGCGATTTCTGAGGTGCGGGAGCTGCCGGATCAGGAAGGTTTCAAGCCTCAAGGTTACAAGAAGCTTATCATTCATCCAATCCATCAAATCCTTGCTTGTTTTTGGTTTGATTCCTTGTTCATAATGTAAATTCTGATCACATTTGCAAGCATTGAGATGATGTTTATGTAATATTGTTAAGAATACCATGAAAAACACTTGTTTTATGATCACTATTTAGTTTGTTATCAAGTTAAAATGAAGCTCAGTCAACTGCTCATGTTTGAATCTTGATGATCATATGGCAATCTTGTTTCATTGATGTTGGATTCTTGATTATGTTTGTTTATCTTGGATGATTAGTAAATGGTTAGTTAGGATAAGTTGAATAAACCCCAGAATTAATCATTTATTAGTGAACTGTTAACTTGATTGATATGTTTACACCATGAAACTAGAAATGGGTATTGGTTTAATAAAAGATAATCTGATTTTGATCAAGAATGCTTTCTTACATGGAAGGGCTCTAACGGGTTAGATGGTGTTATTGCGGGTTCTTAATATATTTCATAATCTTTGTTGAGTATTTGTGGCAAAAATAACCAACTTGGTAGATTTATATTTAAGACTTGCAAAATGAATGAGTTTGTGATATGATCTACGTTATGCTTGTCTCGTTGGTTATGTTGTGTTTATCGGTATTGCTTTCCTTGATAAAGTGAGGTTAGAAAACTCTTAACGGATGACTAACTTATTTTTAAAGATTCAAATGAAAATATATCAATAGCTCGCTAAAGAATAATTTTAGGTGGTTAAAGTGTGTTTATCGCGTTAACTTTCCGAAGAATTATCATATTAGGAGTCCCGAAAGGGATACTAGTTGTCTTTATAATTGGAAAATTGATCAAGTGCCTTTGTGACATTTTTGATAACATGCTTATATTGATTATAAAACAAGACAAAAGAAAAAGAAATTGTATTTTTGTATTTGAAGTCTTTTACGTCTTAAAATATATTTTTAGATAAAATTTAGAAAAAAACTATTTCACATATCCTTTTTACCGGTGAATAAATGACGACGGTTTAGTACACACGCGTCCATGGATCGACATCTGGTTTTTGCCCATACTTTACTACATATACGACAGGGTACGCTTGTCCTTTTGTGTGTGTTTTAATTTAAGGTAGAAATTATTTTTATAAATATTAAAACCGAGTTCGTGTGTAAAATTCATTGTAAAAATGTGTATATATACGCACACGTCAAGTTTTTGGCGCCGTTGCCGGGGACGCGGCTAACCTATGGAACGATCCGAGTCACTTGTTTACCGGTGTACATGTTTGTGAATACTTGTTTATAATTAATTATTTGCTTAGTTGTTTATAATTATTTACTTGTTTATTTGTTTAAAGAATTATTTATTTGTTTGTATATATATATATATATATATATATATATATTTATATAGTTGCAAGATTGATATTGTTTGCACACCCGAATTTAAAAATAAAATAGTTATAAAAAAATATTTATTAATAAAATATTGTATAATATAATATTATAATTTATTTAATCGTTTCGGGATGTGCTTATCCCTTCCTTACAGGTTGATGTCCTCAACCCCCGCGCCCGCTGCTGCTGAGCCATCTGACGAACAGGAACGTGACCTACGGAGGAGTAGGAGACTTCGAGAAAGGTCTCGTGTTGTTGCACAACTTATCTCAGCTGAAGTAGACGAGCCGGAGATACCTGCTAAGAGTGAACACTGGGGAGCACCATGGCAGACGACGACCGGCCATTGAATGAGACCGGCTGTCCGGGAGGTGAAGGCATGCAGCCTAGTATCGCTCGACCGACTGTGGTGGCACCGAATTTCGAGATTAAATCCAGCATCATAAACATGTTACAAAATTCGGTGCAGTTTGATTGAAAGGATCACGAAGACCCAAGTCGACATATTGCTGCATTTCTTGAGGTATGCTCTACTTTCAAGATTCGAGATGTTTCCGACGATGCAATCCGATTGCGGCTCTTTCCGTTCTCTTTGCGAGACAAAGCCCAAGCTTGGCTTCTATCACTTCCCGCAGGATCCATTACTACCTTGAATGAAATGGCGGAGTTGTTCATGCAAAAGTACTTCCCTCCAGAGAAAACAGCTAAGTTGAAGAACCGCATCATGATGTTTCGGCAGGATGATGGAGAGTCCTTACACGCTGCTTGGGAGAGGTTTAGAGATCTTCTTATTGATGTCCCACATCATGGTTTGTCCAAAAGACAGCTCGTATTAACCTTCTATCAAGGACTAAACTATGATTCGTAGGAGCGTTTAGACATGTATGCAGGAGGAGATCTAGGAACGAAGACGCCAAATGAAGCTTATGCAATCATCGAGAAAGCTGCTTTGAAGTCTAGTTCTCGTGAAGCCGGAGAGAGAGCTAGGACATCATCTCGTTCTGGAGTTTATGCTGTTGATACTTACACGGCTCTTACTGCTCAGATTGGAGCCCTTGCTGCAAAAATCGATCAAGCTCATAATATTTCGCGGGTTCAATCTTCATGCGAGCAATGTGGGATTTCACATGAGTTGGGTGCATGCGAACAGGGTGTTATGTTTACAGGCCACGAAGAGGTGGATTATCTGGGTAATCAAACTAGACCCCAAAATAACCCCTACAACAACACATAAAATGTCACACCCCGACCCGCAGCGGAATAAGAGTCGGGGCATAATTGGGTTATCACCAAAGCTCATGACATTTACTAATATGTTTCATATTTAATAAAGTCAAAGTTACATTTTCAAATATCCAAACATGTTCATTCAATACAAAGGAAATAAACCAAACATAACAATCCCAACTCTAAAACGTTTTATTCTTCTAGTCCAAGTCCTATGTGTTCCTAGCTGCTGCTGGTTCACATGTATCATGTGTAAAATGGGAGTTTTTGGGTCAACATAAGTTGGCGAGTGAACCTTAATAGATAAACATTTATTAATAAATTAATTGTTAGTTTATCAATGAAAATTTGTGCATAATCATAGATGAGCAAATGTAAATAATCAAGCAATGGCAAATAGCAGTCACAACTATAACATACAATAACACATGTCAGCATACATGAACATACCAACATCATAATGTATGTTAACGTAAATGAAACTGTGCGATCAAGGCTCAATCAAACGGAGCCGATCATATTGCATTTACTAAAAATGAAAATGTTTGTGCAATCAAGGCTCAATCAAACGGAGCCGATCGTATGTGGGCACGCCAGGTTCAACCTCATAATGAAATGGGGAACATGCTCAACGCTCATAATGTAATGGGGAGCGGCGGCCTATGAAATTGCATGTACTGAATAATAAATTGCATCCAATAATAACTACTTAACAACAACAAACTGATTACACATGTTCATGATATGATGTATGCACAATGGTTTAGTTATAATATATATATACAAAGACATATGATACACCCCAAAACGTGATTAAAACGGGGAATTTGTAAGATTCACTCACATTGGGTGCGTTGGATTGGAGATGGTGAGATGCGCACGAATTAGATGAGCGGATCAACGAGGAATACTAACCTAAATAATAACGGAAAAATATATTAAATGAGTGGATTTTATTAAGGATTTTAATGAAATTTTTAGATATATTTTTGTGAGTTTAAGGCTATTTTCTATCTTTAAAAATATTATTTTTAAGTATTTTTAATTGATTTTTAAATTAAATTAAATAAATAAAATAAATAAAAAAAATTTGTTTATTTTGCGTTGACCGTTGACCGTTGACCGTTGACTGTTGACCGGTTCGGTCAATGACATGGTTTGCGCTGGGTGAGGCTCGAACCCGAGACCTCCCGTACGCGTGCACGCAGCTCTACCAACTGAGCTACGTGTCTAACCCGAAATAATCTTGTTTTTAATTATATTTATACACTTATTCAATTTAACAGAATTTCCTTTATTTGCAAAAACATTTTAATTCAATCGGACCGGTGCTAGTGACGGGTTTCGAACGCGCGACGTATGGTTCATGTTGCACACAGTCCACCGCTGGACTGTGTGTCTAACCTGGTTATTATCTCGGTTTCTATTATACTTAATAACTAACTGAGTTATCCCGGTTTAGTTTTTAAACAAAAGGCGTTTTATTATATAAGGAGTGCGTATAGCAGGAATCGAACTCGGGACGTGCGTGTGTATTTTGCACATAGTCCACCGCTGGACTGTGTGTCTAACCCGTTTAAAATACCAATTTTAATTAGTCTTAAGTTATGTTGCGTCTTCATCTTCTTCGTTGATTTTACACAGACAAACTTATTCCGACTGTTATGACCGATTCATGACATATACGCTTTTCAGACATTACAAGTAATTTAAAAGTAAAGAATGGAGAGAGTTTGGGAAAAAGATGTACCGATTGATGTTGTTCACGGAATTCCGGCAGAGGTTCGTCGGTTCTGAAGGTGAACTCCGGCTGTTGAAACCAATTAACAGCTTTGTTCGATTATTTAAGAAGTTGAGTCACTTAAACAAGGTTTAACAGAAGTTTGGGAGATCATACCCGTTCACGGTGTGTTTCCGGCAGTTTCAGGAGTTTTCCGGCGAAGGTAAGATTTTCAACAAACGTTGACTAGGATCGATTCTGATGGTGGAGTTGTGTTAGTGACTGATTAATCACATGATTGAAACAGAAAGAGTCGGAGGAAATACCGTGTGGATGTGAGTCCCGGTTTTCCGGCGACTTGCAGAATTTTTCCGGCGGTCTGATTTAAGCTTTTCCGGTGGACTGTAAGGTTGCGGAAATGCAATTGGGAGTCTTGCAGAGTGTTTTGAGTCGCAGGAAGGGTCTAGGATTGAAGTATTCCGAGAATTGAAAACTTTCGGTTATTAAACCGATCCACTTCCGAATTCAAGTTACACTCATGGCAGCATAGATTGGAATCGTCCGTTTATCGGTTATACTCGCTGAATCGCGAGTATCCAGATCGACTTTGGGTGATTGATAACCGGTTTCAGTTACAATGTGTAAAATCGATTGATTTACCTTAGCCCATAAAACCTATTTGTTTCTTAAAGATGACAGAAAACAAACAAGTGGCGGAGTGGTGATGTGTGTGTGCGTTAAGTCTTTGATGTTGTAACCGGCTGACCCGGGTTCGAGTCCCGGCAGCTTCATAATTTTTTTTATTTATTTTGTTTTAACTTTTTATCAAATATAATTTTTATAGTTTAGTTTATTTATTAATTATGTATCGTTTTAACTCAAAATAATCATAAATATTTAATGTAACTTTTATAACTTGATACTTGATTACAAAACGGAGCGGGTTTTGAAAACCCGTTTTTTTACAAATGTTACAGTATCCCCTACTTTTAGGAATTTCGTCCCGAAATTTAAGTAGTTGAAGTAGTAGGAAAAAGATGCGGGTATTTTTCACGCATTGAGTCTTCACGTTCCCAAGTAAACTCAGATCCCCGTTTCGACTCCCAACGTACCCTAACAATTGGAATGCGACTTCGTCGAAGACGTTTCTCCCCGTAGTCCATGATCTCCACTGGTCTTTCAATAAAATGCATAGATTCATCAATCTGAATATCTTCCAGCGGAATATGGAGATTCTCATCAGCGAGGCACTTCTTCAAGTTCGACATGTGGAATGTGGGATGAATCCTGTTGAGTTCTTCTGGTAGGTCAAGCTTGTATGCTACAGGACCTACTCTTTCGAGTATCTTGAAAGGTCCTACGTAACGAGGTGCTAGCTTCCCCTTTTGACCAAAACGAACTACTCCCTTCCACGGTGATACTTTTAAAAGCACATGATCACCAATGTTAAACTCTAAGGGCTTCCGTCGTTTATCTGCATAACTCTTTTGACGACTTTGAGCCGCTAGAAGATTGTTTCGAATTTGATGGATCTTGTCTGTGGTTTCTTGGATCAATTCTGGACCAGTAATTTGTGCTTCCCCAATTTCGTGCCAACATACAGGAGATCGGCATTTACGTCCATATAAGGCTTCAAAATGTGCCATGCCGATGCTCGAATGGTAGCTGTTGTTATACGAAAATTCAACTAATGGTAGGTGGGCGTCCCAATTTCCCTTGAAGTCTATGACACATGCTCTAAGCATATCTTCAAGAGTTTGAATGGTGCGCTCAGACTGTCCATCAGTTTGAGGATGATAGGCGGTACTGACATCTAATCGTGTGCCCATAGCGGATTGTACTGCTTGCCATGTTCGTGAGGTGAAACGACCATCACGATCAGAAATAATACTTAACGGTACCCCATGTCGACTTACGATTTCGTTGATATAAATACGTGCAAGCTTTTCGTTCTTGAAATCTTCGCGGATAGGAATAAAGTGAGCTGATTTTGTAAGTCGGTCTATAATCACCCATATAGTGTCATACCCACCAGAAGTGCGAGGTAACCCGGTAATGAAATCCATGGTTATATTTTCCCACTTCCATACAGGTATTTCCGGTTGGACTAGAAGTCCTGAGGGTCTTTGGTGTTCAGCTTTCACCTTGGAACATGTGAGACACTTGGAAATAAAAACGGCAATATCCTTCTTCATTCCAGGCCACCATAGGTGTATCGTAGGTCTTGATACATCTTATCGGTTCCTGGGTGTATAGAATATCGCGTTTTGTGAGCTTCATTCATAAGAGTTTCACGAAGATTGTTGTGGTTAGGAATCCAGATACGATCTAGGTAATACAGAATACCGTCTGATTTAGTTTCAAGTTTTAGCTCGGGTCCACAGGACATCTCCTTTCATACATCTTCTTCTGTTATTGAAACGTGTTGGGTTTCTCGAATTTGATCTTTAATGTCGGTTATAATTTGCGAACATAGAAGATGAATGGAGTTCGCATAACCCTTTCGACTAAGTGCATCAGCCACCACATTTGCTTTACCAGGGTGGTATCTAATTTCACAGTCGTAATCATTTAGAAGTTCGACCCATCTTCGTTGCCTCATGTTTAACTCTTTTTGATTGAAGATATGTTGAAGACTCTTGTGGTCAGTGTATATTTCACACTTAGTACCATAGAGATAATGTCTCCATATCTTAAAAATACAACGGCTCCAAGTTCTAGGTCATGAGTGGTGTAGTTCTTTTCATGTGTCTTGAGTTGTCTCGAGGCATAAGCTATGACTTTTCCTCTTTGTATGAGAACGCAGCCTAATCCTTGCCCTGACGCGTCGCATTAGACTAAAAAATCATCACAACCTTCAGGAAGAGTGAAGATTGGTGCATCACAAAGTTTTTGTTTAAGAGTTTGAAAAGCTTCTTCTTACTTGGGTCCCCATACGAAAGGTTTTCCCTTATGAGTTAAAGCCGTGAGTGGCACAGCAATGCGAGAGAAGTTTGAAATGAACCGACGATAATAGCCAGCTAGTCCAAGAAAAGATCTTACTTCAGTTGGTGTACGTGGAGCTTGCCATTCTTGAACTGCTTTGATCTTTGAAGGGTCAACATGTATTCCCTTGTCATTGACTACATGCCCGAGGAATTGCACCTCTTTTAACCAGAATTCACATTTGGAGAACTTGGCATAAAGCTTTTCCTTTTCTAGAAGTGCAAGAACGAGTCGTAGATGACGCTCATGATCAGCTTTAGATTTTGAATAAATAAGAATATCGTCGATGAAGACTATAACAAATCGATCAAGATAAGGTTTGCAGACTCTGTTCATTAGGTCCATGAAGACAGCTGGTGCGTTGGTTAATCCAAACGGCATGACCATGAATTCATAGTGGCCATAACGAGTTCGAAAAGCAGTCTTAGGGACGTCTTCTTCATGCACTCTAAGTTGATGATAGCCAGATCGAAGATCGATTTTTGAAAAGCAGCTGGCACCTTGTAGTTGGTCAAGAAGATCATCAATGCGAGGTAAAGGATAGCGATTCTTGATGGTTAACTTGTTGAGCTCTCTGTAGTCGATGCACATACGAAAAGACCCATCTTTCTTCTTTACAAAAAGGACAGGTGCACCCCAAGGCGATGAGCTAGGACGTATGAATCCCTTGTTAGTCAACTCTTGCAATTGACTAGCTAGCTCTTGCATTTCAGAGGGGGCTAACCTATATGGTGACTTTGCAACTGGTGTAGCACCAGGTATAAGATCAATACGGAATTCGACGTCTCTAACTGGAGGAAGTCCTGATATGTCGTCAGGAAAAACTTGTGGGAAGTCTTTTACTACAGGAATGTCTTCAAGTTTCTTCTCCATGGTTCCCTTTTTGATGATATGAGCTAAAAACGCGACATAATTCTTGCGAAGATATTTTTGAGCTTGAAGACAAGACATTAAGCTGAGCCCTTTCGACGAGGTTTCTCCAATGATTCGAAGAGTCTGACCGTTTGAAAGAGGAATACGAATAAATTTTTCACGACATACAACTTCCGCCTGATGTTGACTGAGCCAATCCATATCGATTATGATGTCAAAACTTCCCAGCTTCATAGGAATAAGGTCGACTGAGAAATCGTGGTCGTTTAAGGTGAGTGTACAGTTGCGTAAAATAGAGTCTAATGAAACTGGTTTCCCGTCCGCAACTTCTACCGTTATGGATTCCGTGAGCTTATCCCGATTTTTGCTTAATATAGGTTCAAACTCTAAAGACACAAAACTTCTATCCGCACTGGTATCAAATAATATAGATGCATATCTACCATTTATAAGGAACGTACCGTTGACCACATTGCCGTCAGCTCTGGCCTGGTTAGCGTTGATATTGAAAGCTCTCCCTCTTGCAAGTGGGGGAGCTTGGTTTGCTGGGTTTGCTGGGTTGGCTTGGGCCTGAGCATGAATAATATTAACCAGCCTTGGACATGTGTTTCTGAAATGACTCGGGTCGCCGCAATTGAAGCAAGCCCGCATAGGTTGGCCCATAGGATAATTGGGTTGGTAGCATGTTTGGGCTAAATGTTGGGTGGGTGGAAATGGTAGAGGTTGTTGGGCTTGACCCATTAACTGTTGGTGGGTTTGGGTTAAAGGTTGGTGGCGGTTTGTTCGTTGAGGCATGCGGCAGGTTTGAACAGTATGTCCTGCGCGACCGCAGCCGGTGCAGTATTGGCAAGGATGATCAGGGGAATGGTGATATTGGCAACGGTTACATTTTGGTAACGGGCCAGTGTAGGGTCTTCTGTATGGTGCGGGTGAAGGAGTGACTTGAGTAATGGGTGCAGCAGGAATAGGGGTGTTGGTTTGGGTAACTGCAAAATTTCTGGTGTTGCGCTTCCTCTTATTAGCGAACTTAGAGGAAGGAATGGGGTGGTTTGAAGTTTGTCCCTCGACAGGGGCTTTCTTCTTCTCTTCTTTGAACTTCCCGTTGCGAATTCAGTTTTCGGGCAGTTCAGTTGCTAACTCCATAGCCGCTTCAAGTGTTACTGGTGAAACGCTGAGAACTGAATCTTGGATTTTCGAGGGAAGTCCTCGAATATAGTGCTCGATCATACGATAGGTTGGGGTGAACAAATTTGGAACCATTTGGTTCAACTCCAAGAACCTCTTGTTATATGTAGTGTGATCACCCTCCTTTTGCTTTAGAGAATGAAATTCGTCCTCCAGCTTTTTAATTTCACTTCTAGGACAGAAACGCCTAGTCATGATTTCCCTTAACTCCTCCCAAGTTAAGGCCATCGCATCTTCAGTTCCCCTCTTCCCTTTCTCAGTATTCCACCAAGTGAGAGCTACCCCAAATAGTCTCCCAGTGGCGTATCTAACCTTGCGATCCTCAGGACAATCGCAGTTTAGAAAGGTGTTTTCCATCTCCTCGAACCAATGTAGGAGAGCAGTGACACCCTCGGTCCCTTCAAATTTAGGGGGATCACAAGACTTAAAATGTTTGTAAGAGCACTTGCTGGTAGGAGGTTTGTCGATGTTCTGGTCCTGTTGTTGGGGAGGGTTAGTAGGATTTGTAGTAAGGGCTTGTTGTACTTGGACCACAATGTCAGGAAGTATCGTGGCCATTTGTTTCGCGATCTGAGTGGCCAAACGTTCCTGAGACCTTCCCGATCTTTTACCCCTTCGTTGCTGTCTAGACGACATCTACAGGATCATACAATGAGAAGATTGTGAGTTTATGATGTCTTTTTAGGTGTCATGTGTCGTTAAGAAAATGAAAATAACATAAATATCAATAATGCAACTACATCCATAGGATGTCTTGGGTTCGCTCATGTTGGGCCTCAAATGTCCCCCATACCTTCACCTACATAGTCATGTGGGCCCCCATGGCTATTGGCTTGGTAGGATTCACATTAGTATTGGCAATTTAACACTCGCATCCCCGAATGCAAACCACAAAATATGTTCATGAGATGTTTGGTCGGAACGTGTCCAGGTGTAGACACAATGACAACTCAAAGTGGGGTTAGCTCACACGACGTTTGGTATAGCATGCTTTGGCCTAATAGGTACTTCGTACTCTCATCGTTAGTCCCCAGGTAGGCAAACTGGTCCTTTATTTTAGATTTATACGAATGCCAGCCTAGACAGGACGTTCCGTCTACCGGTACTGGTACCCTTTCAGTTACTACATGCCCGTCATGAGAACTCACTTTGATGAGATTTGAAAACACGAAAATCATTGTAAAAGCAATCATGAAGTGGTGTGTGCTTTCATGGATGTGATATGTTATGAGTATACGATTCATGATAGGCATTATATGATAATACATACTTATGAACATGCTTGCACAATATTAAATGTAACATTTAACATAAAACATATAACATCATGAAATTTGGCATGTAACACACAAAAATCTTATAAGTTTCTAATCGACTATAGTATAGGCTCTAAGGGTCTAATAACCTATCCTATATCCCTATAGTCATGGCTCTGATACCAATCTGTCACACCCCGACCCGCAGCGGAATAAGAGTCGGGGCATAATTGGGTTATCACCAAAGCTCATGACATTTACTAATATGTTTCATATTTAATAAAGTCAAAGTTACATTTTCAAATATCCAAACATGTTCATTCAATACAAAGGAAATAAACCAAACATAACAATCCCAACTCTAAAACGTTTTATTCTTCTAGTCCAAGTCCTATGTATTCCTAGCTGCTGCTGGTTCACATGTATCATGTGTAAAATGGGAGTTTTTGAGTCAACATAAGTTGGCTAGTGAACCTTAATAGATAAACATTTATTAATAAATTAATTGTTAGTTTATCAATGAAAATTTATGCATAATCATAGATGAGCAAATGTAAATAATCAAGCAATGGCAAATAGCAGTCACAACTATAACATACAATAACACATGTCAGCATACATGAACATACCAACATCATACTGTAAATAACGTAAATGAAACTGTGCGATCAAGGCTCAATCAAACGGAGCCGATCGTATTGCATGTACTGAAAATGAAAATGTCTGTGCGATCAAGGCTCAATCAAACGGAGCCGATCGTATGTGGGCACGCCAGGTTCAACCTCATAATGAAATGGGGAACATGCTCAACGCTCATAATGTAATGGGGAGCGGCGGCCTATGAAATTGCATGTACTGAATAATAAATTGCATCCAATAATAACTACTTAACAGCAACAAACTGATTACACATGTTCATGATATGATGTATGCACAATGGTTTAGTTATAATATATATATACAAAGACACATGATACACCCCAAAACGTGATTAAAACGGGGAATTTGTAAGATTCACTCACATTGGGTGCGTTGGATTGGAGATGGTGAGATGCGCACGAATTAGATGAGCGGATCAACGAGGAATACTAACCTAAATAATAACGGAAAAATATATTAAATGAGTGGATTTTATTAAGGATTTTAATGAAATTTTTAGATATATTTTTGTGAGTTTAAGGCTATTTTCTATCTTTAAAAATATTATTTTTAAGTATTTTTAATTGATTTTTAAATTAAATTAAATAAATAAAAAAAATAAAAAAAATTTGTTTATTTTGCGTTGACCGTTGACCGTTGACTTGTTGACCGGTTCGGTCAATGACATGGTTTGCGCTGGGTGAGGCTCGAACCCGAGACCTCCCGTACGCGTGCACGCAGCTCTACCAACTGAGCTACGTGTCTAACCCGAAATAATCTTGTTTTTAATTATATTTATACACTTATTCAATTTAACAGAATTTCCTTTATTTGCAAAAACATTTTAATTCAATCGGACCGGTGCTAGTGACGGGTTTCGAACGCGCGACGTATGGTTCATGTTGCAGACAGTCCACCGCTAGACTGTGTGTCTAACCTGGTTATTATCTCGGTTTCTATTATACTTAATAACTAACTGAGTTATCCCGGTTTAGTTTTTAAACAAAAAGGCGTTTTATTATATAAGGAGTGCGTATAGCAGGAATCGAACTCGGGACGTGCGTGTGTATTTTGCACACAGTCCACCGCTGGACTGTGTGTCTAACCCGTTTAAAATACCAATTTTAATTAGTCTTAAGTTATGTTGCGTCTTCATCTTCTTCGTTGATTTTACACAGACAAACTTATTCCGACTGTTATGACCGATTCATGACATATACGCTTTTCAGACATTACAAGTAATTTAAAAGTAAAGAATGGAGAGAGTTTGGGGAAAAAGATGTACCGATTGATGTTGTTCACGGAATTCCGGCAGAGTTTCGTCGGTTCTGAAGGTGAACTCCGGCTGTTGAAACCAATTAACAGCTTTGTTCGATTATTTAAGAAGTTGAGTCACTTAAACAAGGTTTAACAGAAGTTTGGGAGATCATACCCGTTCACGGTGTGTTTCCGGCAGTTTCAGGAGTTTTCCGGCGAAGGTAAGATTTTCGACAAACGTTGACTAAGATCGATTCTGATGGTGGAGTTGTGTTAGTGACTGATTAATCACATGATTGAAACAGAAAGAGTCGGAGGAAATACCGTGTGGATGTGAGTCCGGTTTTCCGGCGACTTGCAGAATTTTTCCGGCGGTCTGATTTAAGTTTCTCCGATGGACTGTAAGGTTGCGGAAATGCAATTGGGAGTCTTGCAGAGTGTTTTGAGTCGCAGGAAGGGTCTAGGATTGAAGTATTCCGAGAATTGAAAACTTTCGGTTATTAAACCGATCCACTTCCGAATTCAAGTTACACTCATGGCAGCATTGATTGGAATCGTCCGTTTATCGGTTATACTCGCTGAATCGCGAGTATCCAGATCGACTTTGGGTGATTGATAACCGGTTTCAGTTACAATGTGTAAAATCGATTGATTTACCTTAGCCCATAAAACCTATTTGTTTCCTAAAGATGACAGAAAACAAACAAGTGGCGGAGTGGTGATGTGTGTGTGCGTTAAGTCTTTGATGTTTTAACCGGCTGACCCGGGTTCGAGTCCCGGCAGCTTCATAATTTTTTTATTTATTTTGTTTTAACTTTTTATCAAATATAATTTTTATAGTTTAGTTTATTTATTAATTATGTATCGTTTTAACTCAAAATAATCATAAATATTTAATGTAACTTTTATAACTTGATACTTGATTACAAAACGGAGCGGGTTTTGAAAACCCGTTTTTTTACAAATGTTACATATAATCCGGGATGGAAGAATCACCCAAACTTTGGGTGGAAGGGTGGTTCAGGTAACCAAAACCCACTTGGGTATGCTCAGTGCGCCCCCGCTCCACAGCAATCCTATGGTCAATCTTTTCAGCCTCAAAGTCGCCCCTACCAGCAGCATTCCAATATGTACCATAATCAGGGTGCCGGGAGCAGTTCCCAGCAACAAGCCCCTCAGAATTATTCCAAGCGGGAGGAAATGATGGCGCAGCTTTTTAGCAATTCGAATAGTGCGAACCAGTTGGCTGAGAAGCGTTATCAGCAGCACGAAGAGCGTTTCACGGCCCAAGAAGGAGAGATGCGGGGTCAGAAGGCCTCCATTCAAGCCATCGAGAATCAAATGGGCCAGTTAGCAAAGATGTTGTCAGAGCGACCTCAGGGCGGTCTTCCGGGCAATACAGAGCCCAACCCAAGAGGGCACGCAAATGCAGTAATGATGAGGAGTGGTAAAGCCACGGGACATGACATATCGTATTCACCACCGATCATTGAGACGGTCCATACTGACGCTTCGGACGAGGTGCACGCTAGGCGAGTCCCAGCAAGTACAGCACAGCTCCAGAAGCCAGTAACAGATTATACTCCTCTAGTTCCGTACCCGGGCAGACTGAAGAAGCAAAGGAGTAAAGGAACAATATGATAAGTTTCTTGAGATGTTCAAACAGTTGCATATAAACATACCATTTGTTGATGCGTTGGCTCAAATGCCCAAATACGCTAAGTTCCTGAAGGACATCCTCATGAATAAGCAGAAGCTCGAGGACATGTCGTGTGTTTTAATGAATGAAAATTGTTCGGCTATTCTTCAAAATCGTTTACCCGAAAAGATGGGAGACCCGAGTAGTTTCACCCTTCCTTGCCTTATAGGCAGCATGTCCGTCAGCCACGCATTGGCTGATTTGGGAGCAAGCATAAACCTTATGCCGTATAAGGTTTTTGCTAAGCTAGATCTAGGTGAGCCGTCACCTACGAGGATGAGTATTCGACTTGCTGATCGATCGATCAAGTATCCGCGCGGGTTTGTTGAAAACATGCTGGTTAAAATCGAAAAATTCGTGTTTCCTGTAGATTTTGTCATTCTGGACATGGATGAAGACTCCAAGGTGCCTTTGATACTCGGACGCCCGTTCCTCAATACCACGAGGACGATTGTAGATGTGGCCGCAGGCCAAATCACGCTCCGAGTTAATGATGAGCATGTGACCTTCGACGTTAAGCGGTCGATGCAGCACCCACAAAGCCAAGATGATACGCTTTATTATGTCGACATTGTCGATACCTTTGTGAACTCTCATTTTCAAGGCACCATTGAGGAGTTAGATTCAGATATGCACGGACTTGAGCAGCCGGTTTATCAAGTCAGTGATTATGGTTCCCATAGTCTCGATAGATTCGTGGAGATTGATTGTGAAGCTGAAGGAAAGTCGAAGCCTTCAGTAGATGATTCGCCGTCATTGGAGTTGAAACAACTCCCGCCGCATCTTGAGTATGTATTTCTGGACGAGGAATGTCGTCTTCCGGTCATTATTTCATCATCCTTAGAGGAAGAGGAGAAGAGAAAACTTCTCGAGGTACTGAGACTTCATAAGAAAGCCATGGCGTGGAAGATTATGGACATCAAAGGCATCCATCTTTCCTTCTGTACTCATAAGATTCTGATGCAGGATGATTTCAAGCCGTGTGCTCAACCTCAGAGGCGATTAAACCCGAACATGCAAGACGTCGTAAAGAAAGAGGTGATCAAGTTACTTGATGCAGGGTTAATATACTCTATCTCTGATTCAGTATGGGTGAGCCCTGTACAAGTAGTGCCCAATGTAACATATGTCATAAAACGGGTTCTAAAACCCGCTCCGTTTTGTAATTTAAATATAGGTATGAAGTTCGTTATGTATGTCTGTTGAAAATTTAAAAATTTATTAATTGTTATTAGTATTTAATAATCAATAAGATAAGAAAGTTAAAATAATAATGTTTATAAAAAAATAAAAAAAATCAAAAGGTGTAGACCGCGGGTTTCGAACCCGGGTCTCCACCCAAACAAAGCACACCATACACCACCACACCACACACATACATCTGTTATAATCTCAAACCGAATACTATTTCAACCAAAACAATATTTGAATTTGCGTTCAACACCCGCCTGAACTCCCAATTCAACATCAATTTCAGTTTCAATTGCGAATTAAATTGAAGAAACTGTTTTCCAAACATGTGTTAATACTCAATCATGGCTAATTCGGTTATGTAATCATGGTGACATTTAAAATTTTTGACCAAAATCTTTTGAAAACCGAAACCAAAACTTAAGCTAGCATTCATCTATAAATAGGGATTCTTGTATCCCTGATGAACTCGCTTACTCTCAAAACATATCCCTAAAACACTCAGAAGTTCTCTACGCTAAAAACCACTCTTCGCCGGAAGTATCGCCGGAGAAAGATCAAACCATCTTCATTTCGGTATCAACTTCCCTTAAATTCTTTCGTTTTATGTGTTTTGTTAATTGAAGTAATTTATCATCAAATACAGAAAAAGATTGAGTTAATCAGTCGGGTTATGTTTTTGGGTTTTAATCATGAAGAAGATGAGATTGTAATAGTTCATAAGAATAATTAAAAAGCATAGATTAAACCGGGTTAGACACACAGTCCAGTGGTGGACTGTGGGCATTGCAATCAAGGTTACCCGGGTTCGAATCACTCACACGGTTTCCGATTTCATATATTATACCAACCTTTTTTTAAATACTTACATATATTAAGATTCTGTAAGTGTATAAATTTAACAAAATCACTTATATTTCGGGTTAGACACCCAGCCCAGTTGGTTGGGTTGGGTGCAAAACATCATTAAGGTCGCGGGTTCGAGCAGATCTTTCACGCCGGTTCGAAGGATTTTAAATCCCTTTTTAAATTAAATGATTTCTGATATATTCTAATAAGTATATAAGAGTAAATAAATCAGATTCCTTACGGGTTAGACACGTAGCTCAGTTGGAAGAGCTACGTGCACGCAACCGAGAGGTCACGAGTTCGAATCCCACCACACGCTGCCAATAACACAATGAACCGGTCAGACCCCTTGTCAGGTCTGACAAGGTTTTTTTTATTATTTTATTTTATTTTAATATTATTTTTGTATATATATATTTACTTAAAAATTAATTAAAAACACTTAAAGACACGATTTCTTAGGTTTAAAAATCTTAATAAATACCACAAAAATAACCTAAAAATCCAACAAAAAGTATTAAATCAAAATATTGTTTTATTTATATTTATCGAATTATTGCGTTATTATTTAGGTTAGATTTCTTCGTCGGTTAAATCCTCAATTCGTGCGCACTCGTCATCAATCAAGGAAACGCACCCACTGTGAGTGAATTCTTACAAATTCCCCTTCTTATTCATGTTTTGGGGTGTATCATGTGTCGTATCATATATTTCGTTTATTCAAACACTTGTGCCATTACCATTATATGATCTAACGTGTGATGTAAATGTTGTTTGTTGTATTGTGTGTTTACATTTTTGTCAGTTGCATGCAAATCATTCATTAGGCCCATCAGTTCCTCGTTGGAGACGAGTTGAGCATCAGGTGCCTCATTAGATCGGCTCCGTTTGATTGAGCCTTGATCTCATTGTTCATCATCTGTCATGCTTGTGTGTGCATTGATTGTTATTATGTGGTTTGTGGTTAGATTTACATATGCGTATACTCATATTTGGTTTATGCATATTTTTTATTTAAATAACCAATATAACTAATTCTTTCAAATGTTTAAATAAGATTCACTCACCAACTTTTGTTGACCCAAAACCCGATTTTTACACATGATACAGGTGGACAGACTGAAGCAAGGAACACATAGGAATTTGCCTTAGAAGAAAAATAAAGAGTTCATGAATGTTGTATTTAGAACATGTTGTGCTTGTATGTTTGTTGTAATTTCTCTTTTAAATTGGAAATAATAAATATGAAACTTTATAGTAAATATCATGAGCTTTGATGAAAACCCAATCATGCCCCAACTACCATTTCCGCTGCGGGTAAGGGTGTGACACCCAAGAAAGAGGGAGTAACAGTAGTCTCAAACGACAAGAATGAATTTATTCCGACCCGTACCGTCACCGGATGGCGAGTTTGCATCGACTACCGCAAACTCAATGACGCCACCCGCAAGGACCACTTCCCGCTTCCATTCATCGATCAGATGTTGGAACGTCTGTCGGGGAAGTCATTCTATTGTTTTCTGGATGGGTTTTCGGGTTATTTTCAAATTCTGATCGCTCCTGAGGACCAGGAGAAGACCACGTTCACCTGCCCTTTCGGCACATTCGCCTACCGGCGTATGCCTTTTGGGTTGTGCAATGCGCCGGCTACATTTCAGCGCTGCGTGGTTGCCATTTTTCACGACATGATTGAGGACTCCATGCAGGTGTTCATGGATGATTTTTCTGTTTTTGGGAGTTCTTTCGATCATTGTCTGGAAAATTTGAAAAAGATGCTGATGAGGTGCAAAGAGACAAATCTTGTGCTCAACTGGGAGAAGTGTCACTTCATGGTGAAGGAAGGGATAGTTCTCGGGCACAGGATCTTGCAAGCGGGGTTGGAGGTCGTCCAGCCAAAGTAGATGTTATTTCTAAACTTCCACCCCCTACCTCAGTCAGAGCAGTTAGGAGTTTCCTTGGTCATCCTGGGTTCTACAGGCGATTCATCAAAGACTTTTCAAAAATCACAAGACCCATGACCCGGTTGTTGGAGAAGGATGCTCCGTTTGTGTTTTCAGAAGAATGTCTGACGACATTCAATTTGTTGAAGCGAAGGCTTGTTGAAGCCCTATTTTAGTTGCACCAGATTGGGCATTGCCGTTTGAGATAATGTGCGACGCCAACGATTCTGCTATAGGGGCAGTCTTGGGACAACGAAAGGAGAGGCACTTTCATCCTATTAACTACGCCAGTAAGACCTTGCACGATGCGTAAGAGAATTACACTACTACGGAGAAGGAGCTTTTGGTCGTAGTTTTCGCGTTTGATAAGTTTAGATCGTACCTTGTGTTGTCCAAGACTATCGTATACACGGATCACGCTGCTATCCGATATCTTTTCAGCAAACAAGACGCAAAACCACGTCTGATTAGATAGATTCTGTTGCTGCAAGAATTCGACATCGAGATTCAAGATAAGAAGGGTGCGCTGAACGTTGCGGCCGATCATCTCTCGAGACTCGAGCGCGGAGATTCCAAGGAGACGTGGAGGGAGCCAATAAATGACAATTTCCCCCACAAGTTCCTGATGAGCATAGAGGTGAGAGATGAGTCGCCCTGGTTTGCCGACTTCGCGAACTATCTAGCCTGTGGAATCCTCGTCAAAGGATTAACACTCAGCAGAAAAGGAAGTTTTTTGCAGACCTCAAGTATTATATTTGGGATGACCCATTCTTATTTTGAGTCGGAGCGGATCGCGTGATTCGTAGATGCGTGTTTGGAGAGGAGGTAGCCGACATTCTGCGCGAATGTCATGAAGGGCCTACCGGAGGTCACCATGGAGCCAACTACACCGCGAAGCAGGTGTTTGATGCCGGTTTTTATTGGCCTACTATTTTTCATGATGCACAGAAGTTGGTACGAGCATGCGATGCATGCCAGAGGGCATCGAATCTATCCGCGTGCAAGAAATGCCTCAGAATTCGATCCAGGTCTGTGAAGTATTCGATGTTTGGGGCATCGACTTCATGGGACCATTCCCATCCTCACGCGGTAATAAGTATATCCTGGTAGCTGTGGACTACGTGTCAAAATGGGCCGAGGCGCAAGCCTTACCCACAAATGATGCCAGAGCAGTCGTGAGGTTCTTGAAAAGCTTGTTTGCCCGGTTTGGTGCCCCGAAGGCACTAATCTGTGACCGTGGAACTCATTTTTGTAATGCACAATTAGAAAAGGCCTTGTCTCGATATGGTGTTCACCACAGACTAGCTACACCATACCACCCAGACGAGCGGGCAAGTAGAGGTCACTAACCGGGGCCTGAAAAGGATCCTTGAGCGGTCGGTGGTCAAAATCGCAAGGATTGGTCAGACAAGCTAGATGACGCGCTATGGGCTTTCCGAACAGCGTACAAGACACCTATAGGTACTACTCCTTATAGACTGGTTTACGAAAAAGCGTGCCATCTCCCAGTCGAGTTGGAGCACAGGGCGTGGTGTGCGTTAAAAACTGCAAATTTGGATATGAAGAGAGGCGATGAGGCTCGCTTCTTGCAAATCCATGAGCTCGAAGAATTAAGGAACCATGCCTAAGAGAACTCTTGCTTATATAAAGAGCGCGCAAAAAGACTACATGATAAGCGCCTAAGAGATCACAAAGAATTCAAAGTAGGAGATCTTGTGCTATTGTTCAACTCGAGACTCAGGTTATTCCCGGGAAGTTGAAGTCCAAATGGACGGGGCCGTACACAGTCAAGGAAGTATTCACCTACGGCACTATAGTCATCGAGGACTCAAACGGGGTAACATTTAAAGTCAACGGTCATCGGCTAAAGCTTTATGTTAATGGACCGGTTGACTCGGCAGTGGAGGTCATCGAACTCCATGCCCCGCACGCGTAATAAGTGTAGGGAGGAGAGTCTAGCTATCGACTCACGGAGAAAAAATTTAGCGGGAGTAATTTGCACGCCAAGGGTAAATATGTAATTATGTTGATATTTTGTATTTATTTCGCGATTTCCTTGTTTTCGTTAAGTTTTAGGTTTTTCGTGTTTTGATTCATAACTTAGAGCGTTTTGTGGTCGAAACGATGCTCAAACGGCTAAACACTTGAAAAGTTGGTAATTTTGGCGAAAAAACAGAGCTGGGTGCATTTTTCTGCAAAATCTGCAGACTGCCAGATGCCGCACGGCCGTGCACTTTGAAGTTGCATCTGCAGGAACGACCATGCAGACCGAAATCAGTGATCAGGGTTTTAAGATTTCAAATCCGCACGACCGTGCGCATCTGCGCACGGCCGTGCGCATACTTTTCTGACAGTTGGTTCAATGACTTTAAATACACGTATTTCAGAAAAAAACCAACTCTCATTCGAAACCCTAGCCGCACTGCCATTTCCTCACTCGCACCATCTCAAAAATCACCACTTTTTCCAAGGATTTTCCGTAATTTTCAGTCAAGGTATAAATCTCGTTTATGTTCTGCATCTTTTGTTCTGTTCTAGGGTAGATTTGGGTTATTGTTCAACAAATTTTTGGGGTTTTCTTCATAAATGACAATCAAACCCTATTTTTTACAAAATTGGGCAAATAAAGGCCCCAATCAGGAACCCTCGGTCCATTCACTGAGAAAACATCTTGATTTATGGTTAAACTGCCGAAATCAGTAAATGGACCCGATTTTTGAAAACTGCAGACGATGCACGGCCGTGCGCCTCATCCGCACGGCCGTGCGAGCCCAAATCGCTGCAGTGACTCCGGCATGAAAATAGTGTGTGATTTCGATCCGCACGGCCGTGCAACTCTTCCGCACGGCCGTGCGACTTCTGGTGACAGCAAACAGAATGTTTAAAAGTCACTGTTCTAGTGCCGGAATCAATATTTTTTAGGTCTGGCCTGATTTTTATTGCTTATCTACTTACAGATGAATCACCCGTTCTTGCAATTCGACCCCGACAAGCAAAAAGAGCGTCCTTGTGTTAATAGATTGCAAACCCTTTGGAACCGACAAGGCGAGATTGGTGAGCCAAGACGGCTGAGTTGGGAAGCCTTGCAATCCTTAAATCAATCAGAAAGGCTGCAAGAAATGATCTCAATCCCGATGGCAAGGTTGCTGAACATAGAGCGACCTGTCTACCTTGAGCTGACATTGAAATTTTTCGCTTCTTACGGATACGATAAGCCAAGGAGCGAAAACCTGGACTTCAAAAATGCTAAAATCATTCAGTTTAGGCTTGGGGGACGATGGCATAAATGGTCTGTGGCAAAGCTGGGAAAGAAGTTGGGTATTTACGGAGATGACGATATTAATTCTGATATTTTTTCCAACATCTACAAATTCAGCAGTGATGAAGTGAGGCTGATTTTTGGGCTCAAATAGCTAATGGGCCGCCATATGATGCTCGGAGAGCAAAAGCGTCGAAGCTGAGGGACCCGCTTCTTCGGGTTCTTCACCAAGTCATGAGCCACACCATTTGCGGTCGCATGGATAGTTCGGGGAACTATGGATCTGCTATACTTGTACTCCATCGTGAATGGAGTGCACGTCAACCTCGCCACCCGTATGGCGGAATTTTTTATTAACAGCGCGGGGAGGTTGGTGAGCAGTGAAATTCACGGTGGAGAGTATGTGACCCAGCTTGCTTATTCTATCGGGATTATAACGGAGAATGTGGTTGATCATATGACACTGGTCCACTCAGGGGGTGAGGTGGACATTCGTTCCCTACGGGCGATGGGCCTGATTGTTGATACTGGAAATGGCCCAAGGTTAAGGGGCCTACATAGGGAAGTTTGGGACCCACTACCACCCCTACCATCTGACGAAGAGCCGGACGTGGAAATGGAGCCGCCCACGAGGCACATGGTCACGAGGAAGCTTTTATTGGACCGCCACCAGAGCAGGAGCGGCAGCACCTGTACCAGCACCAGCCAGGATACCAGGCACATCAGGATTGGCCCCTTGGCATTCCCTCATATCCAGAGTTCTACCAGCAGTTTCAACAGATGCAGGTGAACCAGAATATCATGAGGGATGAGATGCATGCCGGGTTTTCTTACATTTTCGGAGGGCTTCACAACGCCTTCCCGAACTACTTTGGCGATCCTCCACAGTTCCCATTCGGGAACCCCAGGCATGATGACGCGGGCCCATCTTGAGCCCGCCAAGACGATGAGGAGGACTAGCAGGGGGGAAGAGTTTAGCTGACGAAAGCGCTGGTGCCATTTAGTATTTATTTATTGTTGTTTATTATTGTTTCTTTTCGGGGTCTTTCTTTTTTACTGCTTTTCTTTAAAGAACCCCGCGGATATGTATTTCGGTTTGTTTTGAAAACAATTTATTAGTACTTTTGTTATTTCAATTTCTAGCTTTTGGGATGAATATTTATGCACTATATTTTGATCAAATGCGTCGCCTGTGTTGTGGATAGTTGATAAGTTTTGCAGGTACATGGAAATGCACACAGCGCCGGAAAGAAAAGAAGGATGGTCCCGCCAAATATCTCCAAGTCTTCTTCCGCTTGAGGGGAGTATTATTCACCTTTTTCACACTTCAGTTTCGCTAACTAATAACTGCGTAACTAATTTTCGATTCACATTGGGGACAATGTGAAATTCAAGTGTGGGGAGGGATTTAACTTGTTAATTTTGTTTGTCCTTAAAAAATGTATATATATGTATATATATATATATATTGTAATAAACGGTCAATTGTATTTCATTAAAAAAGTAGTTGATACAATAAAAACTGGCAAGTCAAATTAATTTTTAAAAGGAGATAACAACTAAAAGCATGACAAACAAAAGAAAAACTTGCATGCATATCTTTACGTTTACACCCATTCCTTCAATTACGTGAGCATACTTGAGCTTTTCAATTCTTATCATGCTTGTTTTTGTTCGGAATATGAGCGAGTCGGGTGTTTCATGTGATTTAGAGCTTGTCATTAGTAACTTTTCAAAACCATGAACATGTGAAAAGAGCATGAATATGATAGAGGCACTTAGGATACCCCTTTTGTGTTAGCCTTTTTCTTTGTTTAATTTCCGTAACCATCATTATCCCATTAGTAAACCACGTTGAGCCTATACCCCATGTTTTTCCGTTGACACCCATTTAACCAAATTGAGCCTTTTTATTGTTCAACTTATTTTTGTTAAAACTCGGTTATGGTTATTATCTAACTTGTAAATATTTAGCAAATTATCAAAAAAAAAAGAGAAGAAAATAGCAACAAAAACAGAAAAAAGGGGATCAAATCGGAGCAATTTTAGATGCTGAATGGTACAATCTTATTGACTAGCTCGATACGGTCATAATCGGCCGTTTATACCTTACTTATATATAGTTGTAATTCATTTACGCTTGTTAGAAAAAACCACCGAGTTTTAACCTTTTAGCCACTTTTAAATGTCCATTCCCTACCCGAAACCATTGCCTAACATTACAACCCTCAAAGACATCTTGATTGTGCTTTTTCTCATGATAGTTGGTGGAGATTGGATCTTTTAACAAGCTTATTATATTGCATGATTCATCGCCTTGGCATTGAGTGTTTTGCACATACACATTACATGTATGAATCATAAATATAACCGAGTGTGTGCGAGCATTGTTAGAATGTGAAGATTTGCATGTTAAGTCGATCGGAAGTGGAATCATTGCTTTTTGGTTATCTTTTCTTGTATTCGCAATTGCTTGTTCGGTTTATTGGCGTTGATGTTGACTTTTTGGAAAAACAATTAACCGTCGGATATTTATATAAAAACGTTTGGGTCCTTCGTAGGCCCGCATTCTTTTATTTCTTGTTTGCTTGAGAACAAGCAAAAGTTCAAGTGTGGGGAGGTTTGATATACGTTAAAATATATATAATTTAGTTCCCCATTTTGCCCCTGTTTTGTGCATTTTTAGCTAAAATATCGTCGTATAGGTACTTAATCGTTCCATTTTATATTTTAGGTCCTAAACGACGTACCGCAGACAAAGTTGGAGAAAAAGTGGGATTAACGAGCATTCCGGACAAATTCTGCAGACTCTGCTGAAGTTAAATACTATCTTGGGTTACAAATTGAACATATGAGAACATAATACTTGTGCATTAAACAAATTATACTAAAAAGCTCTTAAAACATTTCCATATGGACAAGGAAAATCCTTTAAGTACTCTAATGCTCGTTAGATCACTTAATGTTGAAAATGATCCATTTCGTCCTTGTGAGGACAATGAAAAAGTTCTTGGTCCAGGGGTACCATACCTCAATGCAATTGAAACACTATGCATCTTATGAATTGTACGAGACTGACATTTCTTTTGTAGTTAATCTATTATCAAGATTTAGTTCATCTCCAACAAAAAGACATTGGAATGGGATTGAACATATTTTTCGATATCTTCGAGGTATTGTTGATTTAGGGTTATTTATCCTAAGAATTCAAAAAAAGGTTAGTTGGTTATGCAGATGCATGTTATTTATCTGATTCTGATAAAGCAAATTTTCAAACTGGATATGTATTTATGAATGGAGAAACTATGATTCATGGTGTTCTCAGAAACAAACACTTGTCGCAACATCCTCAAACCATGCTAAAATTCCTTGCACTACATGAATTTTAAGTAGAATGTGTATGGCTAAGATCTATGCCACAATACATATTGACTTCTTGTGGGCTAGAGAAAGATCGAAGCCCAACTACTATCCACGAAAATAATGCAGCTTGTGTCTCGCAAATGAAAGAAGGGTATATCAAAGGTGAAAAAACAAATACCGCCAAGATTCTTTGCATATACTCGTGACTTTATTAATAACAATCCTGCCGAGATAAGATATGTCCAATTCAACAACAATTCAGCTGATCTTTTCACAAAAGCACTTCTAACGGAAACTTTCAGAAAACACATTCATGATATTAGTATGCATCATGTACGGAGATTGTAATGCCTTACAAATTTCAAATTAAGGGGGAACTACAGGCAACACTCTTTTTCCTTAGCTAAGGTTTTTTTCTCACTAGTTTTTTCTTTAACAAGGTTTGTAGTGAGGCAGTACTTCAAGATCCCAAAGTTTGCAAAGTGTTATCCAAGGGGGAGTGTTATGAGTATTATAAGAATTTTACCATTTAGATCAAGATTTACCTCTAGATCTACCAAGCAAGTGGATGAACCCTTCGTCAAATTTGTAGATAATGTACCATATTACTTGTCCATCAAAGAGTTAAACGTGTCTACCAAATAATTAATTTTTTTGTAGGATAAATATAGATCAAAATAGAAGAGAAAATGAACATCATGTATACACTTTCATAAGTTACTTCTCTACTTTTTACTCTTACAATCTTCCTAAAGTTCTTAAGTTTTAGCACTAATTTATGTTAATTCTTTTTATATCATAACAAAAACTTCTTTTTCACATTCATGTTACCATTGTGAAATATGAATGCCCTTGAATAGGGCTGCAAACGAATTGAACTTCCAACAAACAATTCATGAACCGTTCGATGGGAAGTTCGTTTAGTAAATGAACGAACATGAAACAAAAAAACGACGTTCGTTTAGTTAAAGAGCGAACATGAACAAAGGCCGCTGTCACACCCCGATTCCCGGTGGGCCCTGATGGGTCGTGACGATTGGATAACAATATCACAAATAACAATGCTTGCGGAAGTGTTGGAGTAAAAATATTTATCTCAATAAAAGCTTGAATATAAATATATATAAGTTGTACAAGCGTTTCAGTACGCACCCACAGGCGGAATCTAATAAAAAGAGCTTTATACATCATAGGCCTTAAGCTTGAGGAGTTGCAAATTCCTTAGCTTTCATTCTAGCCGACCCGGATTCCCAGCCTATAGTAAGGTTCGGTACCCGCGGTTCAATCATTTAAAAATACGTCAGCTTTCGCTGGTAAGTACAATTAACTGACTCATTTTGAAAATAGATTTTCAAAAATGATTTTATGCATAGAGAAAACCCGTAGGTAAACATTTAATATTTCTTTGGATTTTATCTTGTCACCAGATTTACATACATGTCATACAATGGGAACCAGAGATCAAAGCTGGTCATTTTAAGTGCTATAGTGATTAAGGGTACACATCAAAGTTGAATAAAACGTGTCTTACAGTTAGTATGCCTACCCCAGCATGTTATTCTATATGGCCATAATAGTTCATGAGTCGGGATGCCCAGACACGGTACCAATAACCCCCAATTATTTCAGTTATCAAGTAAAACAGATTAATCCGAGTTCTTACATTTATGAGCAACATATACGGCTCATTTATGTAATACCCGCTCCAAGTGGCGTATTCGCCATACACCAAGTTTAAAAACTAAAATAAGTTAAGAGTATTTACCTTTTGCTAGCTTCCAATCAAATATGATTAATATTTAGCAAAAGCCGCAAGTAAAAGTATTATTGACCCAAGTCCAATTATCTGGGGGGGGGGTTTCTATAGTCTAGAATGAACAGAATTATTTATATGTTAGAATGTGTACGGGTCAAAGGTTAGTTCCTTCAGATATGGCCCATTACTTAAGAATAGATTCGCTAGATTAAGCGTAGATCAGATAGAATGTGGTTTATACCTATCCGAGTGCAATGACTCACTGGATAAAGGTTATTTCACCAAGCATTCTGATTTGGAGTGGTTTTGAAGTATCTAGATCCGTTACGCCTATATTATACGAACTAGGCACGTATTACTAGTTATGTGCGTATAAGCGGGTTTGGAAGGTTAGATAGGTCTTCCGACAAGTGTCAAAACACTTTTTGTAACATTAAATATTCTGTTTAAAATTCAGAATATTGATTACCTTGGTTTGAAAACCATTTCTTTAGTTTTTAGGACAATGGCATAATTGTCCTTTTTAAAATATAAGTTATAGACTTGTCATATAACCTACCAAACAACATGACCAAAAGGTATAACTTCTAAGGGTTATACCTTATATTAATATAGTCATAATATCATTTCTAAACAAGTCCTAACGTTGACCAAACGGGTCAGAATCAAAAGTTAAACTAGAAAGTCAAATTGCTTGACTTTCGATATGGAATTGAGCTCTAAACAAGAAATGATGAGTTGGACATGTTTAGACATGTCCTAATATGTTTTATAAACTGATATGATGTCAAAACTTAAAGTTTTCAAGTTAGAAATTTAATTAGTGCAATTTGCAAAGTTTACGTTTTTGACCTTTTATTTAATATAAAATCAACTCGTCATTTCGCCTACTTAACGTGATCTTTAGAAGGTATAATCCCAGGGGATTATTACCTTTATTATTACGATCACGTAGCATTCTCGAATCGAACATTGGCTTGACCATAATGGTCATAACCAAAAGTCAAACGGAAAGTCAAACTGTTTGACTTTTGGCTAACAATTAGCTTAGAAATGAAAAGGACTAGAGAGAGCACTTACTAGTGTTGAAGAACACTTTCAGAACTCACTAGGAGGCTTTCAAAAAGTGGAAACAAGCTCCAAGAAGATAGAGAGAAAGAAATGAGAATGACCAAGTTGAAAGTGTGAGATTATGGAGCTATTTATAGTTGATTCAAACTCCTACGATGATGCCAAGTGTTGGCACATGTTCTAGGATGATAACAAATGTCTAATGATGTGTAAGAACTAGAAAGAGAATGGAAAAATCGAGCTAGGTGTCTCAATTTGGAGAAAGCTTTAGAGAGCAAACATAAGTCTGCCAGCATGGTCCCTTATGGACCATAAGGGTTCACCGCTTACGGTCCGTATGGACCTCAGTGCACCAGCATTTTATTCAGCTTATAGTCCGTAAGCTCCAATGGCTTACGGTCTGTATGAGGTTGCTAGGAATGTTATTTTTTAGATCTTACATCATTTGTCCTTGGACTTTGATTCTTTTTGCCATTTGGCATAAGATCTTACAAACACACAAGACAGTTATATGCTTATGGCGTTTTCACCTTCACAGAAAGTTACCTTCATTTATATGGCGTTTTCACAGTTTTCACTGAAAGTGAACATGTAAAAGGTAAATTTATTTCAATTCATTGTTCCATAACACATCCTATTTGGCGTTAAAAATTAATACAGTACATCATAGCAGTAGTTGGCATTTTTAGGTCAAATACATTTGAAAGTTATCTTTTATATGGCGTTCACAAACACACAAGACGGTCAACGTTTTCAAGCTTCATAGTAACCAAATGTTGGCGTTTTAAATGACACAAATGTAATGATTATAACCTTGTTTTGATATTGCTTTCTTCATTTGTTCGTCAGTATTTTGGCGTTTACAATGAGGCGACTCTCTGGTTTCCTTTACTCTAGAAACTGCGCAAATATTGTTGAAATTAAAACGCCATTAACATCAATTAACTAGTACAATCTATAACCCAGTCAACTCACTTTGTTTTCCTCTTTTGGATCGTGATTGATCTTCAGAGGCCATAATATAAGTCTTCGCGTTAGTCTAGAGTTTTCACGTTTTCCGTAGAAGTTGGGGAGGTTTTGTGAGAAGTTTATATGTTTCGGTGTTATTGTAAGGATATGTGTATGGAGAATCCTTTTTACCCTTAATGAAGCACAGGCGCGTTCGAAATTTATAGAAATTTACAAAAACGTCACCGCATCAATCCCAGTCACAAATCAGAACGATCTGTGGCTGAATATCTTTCTCACCGTTTTCACTATTTTGATCGTTTTCCCCGTATCCTGATCCTATACACATATATATCGATATTCCTTTGCTTTTATGTATTTTATTCCTTTATTATATTTATTTATAATATACACAACGTTCGTTTATATTCATAAACACTTGTTTATGTTCGTGTGTTCATGAACGACCATTTCATTTTTGTTCGTGTGTGTTCATGAAGGTTCCTTTGTGTTCGCTACCTAAAGTTAACAAACTAACATGAACAAGTTAATCTGCTTAATGAACGAACACACGAACATAAAATCTCATTCTGCAAACATTAGTAAACACATGTACATCCTTAATAAACAAACGAACACAAACACGCAAAATTCGTTTGAAGCCCTACCCGCGGATGCAAAAATCGCAATAATAGACCATTTTGGGTCCTTTTCATAATGTTCCCCAACATACAACTCTTGTTATGCTTTAAACTATTCCTTTTTCCTTTTGGGGAAAAACACACTCGAATGAAGAAACAGCAAAAGAGTAGACCAATGGAGGAGTAAATGCTTCAAACCACACTCCACCTCATCTCCTTTCCGCCATTTTCAATCATCCACTTCACACTCAAACTTCTTCATTCTCTACAAAAATCTTCACACAGAGATTTTGATTTCAGTTAGGTTTAAATCTAGCAGCAGCAAGAAGAAGAAGATCTGTGTAGAAAACGTACGGTTCGGCGCATTATTCATCCGGATTTAGGTATAATTCACGATTCGTTAATGTCTGAGTTAAGTTTGTTTTAGTGTTTATATACATGTAATGGCGGAATAAGGCATCTAGTTTGAATGATTTGTTTGTTGTTAATGTATTGAATCAGTTCTAAGGATCCTAAATTGGAACCTATGGCTGCCGAGATATCAATATCAGTACAAAATATCTGTGAGAATATCTCAGTAACGATAGTATCGGAGGGCGATATTGACCGATATTTCACCGATTTTCCTGATACTACTACCTTTCTTCTTAGTTCTACCATTCGTCTTTCTTATTAGTGTTTTAAGTCTTAATTGTTGGTTGTTAGTGTTAAATGTTAGTGTTTTAAGTCTTAGCCAGTTCCGACTTGTGTTTTGCAAGTTGCAAAAGGTTAATTTGATAATGGTAGGAGAGTATACTGAATTGTTAGTGTTAAATTGCTATATATATAAAATTAGCATGATGTTAAAATTACCGATATCCCACCATAATAGCCAATATCAGATATTTTAACGCATTAACTACTTAGATTGGAACTGCACTTAGTTTTCAATGATAAAGATAAACGTAGCAGTTTGATGTGCAAATTTGATCAGAACTGCAGCTGTTAGTAGTTTTGAAGTTGAGAAGTAAGTGTATTGTAACTTGGATTTTTTTAAAGTAAGTTGTAGTTGAAATCAAAACGACTAGTTGACATTTGGTGCAACATTTATGTAAATTGGTTATTGTTTGAATTGCATAAGTTTGTTTTAGTGTATACAAATATTTAATGGTGGATTAACTCACGGGAAATAGCATCTAACAAAGCTACAATGTCATGTTTGAATGATTTGATTGTTCATATTGATAATGTATTGGATTAGTTTTTGGTGGCTGATGCTAGACCTTGTAATTTGAAGCGTAAATTTGATCGAAGTTAAATTCTATTTGCTGCATTTGCTATCAACATTGATGTGGTAGTTTATTGCTGAAAATTGAAACTGAATTTGCTGGTTGACATTTGGTGCAAATTAAAGACAAATTGTAGCTTCTAATTTTTTAAAGTAATTTATTGTTGAAAACTTGAAATTGAATTTGCTAGTTGACATTTGGTGCAACCTGGAGTTAAGTTGAAGGTCTTGCTTAAGTGCTGATTCATGCATTGTTAAGTTATATGTGTTATTAGGGGTTATTTTATTTATTTATTTATTTATTTTTATAATAATATTAGCAGTAATACTCTAGTTCAAACTATGGCAGTTCAAATATGTCAGATTCAAGCTCGGTCAACGTGATACTTGACTATCTGAAGAGTAACAACTTTTCTAAACCTGAGGCCGCACTGCTTAACAAGATTGATAACCTAACTGATTTGAATGGGCTTATGTAAGAGCTTAAGCTTAAACAAGGAATGAGTTCTCAAACAAGTGATGAAGCATCAAAAGAAGAATTCGTCGTGAAGGGAATGGAATACGGAGCTGCAAGAAATGGATCATTTCATAAATGGAACAATGCTGCCTTTGTTAAAGAGCAAAATGGAGCCTGTGAGCCGACTGGAATAAGAAAGTTTAGTTCCAGTAACGGGTCTGTTGATCTTTATCCGAATGACGTTGCCATTAAAGCGGATGACGTGAAAGAGTGTCAAGTATTTACTCAATCAAAGATCCATACATCTGACTTATATCCTAGGTTGCCACCTGTTAAACTTAAGTCAGATGACAAACATTCTAGTATAGCTTGGGAGGGAGAAATATCAACGTGATGGACCGGGTTCGAAGACGTTTAACGTTGACAGTACGTATCTTATTGGATCATTTCTTGATGTTCCTATTGGCCAAGAAATAAGCTCTTCAGGTCAGTAGTATTTACGTATATTTATTCATCTAGGAATTCTTAGAACACATAGAGGCTAAATTATACATGTTCCACCCATAGGGCTGCAAACGAACCGAACGTTGAGCGAACAGTTCGTGAACCGTTCGGCGGGAAGTTCGTTAGTGTTCATTTGTTTAATAAACGAATGAGAAATTCCGTTCGTTTAGTTAAATGAACGAACATGAACAAAGGCCGCGTTCGTTTGTTTATGTTCGTGATTGTTCGGTCACGTGTTCGTTTATGTTAAATAGTTCATTAGTGTTTTTAATTTTATATTTTATATAAATACTTTAAAATTACCGACAAATAAAATACATAATAAGTATCATTGTATTATATATCCTGTTCATGAACGCTTATTTGGGTTTGTTTGTCTTCATTTGCGTTCATGAACATTAGTTTGTGTTCATAAATGTTCGTTTGCTTTCATTACCTAAAATTAACAAACGAACACGAAAACGTTCATTTACTTAATGAACGAACATGAACAGAAAATCTCGTTCAGTAAGTGTTCATGAACAGTTCGTGTACACATATATTACCTTAACAAACGAACACGAACAAGGTCATTGCTAATGTGTATATACATCTTTTACTTATATTTTTATGTGTATATACAATATCACGATTATAGTCATTGCTAATGTTCTTACTATCTACTCCTTGATGATTTAGGTGGAAAAAGGGTTGCAGGAGGCAATTGGTTCTCTGTAAGTCAGGGAATAACCGAGGACACGTCTGATCTAGTATCTGGTTTTGCAACAATCGGTGACGGTTTGAGTGAATATGTTGATTATCCAAATGATTACTGGGACTCTGATGAATACGATGACAACGATGATGTCGGTTACATGAGACAACCCATTGAAGATGAAACTTGGTTTCTAGCTCATGAAATTGACTACCCTAGTGTTAACGAAAAGAAAACCAACCCACCAGAAAATACCCCTGAAAAAAACGACGATGATGATCTTTGGTATCTTTCGTTTGCAAAGGAGGAGTTGAATTGTATGCATGAAGAACCCATGTGGAAGGGGGTAGGTGAGCCCCATTTGGATGATCTATGTGTAGATGAGGATCAACATGGTTCGGTTAGATCTATTGGTGTGGGGATCAACAGTGATGTGGCGGATTTCGGTAGCGAGAGGGAGTTAGATGGTATTTCGTCACATGATTCTGAGAAGAAATATATCGACCCGAAAACGAAAGTTGAAACTAGAAAAGCCACGTGTTCGGGTAAGTTGACGAAAAATGTGACGGATGGTGGATTTTCTTTTCCACCTCCTAGAGCGGGTCAACCGTTGACCGGTCTTAATAAAGGTTACAATCCTGTTGTAAGTGAGGATGAAGACGTGGATGGTGTTGGTACAGCAGATTCCAGCCCTTCTACGTTTTCGAATTATGGTTATGCTGAACGGGCCGGCCAGATGGACCAGACGGTCGGCGGTTCACTGGAGGATGAAGAGGCTGCTGCTGTTCAAGAGCAAATGAACCAGATAAAGGCTCAAGAAGAGGAATATGAAACCTTTGATCTTAAAATTGTGCATAGAAAAAAGAGGTACGTCTTTTGATCTCACTTGAACAAATCTGTAATTGACAGTAATTGCTATCAATTCTATGCTAATTATTCATCTTCTAGCTATATCTTGTAAGTCATATAGGCAAGAGTTGTTGGTTTACAGAATGAAGAAAATATTAGTTGTTAAAGTAATAACCGCTGCTAGGGGTGTTCATTTGGATGGTTTGGTTTGAACCAATCCAATTAGGTGAAACCAATTGGTCTTTGTTTATCTCTAGAACAGAACAGAACCGAACTAAACAAAACCAACCAAATCACAGTTTCAGTTGAATTGTTTTTTTTTTAAATCTTAGCTGAATATACATTACAAAAAAAAGGAATTAACATCAATGATAATAGTAAGGATAAGTTGTCCAAGTTCAAATCCACAAACTAATCAATCCAATGCACACACACACATACACACACACATACCCCATATGCAAGGGATCATTAGCAAACTTAAAAGATACTAGAAAACTTCGAAAACCACTTTTAAACAATATCTTTTTATTTTGATTTTTTCACTGTTTTTTATGTTACTATTATTCGTGGAAATTAAAAAGAAAATAAAAAAAAGATAAGTAGACCGACAAGCTACATATATGTAGCTTGTGAACTACATATGTATACCTCATATGTGTACTTTTGAAGCTACATATATTTTTAAATTTTTTATTTTTTATTTCTATCATGATAGCATTATAATTAAAGGAAATGAAACGTAAAAATAAAAAAGTTGATTAGTTGGTAGTAGTTTTCTTGGTTTTCAAGTTTTAATTCTTTTTAATGAACCTAATCCTACTCTGTATACACACACATATTGTGTGTGAGTATTATATATACATATATATGTTTGTTTGTGTAGTTATAAAATAATAAATTAATAATATGACTAAAAGTCTAAAACATAATTCAATCCAGAAACCGATCAATAAACTTGCGTCATGCTATTGCGTGAATTTGGGAAGAATAGCTGCTAAAATGATGTGGATGTGTAAACTCACTTATTATCTGCTACAAATCAATTTTGTTTAATAGCCACCATATTAGTCCTCACTCTTTTAATCTGTTCTTAAGTTAACCAGAATTTTCATCAGTTTAGCCTCATGGTGTATCAAATTTTCTGTTATACTGTTCTATATACCATTATATGTTAAACTGGTTACATTGGTTTTATTAATCTAATTATTTACTAATTTTATTAATCTAATTTGTTTCTCAGAACTGGCTTCGAGGAGGACAAGAATTTCAATGTTGTTATAAATTCGGTTATAGCTGGTCGCTATCATGTTACGGAGTATCTTGGATCTGCTGCATTCAGCAAAGCTATTCAAGCGCGTGATCTTCACACTGGCATGGATGTGTGTGTGAAAATCATAAAAAATAATAAAGATTTTTTCGATCAGAGTCTTGATGAGATAAAGCTTCTGAAATTCATCAACAAACATGATCCTAGTGACAAATATCATCTTCTCAGACTTTATGATTACTTTTATTACAGAGTAAGTAATTCCCTTTGCAAGTTACCTTTTTGGTTGATTATATTTTAAACTTTCAGGCAATCTTTATATATCGACTCTATTGACCGCTATTTGACTGATATTGATGCCTTGGTTGATGTGGGCTCGGAGGAAGATTTCATGGCTTACGATTAGCTCATGTTTCAAATTTTGGCACTTTTGAGTTTTGACTTTTGATATTACCATTAATTCTATATATGTTTTACGTTTTATATATGTATATGTATAAATTCTACATGAAATAAAATTTCCGATATCCCACCGCAATAACCTATATCTCGAATATTGGCCCTTGACCGCTATTTGATTTTGGATCGCCATAACTTCATAGGTGAACTAGACTTATAAATAATAACTTTGGCGCCCTCGTTTATATACTAGTTAATGGGTAAATAGGATAATTTTGGTGTTTTGAAAGGGTAAAATGAAATCATAAAATTTAGAAGGATATAAATATCAATATATGAAAATTTGAACTTTTAGAAGGAAATATATGACACATTGACAATGACCCATGTTTAGAGCCTTTTCGGTTCTAAAACTTTCTAGTGAAAGAACTGATTGTTTGTTTCTTTCATACAGGGTATGGTTTTTTGCCTTTGTGTTTTAACATGTATATAATATTATCCTTGCTTATATACTTTCAGGAACATTTGTTAATCGTTTGTGAACTTCTCAAAGCAAACTTATATGAATTTCATAAGTTTAATCGAGAATCTGGAGGAGAGGTTTATTTCACCATGCCAAGATTGCAGGTATGTTTTATCAGTTTCTTATGAGAAAGAAACTAATAAAAAATGTTACTGATTTCTATTTAATTATTTATGGTGCAGTCAATAACTATCCAATGCTTAGAGGCACTCAAGTTTCTGCACGGGCTTGGGCTGATACATTGTGATCTGAAACCTGAAAACATTTTGGTGAAAAGTTACAGTAGATGTGAAGTGAAGGTAATTGATCTTGGAAGTAGCTGTTTTGAAACAGATCATCTTTGCTCCTATGTTCAATCTAGGTCATATCGCGCACCCGAGGTTATTTTAGGGCTTCCGTATGATAAAAAGATCGATATTTGGTCCCTTGGTTGCATCTTGGCTGAACTATGCACCGGAAATGTGAGTATTTCTATCATAGTCACTATAGGTGGCAAAATGGGTGGGTCGGGTTGGATAATAAGTCAAATTGGGTAATTTATTGGGCTTGGGTTGAAATGGGCTGGATTGACCGAAACCCTTTTTCCAGAGTTATTGGTTTTATTATAAATAGTTAGTGTGTCAGAAAACAAATACTTTCATACATGATAATATACTAGTTTTTTTACCCGCCACGCGTTGCGGCGGAGCTGGACGCGAAAAGATATCGTATAGATTACAGTCGACCAAACTCGTTTCCGAACTAAATTTACATGAAAACGTATGATAACTCAAACTTATACCGCCGAATAAAAACGTATTACATTTGACCTGATTTGTTTTCAAACAAAATTTTCGTCAATACGTAGTCCAACTCAAAACGTATATAAGAAACATTTTATAATTGACCCGACTCGTTTTCAAACAAAATTACGTTAAAGCGTAGACGAACTCTAATTTATATTGACACGTCCATAAAAAATAAAAAACGTAAGAAATTAGTTTTAGGTTAAGCTTGAAATTTTAGAAACTTGGGGGGGGGGGGGGAGGTCAAAGTGACATTTACAAAGTTAGAGGATTACCTTTGACATTATAGCAAAGTTTGGGGGTGAAATGGGTTACATGTCAAAAGTTTGAGGGTTAAAGAGAAGTTAGAAAGTATGGGGGCCTTTTTTGTCAAGTAAGAAAGTTGGTTTTTGTCAAGTTAGAAATTTGAGGGTTGAATTTTTTCAATTTAGAAAAGTTGAGAGGTGATTTTTGTCAAGTAAGAAAGTTGGTTTTTATCAAGTTAGAAATTTGAGGGGTGAATTTTGTCAATTTAGAAAAGTTGAGGGGTGATTTTTGTCAAGGAATAAAGTTGGTTTTTGTCAAGTTAGAAATTAGAGGATGAATTTTGTCAATTTAAAAAAGTCGAGGGGTGATATTTGTCAAATCAGAAAGGTGGTAGGCACCAACGTTTCAATTTAAGATTTTTATGTAATATAGTTAATAGTTCAATATATTAGTATATATATAATTGATGTTCTAAGTATCTTCAGTAATATATGTAAATTTAAATAAAGAGGTTTACGAGGTTATATGCATTTAATTACATTTTCGGAGACTTTGAATCCGTTTGTGACATCATACCTTTTAAAAAATTTCTCTATTTTTCTTGAATAAGGTTTTGCGTGTTGTAGGTTCTTTTTCAAAACGATTCTCCGGCTACTTTACTTGCGCGTGTGATTGGAATTATTAGTCCAATTAGCCAAGACATGCTTGCCAAAGGACGGGATACATACAAATATTTCTCCAAAAACAACATGCTTTATGAACGTAACCAGGTATGACATAATTAATAAGCAAACGGGTCAAATTTGCCAAGATTTTCTTTTCATATAATTTAATAGTTGGGACTGTCAGTGGTTATTTTTTAAGTTGGAACTGTTGGCGGCCAACGACGAATAGTTGGGATTATGAAAATCCAATATTCCTTTTATTTAACTTTGGCTCAATTTTTGTTCAGGATACAAACAGATTAGAGTACTTGATTCCCAAAAAAACGTCATTAAGGCATCGGTTACCCATGGGCGATCAAGGGTTCATAGACTTTGTCTCTCATTTGCTTGAAATCTCTCCGAAAAAAACGCCCTTCAGCCACCGAAGCTTTGAGACACCCGTGGCTATCATATCCGTATGAACCAATCTCATCATGAAGTAACCAAAAACTTGGATGATTACAAAAATACCCCTTTTGTTGTCGGGTCTTCGGGTGCTTAACGACATGTTTTGGTGGCAAGTAGTGTTTATAAGTTTGCATGACCACATCTGATGTTGAAGGAATTTGTATTTTAGGGTTAGATATGTGATGGTAGAGAAATCTTTATGCTTCTTGTATAGATCATCATCATATACTATGTTTTAGGGGTATTTTGGTAATAGCTAGCGAAATAGCATTTTAACATTACTTTGGGCTATTTGTTATAATTACTAAGTTTTGGCTCCTTTGGTTTTGAAGAATACCTAATGGTAATGTTATCTCTTTTCATTTCTTGAAATATTTTTTTATGTTCCATATATTTTCTAAAATCAATAAAGTTACTAATTAAATACACTATGTTATAAACATTTTAATTTATGATTATAACTTTAAGGTTAGTCTTGTTTTTGTTGAATGTGAAATAGCATAACACCAAAGAACAACAGGTCAACGAATTGAGTCTGGGATGAAACATCGCCTTTTAAAAAAAGACCGCTTATATATACATGTCTAACAAACTTGACGGTTACAACAAACTAAACAGTTACAACAAAATAAATGAGTCTTCTGGTGACACTTCGGTAATAACTACAAGCTATTGAAGCCTTTATTGCATTCCAATTCCTATGGCTCCACGTTACTACCTATAGACCATTGCTACCTATGGTTCGACGTTACTACCCATAGACCATTGCTACCTATGGCTCGACGTTACTACCCATAGACCATTGCTACCTATGGCTCGACGTTACTACTGCTAGACCATTGCTACTGGTATGGTAAGATTAGTCACACCAGTATCAACCTTGAACTATCCCAATTGACTTCAGCTTTATATTCCAACAATCTCCACCGTAGTCCAAATTCAACATTGGATTTCTTATAAAACTACAAAGTTCTAACATTGGATTTCTTATAAAACTACAAAGTTCATGAATTTTTGATCATCTTTCTAGTATTTATTTCATTATTATGTTTGTATAAAAATATAAACATTCCAAGTATTTATATATTTAAAAAACACACAAAATATACAAAAGTATCTTGTTCCTTCTACAAGTCATACTCCATATGTTCATTACAAAAATTATACAATCTTACTTTTCCCTTGAAACTGATATTTCTCTTGAACTTTCAAGACCTCACGTGTTAACTTGTGAGTGTTTTACTTGAAAAAACCATGCTTGGTCTTGGGATTACAAAACTTGAACAAGACAAAATCTTGACGGATCCAAAAAGAAAGAGCAAAAGACAATATTCAAAAGTCGGACAATTATTTTATCTACTTTCATACACAATCTAGCGTGATCCTTTCTAATATTCTCAAACCCATAGTTTTCAGAAAAATAACGCAAGATTATATATGGAGACATAATTATCCTCAATTGAATCAGTCAATCCTTTCAAGCACTAAACCCACTTTCTAACTAAAGGCTAAATTGCTTGTTAATGCTTCATACCCCATATCTCCCCCACCTGTATATACCCAACACAACCAAACATTCCTACAATTTTGCAACTACAAAAGAAACTCTAGCAAAAACCCAGGGCTCCCACTTCCACATGCAAACTAATTTCAAGCCTTCCAAAACTTAATGTGTTTTCTAACACGTTAATCATATGCTTGAAAACCTTTTGCGTCATGCCTCGGTTTTCGCCTTGACGGGTGTGTGACAACTATGAAGTGGAAAACTGGATCCCGACTTCGGTTTTCTCAAACACCACAACTTCGGTGGCCAAAATTATGGAAGACATCAAAATCCATAGAAGTTTATCAACTTCTCTTTTTAATTTTGTTTCCTCTTGTTCATGCCTCTAGTGTCTTGCTAGTAGCCATTCAAAAAAGAAAAAGAAAAAAAAAGGCTAAAAGCAGTACTCGAGCTCGATTAGCTTAAGAGAGCTCGAGCTCAGCTCGTTGGTAGTTCCTCAAGCCCGAGCCACAGCTCATGCTCGGCTTGTAAACAAGTTTAAATATGCTCGACACGACTCATTTACAAAACAACTTTAAACAGTGGGTAAATGTAACTAAATGTCAAGAAAAACTAATATTTCATTTAGGTTTGATAGGTTAGACGCCTGACAAGCTTCACATGCCAGCTTCGAACTCGATATATAAACAAACAAACTTTATTTTAGGCTCAACTGCTCAAGCTTGACTCGTTTCGAGTTTTTTCTTAAACCGATCTCGAGCAGCTCGCAAGCCGCTTGGCTCATTTGTTACCCTAGGTTTGGGTCAAACATGTCTTTTTTATTTATTTTTATTTTTCTTTTAATAAATATATATTTTCCCGTCAATGTTTTATCTCACCCTAAGAGTAATTATCTAATATTAATTTGTTTACTTTTTGTCTAAAATTTACCGTCTAATGTTTACTGTTTGTCGAAAATTTACAGTGTACAGAGCAACCTAATCTTGAACAGCGAATTATACCCTTTGTCTAAAAGTAGCAACTTTTCACACACACACACACTCACCGGCGGTGGAGCAATTTCAGATACCGGCAGTAGCGGCGGCGGCGGCAGGGTAAGCTTCTCCGTCCTCATCTCTCCTATTATTAACTCCGTCCTCCACCGTCGCACAGGGCGGAGCAACGATGGATTACAGCTGTTATATTATTCGCAATTAGGTTATTCGAAGCATCAACTTCACTTCACCATTGTTACTCCAGTTGATCGGATCGATTCAACCGACTTCAGCTGTCACTCGATCTGTTTGTTATCTTCAACTTTGTGCTTGTTTTGTTCTGTTAGATTAACTTCTGCTGGTGTTACTTTATGAAAATCATGTATTATATTATTGCATTGAATAATTTGTGTACGTGATTTCAAACGCTTTCTCTTCATTTATGATTTGATAATAATATTATTATTATTATTATTATTATTATATCTGTAGTGTGTTAGGTTACTTTTAATTTGATATCTCATTTCTAGAAGCTGTGTGTATAGGTAGAAAAAGATTATATCTGATCTTGAGCTATTGCTTCTTTTTTAAGCTTTCAGATCAATATTCATTATCAGTTGCAGTGTTCTCTAATCATTAAATCCGTTAATTTTCACGGCACGTTTTGTTTGTATTTATCACTTTCAGTGGAATATATCCTAAAATACCACTTAGTTTAACAAGTATGTTCAGATCTAGGTAGTTCCAGGTGCTTAGAAAGCGAGGGCTTTTTTTAAGCAAGGCGCAGAGTATGAACAGACCATTCTTAGGGGTTTTAGACGTGTTTTAGGCTGGTAACAGGTCATCAATAAGACTGTTTAGACCCTTTTTTTGTAGAATTTGGCCGGAATGTGTGCCTGTGAGCCTTGATACCAGGTTTACCGATTCATGTTTACACGGCAATCGTTCTTGTTCTCCTTCCACTTCTACTTATCTATAAAAATTATGGCCTCAGACACATCATTTTCATGGTCTATGTGCCGTATGCATTACCCGTTCCCCATCACCTACCCATGAAATTAGGTACCAAAAGATTTTTTAAATAAACAACAATAACAAGTTAACCTATCACATATTGTATCTTATTCTTATCCTTAGAAAAATCGCGTGCCATATATCAATCTATGCAGTTAATATCGGTGATATATTATCGGTTATAGGTCCCCATGTAAAATATTGGTGTCAAATATCAGAATATCAGTACTGATATTATTAGCGATATTTGACCGATATATCACCGATATTCCCAATATCAGTAGTTCAGTACCTGTCTTCTTAGTTCTACCATTCGTCTTTCTTCTTATTGCTGTTATTAGTGTTCTATGTCTTAATTGTTAATTGTTGGTGTTAAATGTTGGTGTTTTAAGTCTTAATTAGTTCCTACTTGCTATAATTGTTAGTGTTTTGCAAGTTGCAAAAGGTTAATTTGTTAGTAGGAGAGTGTAAGAAACCGTTCGCATAAAATAAATAAAAACTTTAATAAATTCGAATTACAATACGGAAATAAATAAAGCTGCAAATTACAATACTTTTACAACTGAAATAAACGAAATTACAACAACAAAATCAACAAAAAGATGAAGATCTTGGCTGAGGATCGTGTTAGACAAGGGTCCCTTAAAACAAATTTCGATTCTCCCAGGAGAACTCGTTTGTTTCCAGGATACAACAGCCCAAGCAGTTGCACTGCCGGAGATGACGACAACCCGAAGGTGTACCTTGCTGCAAGAAAGGAGAAGAAGAAAATTTCTGTAGAGAATTCGATGGTGTTCAAGGTGTGTCTTCTGGTGTTGAGGTGATGCTGTATTTATACTGCATCTGGGTTGAAACAGTCAAAAGGAATTAACTTAATGAATTAAATTGCATTAAACGTCTTTAATGCACTTTAATTCGTCAGTTACATTCCTGGTCAAGACCCTTGACTCGTCTGTTTCAACTGCTGAAGTGTAACTGATCTGTCATTAACTCTGGAAGCAGCAGGTCGCACGCGCGCGCCTCCATACGCCAGCCTGCTGGTGCGCGCGCTAGTGTGGCTCACATCCCTGCGCGAGCTTACTGGTGCGCAACCCCTTGCGCGAGCATCCTTGCTCCACAGCCCTATTGTGCGTGCGCCAGTATGGCTCACATCCTTGCGCGAGCCTACTGGTGCGCCAGCCCTTGCGCGCGCACGCCACGTCACCAGGGAACCCATCTGGTCACGCCACACAGTCGCGCCATACTGGTTCACTTTGGTGTGCTGCGCGCGCGCACGTCAGGCATCTGTGGGGCAACCTGGACTGCCTGCACCATGCGCCACTACCTGTGTACCTGCGCGCCCCTTGCCACGTTGCCTTCTAGGGTCTGCGCCACCTGCGTGGTAAAAAATACAAAGACGGCGCGCGGCGTTGCGAGTGTGCAAAGTGCAAGTGCGCCACACTGCGCTCACTCCACACGCGCGTGTGAGCACCCTTCGCGAGTACACTTAGTGTGTGCTTCCATGAAACAATAAGGAAGGAGTGTTCCCACTTAAATACCCATTTAAGTTTCATCACTCCTCCTATGTGGGACAAGATGCTACTTTCCCATTTATTTCAGCATTTAATGTTTCAAACACCAAACTTTGAGCATCGATATCTCATTCATCTTAGCTCCGTTTTGGACGTGGTTAGTTCGTTGAGAAGCTCTTCCAACATAGAACACAAACCCGGAAATAAATATCTATATAAAACTCAGTTTATAATATTTATTTATCGTCCAAAATTAGGAAATACGCATTTCCTATATTTATGAAAAATGTTATTTTCACTAAATTTCCAACAGAGAGTACGCTGAATTCTTAGTGTTAAGTTACTATATATATAAATTCTGCATGATATTGAAATTACTGAAATCCCACCCTATGCAGTGAATATCGGTGATCTAACGGTCCCCTAGTAAATTATCGGTGTCAAATATCGGTCAGAATATTGGTACAGATATCATCGGTGGACCGATATTTGATCGATATAACCGATATTTGACCGATATAACCGATATATCACCGACATCACTAAGTTATAAGTGTTAAATTGCTACATATATAAATTCTACATTAAATTGCTATATATATAAATTCTACATTGAATTGCTATATATATAAATTCTACATTATATTATAATTACCGATATCCCACCGATATCTCACCGAGATAACCTATATCTCAAATATTGATCCTTGACCGATATCCGATATTATACCGCATTAACTGCATAGATCCCACTGATATCCCACCGCGATAATCTATATCTCAAATATCAGTCCTTGACCGATATCCGATATTTTACCGCATTAACTTCTTAGATATCAATATGGACCATATTGTATCATATTACTTGTCATGTGTCTGTGCTTCTTAGGATCTTAGCATGTACATTTAGACAAGTAAATTACAATTTTCTTTCATGTTTTTCTGCTGTGTTAAAAAAACTCTTGAAAGTACATATTTTTCTTTAGAAACTTAACTTTGTGACTCAAGATGCAATGGACTATGTATTTTGTTGTTTTAGTTATACCTTTTTCCGGTCAAATGGTTATTAAGCATTCTGTATCGTGTTAAGGACAATGATGGTTTTTCTTGTTACCCTTATCTTCTATCAAAAGCAACTAATTGTTTCTTTCTAATAAATTTGATTATGTATGTGATACATTTCTTCGTTATATTAATATGAAACCTATGAACTGTATATGTCTGCAATAATATGCAGGTAGCAAAACTAAACAGTGGTAAACCCGATGGGATATATAGGTGTTCATGGCATTAATGCACTGCATAGATACAAATACAGTGGAGTTGATCACTCTTATGTTGCAAAATATGTCTTGCAACCGTTTTGGAGTCGATTTGTTACTTTCTTCCCTCTTTGGATGCCGTAAGCACTATCCATATTTTATACATTAATATAGACTGTTGTTGTATGTATGTTTGAATGCATAGACACGTGTCGCAACACCCCCTTTTTATACGTCACTAACTTTTTTTTAATCTTCTTGTTGCATGTGATGGATGCTTTGTAGACCCAATATGGTAAAATGCTTAAACTATATTATCTTTTGTTGCTAATCTTAATCGTTATTTTATTTGTTTTCTTACACATTTCTTTTTTTAGATTACGCTAACAGGATTCATGTTCTTGCTAATATCTGCATCACTTGGCTATGTGAGTGTTCTGTGACTTCTTTATGTGATGGCATAACTAGTAAATTGGCATCTTAAATGCATTAAGGGTAAAATTGGCATTTTGTTAATAAATTCCGCATAGATTTACATGCCTTCAATTTTGTGGACTTTCTTTTTGAGACGGAGGGAGTAGTTAAGTATTTCTTTTCCATTTTTTGTGTGACATTACTATCTATATCTATATCTATATCTATATTACTATATAAAGGATCTCCTTGGGATAGAGATGTAATTTTACAATTTTTTTAAGACGCTTGTTACGACGTTTGAACTTTGAAGCATAGGGTACAAGTGCTTTATGCAATAGTTCCTAATTTGCCCTATTTAATAAATAAACTTCTCCTAATTAATACGTTATTTAATACACATGAGATTATTTAATTCACTACATTAACTATTATCTTATTTATAATACTTTAACCTAATATTTAAATATACATTTACTATTGATATTCTATGACTAAATACTACTTAAACTACTCTTCATATGCAACCTAATATCATTACAACCCTGCAGCATAATTTTCTCCAAAATAATATTGCATCAAAATATTGATATTTGGCGTTTGTCACTAATTTGTATGTTATGCTTGAGAATATTATAGATATATTCACCTCAATTGGATTCACCTCCTCCAAGATGGGTTCACTTTGCTCATGGATTATTCCTCTTCTTGTACCAGGTTTGTTTACTATTATTAAGTGTTATTTCAGTATTTGTATTGTTTATCTTTCATGCAAAATATTTATTTATTCTTGATGCAAAATGCATGTATCAGCTATCATTTATGTAGCTAATATTGCCGATCACCGATCATGGATATATCGGTTATCGGTCCCCATGTAAAGTATCGGTGTCAAATATTGGTCAGAATATCGGTACCGATGTTATCGGCGATATTGACCGTTATTTGACAAATATATCACTGTTTTTCCCGATATGAGCACCTTTCTTCTTAGTTCTACCATTCATCTTTCTTCTTATTGCTGTCATTAGTGTTTTAAGTCTTAATGAGTTCCTACTTGCTACAATTGTTAGTGTTTTGCAAGTTGCAAAAGGTTAATTTGTTAATGATAGGAGAGTATACTGAATTGTTAGTGTTAAATTGCTATATATATATGTGTGTGTGTATATATATATATATAGGATTAGGATCATTTGTGAACAACTTCTTGAAAATGAACTGAGTGAACTAATCTTGACCATTGATTATTTTTTAGATTAAAATGGTAACATTGACATTAGCGCGCGCGCGCTCTCTCTCTTAATTAAAATCCCTTAATTTTGTCATCTATTAATTCTCTCTCTCTAACATTTTTAATTACTTCTCCATTATTTTAAACTCGTGTAGAATCAGTTGCTAATAACGTATATGAAACTCCTAACGGAACTAGGTACTGGACACCAACTGTCCCTCCCGGATTCAAACCGTATATGAAACTCCTAACGGAACTAGGTCGTGGACTACAAAATACACAGATGTATCAAAAATCTGTAGACATCTGTATAAACTAACAACTGTGTATCTTGTATAAACTGATAGTTAGCGAGACTGTACACATGTGTATAAACTAACAACGGTGTATCTTGTATAAATTGATAGTTAGCGAGACTGTACACATGTGTATAAACTAACATTTGTGTATCTTGTATAAACTGATACTACCGAGACTGTACACATGTGTATGCACTAACAACTGTGTATCTTGTATATATGGAAACTAGCAAGATTTTAGGAATTATGATTATATTGTTTAATAAATGCAATTTACAAAAGACGCAAATACCCTTCAGTCAATTAATTTAAAGGGAAGTTACAACATTAGAATTACAATCTTGCCATTGTTTAAAATCTCTAGATGATATAATCCAATGGCTCAGATTAATTCACACAGTTCACTCTCAACCTAGTGTTCACTATAGAACCCTACCCTATATATATATCTAAATTTAGCATGGTATTAAAATTACCAATATCCCACCGCCATAGCCGATATCGGTCCTTGACCGATATCCGTTTTTTTACCGCATTAACTACATATTTACTCATTTGAGTATGGTTTTTTCAATTAGTTTGTCATAAATTTCTCTATGTTCATTCTAGACTTTTGATGCTGTTGACGGAAAGCAAGCTAGAAGAACAAACTCATCTAGTCCATTGGGAGAACTTTTTGATCATGGTAATTAATATTTTCGGTACTCTTTTATCTTTTCCGCAATTACATTGAATTCTGTAAATTTATGTTTTTTCTTTATTTCTGCAGGTTGTGATGCACTTGCTTGTGCGGTACGTCATCCCCACCCCCCTTAAATCTTGGTAACAACAATTATTTCTGTTTATTAATTAATGTATGACTCAGTTGGAGGCATTGGCTTTTGGAAGCACTGCGATGTGCGGAAGATACACGTTCTGGTTTTGGGTCATTTCAGCGGTTCCATTCTATGGAGCAACATGGGAACAGTAAGTAGACCTAGTAATTATTTTGTGAGTAAAATGCCATTTTCGTCCCTGAGGTTTGGCCAGTTTTGCGACTTTCATCCAAAGGTTTGATTTTCCGCATCTGGATCCAAATGGTTTGAAATCTTGCCATTTCCATCCAGCTCAAGAACTCCATCCATTTTTCTCCGTTAACTCAGGGGTATTTTCATCTTTTTTATTTAGTAAGGGTATTTTGAATCCTTGTACATTATGCTATATGCTTGTACATAAAGTGAAAAAGAACGACTTGCCCTTTAAGATAACAAAAAAGACGGAAATACCCTGACTTAACGGAGAAAAATGGACGGAGTTAACGAGCTGGATGGAAATGGCAAGATTTTAAACCTTTTGGATCCAGATGCGGAAAAAACAAACCTTTGGATGAAAGTCGCAAAACTGGCCAAACCTCAGGTATGAAAATGGCATTTTACTCGTATTTTGTTTATTTAGTACAAAGTTTCTTCAAACATTACACTCTTAATGAGCTTGACAAAATTTAGGGGGTGTTTAGATCTGCACTTTGAAATGATTAATGCTATCTGAATTCATAATTATCAGTTTTATAATCTGTTGGATAAACGGATCCTGCTTGGGCTTTTTTTTTTCATCTACGGGTCAAATAATTTCAAGGGTGAAGTAAAATACTGAAGTTACTTTTATTTTGCAGTTATTTTACCAACACGTTAATCCTTCCGGCCGTAAATGGACCTACGGAGGGTCTCATGCTAATATATGTGGCACACTTCTTTACCGGTGTAGTTGGTATATACAACTTTTAGGCTTCTAGCTTATTCCGTTTAGTCCTTTTGTGGCATTTTTTGCATGTATGTCTAAATGGTGTCATTGAACATTTCATTTTTGGGTCATTCTAATTCCAGGTGCAGAGTGGTGGGCGCAAGATGTTGGGAAGTCTATTCCCCTTCTTGGCTGGGTTCCATTTATAGATGGTACAGTTCTTGTGTCTCTCTCGGTTCTGATGAGAACTCCCTGGAGTTGTGAGAACTTGAGAACTCCGGTGGAAATCCCACTTCCCGTGTGAGTTTTTCAACCAAATTTTGCACAAACGTAGATAATTTCGTCAATTAAAAAAAAAAGACTTTTTTTTCAAGGAGTTCTCAAGTTCTCAGAAGGGGGAGTTCTCACGCACGCACAAACGAACACAAAAAGACTTGCTAGATTTGATCTTTCATGTTATTGAATTCAGGAATCCCTACCTATGGAGCAGTTTTATTTTTGATGATAGTTTTTGCCGTTATACCAACACTCACATTTAAGTAAGTAATACTTCTTTGTTTCGTAAAGCAAATCTACTCTTTTTTTCTTGCTGCATATCTATGTAGCATAAAGTCCTTAGACGTATATATTAACTTTCAAAACTATTAGCAAAAGAAAAAAACACATTTAATGAACCTGGTATTTTACACTTTGCTTTATAGTCAGATTGCTTTATATATATATATATCAAGGAGTAAAGTACATGGTGATGGTCCCTATGGTTTACCATATATCAAGGCGTAAAGCACACAAATGTCCCTATGGTTTGCCAAAATTTTGGATTTGATCCCTGGCTTTCCAAAAGTACACGGATGGTCCTTGTGGTTTGCAGCACTTTGTAACGTATTTAGTCCCAAACCAACAAATCTAAAGGTTTTAGCATGTCCAAGTTAGGGACTAAATGTGTTACAAAGTGCAAACCATAGGGACAATCCATGTACTTTTGGAAAAAAGTTGGGACTAAATGCGTTACAAAATGCAAACCACAGGGACCACCTTTGTACTTTTGGAAAGCTAGGGACCATACCCAAAATTTTGGTAAACCACAAGGACCGTCCGTGTACTTTATATCAAGATTAGAAAATATCATTATAAATTCTAGAGTTGGCAAAAGTGTTTTCTTCTGCTCTTTTTTTAACGGTTTTGATTTATATTTGCTCTTCATATTTGTTATTACTTTCAGTGTGCAAAATGTTTATAAGGTTGTACGCATGAGACATGGAAGCATGCTAAAGGCCTTGGCTATGGTAAGTGTAGTTTTTTCTTTTTCCAGTTATATAACTAATATCTTGATTTTTTAAAAGACTTTTTTGTGTCTTTTTATGTCAGCTTGTCCCGTTTGGTGTACTGTTGGCGGTAGTTCTGCTATGGGATTATATGTCTCCATATGATTTAATTGGAAAATACCCGCATATGGTTGTTATGGGAATTGGACTAGCATTTGGATTCCTTGTGGTAAGATTGGAAATTTTTTCATTTCTTTTCTTATAATTGATTACGGAACATAAATGTCGGTCTATAAACTAGCTTTGGCTTTATTGGCGTGTTGTTACATGTTATAAGCTTGTTCTATTTTATTCATAGTAAATGTGCTCCAATATTAGATCATGATGTGATGTTCACTTAAAAAAAGCGTACAATATTATTTTACTCAACATAAATCTATGTGGAGACTAAATCACTATTCATGACCGTTAACTAATCCTTCTTAGATTTCAAGCTTTTCAGCATCTGTAGATCATTTCTTACCTGTAGAATTTTTTGAATTTATTTTTCAAAATTTTGTGCAATAAAAATTTGATTGGCTTCCAAGATTTTTTCCTTTTTCCTCTTCAAAGATTCTCAGGTTTTTGAATTATTATTTTACTAGGTTAGAAACCTGTGTATTACTCAGGGTTAGATCCATAAAATATTAAGTAGTTTTGATGAGCGAAAAAAAATAAAGAAAATAGTTGAGAAAAAAATATTAAATAAATAAGAGAGAACCAATTATAATTTATTATTGTCATTATTTAATTTAATAGGAGATAGAAAGGAAAATTAGGATTTAGTATTATTATTATTATTTAATATGAGACAGAGGCAGGGAAATATGATTGAGGACGCACCAGAAAGTGACATCTGTCCTCAAAGATTTTCATTTATTATATAGTGTAGATATAGATATAGATACATATATAGATATAGCTTTTTAATTTACAAAACTCCTGCCATTTTGGAATAGCGGAGGCTAAATAGTCATTTGTTTGCAGGGAAGGATGATATTGGCCCACTTGTGTGACGAGCCTAAAGGGTTGAAAACTAGTATGTCCATGGTAAGTTTGATCTAATATCATTTTGTTAACAATTTAATTACCATATTGCTTCTATTTTAAATTTGTTTTTCCATCAATAGCCTTCCTAATTTTAATAGGGAAGTAGGTTTGTTTAATAAAAGTGCAAATATGGGCGGGTTGATCCATTCAGTCAAGTAGCTTTTTAAACCCTTGCTAGTGGGTTACCACCTGCGCTCCGTGGCAGGTTTGAAGCGTTAATAAAAATAAGCAAATCGCGAGAGTTCAAATTGTTTGATGTTTTAATTAAGGGGCTAAACATGCCATTATTAAAGTTGAGGGGCTAAAGTTGTTTATTATTGAAGTTGAGAGGCTAAAGTTGTTCGATGTAGTTAAGGGACTAACATGTCATTATTAAAGTGGAGGGGCTAAACATTTTATTAATAAAGTTAAGGGGCTAAAGTTGTTTTAGTTAAGGGGCCAAGCATGTCATTAACAAAGTTGAGGAGCTAAACATGTCTTTATTAAAGTTGAGGGGCTAAAATTGGTTAATGCCAAAGTTGGTTGATGTGACAAAATAGCATATTTATATTTTATAGTATATATAGTATATTTTTGGCAGTAAAACAGTACTGAATCAGCACATGTCATAAATATGAATATTTAATTAATAATGTTTAATATACTTAAAAGTAGCTTTTTTTATATAACTAAATATCTACAGTAGTGATGATTGACATTTTATTTTCATTGCTTATGCTCCAGTCCCTGTTCTATCTGCCACTCGCGATTGCAAATGCACTCACTGCATGGTTAAATGAGGGGTACGTGTCATCTGACTGAAAACGCCACTTTTTTATCTATATTTTGGAATGATATTATAAGTTTATTATTTCTTAATCTGTCGGTTGTAAATTCGTAATAGTTATAGATATTCATTTTTTGTGGCAGAATTCCCCTAGTTGATGATAAATGGGTTCTTCTCGGCTTCTGTCTATACACTGGTATTAAATTAAATGAAATAGTTATAGATATTGTTAATCATAATATTCTCAAATTAAATGAAATTTAAATTTTCTTTTAAATTTATTATAAAAAAAAGTAAAATAGTTTTCATGAAAATTGAAAAATATATTTTTAAATTTTCCTTTTTGTTATTAATGAAGAGTGTGAGTATATACAATGTTTGACTAATGGTCAACCATAAATTAGGTGCACTGTATCTACACTTTGCTGCATCAGTCATTCACGAAATAACAACAGCTCTTGGAATTTATTGTTTCAGGTAAGTAAACAATGTGCTTAATCAATCCGCATTTATTTATTACTCGAATACGAAATACTTAACCGAAACCCAAAATAATAGTGTGCTTTTCCCTTAATTTGGCTGCTAATTTTGCGTTTACAATAACAGGATCACAAGAAAAGAGGCTTGAGACCTGTGCATGTCATATATGAAGGTATGTTTTGTTCCTAGGTAGATAAATTTTGCGGGTTGGGTAAAACGGGTCAAAATGGGTGCAGGTCAACTTTTAGTTTAACATCGGCTTGCATTGACCAGTAATATTCTTTTCTTTTTGTAATTAAAATAATTTAGGACGTATGCGTCAGGAATATACTTGCTAGCTTTCACCTAGGCGTGCAGACGAGCCGAGCCCGATCCCGAGGTTGACCAGGCTCGAGCTCGGTTAACTAATGAGAGCTCGAGCTTTGTTTTGTTTATTATCTATTAAGTAATATATGAAATAAAAATAATAGACTCGTTTAGGCTCACGAGCTCAGTAAGTGTAGCTCGGGCTCGTTTACTAAAAAAGCTTGTTTTTAGGTTCGGGCTCAGCTCGTAAACAAATTTAAATAAGCTCGGCTCCTTTACGAGACAAATTTAAATAAGGGGTAAATGTTATTAAATATTAATAAAACTTAATATTACACTAAGGCTCGTCGAGCCTGGCAAGCTTCACATGCCAGGCTCGAGCTCGGGCTTGATAAATAAACAAGCTTTGTTTTAGGCTCATGCTCAGCTCAGGCTCGATAAGGCTCGGCTCTTTTCGAGCTTTTTCTCAAGCCGATCTCGAGCCCCTCAGCTTGTTTGCACTCCTACTTTCACACATTCAAATCCGACCTGTTTGTGTTTAAAAGATAATCCAAAGCACGGTTCAATGTTTCCATACTATGTGTATTGCCCTTAATATGGAGCATGTTATTGGTTTTCTAGGGTCATGATGATCTGGTACTTACAACTTGCACAATACCATCAAATCAAATGGCTGAAAATAGATCTCAAAATGTCAACTAGATTCAGTCTCCTACTGTTTGGTGCAACTTTTGCTATGCATCATGGGATTTATTCTCTTGTAGAAAAATATTAAAGTTCACTTTATGTGTCTTTGGTTCTTAAATGTAATTTGAGGTTAATTTTCGTGACCAGAAGTAGATTATGTTCCATTTTCAATGGGTTGACTTTGTTTGAACTTTTAAGTTTATCTGGTTTGATTTTGAGTTGTTAGAAGTTTAATATGGGTGACCTTTCACATACGTTATCATTTTGTTTTTTGAAAGGCAGACATTTTATTAAAAGACTAAAAGATCATACAACATGGTAATTTCAAGAGTTACAATTACAATTCGAAATCACACTAAGAAGACCACTCCAATGACTCAACTTTGATCTATTCTTTATCCAAATAAAACCCATTGTTTCTATTTCTTCCAATATCCTCCCAATCGCTATATTCTTGTATTCAAAACCCATGGGAACACATTGCCAACGTTGACGGATTGGGATCTTTCCAACAAACGTCTTAACGATTCTACCGAGAAGATACCAGCCGCGCTCTGGAATCATTTCCAGCGATCCGATCGTGGGTGAAGAGAAAATTGGGTAATCAAATTCATGCAGTTTACCAACTCTTACACCTGTTGACTTGTGGATGGCAATACCGACCATTCCCAATGGTGTGATAACCCCACCTCGTTTTCAGCGATACGTTCATTCACGAGACAAAATTTGTTCCTTGCTAACTAGAAGATAGCGGGGAATAATTCTTTCAATGATTCATCTCCCACCCAAACCAAAGGATCCAACCAGAAACGTATCGTAGACCCATCCCGAATCACCCATTGCATAAGCTTCTCCATGCTAACATTATTCCGTCTTAAAGATGATTTCGTTTTCATGATATTGCACCACGTACCTGATCTGCCAGGCTTCAAAGGTAAGAGTTCCCAACGTCAGGGTGTATAGTGCAATGCCATAATCACTCTTCTCCATAGTCGGTTGGGTTCCACTTTGAATCGCCATGCCTATTTTGCAATTAAGCATTGGTTAAAGTCACAAAGCGAACCCAAACCGAGACTACCCATCTTAACTGGAGCCGTAACATTCGACCACTTCACCCATGCCATCTTTGGTCTATCCAACTGTGAGCGTGTAACGATTGGGGGGGGGGGGGGGAGGCAAATTGTGATAAATCAAAAACACGAGGGGCCTTATATAAAAGAGTTGAATCCAGGAAGCAAAGTTGTAAAATGGCCCAAACCTAGAGTTGCAAACAAACAAGACCTTGTTCATATTTGTTTATTAAGGAAATAATATGTTCATGAACACTTACCGAACGAGATTTTCTGTTCATGTTTATTCATTAAGGAAATGAACATGTGCACAAACACAAACGAACACAATTAAAATCGGTGGAGGGAGCACTGTTGAAACTTGAAGTTCTAATAAAGGAACGAGGGTCAATATATTTAATGATGTGAATGATGCGGAAGCAAAAGCGATGCAAACACAAAGTGGGAATTAAGTTTCCTATTATATATATATTATTATATATAGCGGAGAACCCAACCGTTGCCAGAATCAATCTCAGCCGTTAGGCCTTCTAAACTTTCAATCCTGGCCATTTACTATTAACCATCATAGAAGCATAATAGTTCTCAAATGGTTAATTACCATTTTAGCACTGAGTTATGCCTAGATTGGGGGTGTTTCAGGTCTAAAATGGTAATTTACCATTTTATTTTTAAAAATTTTTTAAACTTCAAGGGGGAGTTTTGCAATATAAAAATATACGCCGCATATAGGGTTAGATTGGACGTCTAGGATCCTTAAAAGACTATTATACCCCTGTGTTAGGGCTAGACTAGGGGCAAAACAGGGCTATAATGGTCTTTTGGACCACACTAGACGCCCAGTCTAGCCCTGTATGTGGCATATATTTTTATTTTTTTTGTTTTCTCTTTTTAATATCAATAACACTAATATTAAAAAAAAAAGAAAACAAAAAAAATAAAAATATACGTCGCATACAGGGTTGGACTAGGCGTCTAGGGTTATTTAAAAGACTATTATACCTCTGAGTTAGGACTAAACTGGGGGCAAACTAGGGCTATAATGGTATTTTGGACCACACTAGATGTCTAGTCTAGCCCTATATGCGGCGTATATTATTATTTATTTTTTTGTTTTCTCTTTTTAATATCAATAACACTAATATTAGAAAGAAAAAACAAAAAAAAAACATATACGTCGCATACAGGGCTAGACTGGGCGTCTAGTATGGTCCAAAAGACCATTATAGCCATGTTTTGCCCCACTCTAGCCCTAAAACAGGGGTATAATAGTCTTTTAAACAACCTAGATGCCCAGTCTAGCCCTATATGCGACATATATTTTTATTTTTTTGTTTTCGTTTTTTAATATCAATAACACTAATATTAATTATAAAAAACTCATATTAATATCAATAACACTAATATTAATTATAAAAAACTCATATTAATATCAATAACACTAATATTAATTATAAAAAACTCATATTAATTATAATAACATTAATATTAATTATATTATGCCTATACGAGACTTATATTACACTATACGATACAATACAATACGATATGAGACTATAGGATATGATACAACATTCGTATAGACCTATAGGTGTAGTATAGGTCTCGTATAGGACTACAGGTGTGGTTTAGGTCCCGTATAGGCCTAGGGGCATATACAAGACCTTTAGGGAACCTATACGAGACTTATACTATACACTATACAATACATACTATACATACAATACGATACTATAGGATATGTACAACACCCGTATACGCCTATAGGCCTATACAAGACATATAGGGGGCCTATACGAGACCTATACTACACTATATGATACGATACTACATCCGTAGGCCCATCTGATGCATATACGAAACTTATACTACACTATACGATACGGTACGTTACAATACGATATGATACTATAGGATAAGATACAATACTCTTATAGGCCTGTAGGTGTAGTATAGGTCTCGCATAGAAATATAGGTGTAGTTTAGGTCCCGTATAGGCCTAGAGGCATATACAAGACCTATAGGGAACCTATACGAGACTTATACTATACCATGTATGATACGATATGATACATGCTATACATACAATACGATACTATAGGATATGATACAACACTCATATACGCCTATAGGCCAATACAAGACTTATAGAGGACCTATACTAGACCTATACTACACTATATGGTACAATACTACATCCGTAGGCCCATACAATGCCTATACGAGACTTATACTACACTACATTATACTATACATACGATACGAGACTTTAGGATAAGATATAACAATCGTATAGGCCTGTAGGTGTAATATAGGTCTCGTACAGGACTATAGGTGTGGTTTAGGTGCTGTATAGGCCTAGAAGCATATACAAGACGTATAGGGGGACCAATATGAGACTTATACTATACACTATATGATACGATACGATACTATAGTATATGATACAACACCTGTATACGCCTATAGGCCTATACAAGACCTATGTAACATTTGTCAAAAACGGGTTTCCAAAACCCGCTCCGTTTTGTAATCGAATATCAAGTTATAAATGTCACGTTGTGTATTTATGGTTATTTTGATTTTTAATGATACATAATTAATAAACAAACTAAACTATAAAAATTATTTTTGATAAAAAGTGAAAACAAAATAAATAAAAATAAAATGTTGCTACCGGGACTCGAACCCGGGTCAGCCGGAATTTAAACCCAAAGACTTAACGCTCACACACATCACCACTCCGCCACTTGTTTGTTTTCTGTCAACTTAGGGAAACAAATAACTCTTATACACAAACCTAGTTAAACCGGTTGCGCCAACTGAGAAACCGAAATCGGTAATTCAACCGTCTAATCGTTTGATTAATCGCACATTCAGGTTTATAACCGATGCACCAACGATTTTAATCAATTCGGATTAATAATCAAAGTCCAAATTACTTCAATCAAGACCCCTCTCGCGACTCAGAAACATCATACAAACATTCCATTTCACTTTCGTCACCCATTCGGTCTATCAGAAAGCTTAAATCAACTCGCCGGAAAATTCTGCAAGTTCGCCGGAAAACCGTATTTGTCCTCAAATCGGTAAGTTCTTCAATACCATCATAGTCTAACAGTTGTTAAGCCATTTCTAACTCAAACCCTCCAATTTAAATCAAATTCAGCCGTCGTCATCGGATAATTTCTGCTCGCCGGAAAACTTCTGAAAATCCGTATCTTCGCCTGTGAAACGGTAAGGACCTTCAAACACACTGATAACGTTTGTTTAGCACTTCAATTTCATGATTAGCTAATCAAAATGATTAATTGAATTGCTCAGTTGAAGTCCTTAAAAACAGAGACCGACGCCTTGCCGGAACTCTGTAATCAATCGTTCACCGGTATGTTTTTCCTCTAATTATCATCCCTGCTATCTCTTATCAGTCTGGGTAATGCTTAACAATCGAATTAACAAGATTTAATGGTGTAATCTGCTGTCGGTAAAATCCAACGAAGAAGATGAACTTTGATAATACTATAAGTATAATTAAAATTGGTATTTTAAACGGGTTAGACACACAGTCCAGCGGTGGACTTTGTGCAAATAATACGCACACGTCACGAGTTCGATCCCTGATACACGCACCCTCTAAGTAATAAAATGCCTTTTTGATTAAAGCTGAACCGGGTTAACCCCGTTAGTTGTTACGTATAATAAAAACCGAGATATTAACCAGGTTAGACACACAGTCCAGCGGTGGACTGTGTGCAACACTAAGTCGCACGTCACGCGTTCGAGTCTGGTTAACGACACCGGTTTGATGATTTAAAATCTTTTTCTAAAAACAAATGAATTTTGAATAAATCGAATTAGTATATAAATATAATTAAAAACAAGAGTATTTCGGGTTAGACACGTAGCTCAGTTGGTAGAGCTGCGTGCACGCGTACGGGAGGTCTAGGGTTCGAGTCTCACCCAGCGCATACTTGCACACTGACCGAACCAGTCAACAGGTCAACAAGTCAACGGTCAATGCAAAAATAAACAATTTTTTTATATTTTTATTTATTTAATTTAATTTAAAAATCAATCAAAAATACTTAAAAATAATATTTTTAAAGATAGAAAATAGCCTTAAACTCACAAAAAATATATCTAAAAATTCCATTAAAATCCTTAATAAAATCCACTCATTTATTATATTTTTCCGTTATTATTTAGGTTAATAGTTCTCGTTGTTCAACTCTCCCGACTCGTGCGCATCTCATCATCTCCATTCAAACGCACCCAATGTGAGTGAATCTTTACAAACTCCCCGTTTCAATCACGTTTTGGGGTGTATCATGTGTCTTGCTATATATTATATTTAAATCATTGTGCATACCTCATATAATGAACATGTGTATTCAGTTTGTTTCAACTGTTGTGTGGTTATCGTTAGATGCAATTTATTATTTTCAGTACATGCAATTTCATAGGCCGCCGCTCCCCATTACATTATGAGCGTTGAGCATGTTCCCCATTACATTATGAGCGTGAACCTGGCGTGCCCACATACGATCGGCTCCGTTTGATTGAGCCTTGATCGCACAGACATTTTTCATTTTCAGTACAAGCAATACGATCGGCTCCGTTTGATTGAGCCTTGATCGCACAGTTTCATTCATGTTATTTATCGTATGATGTTGGTATGTTAATGTATGCTATCATGTGTTATTGTATGTTATAGTTGTGATTGCTATTGCTACTGCTTGGTTATTTACATTTACTCATTTATGATTATGCACAATTTTTCATTGATAAACTGATAAGTAAATCAATAACAAATGTTTATCTAACAATGTTCACTCGCCAACTTATGTTGACCCAAAAACCCCCATTTTTACACATGATACAGGTGAACCAGCTGCAGCAAGAAACACTTAGGATTGGACTAGAAGAATAAAATGATTTAGAGTTTGGGATTGTTTTGCTTGGTTTATTTTCTTTGTATTGTATGGACATGTTTGGATATTTGGGAATGTAATTTTGACTTTAATAAATATGAAACATATTAGTAAATATCATGAGCTTTGGTGATAACCCAATTATGCCCCGACTCTTATTCCGCTGCGGGTCCGGGTGTGACAGATTGGTATCAGAGCCATGACTATAGGGATATAGGATAGGTTATTAGACCCTTAGAGCTATACTATAGTTGATTAGAAATTTTTAAGATTTTTGTGTGTTACATGCCAAATTTCATGATGTTTATATGTTTTATGTTAAATGTTACATTCAATGCTATGCAAGCATGTACATAAGTATATATTATCATATAATGCCTATTATGAATCATATTCTCATAACACATCATATCCATGAAAGCACACACCACATCATGATTGTTTTTTACAATGATTTTTGTGTTTTCAAATCTAATCAAAGTGAGTTCTCATGACGGGCATGTAGTAACTGGAAGGGTACCGATACCGGTAGTCGGAACGTCCTGTCTAGGCTGGCATTCGTATAAATCCAAAATAAAGGACCAGCTTGCCTACCTGAGGACTAACGATGAGAGTACGAAGTACCTATTAGGCCAAAGCATGCTATACCAAACGTCGTGTGAGCTAACCCCACTTTGAGTTGTCATTGTGTCTACACCTGGACACATTCCGACCATACATCTCGTAAACATATTTTGTGGTTTGCATTCGGGTGATGCGAGTGTTAAATCGCCAATCCTAATGTGAATCCTACCAAGCCAATAGCCATGGGGCCCACATGACTATACAGGTGAAGGTATGAGGGACATTTGAGGCCCAACATGAGCAAACCCAAGACATCCTATGGATGTAGTTGCATTATTGATATTTATGTTATTTTCATTTTTCTTAAAGACACATGACACCTAAAAAGACTCCATAAACTCACAATCTTCTTATGTATGTCCCTGTAGATGTCGTCCAGACAACATCGAGGGGGTAAAAGATCAGGAAGGTCTCAGGAACGCTTGGCCACACACATCGCGAAACAAATGGCCACGATACTGCCTGACATTGTTGTCCAAGTACAACAAGCTCTCGCCACAAATCCCACTAATCCTCCCCAACAACATGACCAGAACATCGACAACCCTCCTACCAGCAAGTGCTCATACAAACATTTCAAGTCTTGTGATCCTCCTAAATTTGAAGGGACCGAAGGTGTCACTGCTCTCCTCCATTGGTTCGAGGAAATGGAAAACACCTTTCTCAACTGCGATTGTCCTGAGGATCGCAAGGTTCTATACGCCACCGGGAGACTATTTGGGGTAGCTCTCACTTGGTGGAATACTAAAAAAGGGAAGAGGGGTATTGATGATGCAATGGCCTTAACTTGGGAGGAGTTAAGGGAAATCATGACCAGGCGTTTCTGTCCTAGGAGTGAAATTAAAAAGTTGGAGGACGAATTTCATTCTTTAAAACAGAAGGAGGGGATCACACCACCTATAACAAGAGGTTCTTAGAGTTGAACCAAATGGTCCCAAATTTGTTTACCCCAACTTATCGTTTGATCGAACATTATATTCGAGGACTTCCCTCGAAAATTCAAGATTCAGTTCTCAGCATTTCACCGGTAACACTTGAAGCTGCTATGGAGCTAGCAACTGAACTGACCGAGAATCGAATTCGCAACGGGAAGTTTAAAGAAGAGAAAAAGAAAGCCCCTGTTGAGGGTCAAACTTCAAACCAATCCATCTCTTCCTCTAAGTTTGCTAACAAGAGGAAGCGCAACACCAGAAACTTCGCCGTTACACAAACCAACCTCCCAATTCCTGCTGCACCCATTACCCAAGTCGCTCCTTCACCTGCACCATACAAAAGACCTTACTCTGGCCCGTTACCAAAATGCAACCGTTGCCAATATCACCATTCTCCTGATTATCCCTACCAGCGTTGTACCGGCTGTGGTCGCGCGGGTCATACTGTTCAAACCTGCCGCATGCCTCAGCGAACGAACCGCCACCAGCCTTCAACCCAAACCCACCAACAATTAATGGGTCAAGCCCAACAACCCCTACAATATCCAACCGCCCAACATTTAGCCCAAACATATTACCAACCCCATTATCCTATGGGTCAACCTATGCGGGCTTGCTACAATTGCGGAGACCCAAGCCATTTCAGAAACACCTGTCCAAGGTTGGTAAACATTATTCATGCTCAGGCCCAAGCCAACCCGGTGAATCAAGCGAATCAAGCTCCTCCACCAGCGAGAGGAAGAGCTTTCAATATCAACGCTAATCAGGCTAGAGCTGACGGCAACGTGGTTAACGGTACGTTCCTTATAAATGGTAGATATGCCTCTATGTTATTTGATACTGGTGCGGATAGAAGTCTTGTGTCCTTAGAATTTGAACCTATCTTAAATCAAAATCGGGATAAGCTCATGGAATCCATAACGGTAGAAGTTGCTGACGAGAAACCAGTTTCATTAAACTCTATTATACGCAACTGTACACTCACTTTAAACGACCACGATTTCTCAGTCGACCTTATTCCTATGAAGCTGGGAAGTTTTGATATCATAATTGGTATGGACTGGCTCAGTCAACATCAGGCAGAAGTTGTATGTCGCGAAAAAATTATACGTATTCCTCTTTCAAACGGTCAGACTCTTCGAATCCTTGGAGAAACCTCGTCGAAGGGGCTCAGCTTAATGTCTTGTCTTCAAGCCCAAAAATATCTTCGCAAAAATTATGTCGCGTTTTTAGCTCATATCATCAACAAGGGAACCCTGGAGAAGAAACTTGAAGACATCCCGGTAGTAAAAGACTTCCCGCAAGTTTTTCCTGATGACATTTCAGGACTTCCTCCAGTTAGAGAAGTCGAATTCCGTATTGATCTTATACCTGGTGCTACACCAGTTGCAAAGTCTCCTTATAGGTTAGCCCCCTCTGAAATGCAAGAGCTAGCCAGTCAATTACAAGAGTTGACTGACAAGGGATTCATACGTCCTAGTTCATCACCTTGGGGTGCACCTGTTCTTTTTGTAAAGAAGAAAGATGGATCGTTTCGTATGTGCATCGACTACAGAGAGCTCAACAAATTAACAATAAAAAATCGCTATCCATTACCTCGCATTGATGATCTTCTTGACCAACTTCAAGGTGCCAGCTACTTTTCCAAAATCGACCTTCGATCTGGTTATCATCAACTTAGAGTACATGAAGAAGACGTCCCAAAGACCGCATTCCGAACTCGTTATGGTCATTATGAATTCATGGTCATGCCATTTGGTTTAACCAACGCTCCAGCAGTCTTCATGGACCTAATGAACAGAGTCTGCAAACCATATCTTGATCGATTTGTTATAGTCTTCATCGACGACATTCTTATTTATTCAAAGTCTAAGTCTGATCATGAGCGTCATCTTCGACTCATCCTTACACTTCTAGAGAATGAAAAGCTTTACGCCAAATTCTCCAAATGCGAATTTTGGTTAAAAGAGGTGCAATTCCTCGGACATGTAGTCAATGACAAGGGAATACACGTCGACCCCTCAAAGATCAAAGCGGTACAAGAATGGCAAGCTCCACGTACACCAACTGAAGTAAGATCTTTTCTTGGTCTAGCTGGTTATTATCGTCGTTTCATTTCAAACTTATCTCGCATTGCTGTACCACTCACGGCTTTAACTTATAAGGGAAAACCTTTCATATGGGGACCCAAGCAAGAAGAAGCCTTCCAAACTCTTAACAAAAACTTTGTGATGCACCAATCCTCACTCTTCCTGAAGGTTGTGATGATTTTGTGGTCTATTGCGATGCGTCAGGGCAAGGATTAGGCTGCGTTCTAATGCAAAGAGGAAAAGTTATAGCTTATGCTTCGAGACAACTCAAGACGCATGAGAAGAACTACACCACCCATGACCTAGAACTTGGAGCCGTTGTGTTCGCTCTTAAGATATGGAGACATTATCTCTATGGTACTAAGTGTGAAATATACACTGACCACAAGAGTCTTCAACATATCTTCAACCAAAAGGAGTTAAACATGAGGCAACGAAGATGGGTCGAACTTCTAAATGACTATGACTGTGAAATTCGGTACTACCCTGGCAAAGCAAATGTGGTGACTGATGCACTTAGTCGAAAGGGTTATGCGAACTCCATTCGTCTTCTATGTTCGCAAATCATAACTGACATTAAAGACCAAATTCGAGAAGCCCAACATGTTTCAGTTACGGAAGATGATGTACGAAAGGAGATGTCCTGTGGAGCTGAACTTAAAATTGAAACTAAATCTGACGGTGTTCTGTACTACCTAGATCGTATCTGGATTCCTAACCACAACAATCTTCGTGAAATTCTTATGAAGGAAGCTCACAAAACGCGATACTCTATACACCCAGGAGCCGATAAGATGTATCAAGACCTACGATATGCCTATCGGTGGCCTGGAATGAAAAAGGATATTGCTGTTTTTGTTTCTAAGTGCCTTACATGTTCCAAGGTGAAAGCTGAACACCAAAGACCCTCAGGACTTATGGTCCAACCTGAAATACCTGTATGGAAGTGGGAAAATATAACCATGGATTTCATTACCGGGTTACCTCGCACTTCTGGTGGGTATGACACTATATGGGTAATAATTGACCGACTTACAAAATCAGCTCACTTTATTCCTATCCGCGAAGATTTCAAGAACGAAAAGCTTGCTCGTATTTATATCAGCGAAATCGTAAGCCGACATGGGGTACCGTTAACCATTATTTCTGATCGTGATGGTCGTTTCACTTCACGAACATGGCAAGCAGTACAATCCGCTATGGGTACGCGATTAGATCTCAGTACCGTCTATCATCCTCAAACTGATGGACAATCTGAGCGCACCATTCAAACTCTTGAAGATATGCTTCGAGCATGTGTCATAGACTTCAAGGGAAATTGGGACGCCCACCTACCATTAGTTGAATTTTCGTACAACAACAACTATCATTCAAGCATCGGCATGGCACCTTTTGAAGCCTTATATGGTCGTAAGTGCCGATCTCCTGTATGTTGGCACGAAATTGGGGAAGCTTAAATCACTGGTCCAGAATTGATCCAAGAAACCACAGACAAGATCCATCAAATCCGAAACAATCTTCTAGCGGCCCAAAGTCGTCAAAAGAGTTATGCAGATAAACGACGGAAGCCTTTAGAGTTTAACATTGGTGATCATGTACTTCTAAAAGTATCACCGTGGAAGGGAGTAGTTCGTTTTGGTCAAAAGGGCAAGCTAGCACCACGCTACGTAGGACCTTTCAAGATACTCGAAAGAGTAGGTCCTGTAGCATACAAGCTTGATCTACCAGAAGAACTCAACAGGATTCATCCCACATTCCACGTATCCAACTTGAAGAAGTGCCTCGCTGATGAAAACCTCCACATTCCTCTGGAAGATATTCAGATTGATGAATCTATGCATTTTATTGAAAGACCAGTAGAAATCATGGACTTCGGGGAGAAACGTCTACGACGGAGTCGCATTCCAATTGTTAGGGTTCGCTGGGAGTCGAAACGGGGACCTGAGTTTACTTGGGAACGTGAAGACTCAATGCGCGAAAAATACCCGCATCTTTTTCCTACTACTTCTACTACTTAAATTTCGGGATGAAATTCCAAAAAGTAGGGGATACTGTAACATTTGTCAAAAACAGGTTTCCAAAACCCGCTCCGTTTTGTAATCAAATATCAAGTTATAAATGTCACGTTGTGTATTTATGGTTATTTTGATTTTTAATGATACATAATTAATAAACAAACTAAACTATAAAAATTATTTTTGATAAAAAGTGAAAACAAAATAAATAAAAATAAAATGTTGCTACCGGGACTCGAACCCGGGTCAGCCGGAATTTAAACCCAAAGACTTAACGCTCACACACATCACCACTCCGCCACTTGTTTGTTTTCTGTCAACTTAAGGAAACAAATAACTCTTATACACAAACCTAGTTAAACCGGTTGCGCCAACTGAGAAACCGAAATCGGCAATTCAACCGTCTAATCGTTTGATTAATCGCACATTCAGGTTTATAACCGATGCACCAACGATTTTAATCAATTCGGATTTGAATGAACTTCAATTTTTATCATCATCGGTTTTTATAACCGAAAATAATCAAAGTCCAAATTACTTCAATCAAGACCCCTCTCGCGACTCAGAAACATCATACAAACATTCCATTTCACTTTCGTCACCCATTCGGTCCATCAGAAAGCTTAAATCAACTCACCGGAAAATTCTGCAAGTTCGCCGGAAAACCGTATTTGTCCTCAAATCGGTAAGTTCTTCAATACCATCATAGTCTAACAGTTTTTAAGCCATTTCTAACTCAAACCCTCCAATTTAAATCAAATTCAGACGTCGTCATCGGATAATTTCTGCTCGCCGGGAAAACTTCTGAAAATCCGTATCTTCGCCTGTGAAACGGTAAGGACCTTCAAACACACTGATAACGTTTGTTTAGCACTTCAATTTCATGATTAGCTAATCAAAATGATTAATTGAATTGCTCAGTTGAAGTCCTTAAAAACAGAGACCGACGCCTTGCCGGAACTCTGTAATCAATCGTTCACCGTATGTTTTTCCTCTAATTATCATCCCTGCTATCTCTTATCAGTCTGGGTAATTCTTAACAATCGAATTAACAAGATTTAATGGTGTAATCTGCTGTCGGTAAAATCCAACGAAGAAGATGAACTTTGATAATACTATAAGTATAATTAAAATTGGTATTTTAAACGGGTTGGACACACAGTCCAGCGGTGGACTTTGTGCAAATAATACGCACACGTCACGAGTTCGATCCCTGATACACGCACCCTCTAAGTAATAAAATGCCTTTTTGATTAAAGCTGAACCGGGTTAACCCCGTTAGTTGTTACGTATAATAAAAACCGAGATATTAACCAGGTTAGACACACCGTCCAGCGGTGGACTGTGTGCAACACTAAGTCGCACGTCACGCGTTCGAGTCTGGTTAACGACACCGGTTTGATGATTTAAAATCTTTTTCTAAAAACAAATGAATTTTGAATAAATCGAATTAGTATATAAATATAATTAAAAACAAGATTATTTCGGGTTAGACACGTAGCTCAGTTGGTAGAGCTGCGTGCACGCGTACGGGAGGTCTCGGGTTCGAGTCTCACCCAGCGCATACTTGCACACTGACCGAACCGGTCAACAGGTCAACAAGTCAACGGTCAACGGTCAACGCAAAAATAAACAATTTTTTTATATTTTTATTTTATTTTATTTAATTTAAAAATCTATTAAAAATACTTAAAAATAATATTTTTAAAGATAGAAAATAGCCTTAAACTCACAAAAAATATATCTAAAAATTCCATTAAAATCCGTATCTTCGCCTGTGAAACGGTAAGGACCTTCAAACACACTGATAACGTTTGTTTAGCACTTCAATTTCATGATTAGCTAATCAAAATGATTAATTGAATTGCTCAGTTGAAGTCCTTAAAAACAGAGACCGACGCCTTGCCGGAACTCTGTAATCAATCGTTCACCGGTATGTTTTTCCTCTAATTATCATCCCTGCTATCTCTTATCAGTCTGGGTAATGCTTAACAATCGAATTAACAAGATTTAATGGTGTAATCTGCTGTCGGTAAAATCCAACGAAGAAGATGAACTTTGATAATACTATAAGTATAATTAAAATTGGTATTTTAAACGGGTTAGACACACAGTCCAGCGGTGGACTTTGTGCAAATAATACGCACACGTCACGAGTTCGATCCCTGATACACGCACCCTCTAAGTAATAAAATGCCTTTTTGGTTAAAGCTGAACCGGGTTAACCCCGTTAGTTGTTACGTATAATAAAAACCGAGATATTAACCAGGTTAGACACACAGTCCAGCGGTGGACTGTGTGCAACACTAAGTCGCACGTCACGCGTTCGAGTCTGGTTAACGACACCGGTTTGATGATTTAAAATCTTTTTCTAAAAACAAATGAATTTTGAATAAATCGAATTAGTATATAAATATGATTAAAAACAAGAGTATTTCGGGTTAGACACGTAGCTCAGTTGGTAGAGCTGCGTGCACGCGTACGGGAGGTCTAGGGTTCGAGTCTCACCCAGCGCATACTTGCACACTGACCGAACCGGTCAACAGGTCAACAAGTCAACGGTCAATGCAAAAATAAACAATTTTTTTATATTTTTATTTATTTAATTTAATTTAAAAATCAATCAAAAATACTTAAAAATAATATTTTTAAAGATAGAAAATAGCCTTAAACTCACAAAAAATATATCTAAAAATTCCATTAAAATCCTTAATAAAATCCACTCATTTATTATATTTTTCCGTTATTATTTAGGTTAGTAGTTCTCGTTGTTCAACTCTCCCGACTCGTGCGCATCTCATCATCTCCATTCAAACGCACCCAATGTGAGTGAATCTTTACAAACTCCCCGTTTCAATCACATTTTGGGGTGTATCATGTGTCTTGCTATATATTATATTTAAATCATTGTGCATACCTCATATGATGAACATGTGTATTCAGTTTGTTTCAACTGTTGTGTGGTTATCGTTAGATGCAATTTATTATTTTCAGTACATGCAATTTCATAGGCCGCCGCTCCCCATTACATTATGAGCGTTGAGCATGTTCCCCATTACATTATGAGCGTGAACCTGGCGTGCCCACATACGATCGGCTCCGTTTGATTGAGCCTTGATCGCACAGACATTTTTCATTTTCAGTACAAGCAATACGATCGGCTCCGTTTGATTGAGCCTTGATCGCACAGTTTCATTCATGTTATTTATCGTATGATGTTGGTATGTTAATGTATGCTATCATGTGTTATTGTATGTTATAGTCGTGATTGCTATTGCTACTGCTTGGTTATTTACATTTACTCATTTATGATTATGCACAATTTTTCATTGATAAACTGATAAGTAAATCAATAACAAATGTTTATCTAACAATGTTCACTCGCCAACTTATGTTGACCCAAAAACCCCCATTTTTACACATGATACAGGTGAACCAGCTGCAGCAAGAAACACTTAGGATTGGACTAGAAGAATAAAATGATTTAGAGTTTGGGATTGTTTTGCTTGGTTTATTTTCTTTGTATTGTATGGACATGTTTGGATATTTGGGAATGTAATTTTGACTTTAATAAATATGAAACATATTAGTAAATATCATGAGCTTTGGTGATAACCCAATTATGCCCCGACTCTTATTCCGCTGCGGGTCCGGGTGTGACAACCTATACTATAGCTACAGGCCTATACGAGTGTTGTATCTTATCATATAGTCTCGTATCGTGTTGTATCGTATCGTATATTGTAGTATAAGTCTCGTATAGGCATTGTATGGGCCTATGGCTGTAGTATCGTATCATATAGTGTCGTAATGGTCTCGTATAGGTCCCCTATAGGTCTTGTATAGGCCTATTAGGCCTATACATGATCAAAACTACACCTATAGTGCTATATGGGACCTACACTACACCTATAGGCCTATGCGTGTGTTGTACCGTATCCTATAGTATCGTATCGTATAATGTATAGTATAAGTTTCGTATAGGTCCACTATAGGTCTTGTATATGCATATAGGCCTATAAGAGACCTATAGGGTGTTGTATCTTATCCTATAGTATCGAATCGTATAGTATAAGTCTCCTACATGTCTTGTATAGGCTTATACGGGGCATAAATCACACCTATAGTCCTATACGGGACCTATACTACACATATAGGCCTATACGGGTGTTGTCTCTTATCCTATAGTCTCGTATCGTATTGTATCGTATAGTGTAATATAAGTCTCGTATAATGTAGTATAAGTCTCGTATAGACATCATATAATTAATGTTAGTGTTATTATAATTAATATGAGTTTTTTATAATTAATATTAGTGTTATTAATATTAATATGAGTTTTTTATAATTAATATTAGTGTTATTGATATTAAAAAGCGAAAACAAAAATAGTTTTTATGTGTGCCGCATATAGAGCTAGACTGGGCATCTAGGTTGTTTAAAAGACTATTATACCCCTGTGTTAGGGCTAGACTGGGGGCAAAACATGGCTATAATGGTCTTTTGGACTACGCTAGACTCCCAGTCTAGCCCTGTATGCTGTGTATATTTTTTTTTGTTTTCTCTTTTTAATATCAATAACATTAATATTAAAAAGTGAAAACAAAAATAAAAATAAAAATACACGCCGCATACAGGGCTAGACTGGGCGTATAGGGTTGTTTAAAAGACTATTATACCACTGAGTTAGGGCTAGAATGGGGACAAAACATGGCTATATTGGTCTTTTGGACCACACTCGACGCCAAGTATAGCCCTGTATGCGGCATATACCTTTATTTTTTTGTTTTCTCTTTTTAATATCATTAACACTAATATTAATTATAAAAAGCTCATATTAATATCAATAACACTAATATTAATTACAAAAAACTCATTAATTATAATAACACTAATATTAATCATACGATGCCTATACGAGACTTATACTACACTATACGAGACTTATACTACACTATATGATACTTATATTACACTATACAATACAATACGATACGATACGAGACTATAGGATAAGATACAACACCCGTATAGGCCTATATGTGTAGTATAAGTCCCGTATTGGACTATAGGTGTGATTTATGTCTCGTATAGGCCTATAGGCATATACAAGACCTATAAGGGACCTATACGAGACTTATACTATACACTATACTATATGATATGATACTAAATCCATAGGCCCATCACGAGACTTAAACAATGTAATATTTTAATGGAAGGGTAATAAGTAAAATGTTAAAAATAATGTAATATTTAAATGATCGAATATTTTTAAAGGGCCGATCTTGAAAATGATAATATTTTTATACAAAAAATAAAACTTTTCTTAAACAAACAACTCAAATTGCCCCACTAAAACACCCATTTTTTCACTCAAAAAAACATCACCCTCCAAAAACAATCAATTACCCCACCAAAACATCTATTTTTCAATTAAAAAAACACCAACCTCCTAAACACGTAGTCTAGACCTATACGGGACATCTACACCTCTTACATTCTCATATTAAACAAAAAGTGAAATTTTTAACAAAGTGGAATTGTCTTATTTCATATTGTATTAATCAATGGGTATTTCAATGGGGCACAAAACTTTTTCATTTGCTTAACAAACTATTACACTGATGAAGCTTAAATTTGGCTGACCTTACAAGTCAACATGTACATTATCTGGCAACATGAGTATTAGACTATGAGTAGAGGTGCTAGTTTTTACTCATCAACTTATTACTTATGAACAAGTCAAATGGTGTTGTGTTACATCATATTGGTTTAGATGGGTAAAAAAACATATCTAAAAGGTAAGTGAGTCATATTGGCAGTAAAAAGGTCTAAATAATTGAAAATTAAAAGAAAACGTCTATTTAACGCATACAACCTCTTAAACTTTGAAGATTCTAACTAATATTGTAATAAAATTGTTTTTGTAATCGTATATAAAATAGTGATTATTATAAATAAGTGGAGAAAAACGTGTTTGCATGTCAACACAAGCTTACCACATGGATTCTAAGTAAATTGAAGAGAAAACCAAGTGTTACATTAGTCATACACTAGATCCATTTGGATTCTAGATTTTCAGAGTAATGTTTGACCTCAAAAGTCAAAGAGGTGATAAACTAGCGTTTACATCATGATGCAAATTACCTTCTAAACAAAGCTTCCTTGTCAATTATGAATTTCATGGCCTTTATAAACTCCCAATCAGAATGAAGAACACTTCAAAGCTCTTCATTATGTTTGCCATTAAACCCTATCTATAAAAATAAAAGAAAATAGAAATAAATCGCAGACTTAAATGCAACACGCTAACACCTTTAGACCAGTCGAAATAGTAGTGTGAATCTTGTTAGGCCTATACATGGATCGCGTTTTCAAAACATAGAAATTCAGTGCTAAAATTCATTTCAGAATCACAATTATGTAATTAACTTTATAATTCCTGCAATGAAAGAACAAAAATCTTGACTTATAAGGTCAAACATCTTGATGTCCAAAATTGATACACGATGAAATCCTCAAACTGGGACTGAAATAAATAAACATCTAAACAATATAAATCCATTCGTTTCGTCTAATCAGTTAAATCTCCCATGACTTGGTATTCATAAAGATGAAATGAACCCTAAAACCGTGCCTAAATGGAACGAAGTAATCTCAACAACAACAACAACACAGCTGCAATCAAACTTCATATTTACATATGTGAACTACTGATATTTGCGGCATTTTAATTATCGAACCTTTTGAAGAAGAAACGCTATGCGGAAGGTGAGTTATGCCAGTATCCCGAACATCTAATAATTTTAAACTTTTTTAATTTCCTAGTTCATTTGGCAATTTTTCAAGCCTCCTACATCCTTGAAGATACAACTTTTTGAGACATTTCAACTTACAAATGCTGTTGGGAATTTCTCTTAAACTAAAGCAATCGTCTAGATCTAATATCTCCAAAGATTCTAACTGGCCAACATCCTCAAGAAGAAAATCACATTTGTAAAGAAGTAGGGTTTTGAGACGTTTCAACATACAAATTCTACCAGGGAGATGATTAACTTTTGTATGACTTAAGGTTTTCTAAACATTCCAGTTGGCCAAGGTCCTCAGGCAATTCGTCTATGCCAGTGCATCCAAGGTTAAGACTTCTCAAATGTTGTAAACTACCAATGCATCCTGGAACACTCTTGAGATTAGAGCAATACTCCAGATGTAGAGAGAGAGACAAGCTTATCAAGATTTCTAGTACTTCTTCTATATCGCGATTGTATGGAAGATGAAGCTCTAGCAAACTGTATAATCTGGGAATTCTTTCAAATTTAAATCACGTAGATGAAGAACCTCAAGAGATTCCATCTGCTCGATAAAAAAAATACAGATTTCAAACTCTTGCACCTATTTAAGTTTAAATAGATCAGGCTTTTTAGACATCCACCGTGCACGTCAATTTTTACCAAATCATCACAATTTTTAAGATGTAACCACTCAAGTTTGGGTGTCAACCCAAGGTCAGGTCAAGGCTCCTTAACTTTGTGTAACTCAAATCAAGAGATTTGAGCTTCTTCATAACCTATTATAAGATGAAAAGAGAAGACAAAGGAGTAAAAATACATTTTTAGCTCATATACCATTAGAAAAGTAAAGAACAACCAATCAACCATATTACCTTTCCCCTTCCCAAAGTTGTTCGATTTCGCTGAAAGTGCAACAAGATTATTTGCTTCAAATGTTTTGGGTAAACACCAATGAGGGTATTCACACCAATTTAAATATCGTAATGAATTTGGGAAGTATCGGCGAGCTTCGTTAATCTTCACATAGTCACGAGAAAAACTGTCCTTTATATGGTTCACAATAAGGCATTTAAGTTTCTTCATGTTTCCCATACCTTCCATAAAAATACCAGGAGTGGTTTTTAGATCTATACATCTTGCTGCTTCACAACCTATAATTCAAGCACAAGGATCTTAAAAGTTGTGATGAAAAATCTGTGTGTTTCATCTCCAACTTACAAATAAAATAGTTACAAATAAAATAGATTCTTACCGAGTTATCAACCAAGATATGTTCGATTTCCACCTGAACCCATAGTCGGCTATGTTTGTTGGGCTCACCCGGATGCCCACGACGTACAATATTCTTTCCCATTTCTACTAGATGGTCATGCATTCGTATAGATGAGCCAAAGAATCTACCTAAAGTTAATAGAGATTTTTTCTTAAGAACTTAAACCATTTCTAGCACGAACGCCACAACTCTCAAGCAATCTTATTGCATCATCTTCCTCCCAATCTCTAAGAAAGCATGCTACATCTAGGAATATATCTTTGTGATCATCCTCTAGGCTTTCATAACTTGGTTCCAGTTTTGCAAGAGTTTCCTCCAACGGAATTGTTTTGAGTCTTTCTAGCGTATACGTCCACAGAGTTTTGAACCCAAAACTTTAATTGTTAAGGGAAGGCCAGCAGCGTAACTTACAACTTCACGTGAATGCTTTTCATACCCTTCAGTCGGAATATCTTTACCAAACACATGCCTACTGAAGATATAAATTGCTTCCTCTTCTAATAAACGACTGACGTTATGTATCCATTTCACTTTATGTTCTTCGAGCACCCCCCCCGATGTAATAATAATTCTACTTCCTGGCTTGAACCAAGTAGTATCACCAGCTAACATCTTAAGTGGGTTTATATCATCCACATCATCAAGAACAACAAGAACTTCTTTACCACTTACAGTAATGCCATGATCCTTTAATACATCTCTAAGGACTTGTTCTTGCAACTTCTCCAAGCCAAACTTATAGGCTCTTTCCCTCACATTCTCAACAAAGCTTTTACCTTAGAAGTTCATGGATATTCTATTAAAACTAGCCTGAGCCAATGTTGTCTTCCCAGCACCTCCCATGCCCTTGATCCCTATCATGCGCACATCATTTGTACCGATGTCTAAACACGGGTCGAGATCTTGCATTCTTTGTTCCATGCCTACTAAATTCTCATCAACGTCCATATTTATGTATCGTAGCTCGAGTGAAACCCGCTCAACAATTAATTTTATGACTTTAGCTTCATGCCTGTAGATCATAAAAGAAGAGTCAATTGGCTTGCTCAATAACCCACATAAATACACAAATTGTAAGACCAAGTGTAACGTATTATATGTTTCAATGCTGATCTTTAAAAGAGACTTAAATTTACTTTAATAATATGACAATAGAGCATGAGATGGCTGTTTTTTTAAGAGCCTCTTTCCATTTTCCAACCTCTGATTCATTCTTGTTCGTATGTTTGGCAAGGGCTTCTCCAACTGATCCAGTTTGTTCTCGGACTTCTGAGGGATCCTCATCATAGAACAGGGGGAAAGCGGTTTGCTCGTTCATGTCATGACACTCCATGATCTTCAAAAGTTCGTTTAAGCACCATGATGAAGATGCATAGCTTTGGAGAAAACCATAATGTACAGTCTGGAGTCTTTAATGGATTGTAAGCGCTCATCATTGATCTTATTTCCTTTCTCGAGTCTCTCGTCATCATTGAACGTGCAAGTACCTTGTTGATCAAGGGCAGCATAAAGATGATCAATGAAGGTCTTACGGGTGTCTTCACCACTGAAGCTCAGAAACACATCATACAGGTAGTTCTTGTTGTGAGCACATGAACTTGAAGAAGCCATTGAAAGTATGCTTATGCTTGACAGATCCAGATGGTGGCAAAGAAAGTGGAAGAAATGAATGTTAAGAACGTGTATTAAGGTAAAGTCGGTCAATTACAATTATACACACCAGGGATACAATTATACAAAAGAAGCTAATATAATGTCGACATAATGTACTTATACAATCTTTTACTTTGTGGAATTAAATTATTTAATTTTCTTAACTACAAATTAATTTAAATCATAAATAAGATTGGTTTATGGTGTTTTCATACTACAGACCTGATTAATTACAATATAATTGTGGCTGTTTGTTTGATTTGCGGTTAGTATATTTTCAGTTCCCACACGAAATCTAAATAAGGTCTTACTGAAACTTAAATTTTTTTTTATAATTTTAAAAATTCTTTTAGTATTCTAAGTACAATTAATTTGAGAAAGGAAATCTCTATTATTACTATATAATGGAGAGTTCAAGTGAGAAAAAAATTACAAATTGAGAATAAAAAAAATAAAGGATACCAAAGTAATTTGAACAAATCAGTTTATCTTTTATATTTGATATTCAAATTAATGAACCCTAATCATTTAATGAGTCTATCCTGTAAAATATTTGTGCACCCACAATAAAAACAATCTTGTACATGATCCCATATATTAACGTTTCCTACACCATAAAAACAGCGTTTCCTACACTATAAGAACATGTCTCGGTGTAGGGTACAGAATTCGTAGGACCACAACACTTTTAAATAATTTTATGACTTATAATAAAATTTGTATAGGACACACACTTTTAAATAATCCTGTCACTCCTAATAAAATTGGTCTAGAACCCAACACATTAATGGTGGTGAAGGAGAAAATTATGATGGCGTTAATGAGACTTAAATAACCCTTATAATACTTATTAGTATTTTATATCAAATTGTCTATCATACCCTTAATAATTAAAACATTAATTAAAAGTTGACAAAAATTATATATTGATTCACAACCATTGATAAAAAATATAGAGTCTAGATTGATTTATTTTTCTTCTTGAAAGAATATTCTTCTCAAATAAACCTCCCGTTTACTATATAAAGCATCTCCTTATGAAAAAATTGTAATTACAATTAAATTTTAATACACCTCTTATAACTTTTAAAACATAGGATACAAGTGTTCTATGTAATAATACCTATTTAACCTTATTTTAACAAAGTTCTTTTAATTAATACATAATTTAATGCTTATTCTATTATCTTTATACTTTATTAGTTAGTAAGTAACAATTAAAACAAACAATTTCACTAAATAATAATAATAATAATAATAATAATAATAATAATAATACCCATATATAATTAAGTATATAATCACTAAATTTATATAAAAAAAATAATAATAATAATAACCCAATTTTAATGAGTGTTTAAGACATGTTGTGTTAGATTACGTTTTTCAAAAGAGCATCGGTAACACCCGCCTTCATCGCGCAATATTGTTTTATTTAAATACTTAAGTATATTAATTACCAAATATTTACATAGTTATAATAGTAATAATAATAATATCCAAACATAATAAGTGCTTAAGACATGTCAGGTTAGATTCCTCTCTCCTAAAGAGCCTTCGAGCCACCCGTTGTATCAAACGGGCCAACCCACTAGTTAAATACAAAGCATCTCATTGTCCGCCATTGTAATTTCACAAACTTTTTAAAACACTTGTTAGACAAGTACTCTATGCAATAGTTCCTAATATACCCACATTTAATGAACTTTTCTTAATTAATACATTATTTAATTCATAACAATAACTATTATCTTATTTATTATACTTTGGATTAATATTTTATTTTAATATTTACTGTTTATATTTTATAACTAATACTATTTAAATTAAGTATTATCTTATTTAAAATTTTAATTACTTAAATATATATTACTAAATGTTTACGTAAATTATCTGATTTATAATACTTTAAATTCAGATTTAAATATACGTTTACTATTTATATTTTATAACTAAATGCTAATCAAATTGAGTATTATTTTATATAAATACTTAATTATATAATTATGAAATATTTACATAGTTATTAACACTAATAATAATATCCAAATATAACCATGTTTTAAGGCAAACGAAGTTATCTTTGTGTTTGTTGAATATTTCATTAAAATCCAAAGAAGGGCAAAATGGTAATAACAAATTCTAAGCATCAAGAGTTGTAACAAATTCATTAAGGATTTTTTAAGTGTTTTAAAATTTAAGTTAAATTACATTACAGCTCTGTCCTTAAGATGTAACTAAATATAAATAATAAATGTATCTCTCTTGGAGAACGCAATCTAACCCCTGCCTCAAAATTAACCCGAACACATTACCAAAACAACGGTGAGAAGTCGACATCGTCTCCGGTTGCACACAATTGTCCGGAGAAGCAATTTTGGTCAGTGGCGATGCTTGAGATTTCCGACCGGGGGAGAAGGGTCAGAAGTCACCGGATCTAAAATTATGCCTAAAGTATTATAAAACAGGGGGTCGAAAACGTATATACCTAAAAGTTCTATACGAAAACCAGATACCGCACTACTGAGCCAAAAGTTCGAGAGGTCCCCCTACATACACGCACTATGCTATGCCCATGATTTCGGTGACTTAGTTTCCCTAATTTACATTAGATATGATGTAACATCCGTCGAAAACCGGATTTACCAAACCCGCTCCGTTTATTAACCGAACAATCAGTTAAAAATTTCGTTCCGTATTTAATGCCCCAAATTAATTTTAAACGATACATAATTAATAAGTATATTAGAATATAAAAGTTACATTTGAAAAATATTAAAAACAATGAAATAAAAATAAAAGGCTGAAGCCGGGTTTCGAACCCGGGTCAACCAGTTATAAGCCAAGTCTTAACTCCCACACGCTCAACCACTCCGCCACTTGTGTTGTTTGTGTTCATATTGAAACAATTAATACATAACATAAATCTCGAATTCAAACTGACGCGCCCAATCGCAGTCGTCGGAAATCCCGACGATTTCGCCGAGATTGGACGGTTTCTTCTGATTTAACTGAAGCATTAACCTTAACATCGGTTATAACCGATGTCCAGTCCGCGACTTTGGTCATAACCGCCGGAAAACTTATTGACCGACGAATCAAGACTGAAATCAGACCACATGCATCTCGATTCTTTCCTATAAATGCACCCTCTAACCTCTGATAGCCTTTTCGCTCACAATCACACCCATTCTCGACGTAATTTCACTCGCCGGAAACTTTCTGCAACTCGCCGGAAAACCGAACCCTTTCACCTCTGTGCCTTACTCTAAAAACAGAACACCTAGAGCTCATACCGAAGCCACCCACACTCACCTCAAGCTTCCTGAAGACCCTCTGCCGCGAGATACACGTCGCCGGAATAATCTGCTGTCATCGGAATTTCGCCGGCGAAACAGAGGATCTCTGTTCGGTATATCTTACACCTAAACTCTCTCGTTTTTATTAATCTCACATGTAGCTAATCACACTTGCTAAAGAAATTGATTAAACTGTCGAACAGTCGGACATTGGTTCTGGGATTAAGCTTAACGAAGAAGATGAAGTTTTCAGTTATATATATATAATTTAAATCAAGTTATGCCTCGGGTTAGACAAACAGTCCAGCGGTGGACTGTGTGCAAATAAACACGCATACGTCCCGAGTTCGATTCTTGTCACACGCACACTCGCCTTAATAAAAATGTTCTTTTTTTTAAACTGAACCGGATTCACTTGCAAATAGATGTTAAGTTTAATAAAAACCGGAATAATAACCAAGATAGACACACAGTCCAGTGGTGGACTGTGTGCGCGTTTAAATCATAGGTCGCGGGTTCGAGTCCAGGCTACCGCACCGGTTCTGGCAATTATCAAACTTTTTATATAAGGACAGAAATGAATTTATCTAGTTTGTATATAAGTATAATAAAAACCAGATTATTTACCAAGTTAGACACACAGTCCAGCGGTGGACTGTGTGTCAACCTAAACCACAGGTCCCGGGTTCGAGACCTGTGGCGAGCACCGAGTCATGCAATTAAATCGTTTTTAAATAAATGATTTTCGGATTAATCTAATTTGTATATAAATATAATTAAAAACAGAAATATTTCGGGTTACACAAGTAGCTCAGTTGGTAGAGCTGCGTGCACGCGTACGGGAGGTCACCGGTTCGAGTCTCACCCAGCGCATATCATATACACGACCGAACCTGTCAAACAAGTCAACGGTCAACGGTCAAACAAGTCAATGGTCAACAGTCAAAAATCAACATTTTTTTTATTACTTTTATTTATTTATTTAAATTAAAAATACTTAAAAATAACATTTTTAAAGTTAGAAAATAGCCTTAAACTCACAAAAATATATTCAATAATCCTACTAAAATTGATTAATAAAATCCGCTTATTTACCGAACCATTATGTTATTATCTAGGTTAGTTTCACTCGTTGTTAAATCCAACTTCGTGCGCACTCAACATCATCAACCGAACGCACCCACTGTGAGTGAATCTTACAACTCCCCTTTTTAATTACACGTTTTGGGGTGTGTCATGTGTCACTAAAATTAACTCGTTTATTTAAACTCTTGCCATACCATATTGTGATCTAAACTTAGAATGTAAATATTGTTTATAGTTATGTATTTCATATTGTCAAATTGTATGCAAATCATTCATTAGGCCCATCAGTTCGTAGAACAATGCGTGCCTCAAAACTCATTCATTAGGCCCATCAGTTCCTCGTGGGAGACGAGTTGAGCAACGTGTGCCTCAAAACAATCTATTATTGTATGTGTTTGCATTATTTAAGGATTAAGTGTTTTGTGAATAAGTTTACATCTCTATTTACTCATAAGTGGTTGTGCACTGTATTTTATAATCAATTCAATAAACTTGTTCAAATGTTTTTCATAGGATTTACTCGCCAACTTTTTGTTGATCCAAAAACCATTTTTACACATGATACAGGTGAACAGGATGAAGCAAGGAAAACATAGGATTTGCCTTAGAAGAAAGTAATGAAGCCTAGAAAGATTGTGTAGAACATGTTGTAATTATGACTGTATGATTTCCTTTAAATTGTAATAATAAATATGAAACGTTATAATAAATGTCATGAGCTTTGATGATAACCCAATCATGCCCCGATCACCTTTTCCGCTGCGGGTCGGGGTGTGACATATGATATGGTGCATTAAAAGAAATTATATAATACATGAGAAGCACTTGAGATTTTGATCTTAGCGGCGAAATCGGCAATTGGCAGTGGATGGGAACTTCGTTTTGATAGCTTAGGTGGATCTGTGTGTAAGATTAAATATTTATTTATATGTATTTAATCTAGTAGCCATCATTATATTTATATAATATAGATTAAAATATATTAAAATCTATAACATAATTAGTTGGTAATTGTTGATGGACCATATTACCATAATTAACTGATTAGGGTTTCCTTCTGGGTGTATATATATGGAGATGATTAGAGAGGTTTAGGGTTAGACATTCACAATAACATCCTTAACATCATAGCCGCCACCCACCTCTCTCAATAATCTAAATCGAATTCATCCCTAGTTCGGTTATCACCATCATAATCTTACACCCTAAGGAGGAACCAGATCACACTGACAAAGATGTCGAACTCCATAGCTGCGTCTCTGATTGGATTCTCCGCTGGCCTGTCTGCCGTCTCAGGTATTTCATTCTTGTTTTCCATTATGTTTAAACAGAACTGATCAACATGTGGTATCAGAACATATGTTGATAAATCAGTTCTATTATGTATCCATTATTCTGGGATTAAAATCTGGAAAAAATAATTTTTGAACTTGAACTTTTCCGAAATCACATAATTTGTGAGTTAAAAAATTCGGCTTTAATGATTTAAATGGATGTTTAAACACATTCGAAATACCACTGTTCCGAAATCTGCATAATATGTTAAAGTTTCAGTTTTGGATTCCGGAATTTGGTTTTAAATTTTTAGGGTTCATCATTATGTTCTTATGAAATTCGAAGAAATTCCTATATTTTGGAATGCAATTCGGATTATTGGGTGTTTTTCCTATTTTGATCTATTTTAATACTTAAAGTTATTCGAAATCTGTTATTATTATAAATATATATAATTTTCGAATTAATAAGATAAATCTAATCAGCATTAAAATAGGAAACTAATTATCCCATAATCCCTTAATTTTCGAATTTCAAAACTTATCACAACTCAATGCCATTATTAGAGATTTTGAAATCTTGCAGGATAAGTTTCGGACTAATCAGAGGCTGATCCGAGATGACTAACTCGGACTAATCAGAGGCTATGACTAACTCGGACTAATCAGAGACTCATCCGAGATGACTAACTTGGACTAATCAGAGTCTCATCCGAGATGACCATCTCGGACTAACTTGAGTCTCATCTGAGATGCCCATCTCGGACTAACTTGAGTCTCATCCGAGATGCCCATCTCGGACTAATCCGAAACTCATCCGAGATGCCCATCTCGGAATAATTAAAAACTCATCCGAGATGCCTATCTCGGACTAATTTGAGCTTCATCCGAAATCCAAGATTTTATTCAAAATCTCATTACTAAATTAGGCTATTATTGTGAACTAAATTTCAGCTCGGGGCTCCGCCCCGAACCCCGCTAACAGGGGGTTTGCTATTAAATAAAAGTTTTGTAAATACTTAATTAATTATAATAAGATAACTTTTTACAAAACCAAATAGCTTAACTTGAATGACCTTCTGATGTATCACTTCTGCCAAAGGTGATTTGATGCATCTATTTATTGTTCAGGTATTACAAAAGCTGTGTTAATTATGCATTATAAACGTGAATGTCTTATTTCTGGCCAAAGCTGATCTAATTCATTCATGTCTAGCATACTTAACAAGTGCATAATTAAAGTGATTGTCTCATTTCTGGCCAAAGCTGATTTGTCACAATTACTTTGCACACATACTTAGATGATTACACTTCTGGCCAAAGCTGATTTGCCTTCATTTAAGTAGAATTTTCAAATTAGTCTATTATTTTGATGTTAGTAATAGACATATCACAACTTCTTTAAATACTGATTCTCACATTAATGATCCTTCATTAATCTTATGATCATATTTTTGTCTGCCTTATCTTTAAACACCCCATAACATTACTCACTGTAACTTTCTTCTATAAATCAGGTTCTCACCCACTCTAATTCCTAAACCTAATATGTTTTGCTTTACTTAAAGTTTCTATAAGATTAGCTCTTGAATTAAATCTTTTATTATCCCTTAAGACACGATAATCCTATTGCTCTCTTCTGATAAAAGTGCTACAGAAACAAAGTAGAGTTGATGAATAGGATAAGTCGAACATGATGTCTCTTATGATAATCAAGAACTCATTTACCATAACTGTTATCACTAAAGTTATTTCAGATTATGTTTTTCCTAATACTAATATAATTTTAAACAGAGGAACTCCTAAGGTGCATGTCTTCATTTCAAACTCTAAACTATAAAGGTTAAATGGTATCCGTGAATAAATCATAATGTACAATACCATGACCCATAAAATAAAGGGCTTACGCATGGAAATAAGTACATTTTTTCTAGTGCATTACTACTAACTTTTCCACTAGTACAATTTGATGCCTTATAAATCAACTATAACACTCAAAAGTACCAAAGGAAAATGAGTGTGTCGATCAGCAACATACGTATAGGAAAAGAAATGCCTAAAACTGGAAAATAAGATGTAATTCACCTCACTACCACTAAAACCCAAAAGAGGATACTTCTAAGGTTCATAGACAATATACAAGTAGTAATTTCAAATCTAAGGTTCTTCAAGGGAGAAACTCACTGCCTAATTATGCCATTAGGCATAAGCAAAGAGATTATCCATAATTCAAAAGAACAGTTGGATAAAATATGTAGTCTCCTTTTAATGATCTTTAAGTCTGATAATTTTAATATTCCAATTAACACCTGATAAGTTGACTCTAGTTCTAAATGTATCCTTACTAGAATTCAACAAATAACTAACATGAGAGTTAGTGACAAAATTAAATGTTAAGGCTATAAGAACCATGAAAAGTTGTCTTCTAATTACGCTTTATGATACATTTATTCTTATTCTGGAAATTAATCAGAATTTAGTATCAATACTAAAGCTATATTATGACAGTTGTGAGGTTTGCATAGTCAACATAAAGTCACACTTACCTTAAACTCTCATATTATTTGTTCTCAATATCTGAATAGAAACATTAATAAGATGAAGCTAGATGATACCTTACACTTCACAACTTTTGTTATCATGCAAATGAGAATTTGACAAAAGGAAATGAGATCTATAAATTCCATCCATTGTAACCGTAATTCTGAGAAATCATGACATGGTTAGTGAGGATGATTTTTTCATCTAATCTCATTCTAAGTGATTTAAATCATGATGTTAAAAGCCCTAAAATATTATTTGGCTAAAGAAATAAGTATGGGTCCACTATAAGTTATATTTCATCGACATTTGTGGAACTTATTCAAAATGGAATATTCAGACATAATTCATTTATCAATTAAAGACTATCCACTTGTATCTAAATTTGTCTTAATTCATTTATCAATTAAAGACTATCCACTTGTATCTAAATTTGTCTCATATGGCCCATGGTCTTAAAGAAATCTACTCATATGTATACTTAATATGATTTCTATTAAATATGTCCTTAAGCTTCTTATGACATCTGGACATTAAGGAAATCAAGTAAAGTCTAACATATATATGATAGGTTCCCACATCACATACCTCATTGAAATTTCTCTTGTAGCAAATTTTAGAGATATCAAAGATCAGTGGGAGCATTAAGTGTCTTAATTATAACTTGCAAAAGTTGCAAGAGGTTGGGGAGTGAAAACTTCACATTACTTCAATTTACACCTCTTGTACAAGACACTGCTCCATTTCGGCACTGTTTCATCAAAACTTATCTCCTTAGAATATAATGTTACTCTTACAAAAGTTTCATTGTTGCTTAATTATGGGCACACTTAGATTTCTTACCTAAACTAATATAATCCTCAACAAGAGAAACTACAACGACTAACGTCATTAATTTGTTTCTCACTTAGAATTTGTTGGTCATTAAATATTGACCTTAAGCATGCTGAGTTCCTAAAGATTTCTAAGGTCAGTGGGAGCAGTAAATTCTTTATCATGACTTGCAAGGAATACAAGAGGCGGGGGGAAGAGAGTCATTAAAATTTTACTCCGAATTTAACTCCGTTTACACCTCTTGTACCTTATACTACACCAACCCTTACACACTTAGAATCCTGAAAATGATAGCAACCTAACCAAGAGCAAATCCACAAAATTGAAACTTCTAATAAACCCAATAATCAACTCAGGAGGTCATCTAGGTTTAAAAACCTACTAACTTTGATGATTATATAACCTCCCTAACTAATGTTGAAGTGGATTTTGGAAAAGTTTACTGATCTTATCTATTCTAATTAAACCATTAGCGGCAATCAATTTTCGAAATGGAATAAAACTGTTTTCTAGTAAAACTGGTTTCATGTGTTCGAATAACGTTTGGGATTTTATTGAATTACCTAAGAGTGTTCATAACCAAACCAAATTCTAATATAAACGTTAAGACACCAAGATGCATGATTGATTGTCAAAGGTTATACTCAAGAAGAGATAAATTATCAAAGAATCTTCTTACCTATATTACAAAAGTTTCTTTGAGGATCATCACTGTTCTGGTAGCTTATAACAATTTAGAGCTACATTCGATGAACATTAAAACAATTTTTCCTAATAATTAACTTACATATTTACATGTTCATAAAACAACCTGAAAGTTCTAAACTTAAGGTTAAAGAACAGTTTGTCTATAAGCCGATAAAATCCATGTATGGGTTAATGCAAACATCATAATGCGATGGAATCTTAACGCAATTATTTTCATCAAGAACCAACTGGATTAATGTACCTACCTCAAGACGAGTGGGAGCAACTAAAATAAATTTGTCTATATAAGATGACATTCTTTTGATAAGTATATGTTACATAAGTCAAAGCATTGTTAACACAAACTTTGATATAATAGATCTCAGAGATAACTCGTATGTAATAGATATCATAACATACCGAGATAGACCCAATGAGACATTATTTTCGTTCCATAAGTTTAACTTTAAATGGGTCCTTACATATGTAACAAACAATACTGCTCCCCTTTAGAGGATACTAGGGTAAATGAGATTATTTCCTTACGCTTCATTAATTAGAAGCCTTATGTGGTTTAAGTCTATACTCGTTTAGATATTACTCACATTGCAACATACTAGATATGTCTAGATTAATGTGAAGCATCTTATGGAGTATTAATATATCTATAAAGGAAACGAGGGACTATAATATAAAGAAGAAGTGAGAACTCAAACCGGTTGATTACTCTAACTTTGTATATTCAAAGATGACAAAATGTTTCGGGGCATATCCTTATGTCAGTAGACAAAACTTATCTCATGGAGGAGTCATAATGAACTGATAACAACAACCTAAGATATAATGACATAATATGTTGTTGATCACAAAGCAATAGTCACTAAATGTTGTTGAAAATTTATCAGTGGACTCATAAGTTTATTAACTCAATATAAATTATATATTGAAGACTTATTGTGATAAAGTCAGCTACCATGTCTCCTTGGACAGTAACAGTTCGAGAGGTGTTGCATTAAGTTTCGATACAAAATTAATTGTTCGTTTATGAACGAATTGAGGAAACTAAATCTTTATATCGAATGCATTCATTATATGCTTAAGGATCCTATAACTGAAAGTCTATCACCCATAACTATTATGTAAGCGCTTATAATAATGAAGGGTTTATGATGACTATGCACAACTGCATATCGTATTATGAATGATTAATTATTGATTTTCCTCATCATTTTGATTTTGTATGTCTCTAACATATGTTCTGCCGGTGTAATAACATATAGACAAATATGAATACAGTTCAAACGTTAAAGGGCTTACTTGCGTATTTTGATCATAACTGTTAGGTTTTAAATTGAGGCTGTAGTATGACTAATGGGGTCCTGAGTCGACTGATGATTCAACGACTGTATTTCTCTGCTACGGTTCTTGCTTTAAAGCTAAAATGAGTATTAAGTTCTGATCAGACTAATCTAATACTCATAATAAATGATTATTCGGCTAAGTGGGAGAATATAAGATTAAATATTTATTTATATGTATTTAATCTAGTAGCCATCATTATCATTTATATAATATAAATCAAAATATATTAAAACCTATAACATAATTAGTTGGTAATTGTTGATGGACCATATTACCATAATTAACTAATTAGGGTTTCCTTCTGGGTGTATATATAAGGAGATGATTAGAGAGGTTTAGGGTTAGACATTCACAATAACATCCTTAACATCATAGCCGCCACCCACCTCTCTTTCCATAATCTAAATCGAATTCATCCCTAGTCCGGTTATCACCATCATAATCTTACACCCTAAGGAGGAACCAGATCACACTGACAAAGATGTCGAACTCCATGGCTGCATCTTTGACTGGATTCTCCGCTGACCTATCTGCCGTCTCAGGTATTTCATTCATGTTTTCCATTATGTTTAAACAGAACTGATCAACACTGTGGATATAGAATAATGAGAGGAGGTTTTGTAGAGATCAAAAGTGGAGCGTGGAGATTAAAAAAATATATTTGTTGGTGCAATACTTGCTTAATTTTTGAAATGTGATCGAATATGGCTCTAGTGTAGATACTTGATTTCTTGGAGCTATTATAACTCATAATAAATAAATACTTATATTTGAGGAAATGACATGCTTTTTAGCTATATTTAAAATAATAAATTGACCAGGTTGTTATATTAGCCCATTTGTGGGACATATGATACGTTAGTTTGATTATTTAAGCTAGTTTGACCTTTACTAATTGTATACAGTTTGCTAATTTGACATTAACATAACGGGACTTCAGTTAGCTAACCATGCAACTTTGAATAAGCTTCATGAAATTAAGTATGTTATGACAATTCTCAAGCGTATAATAATATCACCTAATAACAGTTTCTTTGACAAATTCAAGATTGGAGCAACACAATACCTTGGAGTTTCTTACAAAAAGAAGCAAAAAAAATTCAACTCAGATCAAGACAATGTACTTAAATATTGAAAGTTAATAGGAATTATGTAATATAAGGAAATACATAATGGTCATAACAAATATATTTATGGTACACCAACCAGCAATTAAAACTCAGAATGTAGTTATGGGATGAAGACTATTTTCATTGATAAATAACAACATGAGTTGATGAGGAATAAATTATGAATAGGAAATATTAAGTTATAGGTATAGCCGATGTCAGAAGAGTTCAAGTATTTAATCGCTTAACTTGCATCAATACTTGGCATCATTCTTAGACGTAGTAAGGCGGAGGTGGTGATTTGTAGTAGTATGAGGGTGGGGATGGCAATGGAGGGGGTGGTGATTTATAAATATAAGGTGGGGGTGGTGATGGTGAAGGTGGTGGTGGAGATTTGTAAACATATGGTGGTGGTGGTGGTGAAGGTGATGGTGGAGGTGGGGATTTATAGATATAAGGAGGTGGAGGTGATGGTGAAGGTGGTGGGGGTGATCTATTAATATATGGTGGGGGAGGAGACGGATAAGGTGGTTGTGGGGATTTGTAAATATATGGTGGTGGTGGTGGTGATGGAGATGGCGGAGGAGATGGCTTATATATGTATGGGGGAGGGGGTGGAGGTGAAGACGGTGGGTGGAGATTGTACACATATAAAGGGGTGGTGATGGAGACGGGGGAGGTGGAGATTTGTAAATTATATGGTGGTGGTGGTGATGGAGATGGAGGAAAAGGTGATTTATATATGTATGGGGGAGGTGGTGAAGGTGAAGGTGGTGGTGGGGACTTGTACACATATGGAGGAGGGTGGTGATGGGAGGGGGGAGGGCGGTGATTTGTAAATATATGGTGGGGGTGGTGATGGTGAAGGCGGTGGTGGAGATTTGTAAACATATGGTGGTGGCGGTGATGGTGAAGGCGGTGGTGGAGATTTGTAAACATATGGTGGTGGTGGTGATGGGGAAGGCGGCGGGGTGATTTATAGATATATGGTGGGGGAGGATATGGAGAAGGTGGTGGTGGTGACTTATAAATGTACGGAGGAGATGGTGCTGGTGCTGGTGATGGAGGTGGTGGAGATTTGTAAATGGAAGGTGGGGGAGGAGATGGAGAAGGTGGTGGGGGAGACTTATAGATATAAGGAGGAGGAGGTGATGGAGATGGCGGAGGAGGTGACTTGTATATGTATGGGGGTGGTGGTGAAGGTGAAGGTGGTGGCGGGGACTTGTATACATATGGAGGAGGTGGTGATGGAGATGGGGGAGGTGGGGACTTGTAAATATAAGGGGGAGGGGGTGAAGGTGATGGTGGTGGTGGTGGAGGTGATTTGTATATATAAGGAGGAGGTGGTGATGGAGATGGTGGTAGTGGTGATCTATAAATGTATGGAGGTGGTGGTGACGGAGAGGGTGGTGGTGGTGACTTATAAACATACGGCGGAGGTGGCGATGGAGAAGGTGGTGGTGGTGACTTATAAACGTATGGCGGAGGAGGTGATGGTGAAGGTGGAGGTGGAGGTGGTGACTTGTAGTAGTAGGGTGGTGTAGATGATTTTAGTGGAGGTGAGTGGTAATGATAAGGAGAGGACGTTGATCTTGTCTGTGGCGGTGGTGGTGACTTATAAGCATATGTTGGCGGAGGTGGAGATGCATAAACATAACGGTTATCATGATCAGCCAGAACATGCGTAGCTAACATGCCTATTGCAATGGCGACGAGTAGCCGCTGCCAAAGCATGGCCATTTTTATCAAGAAATGTTTACTAATAGAATGAGAGATTTGGATGTGCTAATACAAAGTAAATATATTCCATCAACTTACATAGTATTTAATTGGGAATATGAAGTAGGATAGATAATTGGGAGTCACTAACATTTTGATGAGAAATGATTTGGTCAATATTATTGACATTTTCAATTGCTACCAACATATTGAAATAATTTCATGATAAATTAGTCAAATATTGTATATTTTTATGAACAATGAAGATGAAGCATATTTTTAGCAATGGATTTTTTATAATTTGCAGGCCTTTTTGTTTGACTTTTTTGTTAACCAAATACATGAAATCTGAGCATATCAGTTTTACCAACTAAAGACAATTTTTTTGTTTCTGGAAATTGATTGTTCAAAACCGGAGATTTTACCATCAAAGTCACAATCATATCATCGTCGTTTAACAAATGGCGTTTACCGTCGTATCACTTTCACTGGCGGATCAACGACGATGCTATCACTGACAGATCGACCAAGAACTTTCCGTCAGGTGATCCTTCATTATTTACAAAAAAATAAATAGAAAATATTGTTGAATTTAAGTAACATGCATATTCCATATAAATAATTTTTTTAAGTAAATGAAAAAAAATGTTGAAAAAGGGCCAGGATTATCAAATAAAACAAGTCAAATGGAGTTTCTTGATCATATGGACGTTTGGATAACCACTAAGATATTTTGATTATTTCTTTAGTTTGCTTTAGACATTTATCACTTTGGGTTACCAAGTGCATGCATACAGGTTACTCTAATGCGATATGATGGACGCTAAAGGAACCACCAAGTTGTTTTTTAATATTATTGATAATTTAGAATTTATTAATAAACTTGATGTTTGAATTTATTTTCCATTTCTAGTACAAACTTCAGCAATTTGTTTGTTTAAAGTTAATAGTTCACAAGTTTATTTACATAGATTCCTAAAAGTCTACTGTTTACCATTCAATATTCTATTGCTTTGACTAGATGTTAAAATTCTGAACTTATGAGATAATAATAATAATTCCATAACTATTATTGTATTTGTCATGTAGGTTTTCCAATATATAGAACGTTCTCCTCTTTGTTATTCTGATCAAACCACAAACGGTGAGCGCAAAAAAGGTTATTGATCGATGTAATCTTGTAAACAAAACACGAGCACAAAGATTTTGTCTTGCATTTGTATCCACAAGTCATGGGCATCCAGAAGTCCATATTTTCTGACCCATTAGGACCGAATTCCGCGCCTCATTGCATGTGCAATATGAGTAGAAGTAAACCCAATGGAAGGATCCTATCAAGTATATTGTTTACTTGTAAATTCTTTAGGCGTTTGTTCGCTCATCTATCAGGATCGAATGATTCATTTCAAATTCTCTTTCGCATTTCAAATTCTCTTTCGCATTTCAAATTCTCTTTCGTACACCTTTATGTTGAGAATCTTATCTCGTTATTTGAAGTTCATTTTGACACAACTTATCTTCATGTGAAGTTCTCATCATAACTAAAAAAACACAACCCCATATATTATTAATCATATAGCTTCCACCTTGAGAAGAATGTGTCCTACACATGTTAAACTACTTTGCAAACACATATGACAACATCTATTAGTTAGAGTGGTGATCAGTCACTCTCTTATGTAAGGTATAATGGAAATAAGGGTGGGAAAGTGTCAAAATTATTAAATAAAACAGTTAAAATGGATTTTCTCATGAACCATTAAGGTATATGTTTATTTCTTTCTCAAATTAGGCAGTTTCTTTAGTTACCTTTAGACTTTGTTCCTTATCAACTTGAGTTTGTAGTGCATAGTTGTTCACTCATTTTCACTAATGGTTAAACACATATATTCTCAACCTTGACGGATAACGCTAACAATCTAAACGTGACACATAGATGTAAAATTATGAGTTTGATCAGTATGGAATTTTAGGTCGATCTAGTATATCATGTAATTGTAGGCTACTCTCAGCACTCAATATGAAATCTTAATGATAACTCCCTCAAGTTAGGCTGTGGATGTAGCCGATCAAACTGATCGAGTGAACCACGTACAATCATGTGTCTAATGCAGATATAACTAGAAAATTATCTGAAGTGAAAAACAGTCTATTACATTTTGATATTGTGGTTGTATCTAAAGTCAGTAATAAAAGTGAGAACAAATTTGAGAAGGAATCGCCTATATGTGGCTTAAATTTGTGCGCATAATGCGTGATAAGCTTATGCAACGATGGAAGCGCATCATTGCAGTTGATGTGATGCGATACCATGATGAGCGTGTGATGCAGCTGATGTGATCTAATGCATGATGCAATCTAGTGAGGCGCCTTATGATGTTTACCAACAAACTAGACCATCAATTACTATGGATATGAGTTTTCAAAAAACTAACAAACTAATTTGATCATTGGTTGTGTTGGAGATATGTATGTCCGACCGTAATAAAGTCAACGTAACTAACTCGGTACGATCAGAAGAGTTACACGTTGATACACAAATCGTATATGTTCACGAGTAGGTGGATTATTATTTGTGAAATAATAATAGTTTAAACCCGAGGGACTTAATAATAATTAAATTATTATTAAAAGGATTATAGTTGTATAATCTTAAACGGCCTTAATGTAAGATTAGGTTTTATAAAAAGATGATTAGAGTGCAAACCCTAGACACACTTTTATAAAAACACAAAATCCTAGCCTCCCTCCCAAAAAGTTCGGTCGGCCTCCTCTTAGCGTCGATGCCCGCCTGCCATCGACCAAGCATCGCCGCCGCCTCCTTCTTGGTCAGTTCTACCTTTGGGTATCTTGTGCTCGGTTGTGAACTTCCTACTAGCGAGGATTCGTTGTGGCCCGCGTGTTACAATCCCAGTGTAGTCGTCAAAGGTTGATTACTAAAACCCTCTATGGTTGTTTATTCCTTTTATTTGTTAATACGCGTATATCCTTGATCCTGATTGGGAATATTTATTAATCGGATTAATAAATCAAACTTATATTTTATATATATATAATCGATTATATATATGTATCGGCTTTTGGTAAATTATATAAATCGCTTTCGCTATTATTCTGATACACAGATTCCCAACAGGTTGAGCAATAGGTTTGGGTAGCGGTAAAAACTAGACCATCGACTGAACACTTTTTTACCATAGATGATGAGAATGCATAAAATTTTAGTGTTTAAACTTTAACAAGTTAAAACATTATTTTTATATAATTTTATAGAAATTTTTTCATAACGAATGTCTCGCATATGTAATGCTCGAACATTGAGCATTGGATTTTGGGATCAAAACGCATACCATTGACTCCATTGAAAAAAAATTATATCATAGCAACACAACTATGCTGGAATATGTAAAAAGGAGAAGTACAAAGAAATACAAATGAAATAAAGACAATGTACAAAAATACCGAAAACTTTATTGGAATCATATAACACAAGGAAATAAATTTATGGCATATACCAGCACTTGCTACAACTCAAAATGTAGTTATAAGTTGCAGTTTCTTTTCACTAATAAATAACATGATTACAGTGAGCAATAAATAAAGATTTAAAACATAAAATTAAGGAACAACCGCGGTAGAAAGAGCTTCAAGTAGTTAATTGGTTAACTTGCTTCAATACTTGGCATCATTCTTAAACGTAGTAAGGTGGAGGTGGTGATTTGTAGTAGTATGGGGTGGGGAGGGAGATGGAGGAGGTGGTGATTTATAAATATACGGTGGGGGTGGTGATGGTGAAGGTGGTGGTGGAGATTTGTAAACATATGGTGGTGGTGGTGATGGTGATGGTGGAGGTGGGGACTTATAGACATAAGGAGGTGGGGGCGATGGGGAAGGTGGTGGGGGAGATTTGTAATTATACAGGGGTGGTGGTGAAGGTGACGGTGGTGGTGGGGATTTGTACACGTATGGAGGAGGTGGTGATGGAGATGGGGGAGGTGGAGACTTGTAAATGTAAGGGGGAGGAGGTGAAGGAGATGGTGGTGGTGGCGATTTGTATACATAAGGAGGAGGAGGAGGTGATGGGGATGGAGGAGGTGGTGACTTGTATATGTATGGGGGAGGTGGTGAAGGTGACGGTGGTGGTGGGGACTTGTACATGTATGGAGGAGGTGGTGATGGAGACGGGGGAGGTGGAGACTTGTAAATGTAAGGGGGAGGTGGTGAAGGAGAAGGTGGTGGCGGTGATTTGTACACGTAAGGAGGAGGAGGTGAAGGAGATGGTGGTGGTGGCGATTTGTATACATAAGGAGGAGGAGGTGATGGGGATGGAGGAGGTGGTGACTTGTATATGTATGGGGGAGGTGGTGAAGGTGACGGTGGTGGTGGGGACTTGTACACGTATGGAGGAGGTGGTGATGGAGACGGGGGAGGTGGAGACTTGTAGATGTAAGGAGGAGGTGGTGACTTATAAGCATATCTTGGCGGAGGTGGTGACTTATAAGCATATCTTGGCGGAGGTGGTGACTTATAAGTATATATTGGCGGGGGTGGTGACTTATAAGCATATCTTGGCGGGGGTGGTGACGCATAAACATAACGATCATCGTGATCAGCCGCGACATTAGTAGCTAACATACCTATTGCAAAGGCAACTAGTAACCATGGCCAAAACTTGGCCATATTGAGAAACGTTTAGTGATAGAATGAGATTTGGATGTGTTAATACAATACATAGAACCCCTTTTTATAGTTTAAATTCCAAACTATTTAATTGGGAAAATTAAGTCGATAGATACTTGGGAGTCACGATCAGAAATGAATTGGTCAACATATATTAACATTAACAAAAACATTGACATTTTCAATTGATGCTTATAAGTAACCGAATATTGTATCTAGCAATGGATTACATATCAGCCGTCGTGGATGCTTTTGTTTTTGCAATATTTAAAAATTGCAGGCTTTTTGTTTGTATTTTTAATTAATTAAGTTTACGGACTAAAACCATATGTTTCAACTCATTTCACTCGTTCGCCATATTCACAGTTTTTTTTTTTATTGTTTCTGGAAATTGATTGGTTCAAAACAGAAGGTTCTACTATCAAATCCATAAAATAGGAAGTTACTACCGTGAATACAAAAATTAATATTATTTAAAATATATAGATATATCTTTTCTTTAGTTAATAGCCAAAAATCCATTTAAGAATCCAAAAAATAATAACCATGAAAAGTGCAATATTCCTTAACGTACGATAGAAAATTATAACGTGCGTAATTATTTTTTTAACATGCGTGATTTCTGATTTTGTACATGCATGATTATGTTCATGCATTATTTCTGATTTTGTTCATGCGTGATTATGTGTTTTTGTTTACGTGTGATTAGAGTTTGATTTTTATAACATGCGTGATTTAATATCGTATGCATCGCATGTTAAAAATATTGTACGTGTAAAAATCAAACTCTAATCACACGATATTAAAGCTATTTAAAACATCATATATAGTTATTGACTTATTCTAATTTGTAAATTATAAGCACAAACTGTTAAAACATGATTATTTGTATGTGTAAAAATGGCAAACTTAACTACATGTTTTAATGTTTGATGATACCAAATAAGTTCTGAAAAAAATGATATAATTTTTGTTCTTTAATGATTATTGCTAAACCTGCTAATCAAGATCGTCCATTAATACATAAATGAGTCTACCCTTGTTATACAAAAGGTAAATTTGGGTTAAAATGGATAACTCACAAAGCGCTTGCTAGTCGAAAATGGGCTCAAATGGGCAAGAAACACCCACGACCAATGTTTATCGTTGCCACGTTTTGTTTGTTGCCTGATGGCCATCATCGGCACCAATGACAAAACAAAAATCCACACAAGGCTCGGAAAAGCAAAGTTTAATCAAGAGAAAAGGTCCTCTTGTTTGCGATCACTTTGATTAATTCACGTTCACAACCTATAAGGGTGCACCGGGTGGAGCGGTAAAGTGGTGAGGTAAACTAGTTTACCTCTTGTGCACATCACCGCCATCAAAGTTTACCTCATGGGGAGTTGATTTTGGTGATTAATTACCGCACAAGGAAGAAGAGAGAGTAAGTTAATGGTGGGCCCCACTCTTTTTCAATCAATCATATTTTTTTTCTTTTGTTTTTTTCTTTTTTAAAAAAAATATTTGACGCACCAACCCCCCTATGTTTGAGTGCAAGAGGGGAGTTAAGATGGCATAATAATTGGTTATGGTGAAAATTTACCAATCCTAAAGAGTATAAGGGCACCTACACATCCTTTTATCCTAGTCAACTCACCATCAGATCACCATGTCTTCATATTCAAGACCTCCATTTCTAACCCTTTTTTATATTAATTTATACATTAATATTTAAAATTAAATGAATACATTTTATTAATTGGGTTAAAAGTTTTTCATTAATAATATAAAATTACATAATTATATTAAAAACATTCATGATATAAAAACAAAAAACATACATCTACTAAGATTAAGAAAAAAAATGCATAAACAAACAAACAAAGAAAAAAAACACAAACGTTAATTACGTCTAAAGCCAATTGAAGTTTGACCATCCGAATTCGTGTCATACCCGCCGTCGTATCAAAGGGCAGATGGTCCATTTGTTATAATACCAACGCTCTATTTTAGCTTCGTTATGGTATCTTACGAAACCGTCTATATTGGGTAACTCAATATCCAATATCTCATGACCATCATATGGGGCATTGTCCAGTTCTATAAGTAGAGCATTGTTCAGTTCTACCACAGGAACGCTGTTCAAGACGTTTTCCTCTTCGACATCCGGAACGTTTGCATGTACATCTTGTGAAAGCGGTTTAGAAACCGAAAAAATATTTATTACTAATGGTTATTAGATTTGTTTATGGCAATACTTAAGTTGGTATAAAATATACTTGTTCGAAATACAATGTTTAAAAACGGTCGATAAAAGATAGCCGAGTTTTGGGTTTAGGATGCTTGGGACGGTGACCACCAGAAAGGGGCGGAACCCGCAAGGGGAGGGGTGACTTCCCGCGATCCCACTTGGTCAAGTGGGATCCCGTAGCCCTTGTATACCGAGCGGTCTAATACTCCTCTCTTATAAATTTCTATACCTGCTCAACAAACCAGCAGAATTCGTTTGTATTTCACAAAGCTTAAAAGTTCAATTCTTTATAAAAGTTTGATAAAAGTTTCAAAGTTCTATTGGTTAGGTACTTAGGTGTAGATTAATTTACCATATTACGACCCTCGGTGTCCTGTTATTATTACAGGTTGATGATGAATACGATGATAAACTTCTATCTAAGTATTTAGGACAAAGTGATTCTGAACCAATCCGGTGACGGATGACTAAGAATATTTAAGAATTGGTATGCCACCGTCGTAAAAGGGTTCTCAAGATACGAACAAAGGTTTCGAGATTTTATAAGAATACAGAACATATAAAAGACGTTACGATTAATAAAGTACGGGCAATAGAACGGTTTAAATAGCGCTATGATGTCAAACTGAATTTCTATAAGAGCAAAGATGATATTACTACCTCCACTTTGGAAACAAGTGTACATTAACAGTTTTGATAATCAAATTGTTCACAAACCTGAGATTGATGAAATACACCAAAATATGTGAACCAATTTACGATGTCAATCCCAGTCAAGCCTGCACCCTTGCCAGATAGGCACGGTTGAACCTCATCGCGAGCGGGCTAGTCCAAAACTTGCATCTGATTGCTGCTGCTGAGACTGCGAAGACGTATTTGAAAACGTCATTAATACTCAAATACATGCAGAAACGATCGTTAATACAAACAATATATTTACTTGTGCAAATTGTTGGTGGGCCTGTTCATGCGGATGAATGAATGTGACCCCAGACCGTTGAGTAGGGTATTGCATGTATCGTGTAGAGCCATGATTGGGATTAAACGGATCCACCATTGACTCTGGAGGTCTATAACCGATACTTGCGGGTGAGGATGGTGCAACCCATGGTCCAGGTAAATGTTGAGTCAGAGTCAGCGGGTGGTGTTGTTCAGTAGAGATAGGCGAAACCCTATGAGTATGAGCTGAACCAAGTTGTGGAAATTCAGTATTGTAGGTCACGATCGTCGCGTACATAGGTTGGATCGGGTATGAGCCGCCATTAAATCCAAATCCTGGATCGAATCGTTGTGCATATCTGATAAACACAATTTATTAGAGGTCTAAATTCAATAGCAGTGGCTAGGGCTGCAAACGAACCGAACGAACATGAACATGTCGTTAAGGAAACTTATGTGTTCAGGAACTATTTATGAACATTTACTGAACGGGATTTTTGTTCGTGTTAGTTCATTAAATAAACGAACGTGTTCATGTTCGTTTGTGAAGTTTAGGTCACGAACGCACACGAACATTCATGAACGTAAATGAGCACAAACGAACATTCATGAACACTTACCAAACGGGATTTTTTTGTTCGTGTTCGTTCAATGAACGTGTTCGTGTTCGTTTGTGTTCGTTCCTTAGTTTAGGTCACGAACACACACGAACATTCACAAACATAAATGAGCACAAACGAACATTCATGAACACAAATGGAAACAAAGAAACATGTATTAAACTTTGAATAAAATTGGTATCTTTCATCATAAATATTACGTAGATCCACCTATAGTATACTAACCTAACATTTATTAAATAATTTAAATGCAGTACAATAAGCTAATAATTTATTAGTGGGAATTTTAAGTATTTAAATAAAAAATATAAAACCCCAATGAACTATCAAACCCAAAGTAACATAAACAAACACGTCACTGAACGTTCACGAACATAAACGAAAAAAAGCGACATATGTTCATGTTCGTTCATTTAACTAAACAAACGGCACGACCGAACTTCCCGCCGAACGGTTCACGAACTGTTCGCTGAACGTTCAGTTTATTTGCAGCCCTAGCAGTAGCAAAATGGGTGAGTCATGTGGGTTGGGTAATGAGTCAACACAGATAAACATTCAGATCAGGTCGAGGTGGGTTGACCCAAAACGATTTTGTCAAAAACAATTAGCTGTTATATAAACAGATGATGTGTAGATGTGGGAGAGAGAAGCATACCTGTCATAGCTCCTATCATAATCAGGATCCTTTCGCTCGACTTCATGGTCCCGAAAGATCGCGACTTTACCGTTATTTCTAGACCGGCTAACATGCTCCTCTATTCTAACTCTACTTGTAGGACCAGTATCAGCAACCGACGTTACCGAACCCCTGCCACTGTTCACATTCGTTCCTGTTGAAGAAGAAACTTCTTCCGCCTTTATTGCCGCTAAAGAGCCCTGGCGGAACCCTTCGTGCATTCTCGAATCACTCTCTTGCTTACCACCGGCGTTAAAACTACTAGAACAAAATATTCTCGCACGTGCGCGATTATACTCCTCTTTTCTCTCCTCAACGCTTTTCAAGCTATTGCTCTTTTGTAAATTTGAATTTGCTCCAGCAATTTGTGATTTTTTATTTGGCCTTTGTTTGATCGCAACCTTGACAACGTTGTTGGTTGAGTCATCGGTTGGTAACTTTACGGGAATGTCAGCCAAACGTATTAGAGGAAGACGGGGTCCAGAAGTCTTGTATATAATGATTCGGGTACCGGAACCTTCCGGAAGGGTGTTGTCGAGTAAGACTGTGGATTGAAGAAAGTAGTGTTGAGCAACGCGATGTGCTGCTAATCGCAGATAAGATGTAGGTAGCTGTTGGAACTCCATTTGTTGTCGTGAAGGATCTCTGATGAACTTTTCTACATCCTGCTCCATCCTTAACACTGAATAAGACATAATAAGCATCTGTTTTGACTTAGATACAGTGTTAATAAAAAGTAAAAAACCATAGTTAATAAAACACTTGATAAAGAATATAAGGTAATTGATCCATTCAGCATTAAAGTTCATTCTAATTTCAAACAGATACCCAAGTATTTCGATTCATTGTCTTCCTAAAATGTCACAGTTGTTCAAAACCACACTAATATGTCGCTCAAACTACTTGCAATTTAAATGATATACATGTGAAAACACACAATGTTAAAGCAACATCTTGATACCAGCTCTTGCATTAGACGGAAACTAACAAACACCTATGTAGTTAATATCCAAATATATCACCGACATATCAGTGACATATCGGTGACCGGTCCCCTGGTGAGATATCGGTGCAAAATATCGGTCTAGGCTCGCTATTAGGGTTGTAGCGATAATAGCAACAGTTTCTTTATTTTTATTTTTTTGCTTTTTTCAATATAAATAGCAATTAAATGCTATAAAATAGCTGGATATTAGGTTTGTGTTAAAAATACATGTAAAGTAGCATATATATACCAGGGTATTTTGATATAACATACATATAAAAGAAATTTCTAGTGTATCGCTATTTATAAAATAGCCGCCCACTATTTATTGCTATTCGCTATGTAGCATATAGGAACCTTATCGCTATTCGACACTAACAGCTATGTATTTGACCGATTTATCACCGATTTTCCCGATATGAGTACCTTTCTTCTTAGTTCTACCATTCGTCTCTCTTCTTACAGTCTTAGTTGTTAGTGTTTTAAGTCTTAATCAGTTCCTTGTTGCTACAATTGTTAGTGATTTGCAAGTTGCAAAAGGTTAATTTGTTAATGGTATATACATAAATTCTGCATGATACTAAAATTACCGATATCCCACCGCAATAGCCGATATCTCTGTTTTTTTACCACATTAACTACTTAGCTAAAATGTCACAGTTGATCACCAAACTACTTGCAATTCAAATGATATACAAATGAAAACACACAATGTTAAAGCAACATCTTCAAACTAGCTCTCGCATTAAACAGAAACTAACAAACACAAAACACAGACCTGAAAGGCGCTCCCTAGGGTTTTGCAACGCTTCACGAAGAAACTGATCGACAGAATTCACCATCTCCTCCAACGCACCACCAGACGATGACCTAGAATTAGCAGTGAAATTGGGGGATGACGACGAGTTGTTGGTTTCTGATTTAGATGAGAGCATTAACCTGCTCACGGTGGCGTCTAAGTCAGCAACCTCCCATGAATCAGGCGGAAGACCTTCTTCTCGGAGATCGTCTACTGTGTCCGCCATCGTCGTCTACTGTGAAGACCGATTGATGCCGATCTTAGGGCTGATTGTCGCCAGAATACGAATTGGTGTGATAATTGTGGTGTTAGGTTATCAGAATTGTGAGGATTTTGATGGTCATCGAGAAATTGGTTGAAGAAGACGATAGGGTTTGACGAAAGAGGAGTGCGTGTGGTGTTATGTGTACGTTTTCCTCCACATGTATTATTTTATTTTATGACCGGATCTCATCCGATCCGATACGAGCCTGGGCAAGCTTGAGTTTCGCTTGATTATAAACCGAGCTGGTCTAGTTTGGCTTGGATTTGAAACCGAGCTGAAGATCTAAGCTCGGACTCGGCTTGGTTTAGATCGATTTTTAAAAGGAAAAACTAATACATGGCTCTCAATATTCGGTAGTCTAAAATGTTTTTTGGAGCATGGAAAGAACATATTCATATTTTGAATATATTCGATACGTTACAAGCCAAAATCAAGTTCAACAACAAAGTATAAGTTTTAAATTTCAACGAAATACAGTATTTGTTTAGTAGCATGATAAACAACCTTCAAATATGGCATGGATATAAAATTACAAGCCGAAATGCATGTAAATAATAATTACAATTTTTGGAATATATTATAACGTATATAAAAATAAAATTTATTATGAGTAAAATAATCTGAGTTAAGCCGAGCTGAGCTACCAGCCGAGCTAGCCTCACTTTATAACCGAGCTGGCTCACTTTCAAACCGAGCCATATCGAGCGAGCTAAATCCAAGCAAGGCTCAAGCCGCGAGCTTTTTGGACAGCCCTAGGTCTAGGGCTGCAAACAAACCGAACAGCCTTGTTCGTGTTCATTCGTAGAAAATAATAAAATGGATCATAAGCACTTATCGAACAAGCTTTTTTGTCCGCATTCGTTCATTAAGGAAATGAACGTGTTCACTAATGGTTCACAAACACAAATAAAATCAGTGGTGGCTAGAGGTGGATGGTGGAGGGAGCAACGCTGGAAATTCAAGCCCTAGTCGTGGAACAGAGGTAGATTGTATTCGTCGATGTGAATAATGAGAAAAGAAGGGAAATGGTGCATAAACGATGTGGGAATGATATTTCCTATTTTATTTGTTAGGGTAAAAGTTAAAAAATATAGAAAGTTTAGATAAAATAAGTAAATGTACAAAATATTTAATGAACAACATAAACAAATGAACATGAACAAAAGTAAATGAACGAATGTTCACGAACACATTATCAAACGTTTACGAACACTATTGAACGAACGAGACTTGTTTTCATATTTGTTCATTTAACTAATCGAACAAAATAACGCTTTTTACTATAAAAAAAAGTCTATCCTACGGTAATTAAATCACGTGTAACAATATTTAACAATGTTGAAAAAAAAGTCTATCTTGCGGTAATTAAATCATGGGCTTGACGTGGGAGTATGGGCACTTTGATGGCGTCAGCTCACATCGACGCAAGCCGCTTGAGAACCACTTTTGTATTTTTGAATGTTGGTTCGAGGAGTAAATGGTACAAACACCGACACTGAACCGGTACCGAATTTACCGTAACGAATCATTTTTATACCAATTCGGTATTCGAAATCGATACTTTTAGTTCAGTACGGTACCGGTATTTTACGGATTTTTACCTTAAAATATCATGCCAAACATTTTCAGTACCGGTACCCAATTTTGGCGATTTTTTAGGCTGGTAAGGTACCGAGCTTATCCCTAATGCAGGTCCATGGGTCGGGTCAGAATCAACTGATGACGTCAGCATGTTACGAACCATGAGCTACTTGAATGGTGGTACCAACTTTGAGGTCTATATTTGCAGAAAATCATATATACTGAAATACACCCAACATCCCTTGAAGCAAGGAATGCAAGTTTTAAATCACCCAAAAAATATAATCATTTAATTAACTTTTATAAAGTATGAAATATAAACATTTTAAGTATTTACTTTTGTTAAATCATCAGCCTTCTTCTCCAAACTCTCTTGTAAATCTGTCATGTACTTCAAGATCTGATTTGCTTACAGTCGGTTTCTGTCTCGCCAACACTTTATCAAAATCGGTTCTTGATATCGGTGGTGGGATGATCTGAAAAACCATATCCCAAATGTGCTTTTAGTTTCGAGATTCACAACAGTTTCTGGTGCAAAGGTTTAGTTTCAATGTTTCATACCTTTGATGCTTCGCCACGAGTTGCTAGATCCTGCATAGTGATCTCAATAGCGCCCAGATGGCGGGGTCCACATGGCACCCAAGTGTCATCGTATTTTTTTATGAAGAACATTGCATCTTGTGTTTTGCGTACCGGTTCAAACAGGACCTCGTTTACCTACAAATGAGTCGATTTGGATTATGTTTTTATCTCAAACCGGTCAGATGGGCTAATCTAAAGATTTTAACTAAGGAATTTGGTCAAATGGGTCAAACGGGTTTATACTCATTCAGAATGTATTCAAATGTATAAAAAATAATATTTTTTTGACGTTTATTAAAAAGGTTTGATTTTTTTTTTCGTAATAACATGATTAGGGTAATCATATTTACCGCATTAATGGCTTATAAAATTGTTTTTGGACAAAAACTTACACAAACAGCAATATCTGAACCAGAGAATCCTTCGGTTTTATATGCCAATTGCTCAAAATCACGATCAGTTAGGCTGTGAGGTGTATCTCCAAGGTGTACCTACTCACAAAAATTTAATAACAAAAACAATAAGGTGATATCAAAACGAAAAAACGTGTTCCTTAACATTATAAAGGTAGCAATTTCATCCCCTTTACATAAACATGGTCAATTTGGGTTATATTTCAACTCCAAAAGATCAAACACATAATATCCAAAAAAAGTTGACCTTAAAATAGAACATGATCTAATCGGAACATAAAAAAATTTCCCATTTAACTCACACATCCATTTTACCACCTTTACTTTACAACAAGTATGTTCTGCATATAAATGTGTTCATTAAAAGTATCTAATTAATGAGGTTGAAAAAATCTGATGTTACCTTAAACATGTGTTGCCTTGCCTTAAGATCTGGTAGAGGAATATAAATCCGCTTGTCAAATCTTCGCCTGATGGCCTGTAATTCGCTTTGTTTTAGCAGTCAACTTTTAAAAAAAATAGAAAAAAATTGATGTCCGAAAATGTGACCTGATCTAATGAGTATGGCGTGTTTGTAGCCGCAAGAACGAGAACTTTCTTATCATCATTCCCAACACCCTGAAACAAATACAAACAATATTAAAGTGTCTCTCGTCGACCCAGCCTCACCCGTGACCCGTTTCAACCTCTTAACGTTAACTGAACAGAAAATTTGGTCGAATGGATTGGAAATTCCCTAAGGTGTATTAAAATGCATACAATCTTATAAATCGTTTATTGTAAAAAAATCAAATTATTATTGAAGTAATATAATCGACTGTGATCATATTTGACACATAAACTAATTGTTTATATAAAAAAAAACTACTTGGACCAACCAAAGATTATCCATTTTGACCCATTATCTAACCGCCCTTTTGCCACCTCAGCAGTAATTTAACAAAAAAAAAATACCTGCATTTGGACAAGAAGTTCGGTTTTGATACGACGAGATGCTTCACTCTCGTTGCCTTCACCGCGTTGACCAACCAACGAGTCAATTTCGTCAATGAAAATAATAGAAGGTGCACTTTCTCGAGCCATTTGGAATAAATTCGAAACTAATTTTTCACTTTCTCCCATCCATTTCGAAACCAAATCTGAAGAAGAAATGCTACAAGAACATAAAAGTTCATGACCGTCGATACATTTTGATAGACACTTGACACAAATATGCCACCGAACCATTAAGTGCAAAACAACGATACCTGAAGAACGTTGAGTCTGCTTCAGTTGCGACAGCTTTAGCCAAGTAGGACTTTCCAGTTCCGGGTGGTCCGTATAATAAAAAAGCTCTCCATGGCCTTCTCTTCCCTTGTTATTATTAAAAAAAAAGTCAAATGTTGACCTCGCTCGTGCGAAAATGGTATAAAATTGATTATTAACAAAATAGGAGAACAAAACCAACATCGATGATGATATTCTATAATGATGACATTGACAAATAGATTCTAGCTAAAAGAAGAGATTTTTGCACAAAAGTACAAAAATTTAATGTTTAGTTACTAGTCTAGTGCCAAAAGTACCCTTTAATGATGTTGAGATATGGGAACCTAGAGAAACAAAAGCGATAACATGGATATCTTGTAGTGACAATATATTCTCAAGCTAAATAAAGGTTTTTTTTCACACAAACGAAGCATATATGATATAACTACAAACTACTTGCATCCCATGAAGATTGCAATCTTGATAACACATAGAGTTAAGAAAAATGTCTAATAATTAACCTAACGTCTAATACGCCATTTAAAAATCTATTTTCTAACGCACAACAAGGTGATCACCAAACACAAAAAGAATCATATATATAGACCCCCCCCCCCTTTGATTTTTGTTTTTAAAAACTTTCGACCCCCCATGTTTAAAAGTTCAAGATCCGCCACTGTATCAAACATATTTGCATCTAAAGTACTCTAAATTTAGTGATCACCAAACATTATAAACTTCAGACATCAAAAATCATTAAAACCATACAAACATAAATCAAACAAAGTAACTAACCAACGAAAAACTGCGGGAACTTCACGGGTAAAATAACCGCTTCCTGCAACGCCTGCTTAGCACCTTGAAGCCCAGCCACATCATTCCACTTAACATTCGGTTTCTCCCGAATAATCGCCGAATCAAGCCCCGATCGAAGCTTACTCACCTCAGCATCCTCCCCACCATCCCCATCACCCTTCTTACCCGATTTCGGTCTCGTTGCAACCCCTGTTTCTCCACCATTAGATCCAGGTTTCCCCCCTCCCCCACCCTCCAACACATCCCTAATCTCCTCAGCTCTCCTCAAATAATCAGTAAACTTTTGTGTAATTGCTTCTTTTAGCTTCGGATTCTTCTCATATTTCAAATGGGTCTTGAAATATTCTAAAGCGTTCATGTAAAGAGTTAAAGCTTTTGCATAATTCCCAGCTGTGTCTTCTTCTACCGCTTGCTTTACGTACATAATTGCTTGTTCTTTAAAATTGCTATACATGTTGTATTGTATCTACAAATTACAAATTGATTCGATTCGATTGATTGATTGATCAAACAGAGGATCGTGAAAAGTCAATTATTTGAATAGATCAAAGAGGATACTTACTTGAATTGTGTGGATTGATCGGAAGAATAAGAGGGGTTGTGTTCGATTGAAAGATTTATAGGTCAACGGATTGGTGGAATCGTGTGTAAGTTTTGTTCGCGGGTTTTGATTTGGGGATTTTGATAAATAAATGTGTGATTTGGGGTGTTTCCATGTAAGTCCTGTTGTTTAAGGAAAAGAATGTTCTATGAAACAAGTTAACCGACTACATGTGGTTAGTTATTATTATTATTTTTTTTTTAACCGTAAATTTGGATTAGAGTGTTACTTTGTTATAAGCGAAGCATCTGATTATATTCATCTTTAACAGGCAATAATGCGTATATACAAATTCAGGAGAAAAACCTAGGTCCACGATTTCTAGCAAGGTCGCGGCCATACAACCTGACACATTATCTAAATTCTAACCAGCGTATCAAATGTGCCGTATGGTAAGATGTCGTATGTCTTAATATGTTATATAAACTGCTATAATGTAAAAAATTAAGGTTACAATACTTAGAAACTCATTTAGCGTAATTTGCAAAAATCTGCGTTTTGACTTTTACTTAATATAACTTTGACTCGTCATTTCGCCTACTTATCGTGATCTTCAGATGGTGCCATCACAAGGGATTAACACATTCATTATTACGATCACATAGCCAAGTTCAATTCGAACTTTGACTTGACCGAAAAGGTCAGAACCGAAAGTCAAAACAAAAGTCAATTTGCTTGACTTTTGGCTAATAATTAGCTTAGGAATAAAAGAGAACTAGGGAGAACACTTACAAGTGTTTAAGGGAAGTTTAGAATTCAGGTAGGAGGCCTCTTTTGAGAAGAACCAACTCCAAAGATAGAGAGAAATTTTTTTAAGGTGCAGGTTTGAATGGTGAACTTGATCACCTACTTATACTTGAATTCAAGCTCTCAAATCTTGCCAAGTGTGTCCATGAGTGTTATGGAGAAGATTAGTGACGGGACACATGTCTTAGGAGGGCTAGAAGATGGCACAAAACGAGCAAAGGTGGCAGGAGACAGTTGCAGCAGTTGCCAGCTGCACCTGCTGTGCCAACGATCCCCTTACGGACCGTAAGGGGTTAGTTATAGTCCGTAAGGGACCCTTGGCGCCCACAGATATTTAAATATCCTTACGGGCCGTCTGAGGCCAAATTTTTGGCATTTATTCATATTTGATCCCTCCACTTTGATATATTCCATTTTCAATGAAATTGGTTTCTCTCGTCCAATATATTTGGAATATTTGAGAGTTTATCGGACATGTGTTGCCATATCATTCGATAAATTTTTCGAGGTGTCACAAAAGTAGTCACATTTGCCTTATGTTTTACCCGTATAAAAGTATCCTCTTTAACGGACTCTACTATTCTTTGAACCGGGATCATGTTCCCATTGAACTCCTTCTAGTTTTTTTGGAAATCCACAGCCTTCAAAGACACCCAAAAGCCGCCATAAGAGCTGCCTCTTCCACTTTTTAGATCCACTTAGCCCCGGACATGCTTCGATACTTGACCGATCAATTCAAAGTCAACTAGAACCGGGATTTTAAGCCATCAAAATAAGTTCCACTAAACGCTTCGAGCCCAAATACACGTGACAAAGATATGATCACAAGTTTCTTGTTGCATACCACATTTATTACACCGTCGTCTTGAATGATAATCCCTCTTTTTCAGCTCCACTTTAGCCGCCACCTTGTTTAAATCAGCCCGCCAAGCGAGGAGATTCACCTTTAAAGGACGGCATTCCACTTGAAATACACCCATATCACGAGAAACTGACTCCCTCAAATCCAGCTCTTCGCGGATCTTTTTTGTTGGAAAGTTATTCCCCGTGTCCTTTAACTAGGTCCATTTATCATCACCACCTGAGATTTTGATTTGCAGAAGCAAGTGCTTCAGAGTCCTCACTTGCCTCCATTTTGTTTCCGAGTTAGGTGGCTTCAACCAGCCCTACTTGCATTGATGCGTGCTTCCGATTACCTTAAGACAATCACAAACCCGCCCCCTTTATTTGTCGCAAGGCTGTAAATATTTGGAAAAGTTTGTTTTATAATGACCTTAACCCGTCCCCTTGATCTGCCTAACACAACCTTGGCTAAGATAACGCGAGGCTATAACGCCCCAAAACCCGAATGCTTGACTCACTAGTATGGTTTCGTATGATATGGAATGAAAGGTGATAACTAAGTTATTTAACTTAGTTAGAACTATAAGTCTTATGGTAAAATACAAGGATTTATGGTAAATGTGATAAATTACAAACTAGAGGGACTAGAAGTAGCAAGCTGGCAAACACATTAAAATTCAGATTTTTATAAGTGTGTGTGTGTGTGTGTTCAGTATGTGTGTCAACACACACATGAAGAAGAATTAGGGTTCTTCCCCACAACTCCACAAATTAACGAAATTGAACAAGGATGTGAAGCCAAATCAATGCATGAATGAAGAATCATTACCATCTCATCCTAATAAACATATGGTAAGTTGAAATTTCCGATTTGGTGACTATTCATGAAGTGGGTTAGGATAAATCCGTGAAATTGGTTGAAATTAGAATGAATACTTGTTAATGCTATCATGTGGAAGTTGAATCATGGTTAAATTTTTGTTATTGGATGATTTAGATTGAAACCCATTGCATGAGAGTGAAGATGATGAACATATAGATGTAATATTGTGATTTTGTGATGCACAAGGTGTTATATGATAGATTATGAAAGATAAACTTGATGTAGAAATGATGATTATGTGATTTTTATTGAATGTGATGGTTCATGAGATGAATCGGGAAGAACATGCTTAAAATACTTGTACATTATGCTTAGAAGGTAGTACGTACACCAAATGTTTGATGAAATGTCTAAATGACAATAATATGTGAAATTAGATGCAAGCAACGATTGAACCTGTATAGAAAATGATAATGATATACTTGTTAGTAAACAAGTTTTGGAGTGTAGTTCATAAGTATATGTGAAACGTAATTGATTATGTGATTCGGTAAAAGATAACTTTAAGGAACTAGTACCCTATGTTTGAATGGTGGTGTACACCATAAGTTAGATTTGTGACTTAACGATAATTAGAAACGGATGTGTATGAAATGTACATAATGTCATTAATATGGCCTAATATGGTGACACGAACATATGAGGTTATGTCGAAAGTTCATATGATAAACGTTGACTTCTGAAAGTCAACTGCGCATAAGAAGCATGGTTAGACTTGTTGTCGCAATTGTAAGATTATAGAAAGTCATACGGTATGTGATATATCAATATGTGTTATAAGTGATGACATGATGAATAATACGAGTTTGTAAAGATATGATTTGAGTATATGCCTTATGCTTGTTATGATTGACTTATGAAAGTCAAATGTGAGTTATGCATTTGATACGATCGTTAATATGTACAATCGTGTATGCTAACAAGAATGTGATTGCGATGACATGAAAGTATAGGGATCATGTCAAGATGGATGGAAGCATGGAAGGCTAACGGGTCAAAAAGGAGGCAAGGTAACGGATGTGAATTCGAACGCTAAGGTAAGTGATTTCTGGAATCACTCTTTAAATACTTTAAGGGAAATGTTTTATTTTAATTGTTAAAGAAACTTATGGGAATGTAAGAACAATGGAGGTACCTAGATGAGTTTTATGATATTGGGTTGATAATGGTCAACTAAATTGAATGGTGAATGATATAAACCGAATGGAGCAAATCCAAGTAGTAAGCTATCGCTTAAACGACATAACTAAAGTACAATTAAACTTGTGCACATGTAGAATTTATTGTTAAAGTGAGACTACGGTAGTGTAAAGAGGAACGGGACCTCGTTAGATGCTAAATGTTTAATTTGAAATGAGAACGGGACTCGAAATGGGTCAAATAAGCTGCAGCCCCAAATCAGCAGCAGCTGACCGTAAGCTACGGTAGCTAACCGTAGCTTACAGTATAGGATTTAATTTTTGGCAGAACGTGGCCACCGTAAGCTACGGTAACTAACTGTAGCTTACGGTAGAGGATTGATATTTGGCAGATCTTGGCTACCGTAAGCTACGGTAGGCAGGCCGTAGCTTACAGCGGGTTTAGCCAACTGTCTAATTATTTTTGTTTCTTGTATCGACTAATTTCGGCTCCAACCCGGTATCCGGTAAGATGTCTTTAAGGCTATTAAATGATGTTAGACTTGTAAAACTAAAGTACGAATATTGACGAATAGCCAGTATGCGATTTAGGCACGGCAATTGCATGTGAACAAGCACACATGACATGTATGTAAGTATATGGATGTGTGCGAGGGTAAGCAGGGATTGTAACTATTAAATGTAGATTAGTGATATGTGCCTACGCGAAGTTGGAGGTCTGTAATACGCTGAGATTATGTCTTACTAATTGTATTGCTAATGAGAATGAAACAGGAATGCAGGTATGTAAGTGTTGAGATTTCGAAGGTGCGAAGTCTGGTTTAAAGAATAAATTTAGAAGGATATAATTATGGAATAGTAAACATAGTTAGAACGCCATGTAGATATTGATTAATTATATATTCACTTAGTTATGTAAGATGTCACCCGTTACTAACGTGTTGGTTATGTATGTGGTGACCGCAGATTAGTCAGATCAACATCACCACCATGGGGGATATGTGGACGAAGATCGAGTCAAAGAACAGGGATTGTACTGGAAGAGTGGTCTTATAGCTTGTACTTTGTATTTCATTTAGCAAGTTAATCAATAAGGAATGTAGTAAATCTTTTCCAGAAAGTGTCCAAGAATTTAGGAATGAACCTTTAAGTATGTTATATAGTTAATAAAGAAAGAATTTTACGGTTCATATTTCCGTTGCGTCGTTTTGGGTCAAAATGCGTTTTGGGTGTTACAAGTTGGTATCAGAGCGATGGTTTGAGAGAAATCAAGTACAAGAAAGTAAGTACTTGAACTCAAACCTGTGTGCTCTTGTGATAAAGAACCCGTACAATCCAAGACTCGATCAAGATCCAAATGTGTAAATGAATGTAAGCATGTAAATATGTATTCATATAGAGAAACTAACTGAATTGTATATGCAAGGTAAGCTCAAAGGATTGAGGAGAATGATCCAAGAATACGGTTTAGGATGAATGCCAAAGCATGTAATTAGACAGATGAACTCCAGGTACACAATGATAATGTATATATGGGTACCGGTTTTGAAGGAATAAGGAAGAATCTCCTTGGGGAGGGTAAATACTAAACAAAAGACAATAATACTGTCTTGTTAAGGTTTCAAATATGCCGCACGAACTAAAAACCCATTTCTTCGGACATAAGGTGATGACCATCATGAAGGCACGAAACTAGCATGTGGATTGCGCACCTAGCCAGTACGCAAGAAGCATACGACAATCGTGAAAACATGATAATCAACGCACGTATGTCCGATAAAGTTGGGACGTGTGGGTGAAAAGAGTTATTATGCTCTCAAGAAGTGGAGGGCAATGTATAAGAATGAAAATGTTTGAATCCGTAAGTAAGTACGAATCAAGCACGTAAGAATGTATAATGTGTCACACCCCGACCCGCAGCGGAAAAGGTGATCGGGGCATGATTGCGTTTTCATCAAAGCTCATGACATTTATTATAATGTTTCATATTTATTATTACAATTTAAAGGAGATCATACAATCAAATCATACAAATACAACATGTTCTATACATCTATCTAAACTTCATTATTTTTCTTCTAAGGCACTTTCCTATATGTTCCTTGCTTCATCCTGTCCACCTGTATCATGTGTAAAAATGGTTTTTTTTTATCAACAAAAGTTGGCGAGTGAACCTTGTTAGAAAACATTTATTATTTATTTCTTGTTGTATTTAATATGGAAAAATTGTGCAATAATCATATGTGAGCAAACGTAAATAATCATACAATAACAAACAACAACAAACAATAACATATAATAACAAACCATAACATACAATAACAAACCAACTTGCATGAATATATAACATGAATGAAACTGTATATGTTGGCAACGTCACGTTCACGCTCATAATGTAATGGGGAACGGACGGCCTATGATAAATGTCTGTGCGATCAAGGCTCAATCAAACGGAGCCGATCGTATGTTGGCAACGCCTGGTTCACGCTCATAATGTAATGGGGAACAGCTCAACGCTCATAATGTAATGGGGAGCGGCGGCCTATGATAATGTATGTGCGATCAAGGCTCAATCAAACGGAGCCGATCGTATGTTGGCAACGCCTGGTTCACGCTCATAATGTAATGGGGAACAGCTCAATGCTCGTAATGTAATGGGGAGCGGCGGCCTATGATAATGTATGTACTGAAAATGATAAATTTAATCTAAACAATGACCACACAAACAGTTGATACAAGTTGAATACACATTTGTTCATGAATATGACAGATGCACAATAGTTTAAATGTGATAAATAATAAGACACATGATACACCCCAAAAACGTGATTAAAACGGGGAATTTGTAGAGATTCACTCACATTGGGTGCGTTCGGTGGATGATGTTGAATGCGCACGAGTTTAGAGGATTGACCGACGAGGAATAACTAACCTAATTAATAACGAAAAGGTACGGTAAATAAGTGGATTTTATTAACAATTTAAATAGGATTTTTGGATATATTTTTGTGAGTTTAAGGCTATTTTCTAACTTTAAAAACATTATTTTAAAGTATTTTTAATTGATTTTTAAATTAAATAAATAAATAAAAATAAATAAAAAAAATGCTTGACCGTTGACCATGACTGTTGACCGTTGACCGGTCCGGTTGTGAATATTATTGCACTGAGTGAGACTCGAACCTGTGACCTCCCGTACGTGCACGCAGCTCTACCAACTGAGCTACGTGTCTAACCCGAAATATTTATGTTTTTAATTATATTTATACACTATTTAAGTTAATCCGAAAATCATTTATTTTAAAAAGGATTTAATTGTATCGACTCGGTGTTCTCCACAGGTCTCGAACCCGGGACCTGTGGTTTAGTTTGGCACACAGTCCACCGCTGGACTGTGTGTCTAACTTGGTAAATATTCTGGTTTTTATTATACTTAACAGTTAACTGCGAGTGGATCCGGTTCAGTTTAAAAAGGAACATTTTTATTACCGAGAATGTGCGTGTGTCAAGGATCGAACTCGGGACGTATGCGTATTGTTTGCACACAGTCCACCGCTGGACTGTGTGTCTAACCCGTTTATAATACCGATTTTAATTAATCTTATAATCATAATAGACTTCATCTTCTTCGTTCAAAACACAGACAACGTTTAAACCAACTGTTTCTTGTTTAATTCGGTTAACGAATATTATGAGCAATTGAAAGGTATTGAACAGAAAGGGTTTGGGGAAAGAAAGTACCGGAACAGGTCGTCTTTTTCAGAACTCCGGCAAAGATCGCCGGCTCTGTTTTGTGAGCTTCCTCTGTTCGGGTCAAATAACAGTTTTGATTGATTAGATATAAAATTGAATTACTGAGCAACGATTATCAGGATGTTTAGATGATCATACCGATTAACAGCGAGATTCTGGAAATTCCAGAAGTTTTCCGGCGAAAACAGAAAATCCGGCAACGTCGTCTGGGGTTGATTCTGGGTGATGGAGTGATGTTAGAATTGGTCTCACAATGGAATGAAATAGAAAAAGTCGAGGTATTTACCGTTTTGAGGTGAGTCTCGGTTTTCCGGTGACTTGCAGAGAATTCCGGCGATGTTCAAAAAGTAATTCCGACGACCAGAAAATAGAGTAAACGTGAAATTAGAAGCTCTGGGAATGTAATTGAGTCGCGAGATGAGGATTTTGTTGAAGTAATTCCAGAAATGAATGTTTTCGGTTATAAAAACCAAACATCACATGAATTCAAGTTCATTAACGACTGAATTGATTTAAAATGTCGGTTTATCGGTTATGATCAAGATTCCGCGAGCACTCAAACGTCTTGGACGGTTTGAAAGCCGATATCGGTTTCAGTTGGCGCAACAGGTTGATTCACAGTTGAAGATATGATTTAATTGTTTTATATGTTTGTGTGTTAAGTCTTTGAGGTTACCCGGCTGACCCGGGTTCGAAATCCGGCATCAGCATTTAATTTTTATTTCATTATTTTTAATACATTTTCAAATATAAACTTTATATTCTAATATACTTATTAATTATGTATCGATTAAAATTAATTTGAGCAGTAAATATGCAACGAAATTTTTAACTGAGTGTTCGGTTAATAAACGAAGCGGATTTGGTTAACTCGGTTTTTGACGGATGTTACATAATTAGAATGAAAATGTTTGAATCCGTAAGTAAGTACAGATCAAACAAGTAAGAATGTGTAATGAGAATGAAAATTTTTGAATCCGTAAATAAGTACGGATCAAACAAGTAAGAATGTATAATGAGAATGAAAATGTTTGAATCCGTAAGTAAGTACGGATCAAGCACGTAAGAATGTATAATGAGAATGAAAATGTTTGAATCCGTAAGTAAGTACGGATCAAACAAGTAAGAATGTATAATGGAATGAAAATGTTTGAAATATGTAAGTAAGTACGGATCAAACAAGTAAGAATGTATAATGAGAATGAAAATGTTCGAACCCGTAAGTAAGTTCGGACTAAACCGGTAAGAACGTAGGATAAGAATGGAAATGTTTGGAACTGTAAGTTCGAAACAGACAAGTAAATGTTCCTTAAAGCAAATAATATTCAAGCAATGTTTTAAATCTACATATGTATATATGCAAATATGTTCGTATGCAAGAATGGTTTGAAAGGACAAACGAGTCATGCGGGTCAAATGGTGCTCGCCGTTTGAACTCGGTATTTAATGTTTCGGTGGTCAAGTTTTATGCTTATAGGTAAGCGTAATGAATGGGCATGCCTTGCCACAAATTAGAAAGAGATAACCATTGCAAAGTGTGGATAACGAGTCAATGATTTTGGACTTACGTCAGGTATGTATGAAAGGTTATGCTCCCGGTAGGAGCTTATGGCTAGACTAAAGAAGGATGTGACAAATTGGGTAATAGATTAACCCAAGAGGAATGCATCTAGTAACTTGGGTTGATAGTCATTGTAACATCCGTCAAAAACGGATTTACCAAACCCGCTCAGTTTATCAACCGAACAGTCAGTCAAATTTTTCGTTGCGAATTAAATGCCCAAAATAATTTTAAACGATACGTAATCAATTATTATGCGGGGATATGTATTTAGTTTTTGAAAATCTGTCAAAAATAACAAAATAAAATGTTTTACTCATGCCGGGTTTCGAACTCGGGTCCGTACCGGTTTAAACAAACACTTATCACTCAGCCGACCAACCACTCCGCCACTTTGATTTTCTGGTAATAACAGAAAACAATTAATTCAAATATTCAATTTCAGAAGTTAAATTCAGTAATTGCGCCCAAATAGCAGTCGTCGGAAATCCCGACGACTTCGCCGTTTATTTACGTTTTCGCTCAAAGTAACCGAAGTCTTAACTCTCACAACGGTTATAACCGACGTCTGAACCCGCGACATCAGCCATAACCGCCGGAGAACTGCTGACTTCGAATTGAGACCGAATTCAGACCCCATTCATCTCGATACAACCCTATAAATTCACCCACAACTCGCCAGAAACATTTCACACTCAAATCGCACCCTTTCTCAGCGAAAACTCACTCGCCGGAAATATCTTATACTTCGCCGGAAAACCGAGTTTTTAATCTCCGAGCTTTACTGAACCCCCTAAACTTTTACCGAAGTCACCCACACCCTTTGTAAGCTTTCGGAGGACTCTCTGCTGCAAGATACTTGTCGCCGGAAAAAGATTGCTGTCGCCGGAGTTCTGCCGGAAAACAGAGTAAAACCAGTCGGTACTTTTCACGCCTAATTCCTTTCCTTTTTACTTTTATCTCGTCTGTAATTGATCATACAACGCTAAAGAAACTTGAATTAACATTTCGAACCAGTCAGTCGTCACTTCCGGTTAAAACCAGTGAAGAAGACGACATTTCGGTAATGGTTAAGTATAATTAAAATCAAGTTAATTACCGGGTTAGACACACAGTCCAGCGGTGGACTGTGTGCACTTTTAACGCTATGGTCTCGAGTTCGAGTATTGTCCCTCACACGCTGCCTTGATAAAAATTCCTTTTTCAGCAAACTGAACCGGGTTGATTTAAGTATATGTTAAGTATATTGATAACCGAGTTTATAACCAAGTGAGACACACAGTCCAGCGGTGGACTGTGTGTCCGCTAACCCACAGGTCCCGGGTTCGAGACCTGTGGAGCGCACCGGTTTTATGATTTAAATCGTTTTTAAAAATAAAGGATTTCTGTTTAATTCTAATTAATGTATATATGTAATTAAAATCGGATATATGACGGGTTAGACACGTAGCTCAGTTGGTAGAGCTGCGTGCACGCGTACGGGAGGTCTCGGGTTCGAGCCTCACCCAGCGCACAATAATATGCCTTCCGAACCAGTCAACGTCAGTCAAAGTCAAACGGTCAAAGTCAACTGTAGCAAAAATAAAATATTTTTTTATTATTTTTATTTAATTATTTTAATTAAAAATCAATTAAAAATACTTAAAAATAACATTTTTTTAAGGTTAGAAAATAGCCTCAAACTCACAAAAATACACCCAACAATCCTACTAAAATAGATTAATAAAACCCGTTTACTTACCAAACCATAATGCGATTTATCTAGGTTTAATCTCACTCGTGGTTAAAACCACTTCGCGTGCATTCAACGTCATCAACCGAACGCACCCAATGTGAGTGAATTCTTACAAACTCCCCTTTTTATTCATGTTTTGGGGTGTATCATGTGTCGCTTAAACTAATTCTCTTATGCAAATTCGTGCTATACCATTTTATGAACTAAATTAGAATGTAACTATTATTGGTTGTGATGTATTTCATATTGTCAAAGTTGTATGCAATTTATTTAGGCCCATCAGTTCCTCGTGGGAGACGAGAACAACGCGTGCCTTAAAACTCATTCATTAGGCCCATCAGTTCCTCGTGGGAGACGAGAACAACGCGTGCCTCAAAACTCATACATTAGGCCCATCAGTTCGTAAGAACAACGCGTGCCTCAAAACTCATTCATTAGGCCCATCAGTTCGTAAGAACAACGCGTGCCTCAAAACTCATTCATTAGGCCCATCAGTTCCTCGTGGGAGACGAGTCGAACAACGCGTGCCTCAAAACAATCATTTGGTGTTTGTATGTTCAATATTCAATATTATGTGTTGTGTGAATAAATTTACATCTACATTTACTCATATGTGGTATGCACATTATTTATAATCAATTGGATAAACTTGTTCAAATGTTTTTCCATAGGATTCACTCGCCAACATTATGTTGATCCAAAAACCTTTTTACACATGATACAGGTGGACAGGTTGAAGCAAGGAAAACATAGGATATGCCTTAGAAGAGAACCAAGAAGCTTAGACTGATAGTTAGAACATGTTGTATCATTTATTGTAAATTTCCATTAAATTGTATTAATGAATATGAAACATATAATAAATGTCATGAGCTTTGATGATAACCCAATTATGCCCCGATCACCTTTTCCGCTGCGGGTCGGGGTGTGACAGTCATTTTGGTCTAATGTCATACCGGAGGGTAAAATTGAAATATAAAAGTTTTCTAGCAAAAACCACTATAAGGGAAGTTGTGTTGAAAGATGTAATATAAGTTTTAACGAAAAGTAAGAATGAAATATTTGAATCCACTAACGGAATTCAAACATAAAAGAACTAAAGATATGAATGGAAGGTTTGAATCCATAGAAGGATTCAAACGTAAAAGAAAGCAAAGCATGAGTGAAAGATTAATATCCGTAGGCAAATACGGATCTAACACACAAGAGTAATATGTAAGAATGAGAAGACTAGAATTCTTAAGTAATTAAGTAAGAACAAAACACGTGGGATAGATTAGGAGTGATTAATAAAACATAAATAAGAATGAATTTATAGTTTAACTTCCTGAAAGGTCAACGAAGTTGGGATGATTAATTATAAGGCAAGTAATTATAAAATAGCTTGAAGGGTTTGATGCATGAAGTAATAATAACCCTTTTGAAAGTTATTGTAGTATTGAGAAAAGTATAGTTAAAGGAAAGAAATATTGGATAAACTACATGTTGCGCATGTTAACAAATAACTCATGAGAGTTGGGGCGAACAACAAGCTACGACCCAGATGTATGGTTTAAGTATGGATGGGAAAGTAAGGTTATGCAAGAAATGCTAAAACAATGAGATGATGTTTTTGTAAGCATTTTTGGTTTGGAGGTAAGTACATCACACACACCCCAAAATATGTAAACAATAAATAATAAATGGCAGTTTGACCTAGAAAATTCAAACTGTAAAAGTCGGTAAATAATTATTTATAAAATTTGAAGGTATTATGTAAGGAATGCAATGTGTAATATAGATACCCATTAGTAAGGGATTTACGAAGGAACATAGGTGAATTAACACCAAATACAATGAAGAACCAAGTAGAATTGGTATGTTAAAGAATGGTCATGTATTTACTCGTTAAGAATGGGTCAAACAGACTAATGATTTAAAGGAATCTAGAAAATGACTAATATGCAAACAAAATGTAAGAATTGTGTGTAGAACTGGTATATGTAATATGTAATAGCATACATGTAAGAAATTTATGAAAGAATGGTAGGTGCATAAGCACCGAGAAGAATGAATATTTGAAAGGAATGTATTAATAGTAAGTGCCGTCAGAAAATGCTAACTTTAATGCTAGGCTTATTGGCCATGTTCATCTGAACAAGACATTATTGAAAGGATGCACATAGGCGAAAGCTCAACAAATGAATGGATACGATTAATCCGAGTATCGCATGAACTCACGAAGACTCAGGCCGTTTCGGGCCACCGGACGGTGGGTTACGTAATGGAATCAAGGTTAGTAAGAGGTCTAGCACGCAACTATGATTAAGAATTAGTATATTAAATGATTTGTTTCAATGGGTAATGTAAGAAGGGAATCATGACATTAGAAAGATAACTCCAAAATTTTTCTTTTAGTAGAATTCATGATATTGATTAAGCGCTCACATGGAGCGCTCGCGATACATACCTGCTTAGTAGGGTAAGTGGTGCATGAAGGAAGTAAATTGTGTAATAATATGAGTGTGAAAGTAATTAGACAGAACGTTGATAATGGGATGTTGGGGCTTGCCCATGGTAAACAAAATGAAAATATCATATATGATATATGAATAGGATGAAATAGATAGATTTAATTCGATTAATAAGTGTACGAATGTATTAGACTTAAATAGAAAGATAGAACAAGCCATAACTTAGGCTTGTATGAGTAATAGCATACACTTGGGGAAAAAATTCAATGAATGAACAGCTAGAATGTGTGCTGGGACTAGCATTATAAAGTGAAGATGACACTAATAAGAGCTCTGGATAAAATTTCGACTATATGTAATTATGAAATAAAATTTTGCTTAATTAAAGAAGGTGGGGACAATATGAACAAATATGTTTATACATGAATAAAACTTTTGCCAAGATCCCGAATGTACCGATGCCGTAGTAAGCATCATGATTAGATAAAAATTAAGAATAGAATTGGTCAGGAAGGAATGAGAAAGGTTTCGGGGACGAAACCTCCTTAAGGGGGGTAGATTTGTAACACCCCATAACCCGAATGCTTGACTCGCTAGTATGGTTTCGTATGATATGGAATGAAAGGTGATAACTAAGTTATTTAACTTAGTTAGAACTATAGGTCTTATGGTAAAATACAAGGATTTGTGGTAAATGTGATAAATGGCAAACCAGGGGGACTAGAAGTAGCAAGCTGGCAATCATTAAAATTCAGATTTTTATAAGTGTGTGTGTGTGTGTTCAGTATGTCTGTCGACACACACATGAAGAAGAATTAGGGTTCTTCCCCACAACTTCACAAATTAATGAAATTGAACAAGGATGTGAGGCCAAATCAATGCATGAATGAAGAATCATTACCATCTCATCTTAATGAACATATGGTAAGTTGAAATTTCCGATTTGGTGACTATTCATGAAGTGGGTTAGGATAAATCCGTGAAATTGGTTGAAATTAGAATGAATACTTGTTAATGCTATCATGTGGAAGTTGAATCATGGTTAAATTTTTGTTATTGGATGATTTAGATTGAAACCCCTTGCATGAGAGTGAAGATGATAAACATGTAGATGTAATATTGTGATTTTGTGATGCACAAGGTGTTATATGATAGATTATGATAGATAAACTTGATGTAGAAATGATGATTATGTGATTTTTCTTGAATGTGATGGTTCATGAGATGAATCAGGAAGAACATGCTTAAAATACTTGTACATTATGCTTAGAAGTGTTTGATGAAATGTCTAAATGACAATAATATGTGAAATTAGATGCAAGCAATGATTGAACCTGTATAGAAAGTGACAATGATATACTTGTTAGTAAAACAAGTTTAGGAGTGTAGTTCATAAGTATATGTGAAACGTAATTGATGATGTGATTCGGTAAAAGAGTACTTTAAGGAACTAGTACCCTATGTTTGAATGGTGGTGTACACCATAAGTTGGATGTGTGACTTAATGATAGTTAGAAACGGATGTGTATGAAATGTACATAATGTCATTAATATGGCCTAATATGGTGACACGAACATATGAGGTTATGTCGAAAGTTCATATGATAAACGTTGACTTCTGAAAGTCAACTGCGCATAAGAAGCATGGTTAGACTTGTTGTCGCAATTGTAAGATTATAGAAAGTCATACGGTATGTGATATATCAATATGTGTTATATGTGATGACATGATGAATAATACGAGTTTGTAAAGATATGATTTGAGTATATGCCTTATGCTTGTTATGATTGACTTACGAAAGTCAAATGTGAGTTATGCATTTGATACGATCGTTAATATGTACAATCGTGTATGCTAACAAGAATGTGATTGCGATGACATGAAAGTATAGGGATCATGTCAAGATGGATGGAAGCATGGAAGGCTAACGGGTCAAAAAGGAGGCAAGGTAACGGATGTGAATTCGAACGCTAAGGTAAGTGATTTCTGGAATCACTCTTTAAATACTTTAAGGGAAATGTTTTATTTTATTGTTGAAGAAACTTATGGGAATGTAAGAACAATGGAGGTACCTAGATGAGTTTTATGATATTGGGTTGATAATGGTCAACTAAATTGAATGGTGAATGATATAAACCGAATGGAGAAAATCCAAGTAGTAAGCTATCGCTTAAACGACATAATTAAAGTACAATTAAACTTGTGCACATGTAGAATTTATTGTTAAAGTGAGATACGGTAGTGTAAAGAGGAACGGGACCTCGTTAGATGCTAAATGTTTAATTTGAAATGAATCAGAATAGGTATGAACGAACGGAACTCGAAATGGGTCAAATAAGCTGCAGCCCCAAATCAGCAGCAGCTGACCGTAAGCTACGGTAGCTAACCATAGCTTACGGTAGAGGATTAATATTTGGCAGATCTTGGCTACCGTAAGCTACGGTAGGCAGGCCGTAGCTTACAGCGGGTTTAGCCAACTGTCTAATTATTTTTTTTTCTTGTATCGACTAATTTCGGCTCCAACCCGGCATCCCATAAGATGTCTTTAAGGCTATTAAATGATGTTAGACTTGTAAAACTAAAGTACGAATATTGACGAATAGCGAGTATGCGATTTAGGCACGGCAATTGCATGTGAATAAGCACACATGACATGTATGTAAGTATATGGATGTGTGCGAGGGTAAGCAGGGATTGTAACTATTAAATGTAGATTAGTGATATGTGCCTACGCGAAGTTGGAGGTCTGTAATACGCTGAGATTATGTCTTACTAACTGTATTACTAATGAGAATGAAACATGAATGCAGGTATGTAAGTGTTGGGATTTCGAAGGTGCGAAGTCTGGTGTAAAGAATAAATTTAGAAGGATATAATTATGGAATAGTAAACATAGTTAGAACGCTATGTAGATATTGATTAATTATATATTCACTTAATTATGTAAGATGTCACCCGTTACTAACGTGTTTGTTATGTATGTGGTGACTGCAGATTAGTCAGATCAACATCACCACCATGGGGGATATGTGGACGAAGATCGAGTCAAAGAACAGGGATTGTACGTGAAGAGTGGTCTTATAGCGTGTACTTTGTATTTCATTTAGCAAGTTAATCAATAAGGAATGTAGTAAATCTTTTCCAGAAAGTGTCCAATAATTTATTAATGAACCTTTAAGTATGTTATATAGTTAATAAAGAAAGAATTTTACGGTTCATATTTCCGCTACGTCGTTTTGGGTCAAAATGCGTTTAGGGTGTTACAGAGGCGCGAGCGAAAGAATTTTCACCTTCCAAGCATTAAGCTTGTTGTAAAACCTTTTGATCATCGATTACCAATGTTTCATTCGCTTCCTATTTGTTCCAATTGAAAGAATGAGGAACATAAACGAAAACAACCCTACGCCACACTTCAAAACTTGAGCCATTTCTTCCAGTTCTACTTTGTCAACACCAACCCCAAAAACTTAGCTCTTCTGCAAGTTTACCCTAGCCCCGTAAGGATGCTAAAAACTCTAAGGAACCTGTTTAAAGTTTCTGCATTTTTAGTTACACTCACACAAGAAATTTACATCGTCTGCATAGCTTAGATGTGTTAAATGAGGATCAATATTTGGCATCCTTACCTCGGTAATTAATCCTTCTTATCGGCTCTTTTCATCAGCAAGTCTAGGACCTTAAGAGCGATAATAAACAAAGAAGGCGATAAAGAGTCTCAATGACAAAAAAAAAAACTAGTAAATAATAAATCATACCATAAAATTAGTTATTTGATTTTATATATTAACTAGTTGTAGTCATGAATTTTGATGTGATCTAACTATAATCAAATTAGTTACTCGATTTTTAAATTAACTAGTTGTAATCATGATTAAGTTTTCGAAACAACAAAAACTAGTAAATTACAAACTAGGCCATAAATTTAATATATACAATACTTACCCGCTACCTTAAAGTTAAAAATAATTAAATTATATATATTTATACTTATATAGAACATAGAACTATTAAAACTATACTATATTATATTAATATTATATAATATAACAATTGCAGTTGTATAAACACTAACTTGTTTTTTGCTTTTTTTTCCTTTTTATTTACTATTATATTTTTGTTTTTATTTACTTTTCTTCTTTTGTCTTTATTATTATTTTTTTATATCTTCACCCTTTAACTTTAGTGTTAATAATTACAATCTTTTAACTTTCTAAAATTTTGTAAACAAGTTTTACGTGTTTATTTTTATTTACATATTTGTATAAATTCAAATTGATTTATGTTCAGACGTAAATTTTTCCCGGTAATAAGTTGGGTAAAATATAACATATACCTTATGCTTATTATTATGTACGTTTTAAGTTGGTCTACGTTTTAATATAAATTTTATTTTATTTTTTCTATAAATGAGTCGGGTAAAATATCATGCTTATTTTTATGTACGTGTTCAAATGGTCTACGTTTTCACGTAAAGTTTGTCCGTAAACACGTCGAATCAAATATAATACGTTTTCATTAAACACTATAAATTCGAGTCACTTTACGTTTCGACACCGCCACAACACGCCGTAACTATTTTCAGTTGGTCTACTTTTTAACGTAAATTACAATTAGGAAGTTATTCGGATAGTGCTTTTATCCTATTAGTTTTTTTGTTTCTTTCTTATTTTTTTCCTATTTTTATATTTTAGTTTTTTTTGTTTAGTGTTTTAGTTTTAGGTTCTTTTTCATTAAAGTTATATTTAAGATAACATTTACGTTTTCATTTACAGCTAATTTAAGATCATTTCGTCCCGTTATCCAATTTAAAATTATTTTTATGGTTTTCAGTCGATTTAAAACATGTATCGATATTCTTTTTAACATATTTTTTTCGATTAGTATACTGAACCAAAATAGATATCGACCGAAACCCTGCAGCATAGAACGTATAATCTTAGTAGTTTACAATACAAAATACAGAAATTCATTGGGATTTAACGGTCATTGGGATTAAATGGTTATGGTAACATGTAATAATACAAAAATATAATATTTTTGTGTAGTGTAGAATTAAAATGGAAATGGGTTACGTGGCATTTTTTTGGGCAGCAGGTAAAAAAACTCGTGATTGCTTTAATGAGCGAAATATCTGTTATGACGTCGCCTGTACGCTTTGACTCATGATCTAGTAGGATAACTTGCATCTAAACCCCTCGAAGTTGTGGTTATTGTCATTTCAACCTTTCATTTATGGTTATTGCCATTTCAACCTTTTATTACGTTTAAAAAAACTTAGAAAGTACTAGTTTCTTTTATTAGGTTGTAAACATGTATACTACACTCGTTTGAATTAAAAAATATTAAATAGTTATTAATAAATGAACAAATTATGAAAAGAAATATTAAACAATTGAAATATTCATAACTTAACTGCTAATAAAAATGAATAACATACAGTTGAAACAAAAAACAAAAAGGATTTTTTAAGTTACTTATTTATTATATGTAGCTTGGGATCACAGAAAAATATGACTTGTGATATGTAGTGCAATAGATTTTTTTTTGAACGACAGATTTATTTTAATCATTGTGTGACTTGAATTCAATGTTTCCTCCTTCCAAACTCAAGTGTTTAAAGGCTTTATATTTGCTCAATGGACCACCACCTCGTCGCTATACAACAGTTATTTATTTATTAATTTAATTATAACTTAGTGTTAAATATGAGTAAAAGTTTATATTATCTCAACAATAATAAAAATAACTTGAATATGTTTAATTGCATGAAATTTAAATTTATGGTGACTTGCAACAAATTTTTCTTCTAATTTTGGAGTACTTATATTTAGTTTTTAATGTTAAACAATATAACCCAAATTGACTCGTTCGTAAGAAAGTCGGTTGTAGTTGCCACATCTACAAAACATATATAAACATATGCAAGAACTAAACTAAGATACAAAATAAGTTACAATAAGAATAATATAAAATAATTACTAGAGTACTTTCAGCTATAATGATATAGCAAATAACTACCATAAGATTCAATAAAGCTTAATAAATATTAGAGATTTGAATATATACATATATGACTGGATGTTTATTTAATTAAATCTAAATTGCTATAAAATCATTTTCAGCTTGTAGAATTAAAAAAATATGATTGAACAATCTAATTGATAAAAAACAAAATTTTGATTTAAATCTATAGGTAAAAATTGAAACGATCAATCAATTTGTCTAAAATAGTGGAGTTGATTAAAATGTAAAAGCAGTTTGATAATAATAATAACCATCCGTAGTAAAAGTTTATTTTTTTAATATGTTAAATGTAAAAAAAATAACTATTCATAGTTAATTACATTTAATTCATTTAGTTAAAGATATAACCACTACCCATAATTAATGTATATTAAATATATAAATATAGATCTTTTAATTTTAATATCATTATTTAATAGAAAAGAGATCCAACGTTTTAGTTATTTCATCAGGTGTCTCCTTTAGAAGAGAGATTCGACGTTTTGCCGTAAACTATCACCAAAATGTGTTGAATCAGACCTATGTGTGACAGTTTTAACTAATCACAGATATGTCTGATTCGTCACATTCTGGTGATAGTTTACGACAAAATCTATCTAAAAATCCTCGTTAACTCTTTTAATAAGTGGAGAATTTCAACATCGTTTAGGATCATCTATAATAAAATTTTTAGGTATTAAGTCTATTCCTTCACCAAGTTATTACGTTCGTAATAGGCTGCAAATTATGCTGGAAAACGCAGCCTGAACCTTTGTTACGAAAAAATCATTTAAAATATCAAACCACGTCAAAAAATTATAATTCCAGTGGGGTTTGAACGATATTATCTGGAACTACATCATAGACTCAAGAAACACTGATTTTCATTCAATTTTGAGACGACTACAGTCCACACAAGTCAGCTGTAACTTTCTAGACAGAAGTTTTTTCGTTACCCAACTTCCTAAAACAATTTTTATAGTTTTAAACACATACTTAACAATAAAAAATGACATATATACATCATCTACAACAGGTTATGATCAAAATTTTGATTATACATCACCTAATTCATCAAGAACCAACAAATCAATCAATAATCCTACCAAAATTCTTATAAAAATCAAAACCCTAAGTAGTAACCGAACACATATGCGACCAAACACTAAACCAACATAGTTTCTAACAATCTTAGACTTCAAGCATCATCATAAGTTACCGGGTTTAGGTTGTGGGATCGGGTTGGGTCGAGTAATGGGTTTCGATTACTTCGTATATAAATTCCGAATAATTATGTATAATAATATCTCGAGTTTAGATAGTTATATATATATATATATACACATTTAAAGTATTTTGTTAAATTTACGACGTGAGATATAAAGAAAAACGTATACACACATAAATAAGTAATCGCAAAGGTAACGTTGTTAACCTTGGAAATACGAGTTTCATATCATCTCCAAGTTGAAAGAAATTTTGTCCCGAAATTGGAGGACGAATTGAATCCATAATCGATGCATGAACGCATTATAATGATCACCCGAACTAGGGGGTCATGAGGTATGTCAAAAATCCCAATTTGGTGACATTATGAATTTAAGTTGATTTCATGGATTTCAATCCATGTATGAATTTCAGTAATTGAAGTAAGATAAGAGATGAATACTTGCTTAGGAACAAACCCTTATTGAAGAATTTGAATAGATTGTTATGAATTGGGTGTTTGGATAGTTTACCACTCCTAGTTAAATGGGTATTGATAACATGATGAAATTGATGATATATAAGTGTTTATGATAAGTATGATATGTATGTATAAGATATTCGAACAAATTAGAGGTTCGAATAGATGTTCATACATGACTTGAAATGGGTTTTGATGATAAGATGAGATTTATGTTAAACACATGTTAATAGATGCTTAAAATCATCATGTGAATGTTAATGTTTAAAGTATTTGGCTAAGTTTAATGTTTGGGTAAATCCCATATATATGATGCAATGGGTTGTTTCATAGTGATGAAACAATCCCAGGTTCTTGTATAAGATTGATAAATTTGATATAAATCCGTAAGGTGGAATAGTCGTGTTAGATGATGACTAACCTAACCATCTTACGAATGATAAATGATAGTTTGACGCTTGACAAGCTAGGTGGAGACTTGGGAAGAAGCGGGTCAAATGGAACAAGTACGCGGAAGAAGGCATACTTGGAATTCAAGGTAAGCAAAGCTTACAACCTTAAAATAGTAGAATTACTTATGTAGTTGGAATAAACGTTTTGGGTATTCGGAGCAAGATTCTGAAATATAAAAGTTCCAATACAGACATATATGGTTGGAATAAGTGAAAATAGTATTAAACCATGATTTATGGTAAAAAGGATAAAACGGTATATTAGTCTTGTGATGACGACTAAATAAGAAGTTTTGAAAAGGATACCATATGGCGTAAGCCATAATGGGTCAAACGAATTAAGAGATAAAATTTAAGTAATATGATCATGTGGTTTAAACTGAAACTGATACATGATTAGATGGTAAATAAATACCATATCATAATGATAAAATGGTCATTTAGACCAAATGGATCAAATGGTGATGATATCACCATTTGACAACAATATATAATGAACGCTTATCGAGTTTTTGTAATCATAGGGAAATGGCGTTTGGTTTGCATCGCTATTAGTTAGTAACTAGTAGTGCAAAGTAATTAAACGGGTCAATGCTATGACCTGAGTCAGGTATGTGTTATGGGTCAAACTCTCATTTAGGAATTCAAGGTCCGATGAGAGTTAAATGAGTCATGAATGAATATCGGATTACCCAAAGCAAGGTAAACCGCATAATATAAATGGTAGATATCGGGTTTATAGGAACCTATTCGTTTTAAATAAGATTACAATTCAAATGTGCTCTTTTGGTCAAATTATGCGATCGAATGTCCTTCGTCGTAAAACAGAGGTCTAAGTTGACCAAAATGCCCTCAATTAATAAAACAAGTAAACGGCCTTGAGGGTAGTTAAAAATGAGTTTTATAAGAAGGTTTAGTGTAATAGCAAATGGCATAAACCGTTTTGGCTCAATGCCTCATATTGGTCTTTTTCGTAAAATGTCAACCGAAGGGTAAAATTTGAAAATATAACATTTTCTATAACCAATCCACCTCAAGTATAGTTGTGGTAGAAGATAAATAGATATTTAAGTATTAAAAAGAGAAATAAGGTAAGAGGGAGTGTGATTTATGCTTATGCGCTTAAATCTCTTAATAGGTCAAAATGAATATGTGCATAAACAGAATACGTAATTCATAAGTATTAAGAATCCGGGTTAAGGATTTCATGTCACACCCCGACCCGCAGCGGAAAAGGTGATCGGGGCATGATTTGGTTATCATCAAAGCTCATGACATTTATTAAGCGTTTCATATTCATTAATACAAATTAAATGAAATTTTACAATAAATGTTACAACATGATCTAACTAACAATCTAAACTTCTTTGTTCTCTTCTAAGGCATATCCTATGTTTTCCTTGCTTCAACCTGTTCACCTGTATCATGTGTAAAAAGGGTTTTTGGATCAACATAATGTTGGCGAGTGAATCCTATGGAAAACATTTGAACAAATTTATTTAACTTGATTATGAAATATGTGCACAACCAAACATGAGTAAAGTTAGATGTAACTTATTCAACAATCATAAGATATTAAATGAAACACTCATGAACAATAATGGAACAATTAGAGGCACGCGATGCTCAACTCGTCTCTTACGAGGAACTGAGGGGCCTGATGAATAAATTGCATAAACATGATAATATGAATGACACAACTACAAACAATATAAACTCAATGATACACACATGAACAATAATGAATTTGATTTGAAGCACGCGATGTTCTACTCGTCTCCCACGAGGAACTGATGGGCTTAATGTAGGAGTTTCATATAATTTGACAAAAGGAAATAAGTAAATCACAACAATAAAAACAATCTAAGTTTAAGTCATGATGTGGTATGGCACAAGTTTAAATAAATAAATTAATTATTTTCATAACACATGACACACCCCAAAACGTGTAATTTAAAAGGGGGAGTTGTAAGATTCACTCACAGTGGGTGCGTTCGGTTGATGATGTTGAATGCACGCGAAGTGGTTTTAACCACGAGTGAGATTTAACCTAGATAAATCGCATTATGGTTTGGTAAGTAAACGGATTTTATTAATCTATTTTAGTAGGATTGTTGGGTGTATTTTTGTGAGTTTGAGGCTATTTTCTAACCTTAAAAATGTTATTTTTAAGTATTTTTAATTGGTTTTTAATTAAAATAATTAAATAAAAATAATAAAAAAAATTGATTTTTTTCTGACCGTTGACCAGCCCGTTGACCGTTGACCTGACCGTTGACCGGTTCGAATGCGGAACACAAGTGCGCTGAGTGAGGCTCGAACCCGAGACCTCCCGTACGCGTGCACGCAGCTCTACCAACTGAGCTACGTGTCTAACCCGTTATATATCTGATTTTAATTATATATATATATTAATTAGTTTAAACCGAAAATCATTTTATTTTAAAAACAGTTTTAAGCGAACCGGACGTGCACTCCACAGGTCTCGAACCCGGGACCTGTGGTTTAATCTAACACACAGTCCACCGCTGGACTGTGTGTTTAACATGTTATATAATTTGATTTTTATTAAACTTAAATACAATTTAGTTATTTCCCTTTCTGCCTTATTAAAAAGAATAGATAATTGTTCGAGTCGGTGCAGTAGACCGGACTCGAACTCGTGACCTGTGATATAAACAAACACACAGTCCACCGCTGGACTGTGTGTCTAACTTGGTTATTATTCCGATTATTAATATACTTAACATATAATTGTGGCGACCCGGTTCGGTTTAACAAAAAATGATTTTTATTAAGGCAGCGTGTGTGAAACGGGATTCGAACTCGAGACCTTTGCGTTTTATGTGCACACAGTCCACCGCTGGACTGTGTGTCTAACCCGAGTAATATCCTGATTTATATTATACTTATATGATACAGCGGTGACATCGTCTTCTTCATCCAGTTATAATCAGATATAATGTCTGACTGGTTCGAGTTTTTATTCAAGTTTCATTAACGTTTTACAGTTCATTAAGGTGAGATAAGGGTGAAAAGATAAAGAAAATAAGCGAAGAGGTATACCGACTGGACCCTCTGTTTTCCGGCAGAACTCCGGCGACAGCAATTCCTTCCGGCGACGAGTTCCTTGTAGCAGCGAGTCTCCAGGAAGCTTACAAAGGGTGTGGGTATCTCCGGTATAAGCTCAGAGGTTCAGTGAGGTTCAGAAATGAGGAAATCGGTTTTCCGGCGACGAACAGAAAAGTTCCGACGAGGGAGTTTTTGCCGAGAAAGAGTGTGGTTTTGAGCGAAAAGGTTTTCAATGGGTAGAGGGTGAATTTATAGGGGAAATTCGAGATGCACTTGGTCTGATTTCCGACTGTATTCATCGATTTAAATTTTCCGGCGGTTATGGTTTGGTCGCGGACTTCAAACATCGGTTATAACCGATGTCTTAATACTAGTTTACGTTATAACTGAAAGTGTTGTTAAAAGTTCGCGAGATTACCGGGATTCCGACGACTGAACTATTGGGCGCCGGTTTTGAATTCGTAACGTCATTATATCAATTAAATGATTTCAATATATAACAAACAAAATCCGTGGCGCAGTGGTTTATGTGAGGTGTGTTAAGACATGTTTCCGGACCGGTACAGACCCGGGTTCGAAACCCGGCAGAGTACTTTTGTTTTTATTTTGCGATTTTCAACAGTTTTTCAAAAACTAAATATATATTCCCGTATAATAATCGATTACGTATCGTTTAAAAATATTTTGGGCATTTAATTCGCAACGAAATTTTTGACTGACTGTTCGGTTGATAAACGGAGCGGGTTTGGTAAATCCGTTTTTGACGGATGTTATAGTATCCCCTGCTTTTTAGAAATTTCGTCCCGAAATTTAAATAATGATATGTTTTGACTAAAAGGATGGTGATGTTTTGTTTGACAGTTGTATGCTCAGAAAAAATGAGGGTTTAAGTTTTTGTTCGAGGCGGTAACGTTCCTTGTAAGGGTTAAGTACCCTATTCAGGAATCGCTTTTTGTTGCCTACTGTATAAGTATTGATAAGCAGAAATGATTTGCTAAAAATGGTATCATGCATAAGAATTTAGATACGTTTGGGAAAGTATGGTTATATCCTAAGGCAAAACTTCTAACACTACAACCTATCTGGAACATAAATAAAAACACAACAACTGATATTTGAACATAAGTAAACACAACAGCTAATATTCAAACATGAATAAACACATCAGCAAATATTTGAACATGAATAAACACATCAGCAAATATTTGAACATGAATAAACACAACAGCAAATATTTGAATCCACATTCTGATAGCATATATGTTTGAATGATGGAAGTTCCTCTCTCGTTTGTTATGATGGAGAGGTTAGTTTATGTAGAAATGGATCACAATCCAATCTCTTTAAATAACATGATGATATAAATGTAACACAATTCCAACCAAGGCAATACTAAATCCTACATGGAACTTCTCATAACCGCCTGATAATGCCTCTGATCCTTTGGCAAGAATACTTATATATAGGAAGTACCAGCGGCGTATCCACCATATTCTTGCCAAATTTTCATTAGTTTTATCCACAAGTTATGATTGGTTACCAAGAAACTAATAAATCCTACATAGAACTTCTCATAACCGTCCGATAATGCCTCTGATCCTTTGACAAGAATACTTATATATAGGAAGTACCAGCGGCGTATCCACCATATTCTTGTCAAATTTTCATTGGTTTTATCAGTGAATTATGATTAGTCCTATAACTCTACAACCAATACAACAAACATAAAATACTGAAATGAAACATATCTGTGTGATCAAGGCTCAATCGAACGGAGCCGATCGTATTGCATGTACTGAAAATGAAATGGATGTGCGCTCAAGGCTCAATCAAACGGAGCCGAACGTATTGAATGTACTGAAATTGAAATTGTGTGCTCAAGGCTCAATCAAACGGAGCCGAGCGTATTGCATGTACTGAAAATGAATAACTTAACCACACAAACAGCCTATGCATGGAACCTCTCATAACCGCCTGATAATGCCTCCGATCATTTGACTTTATCCGCCAGTTATGGTTAGTTCGATGCGACTCTACAACAAACACCACAACCACAAGATACTGATAATGAAATTGTCTGTGCGCTCAAGGCTCAATCAAACGGAGCCGAACGTATTGAATGGAATTGTATGTGCGCTCAAGGCTCAATCAAACGGAGCCGAACGTATTGAATATACTGAAATTGAACAACTTAATCTAAACAACCATCACACAAACAGCCTATGCATGGAACCTCTCATAATCGCCTGATAATGCCTCCGATCATTTGACAAGAATACTTATATATAGGAAGTACCATCGGCGTATCCACCATATCCTTGTCAAATGTTCATTGACTTTATCCGCAAATTATGGTTGGTTCGATGCGACTCTACTACAAACACCACAACCACAAGATACTGATAATGAAATTGTATGTGCGCTCAAGGCTCAATCAAACGGAGCCGAATGTATTGCATGAACTGGAAATGTAAATTGAAATGTGCGCTCAAGGCTCAATCAAACGGAGCCGAGCGTATTGCATGTATTGAAATGTAAAATGAAATAACCGATCAAGGCTCAAACAAACGGAGCCGATCGTGCGGGCACGCCCTGATCAACCGCATAATAAAATGGGGATCAAACTCAACCTCGATGGATGGGGAGCTGCGGCTCGGCAAAAGCATATACTGAAAACAATATATAATATATAATATACCATAATTACTCTAACAGTCTACACATGTGATAAAGAAAAACATAAAACTAAACGATAGGAGTTGAATCTGGATCTTCGGCGAAGAGGACTAGTTGAGTATCTTCATCTGGGCCGTCATTATCTTCGACAGGATTGGCGTTGATATTGAAGACTCTTCCTCTTAATGGTGGCATAGTGGTTGGGTTTTCTTGGTTTACTTGGTTAACTGGGTTTGATTGGGCTTGAGTGTTGATAACGTTAACCAATTGAGGGCATGTGTTTCTAAAGTGGGTAGGGTCGCCACAATTGAAACAGGCTCGCGCATATGGGAACATGGGGTATTGGGGTTGGTGATAAGTTTGGGCCATGTTTTGAGTAGGGGAAAATGTTTGGTCTTGAAAGGTGCGACAAACATTGCTCAAATGACCATAGCGTCCACAAGTTGCACATAGACGGCAAGGTAGGGTATGGGGATGGTGATAAAAACAGTTTTTGCATCGAGGGTGAGGTCCAAGATATGGTTTCTTATCTGGGTAAGCTGAGTTGGGTGCCACTTGGGTGATTGGGATAGCTCGAATGGGTATAGCGTGTAAAACTGGTTGATTTCGTTGGGTCGCAGCGAAAAGTCGCCCGACTCTTCTTCTCTTAGGATTGGGTTGAGAAGGGGATTCAGTTTGATTGGGGTCGGAAGTTTCAGTCGGTTCTTTATCCTTCTTCTTCTCCTCCTTGAAGTCTTCGTTTCGGATTCGGTTCTCGGTGAGCTCTGTTGCTAGCTCCATCGCTGCTTCTAAAGTTGCAGGCTTGATACTTATAATAGGGTCTTGAATCTTTGACGGAAGACCACGAATGTAGTGCTCGATCAAACGGTAGAGGGGAGCGAACATGTTGGGAACCATTTGATGTAACTCGAGGAATCTTTTGTTGTAGGTGATGTGGTCTCCTTCCACTTGCTTCAATGAGTAAAATTCATCCTCTAACTTCTTGATTTCGCTCCTTGGGCAAAATCGTCCGGTCATGATTTCCTTCAATTCGTTCCAAGTTAAGGATATAGCATCTTCCACACCTCGTTTTGCCTTCTCTGTGTTCCACCAAGTAAGTGCTATCCCATATAGTCGACCGGTAGCATAACGCACTTTGCGATCATCAGGGCAATCGCAATTTAGAAAAGTGTTCTCAATTTCTTCAAACCAATGGTGAAGAGCAGTGACGCCTTCAGTCCCTTTGTATTTCGGAGGGTCGCATGATTTGAAGTGCTTGTAGGTGCATTTAGTGATATTTGGGGGAGAGTTGATAATGTTTTGGTTTGCTTGATGGACAGGATTTGCGGTGAGTGCTTGCTGAACTTGGATTACAATATTGGGTATTACGGCTGCCATTTGTTGAGCGATTAAGGCAGCCATGCGTTCGCGAGCTTTTCTTGCTCTCGTCTTCCTACGGGCGAGGTTAGAAGACATCTACAAGGAATACATGACAAGAGTATGAGTTGGATGCTTTTGAGATCATGGGTCGCATTCAAGAACGAACATTCATAAAATAATTATAGATAAATACTACATCCATAGGATGTCTTGGGTTTGCTCGTTGTTAGGCCCTACATGCCGCCATACTTTACCTGTGTAATCATGTGGGCCCCCATGAATACCGGTTTTTCATATGGTTCGCACGGGTTTGCCAGGTTGCGTACACAAAAACCCGGAGAAAATCGAGAAATATGTATACAACGTGTGATATTCGGAATGTGTCCAGGTGTAGACACGGTGACAACTCAAAGTAGGGTTAGTTCGAACGACGTTTGGTGTGGCATGCTTTGGCCTAATAGGTCCTTCGTACTCTCATCGTTGGTCCCCAGGTAGGCAAACTGGTCCGTTATATTGGATTTATACGAATGCCAGCCTAGACAGGACGTTCCGACTACCGGTACTTGTACCCTTCCAGTTACTACATGCCCGTCGCAGAACTTACTTTGATGAGATTTGAAAATTGCACAAAATCTTTGGATAATGAGAATATGAAAATAAATTGAATACATGAACATCGATATATGTATAATGAATATGTATATATGTATAATGAATATGTATATAAGCATGTATGTTTGACTGAAATGTAAACAAATATGAAACAAATAAATATCACAAGTTTGTATGTAACCACCTAATCAATTAAAATTTAGGCAGACTATAGTATAGGCTCTAAGGGTCTAATAACCTATCCTATATCCCTATAGTCATGGCTCTGATACCAATCTGTCACACCCCGACCCGCAGCGGAAAAGGTGATCGGGGCATGATTTGGTTATCATCAAAGCTCATGACATTTATTAAGCGTTTCATATTCATTAATACAAATTAAATGAAATTTTACAATAAATGTTACAACATGATCTAACTAACAATCTAAACTTCTTTGTTCTCTTCTAAGGCATATCCTATGTTTTCCTTGCTTCAACCTGTTCACCTGTATCATGTGTAAAAAGGGTTTTTGGATCAACATAATGTTGGCGAGTGAATCCTATGGAAAACATTTGAACAAATTTATTTAACTTGATTATGAAATATGTGCACAACCAAACATGAGTAAAGTTAGATGTAACTTATTCAACAATCATAAGATATTAAATGAAACACTCATGAACAATAATGGAACAATTAGAGGCACGCGATGCTCAACTCGTCTCTTACGAGGAACTGAGGGGCCTGATGAATAAATTGCATAAACATGATAATATGAATGACACAACTACAAACAATATAAACTCAATGATACACACATGAACAATAATGAATTTGATTTGAAGCACGCGATGTTCTACTCGTCTCCCACGAGGAACTGATGGGCTTAATGTAGGAGTTTCATATAATTTGACAAAAGGAAATAAGTAAATCACAACAATAAAAACAATCTAAGTTTAAGTCATGATGTGGTATGGCACAAGTTTAAATAAATAAATTAATTATTTTCATAACACATGACACACCCCAAAACGTGTAATTTAAAAGGGGGAGTTGTAAGATTCACTCACAGTGGGTGCGTTCGGTTGATGATGTTGAATGCACGCGAAGTGGTTTTAACCACGAGTGAGATTTAACCTAGATAAATCGCATTATGGTTTGGTAAGTAAACGGATTTTATTAATCTATTTTAGTAGGATTGTTGGGTGTATTTTTGTGAGTTTGAGGCTATTTTCTAACCTTAAAAATGTTATTTTTAAGTATTTTTAATTGGTTTTTAATTAAAATAATTAAATAAAAATAATAAAAAAAATTGATTTTTTTCTGACCGTTGACCAGCCCGTTGACCGTTGACCTGACCGTTGACCGGTTCGAATGCGGAACACAAGTGCGCTGAGTGAGGCTCGAACCCGAGACCTCCCGTACGCGTGCACGCAGCTCTACCAACTGAGCTACGTGTCTAACCCGTTATATATCTGATTTTAATTATATATATATATTTAATTAGTTTAAACCGAAAATCATTTTATTTTAAAAACAGTTTTAAGCGAACCGGACGTGCACTCCACAGGTCTCGAACCCGGGACCTGTGGTTTAATCTAACACACAGTCCACCGCTGGACTGTGTGTTTAACATGTTATATAATTTGATTTTTATTAAACTTAAATACAATTTAGTTATTTCCCTTTCTGCCTTATTAAAAAGAATAGATAATTGTTCGAGTCGGTGCAGTAGACCGGACTCGAACTCGTGACCTGTGATATAAACAAACACACAGTCCACCGCTGGACTGTGTGTCTAACTTGGTTATTATTCCGATTATTAATATACTTAACTATATAATTGTGGCGACCCGGTTCGGTTTAACAAAAAAATGATTTTTATTAAGGCAGCGTGTGTGAAACGGGATTCGAACTCGAGACCTTTGCGTTTTATGTGCACACAGTCCACCGCTGGACTGTGTGTCTAACCCGAGTAATATCCTGATTAATATTATACTTATATGATACAGCGGTGACATCGTCTTCTTCATCCAGTTATAATCAGATATAATGTCTGACTGGTTCGAGTTTTTATTCAAGTTTCATTAACGTTTTACAGTTCATTAAGGTGAGATAAGGGTGAAAAGATAAAGAAAATAAGCGAAGAGGTATACCGACTGGACCCTCTGTTTTCCGGCAGAACTCCGGCGACAGCAATTCCTTCCGGCGACGAGTTCCTTGTAGCAGCGAGTCTCCAGGAAGCTTACAAAGGGTGTGGGTATCTCCGGTATAAGCTCAGAGGTTCAGTGAGGTTCAGAAATGAGGAAATCGGTTTTCTGGCGACGAACAGAAAAGTTCCGGCGAGGGAGTTTTCGCCGAGAAAGAGTGTGGTTTTGAGCGAAAAGGTTTTCAATGGGTAGAGGGTGAATTTATAGGGGAAATTCGAGATGCACTTGGTCTGATTTCCGACTGTATTCATCGATTTAAATTTTCCGGCAGTTATGGTTTGGTCGCGGACTTCAAACATCGGTTATAACCGATGTCTTAATACTAGTTTACGTTATAACTGAAAGTGTTGTTAAAAGTTCGCGAGATTACCGGGATTTCGACGACTGAACTATTGGGCGCCTGTTTTGAATTCGTAACGTCATTATATCAATTAAATGATTTCAATATATAACAAACAAAATCCGTGGCGCAGTGGTTTGTGTGAGGTGTGTTAAGACATGTTTCCGGACCGGTACAGACCCGGGTTCGAAACCCGGCAGAGTACTTTTGTTTTTATTTTGCGATTTTCAACAGTTTTTCAAAAACTAAATATATATTCCCGTATAATAATCGATTACGTATCGTTTAAAAATATTTTGGGCATTTAATTCGCAACGAAATTTTTGACTGACAGTTCGGTTGATAAACGGAGCGGGTTTGGTAAATCCGTTTTTGACGGATGTTACATTTCAAGCTAAATATGTAGATAAATGCTTTACGGATATTTAGAAACAAGTTTCGAGTAAAACGGATGAAAATCGAGTGAGTTACGGAAACTGTCGTAACTAAAACAGGAAATAAGAGAAAATCTGCAGCAAGCCACCGTAAGCTACGGTGGCCTACCGTAGCTTACGGTAGGCAGCTGCTGTAATGGTACAAAAGGTTGGGACCGTAAGACAGAAGGTCTGGGCCGTAAGGCTGGACCGTAAGCTACGACGACCAGCCGTAGCTTACAGTGGGGTCAGAAATCAATATCTTATTTTTATTGTTTTAAGCACTTGGGTTTAATCGATTGTGCTATAATTTATCTATAACTAACATATTTCATAAATTATGAAATATAGGTGAAGAAGATGAGCACCAGAGGAGGACCAAACATTACGAAGAACTGAACACGATCAAAGACGAAGGTTCTGCACTTGGTTTTGATTATATCAAAACTAGACAATGATAACATGATAAATTGTTTAAATAAGTTGAAAAAGTGTTAATAAACTACAATATTGAATGACGAGTATTCGTATTTACATGTTTAAATACGAAACCTTTAATAGAAATTCAGTAAATAAAGATAGGGTCTTACAGGTTGGTTATGGTTATAATTTTTCATTAGCCAGAATTTTGGTAGTTTTAGACCAAAACCGACAAATACACGTCCCTATCCAGCATGACTGGTTCCAACTACCAATGAGCATAACATTAGCTCATCAAAAGTTTGGTGTCAAAAGTGAAAAGTATTACACGGACGTATCTCGAACATTCATCTTCATTCGCTCCTTTTACTCCCTCACTCTTTTTTTATTTATTTTATATTTCATTTTAAACTTCATAAAATCAATAACAACAACAATAATAATAATCTGACGAGATCAGTTGGACTAGGGTTCCAGATCCAACGGCCAGCATCTCTTCAGCCTCTTCACTTACCCCTCTCTACCATAACCGCCGCCACACACAATCCCTTCTCCCTCTCCGTCGTACTCACCACCGCCACCGCCACCGCCACCGCCACAAACCACCACCACCACCACCGCTACCTCCCTCCCGTTTTAACCTCCACCCGCAGTCAACAGGTACGCGCCAAAACCACACATATACGTACACCGTATCGAAAGTTTCACCTTTTTTTAATCGATTACTGATTCAGTTCTTCTCTCGAGAAATTCGGATCTAATATGACTGTATAATCGTGTTTTTGTTCTCTAATTTTTGTTAATTGTTCGTAAAAGTATACATATATATGTAATTTTAGTTTGTTGTGGAGGAATTAGGGTTAGGGTTTGAATTGATATTGTTTACGGTGAAATTGTTGAGATAGTGAAGAGAATTAGGGTGAGAAAGGTGCCGGTGTCGATGCCGTCGGTGGAGATGAGGAGGACTACTAGGGTTTTCGGGGCTAGGGTTTTGAGGTCAGGGAGACGGTTGTTTCCTACTCAAGAGGTTGGAAAACATATGCGAAGACCGCCGTTAGCTGCCGCAGATGTCGAAGAGGATTGGATTGGGTTGCTTGATCATGGCGGTGGCGGCGGTGGTTTGAAAGAAAATGTATGGCGTTATTCTGATGATGGAGTGTTGGATAAGGAGGTTAAATTAGGGGAATTGAAGGAAGCTGATTTGGTTAAGAATCTTGAATCGGATGGTGATTTTGTCACTGAAAATAGACGGTGGGGATTGGTTTATTCCAGGAAACGGAAGCGAACCGAATCAACTGATGATTTAGATAAAAAATTTGGGAAAAAGTTTTTTAGGAAGCAGCCTGGAAAGAAGATTGTTACGGAAGACTTGCAGTCGTCTGTCATGCCACCGAATGTTACCGCCACAGAGCCTCGTTTATCTGTGAGATCTGATTCTAGAAAGAAGGCGAGGGGGGTTTCGACGTCTAGACAAACCCGAAGAAATTCATCGAGTTTGTCGTCAAGAAACAGTGTTACGGTTCACCGTGGCATACAAAAAAGGCGAAGTTCGTTAAGGTCGAGAAAACAAAGGACCCCTTCAGGTCTCGGAAATTTGAACGGCGGTGGAGGTGTTATGAAGGACGGTGAGCCGTTCTTTCCGATGAAGACAAACACCGAAATTTCAAAGTCAATTCGAAGAGTTAGTGTTAAAGACGTTAAAGAATTAACACAAGATATTGATTCCGCAAGTTGCAATGCAAGTATATTAGTAATAGAATTGGACAGGTGTCATAGAGAAACAGGAGCTGTTATAACTATGGAAACGTCGGGTCCGAATCATTGGTTTCTCGTAGTAAAAAGAGACGGGGTTGAGCGATTTCGCGTTGAAACTCGAAACGTAATGAGACCGTGTTTTTGCAATCGGGTCACTCACGCCATCATTTGGGCTGGTGGGGATGAAAGTTGGAGACTTGAGTTTCCCATCAGGCAAGATTGGCTTATTTTTAAGAAATTATACAAAGAATGTTCCGAAAGAACCGTACGCGTGCAGGATTGTTCAGCAAGTATTATACCCGTGCCTCAAGTGAACGAAGTATCAGGTTACGCAGATGAAAAATATGTCCCGTTTAAGATGCCTGACTTGTACATCAGTTCACGAGGTGATGAAGTTTCTAGAATATTGGAAAAGAGTGATCCGGTTTATGAGATGGACTCTGATGATGATGACTGGTTAAATAAGTATAATGATGGACGATCTTCACGGGTCGATGAAGATGCTTTTGAGAAAATAATTGATGCTTTTGAAAGAGGGATTTATTGCAGTGCAGACGACTTTTCCGATGTAACGAAGGCGGTTGATCTGTGTTTGATGCTGGCATCAAAGGATGTTTTGGAAGCTGTTTATGGTTATTGGATGGCTAGAAGGAAGGCTAAGCGTTCTGCTCTTGTTCCGGCTTTTGCGGTAAAACAAAGAACTAAATTATTATTATTATTATCCGTCTTTCTTCAAATCTAGGGTAAATTGCATTTTACGTTCTTTAAGTTTGTGCAAAATTGCAAGTGTTGTCCTTTAACTAATGAAATTACACTGGATGTCATTTATGTTACAATTTCTCATCATGTGGTGTCCTTTGTCTTATCACAGTTGATTTTTTCTGTTAACTCTTTAACACGTTCCACTCATATGAGTGCATAATGGTCATTTTCACTTGTGACCTAAAAAAAAAAAAAAAAAACTCGTGAAGCTTCAAGTGGAAGATATATTTTAAGTGAAATTGATACCCTCATGTGGGTGGCACATGTTAAGAGTTAACAGAAAATGTTAACTAGGTTAGGGCCAAAGGACACCACATGATGAAAAACTATAACATAAAGAACACCCAATGTAATTTTGTTAGTTAAAGGACAACACCTGCAAATTTGCTTGAACTTAAATAACGTAAAATGCAATTTACCCTTAAATCTATGTGTCGGTGTAGTGCGTGTTAAGGCAGGGTTGGGTTAATACTGGCATTTTTTTGGACTGTGTGAAGCGGGTTGGGTTGGATTGACGATATGGCTCGTAACACCTTTTTTCAATATTATATCTTTAAACATCTAGTGTGTCAATTATGATTACATATAGGATAGTATTTTGGTATTAAATGTATACGTTCGGCAGTTGGAACTGAGTCGGGTTGACTTTTAGCACTTTAGGTGCTGATTTTAAACTTTATAATAATATGTTATGAGGTTATATGTTTATACACTTCAGGTGATCTTTAACTTGTTTGACATATATGCTTATATATTAGGAGTTTATATGTTTATATAGTTCAAAAAAACTACGTTTATATAGTTTAGTGTGCATTTTTGACAATGTTGATCATCAATCTTTCTTGCAGCTCTACAAACCAAAAAAACATGAGCAACTAAATTTCAAAGCTGTTTTACGCAAGAAGAGATCGTTTAGACAACGTGGGACCCAATCTGGAAGAGGAAAGCAGATAACCTTTTTGAAAGGTGTGTATTTTCTGTTTTGTTTTACATTATTATTCGGGGTTGATCAAATTTAATTGAAAATTTACATAGTTTTGAGAGGATAGACTTCTTTTAGTGCAAATTGCCTGTTTGCCCTCATGGTTTTGAGATGATTTGACTTTTCTAGACTTTTCACAAAAAATTAAAGAGTAAGGTACACGGATGGTCCCTCTGTATACCAAAATTGTGGATTTGGTCCCTAACTTTTCAAAAGTACATCGATGGTTCTTATGGTTTGCACTTTGTAACGCATCTACTCCCTAGCTTTTTCAAAAGTACATAAATGGTCCCTGTGGTTTGCACTTTGTAACGCATTTAGTCCCTAACTTGGCTGGGGACCAAATCCAAAATTTTGGTAAACCACAAGGAACATCTGTATGCTTACTCAAAAATTAAATACACATGTATGTGAAGTTACTAAACTGGACATCGGTTTCAAATCATCTTTACAGCAGCCTTACATGACAAAACAAAAACCCATGCAGCAGAAGCGGAGAACATCACCCCGAAAGTACAAGAAACAAAAGAGGCGGCAAATAGGGCGGAACAGGAGGCGATAATGAAGCGGCACCGTGCTCAGCTGTTAATGGAGGTTGCAGACTTATTAACTTACAAAGCCTCCATTGCGGTTAAAATCGCAGAAGCCCGAACGGCACCTGGATCCGGAGACGATAATGCGATTGATGAACTTTTTTTACCCGTGGGTAACGCGGGTTTTACTTGATGTTTTGATTTTGCCAGTTAAAAAGGTGGTTGGTTTTTATATGAGCTTTTAGTTTTTGGAAGCTTTTGCAGGTTGTGCATGAAAGCTAGTAGTAGCGTAATTGCTGTACAGAACGTGATTGCATGTACATTCTGCATCAATAGTAGTACCTTACAAAAACCAAATGTTGTACAAGTAGGGATTTGGTTTAGTTTCTTCTTAAATATTTTGGGAAAACACTACTAAATGGGTTTAAACTTGATGAGGGATTGAAACTTGAAAAACTATGCTTGTTTCTTATGTGGCATTTTGGGTTAAAGTTGAGTTTGTTTTTGTTCTTTTTTTGGTTTATAAAATATATATGATATGATTATACAAGTATGCAATTGTGAATCTAGATGTGTTGATGAATTTCTTGCAAAACGAAATAATCAGATTTTGGGTTGTCATGAAATTCTTTTAGTGACAATTCATGTTCGGGTTGACTTGTTTAATTTATTTGGTTAATTAGGTTGACCCAACAACCTATTTATTTAAGTGGTTTGACCCAATGACCACTTCATAACCCGCTTAACTTGTTTTTTCTACAGCCCACTAAACCGATTTGCATGTTTACCACATGATTATTACCCATTAGCCCGACAACCTGTTTGCCGCATCTAGATAAATGGGTTAAACATGTCGTGTTAGGATTACACGATTTTAAGTTTGTGTGAGTAACAATTAAGGTTTTTCACAGGTCAACAAATCCACCCGCAACCTGCCAACTTGAATCATTTGATACTCGTAGTTTGGAATATATGTTCAGTTCATGGTTCGGTGTCGGCTTGGCAGGTTTAATTGATGAATTCGAACACGACCTATATACAACAGAACATGTCACATGTTTATCTAAATGAGTCAAATGGGTAGACGTGTTGTGTACTTGTATGTGAGTTGTAAATGGGTTAAATGAGTTGCAAAAGGTAGGTGGGTTGTAATATATGTTTTGAACGGGTCAAAATTAACTACGCATTTCAACTTAAACAAACATGTTAGAACTAACAACTCAAAACCTGATTACTTTCATGCCATGTTCATTTTGTGCTTTAGATTGCGTTATAGGAACTCACACCGTTAAACAAAACCATTGAGTCATCAGTTTTCGTCAATCCTTTCCGCTGGTACAAGTTGATTATGTGGTATTTAAGAGTAAAAAAATTGTTGCTAAAAAGGGTAAATCCAATCACTTGATTCTGATAAGAGCTATAAGCTTCATCCATTTGCTCAAATCTTGTTTGAAGACAAAAAACTGAATAAACTGCCACTGTTTATAAGTTATAATTTTGTTTATAAACAAATATTTGCAATATTCTTTTTTACTTTGAACACCCTAAAGACAACCACCTCAGACCATGACAAAAACTGGAACAAGTGACACCAATACCATTCATTATGTATTCTAAATTTTGTCATCTTATTTTTACTTGTAGTCATCATTTACCCTATAAAAAACCCAAACATAGAAACTAAAAACATAACATTTTCATACAAATATATTCAACATTTTTCATGTTCATATAATCTTTTTTGTTGATTTCCATCTGAGGTTCTAATGGCTTCAGCATTGACCGGTGATGACTTGATGCGGACCATGAGCCGCAACATGAGTAGGAACATGAGCCGTGGAGGTGGTCTAGCCTCGGGGAGCATGAGGGGTTGGGGGGCAGCTAGCATCCGGGAAGTGTTCACGACACCGGGTCCAGATGTTTTCCAAAAAAGTGGGAGAGAAGACGACGAAGACGAACTCATGTGGGCTGCCATCGAAAGACTCCCGACTTATGATCGCTTACGAAAGGGATTCTTGACCAACATTTTGGATGATGGGAAAGTCGTCCACGAGGAGATTGATGTTGCGAACCTTGGACCCGAAGAGAGACAAAATCTAATGAAGAATATGCAAAAAGCGATCGATGATGACAACGAACGCCTTCTTGAACGGCTTAGAGATCGTATTGATCGGGTCGGAATCGACATTCCAAGGATCGAAATTCGGTATGAGAATTTGTCTATTGAAGGAGATGTATTTGTTGGAAGTAGAGCACTTCCAACCTTGTTCAACTCTACTATCAATTCATTTGAGGTACGTTTTGAAAAGTTTAAAATTATTTATAAATAGTTTAAAAAGTGTTTCGGGTCAGACCTGTACCAAAAAGAACTAGACATTTTGACCAAACCCGTTTTTATTGTGTTTTTAGGACGTTCTTGGTTTCTTGAGGCTTTTCCCATCGAAGAAACGGGTTGTCAAGATCCTTCATGAAGTATCTGGGATCGTGGCGCCATCTAGGTAAGAAAATCTCGTAAAATTTACAACTCTAGTGTTGTTTCGGGTTAGTTTGATTGCTAGATCATGACAAACTTGGTGTTCTTATAGAATGACTCTACTTTTGGGACCTCCGGGCTCGGGGAAGACTACATTATTGAAAGCGCTAGCGGGAAAGCTCGAAAATGATCTAAGGGTAAACGGGTAAGGTAACGTATTGTGGCCACGAAATGAACGAGTTCGTCCCTCAAAGAACTTGTGCTTATATTAGCCAACACGATCTACACCATGGTGAGTTGACCGTGAGAGAGACTTTGGATTTTTCGGGACGTTGCGCTGGAGTTGGAACGCGATACGAGATGTTGGCGGAGCTGTCGAGACGGGAAAAAGCCGAAGGCATCAAACCGGATCCTGAACTTGATGCATTCATGAAAGCTATCGCGGTTTCGGGACAAAAATCTAGTTTAGTCACTGAGTATGTGCTCAGGGTATGTTTTTATGTTCTATGTTATATCATTTTATTTCAACTAAATAATAATAAGAGTAAAATGCCATTTTCGTCCTTGAGATTTGACCAGTTTTGTGACTTTAGTCCCAAGGTTTGTTTTTCCGCATCTGGATCCAAAAGGTTACGAAATCTTGCCATTTTCATCCGGCTTGTTAACTCCGTCCATTTTTCTCCGTTAAGTCAAGGGTATCTCCGTCTTTTTTGTTAACTTAAAGGGCAATTCGGTCTTTTTCATTTTATGTAAAAAGACCAAATTGCCTTTTAAGTTAACAAAAACGACAAAAAGACCCCTGACTTAACAGAGAAAAATGGATCAAGTTAACGAGCCGGAAGAAAATGACAAGATTTCAAATCTTTTGGATCCAGATTCGGAAAAACAAACCTTTGGACTAAAGTCGCAAAACTGACCAAACCTCAGGGACGAAAATGGCATTTTACTCTAGTATACTTGTTACTATTTACTAACCATGAGTGTTATGGTACCATAGCTACTTGGGCTAGACATCTGTTCCGACACAATGGTGGGAGATGATATGAGAAGGGGTATATCCGGCGGCCAGAAAAAGCGTGTAACAACGGGCGAAATGCTCGTGGGACCCGCAAAGGTTTTCCTAATGGACGAGATCTCGACGGGGCTCGACAGTTCAACAACGTTCCAAATAATAAAATACATGAGACAAATGGTTCACATCATGGATATTACAATGATAATATCACTTCTACAACCGGCACCCGAGACTTTTGAACTTTTTGACGACATAGTCCTCCTCTCGGAAGGCCAAGTGGTCTACCAGGGCCCGAGAACAAACGTTCTCGAGTTCTTTGAACACGTGGGGTTCAAATGCCCCGAAAGAAAAGGGGTCGCGGACTTTCTTCAAGAAGTCACATCAAAGAAAGACCAAGAACAATATTGGTTCAACAAAAGTATCGCTTACCGATACGTTTCGGTAGATGATTTCGTTCATCATTTTCAAAACTACCATACCGGGCGAAAGATCGCAGGCATGCTTCATGTGCCTTATGACAAATCTAAAGCACATCCTGCAGCTTTAGTGACCAATAAGTATGGAATATCTAACAAAGAACTCTTTAAGGCATGTTTGTCTAGAGAATGGCTTCTAATGAAGAGAAATGCTTTTGTGTACATTTTCAAAACTACACAAATAACAATCATGGCCTTGTTTACTTTCACCGTGTTCTTTCGGACCACGATGAAGTACGGCGATCTAGATGATGGTGGAAAGTATTACGGCGCGCTGTTTTTCAGTCTGATCAACGTTATGTTTAACGGGATGGCTGAGCTTGCATTGACTATTTTTCGGTTACCGGTTTTCTATAAGCAAAGAGATTCATTGTTCTATCCTGCTTGGGCTTTTGCTCTTCCAGTTTGGCTTTTGAGACTTCCACTTTCACTTCTGGAATCTGGCATTTGGATTGTGTTGACTTATTACACTGTTGGGTTTGCTCCTTCTGCTAGTTGGTATGCTGTTTTTACTTTTTCCCTTATAGTTTGACTTTTGAGGTCCATTGTGTTAAGTCAAGAATCTAAAATCACATTGCTTATAGATCTTAATTAAGCCAAGGTTTTTAATTTCAAATGCTATTAGAAACTACTTCATGGGTATAAAAATCTAGGATTAGGGTTAAAGTATTTCTGTGTAATTTGAAGGTTGAATATTATTAACTTTGACCTTTTCTGGTCAACATCAGGAACCTACAATTTACATGTTGTTTTACACATTTCAGTTTCTTCCGGCAATTGTTGGCATACTTGGGTATACATCAAATGGCATTAGGTCTATTCCGGTTCATCGCTGCACTAGGAAGAACACAAGTTGTTGCCAACACGCTCGGCACATTCACGTTGCTGTTGGTTTTTGTTCTCGGCGGTTTCATTATTGCCAAAGGTTAGCAGTTTGTACATATACAGAGGACGTTCATTTTAGAACCAATAATATGAACCTGTGAGAATGCTATAATGCATATGTGGATGACCGTCTCTGAAAATTCGGAGGCCATGTGCGACTAGAAAAAAATGAGCCCCTAAACTGTAAACTTATATATTAAAAGAGAACAAAAAAATGGGCCCAGCCAAAAAGATTTTGTTATTTAATTGGTTTAAAATATTCTAAGTTTTCAATTGGGTTATACAAGGTTAGTTGGGCTAAATGAAAAGATGGATTCAAATGGGCCAACGTTAAATAGATTAATGGGTTTAAAATCATACCGGGTTGTAAAAATATTAGTGGATTTTTAATTTAAAGAATTGTCTAAAAAGGTTATATACAAATATGTAAAAAATTTTGCTTCCACCTCCTCCCTCAAAAAGCGGGCCGTTGCACACTTTGCCCATGCTAAGAGCCGGCCCTACATTTATATTTGCGGTACTTCTAGCAGTGTAATTGGTTATGTACTTATAATATGTAGTCATTTTTCGTGTTAGATGATCTTGAACCATGGATGAAATGGGCATATTACCTTTCTCCCATGTCATACGGACAAAACGCCATCGTGCTAGTTGAGTTTCTTGATAAAAGATGGAGTGCGGTAAGTTTAAATTAATCGACTGTTACATCAGGGCCCACTCAACTCTTTTGGGGTCTGAAGCGCATTCTAAAATTAGGGCCCCTCTTTTTTAAAAAAAAAAATACTATCTTTTGCTTAAGATCCTAACACGTGTGAATATGATGATGACACATTTTTTGTGTAGAGTTTTATAAAAGGCACACAATTACACGTATTATAGTTGAATTAATTTTAGCGAAAACCTATATATAGTTACTTGTTCAATGATGTTGTGCAGCCAAGTTTTGGCGTACAGGGTGAGGAATCGACGGTCGGGAAATTACTTCTAAAGGGTAGAGGAATGTTTACAGAAGGCCATTGGTACTGGATTTGTGTTCTTGCACTCTTTGGATTCTCTCTAGTCTTCAACCTTTTCTTTATGCTAGCACTTACATATTTGACGCGTAAGTCGTGTTTTGTAACATTAACAAAAGACTTCACTCTTGTATCTCACAATCTTGTTTCAAAACTTGAAATGCAGCTATGGTGGATGCTAAATCCGTTGCAGACGATAACGATGAGAAGCACAAGAAGTTGGTGAAAATGGGAAGTGAGGTGGATTCCAATGGATCAAACAAAAAGGGAATGGTGTTGCCGTTTAAGCCGTTGTCTTTGGTGTTTGATCATGTTAACTATTATGTCGATATGCCTGCTGTAAGTAACATATGTTACATTCAGTTTTCGTATATTGCTCGACCATGATTCGCGTCTTTAAATATAGAGGTCTACTATTTACCGCTTACAAGATGATAATATAATGATGAAACGTCAATAACTATATTTTAGTATTCAAACCAGAGATAAAATAGTGACTAACGATAAAATTTAATAATTAAATGATAAATCAAATAATAGTAACTATGATAATAAACTCTGCTAACAGTTTTATAATGTTTGTTAGGAAATGAAAAGCCAAGGCGTGGAGGAGGATCGTTTGCAACTGTTACGCGATGTGAGTGGTGCGTTTCGGCCAGGGGTTTTGACAGCGTTAGTCGGGGTAAGTGGTGCCGGGAAAACAACGTTGATGGATGTGTTGGCTGGAAGGAAAACTGGAGGATATATCGAAGGAAGTATTAGTATATCTGGTTACCCGAAGAACCAAGAGACTTTTGCCCGTGTTAGCGGCTATTGTGAACAAAACGACATTCACTCTCCTCATGTCACTGTTTATGAATCTCTCTTGTATTCGGCTTGGCTTCGATTAGCTTCAGATGTCGATGAAGCAACACGAAAGGTATGTACAAAGATGATATTTTCATGAAGAGCAAAAACGCGAAGTTATATAAGAGATACTCTTGAGAGAAAATGATATATCACTTATGGGTCCCGTAACTCCACGTGTAGATGTCTTTTTCCTTGTTTAGCTGGTCCAAGTAGGAGTCTGCTAACTTTTAGATCAACTCTGTAACATATTTAGATTACTAAACATGACTTGTTTGTTATGTTTATTCTGGTCGAGAACATAGATGTTTGTAGAGGAAGTGATGGAGCTCGTGGAGTTAGGCCCGATCCGAAACGCTCTAGTTGGACTTCCAGGCGTTGACGGTTTATCAACCGAGCAAAGAAAGAGGGTCACCATAGCCGTCGAGCTCGTGGCTAACCCATCAATCATATTCATGGACGAACCAACATCTGGTCTAGACGCTAGAGCAGCGGCTATCGTAATGAGAGCCGTTAGGAACACAGTGGATACAGGTCGAACCGTAGTGTGCACTATTCATCAACCAAGTATAGACATTTTTGAAGCTTTTGATGAGGTACGATTCGTACCATTTTCCCTTTTCGGTTATTTAACAAATTTTGATTACTCGGTTTGGCTTAAAACTTAATAAAACCGTGTTCTTGCAGTTGTTCTTGATGAAACGAGGAGGGCAAGCCATATACGCTGGACCTCTCGGACGATATTCTCACCTTCTTGTCGAATATTTTGAAGTCAGAAACTATCTTTTCGTGATCATTTCGACACAAACTCGATATCGAACTATTGATCTTACTTTTTTACTTGTTTACAGTCCATTAAGGGAGTGTCCAAGATCACAGATGGATACAATCCAGCAACATGGATGCTAGAAGTCAGTTCTAATGCAGTTGAAGCTCAATTAGGAGTTGATTTTGCCGAAATTTACGCGAATTCTGATCTTTATCGGTACCCAAAAACCTTCATGATTTGTGTTTTGTTTTCTGATATTTTGATCTTGTTAACATCATAAGAATTTAAAAGAACTAGTGAATAATGTGACTTACCAAATCTTTTTATACATAAAAAGATATTACTATACTATCATAAGGATAATAAAGCTACCAAAGATAAAATATTATCTTACAACAAACAAACTTAAAGAAAAATAATAAAGCAAATAATATAGTAATAATAACAATAATAATAGATAATAAACTTGACCAACATTGTTTTTTCAATGGTGATTATTAGGAGGAATGAGGATCTTATCAAAGAACTAAGCACACCACCTCCGGATTCGCAGGATCTTCACTTTGCGACGCAGTATTCGCAACCCTCTTTCGAACAATTCAAAGCATGTTTCTGGAAACAACATAAGTCGTACTGGCGAAACCCTCAGTACAACGTTGTTCGGTTCTTTATGACGACGGTTATTGGTCTTATTTTCGGGGTCATCTTCTGGAACAAAGGAACCAAAATGTAAGTATAACTTTTACTATATTTGAAAGTCAAATTAACTTTGGTTTACCTTTATAATCTCTAAGATTTAGACAACATTTGACAAAAACTGAACTTTAAAACAAATTATATCTATACAAAAAATTTGTCCTTTTGAAAATAACCGTTATGTTGATCTTCAAATGTCAGTTTTTATTTGAAGTCAGACTGGCTTCGTTTGACTTCAAAATTCATAAGGATTATGTAATAAATTCGAAAACTATTTACGAAAACATTAAACTCTAAAAGAAAATCTACCAACATGGAGTACACTCTTCTTGAAATAGAAAAAATGTACTAATTTTGCAATAGAAAAAATGTATGTTGACTTGAAAAGTCAAACTAGACCGAGTTCTACTAAGGCTGTTTAAGGTTTAACCTTGAAATCGTCCAAATCGGTCACCGGGTTAAGAATTTTGGAACCGTACCAAACGGTTTGGCTTAAAATTTATACGTCAAAAGCCGAAAACTAAACCATATCATAGGATTTTGTACCATGTAACTTTCATATTTTAATAAAAGACTTTAACTATTTTAATTTGTGGACTATACACATTAAACTTTTTCTATACAATATAAGGATTCCATCTTTAACTGTTGAAACATTATCGGTTCTTTATTTTAGTTATGTTTTTTCTCTTTCTGTTATAAAGCCTCAATTAGCCGCTCGTAACACCAAACCAAAGTCAAACCGTTATTAGTGATTTGGTGTGATTTCGGTTTATAATGATTAAAAAAGCCGTTACTAACAGTTTGAAAGAAATGACATGTGTAGGAAATTTTTTCTTAACCCAATCGTATGATACCATGTCATTTCTTCACTCTAATTCTTCTCTTGCCCAAAAATATAGAGGTGCACTCAGGAAACTTTTTTTTTTTGCTTTTTTATAAACTATTAATTCTTTAATAAATAAAACTTAATTTTAACAAAATAAAAGTACAATAAATTTAAAAAAACAACATTACAAAAGATTAAAAATAAAATAAAAAACATTCCATTAATTAAAAATACTTAAAATTACTAATCTTCATCGTCGGAGTCCACCAATAGGTGGGGTAAATCCATTCTTCCGAGATGCTCAACGAGACCATGTTTTAGTCTTCAATGCGTATATTCATCCATAAGCTCGTCTAAGACACAGTCATCGAGGGCTAGCTCGATTGGAGGATCCCGAATGTGTACCGGTGCTATCGCGTTTCCGTCGTCTTTTAAAATCATGTCATGTAAAATAATACACGTACACACCACGTACCAGAATTTTTTTCACACTCCTAGCACGCATTGGCCGATTCATTATACCCCATTTTGACTTCAAAACACCAAAAGCCCGTTCTAACGTCTTTTCTTGCCGCCTCATGTTGCTTCTTGAGCTTCTTTTTGTCTAGTAGGTGAGGATATGGAAATGATTTGACAAACACGAACCATGTAGGGTAGATTCCATCCACGAGATAGTAACCACGTTTGTATAAGTGGTTGTTAACATAAAATGGACATTTCAAGGCCGTTCCATTTCGTTCAGTTTCAAACAATGGAGATTCCTGAAGCACATTGATGTCGTTTTGTGCACCTGGTGGATCACAAAAAGCATGCCAAACCCATAAATCTTGAGAGGCCACCGCTTCGAGTATAACCGTAGGATAACGGTGATTTCCTCTCATATATTGGCCGCGAAACTTTGTGGGACACATTCTCCATACGAAATGGGTGCAATCAAGGCTACCCACCATACCAGGAAGGTGATGTTTATCCTCGTGAGCTTGGTACAAAAGTGCCATGTCGTGGCTCGTTGGCTTACTTAAGAACCCGGGAGTGTAAATTGAATATACTGTTTGGTAGAAATACTCTAGACACTCGCGTGAAGTCCTTTCGGCCATATGTAAGTACTCATCGTTCTCGTCCAGAGTGTTACGGGTGCAAGTTGTTTAATAGCCGATGTTACTTTTTGCAATGGTGTAAAACTCTTCTTCATTCTTCCATCTAAGCCCTCTTCAAACCACATGTTATTAGCTACCACATCGCTCACAATTTTCAAAAACAATCTTTTTGACATACGAAACCTATGACGAAAAATATCTTCGTTGTATTTCGGGTCGTCGACAAAATAATCCGCCATAAGGGTTTCGTGGCCACCCTCGCGATCACGACGAATAAAACGTTTCTTACTAGATGTGTCCCAGTCTTCTAGTTCGGCTTCATCGATGAGTTTTGGAAAAAAGCTATGTTACTATTGGATGAATCACTACTATCGGGTGGGAAAAACAACTGTATCTCTTCTACCATTTTTAAATAAAATTAAGTTAGGGATATTTAGTATTTTAGGAGAAATGGAGGAATGGGTTGGTGTGAATTTGTTTAAAAGGGTTAGATTTATATAGTTTTAATCTTTAAAAAGCCTTTAAAAAAAATAACGGCTATATGCCCGTTCCCCAAAGTTCAAAAAAGCCAAACGGTCACATTTTTCATGCGGTGACTCCTCCCCGATTTCACTTCCCCCCACGCGGTGAAAGGGGTTCGCGGCAGTGTACCCTCGCGGCAAACACAGTCCCCGCGTCCCCTCCCCGCTTACGCCCCGGATGCCCTAAACAGCCCTCTATGTTTTACAATATTTGAAGTCAAGAATCAAAGAAAACAATATCTACAAATAAACAAAACTTTTTCAAAAACTTTGCAACAAAACTACACAATTTCCTCCTAATGTTATTTACCTTCATCATCATAACACAAAAAAAACTACTATTTTTCACACAGGACTAAACAACAAGACTTGTCCAATCTAATGGGAGCCATGTATGCTGCTGTTCTATTCCTCGGTGGAACAAACACATCCGCAGTTCAATCAGTAGTAGCAATCGAACGAACAGTTTTCTACCGCGAAAAAGCAGCAGGAATGTACTCAGCATTACCATACGCGTTTGCTCAAGCTTTGGTGGAAACAATATATGTTGGGATCCAAACATTTCTCTACAGTCTTCTGCTATATTACATGATCAGATTCGAGTGGCAGTTTGGCAAATTCTTATGGTTTTATTATTATGTGTTCATGTGCTTCGTGTACTTCACCTTGTATGGAATGATGCTTGTTGCTCTCACTCCAAGTTACCAGATTGCTGCTATTGTCATGTCCTTTTTCCTTAGCTTTTGGAACTTGTTTTCGGGTTTCCTCATTCCAAGAGGGGTAAGTAAACTTAACTGTAGATAATGTTATTTTTCGCTAGAGTTATGCGCGTCACTTAGTTTATCTGGTGTGGGTTAAAGCCCCCATGTTAGTTATCGTGTCATGTCAGGGCTATGTAAGCGTAGGCGAGGGGCTTTAACGTTAGTTAGGATGGTGTGCTTTCACATGGTTTAACTAAAAGTTAAAAAAAATCTGATAAGAGTGAGGTGTGGGGGGGTGTTAACGCGATGAGGTGGTGGGTGGCGTTATGCCACACCGCATAGGTTAAAGTGTTTGTTGTTTTACTTGAAAAGAGTGATGGGAAGGTGTTGAAGGAGTGTTCGTTATTTGAATTAGACTCGTTAAACCGAAATTCAAGTCGAATCAATTTGAAGCTCGAATTCGAATTCTGTTTTCGATTGGTTAGCATTCGAATCGGAATACTGTTTTTGAATTTAATTTGTGATTTTCAAATAAATTCGACTGGAATATTTAAATTTTTAATTCAAATTATATAACTTATAGTTTATATACAACATACATGTATATTTTATTTATTTTTATAAATATATCCATTGTTTATACTACTTATTTTTATTTATTTATTTTCAAATTTCTAATTCAAGTCTGTTTGTTGAATTTTATTCTTAATTCAAATTCAAATTAGTGTTAAAACATTTTAATTTTATCCAATTTTTTTTTTAGTATTTTAGTTTTTTTGACTGTTAAAACTAATGTTTTTCAATTAATTTTAGTTTTTGGTGACACTTTTCAACAAAGTACCATTGTTAAAGTTTTAAAAAACGTTTTAATGAAAAAGACCACAACTAAAAACTATAAAAAATACTTTCACTCAGTGGCGGATCTAGAAAATCCGCATAGGGGTAACGTTTCAATGAAAAGGGGTGACGAAATCGAAAAAACGTTAAATTTTTCCAAAATTTACACTACAGTCGGAGCGTCAAGGGGTAACGTAGGTTACCCCTTCTATCACTCTAGATCCGCCCCTGCTTTCACTAAGCCTTTTCAACAGATGGTCACATACCAACATTTCTTCATATAGACATGTTTATTAACTTGTGATCAACTTATGCAGCAAATTCCCATCTGGTGGAGATGGTACTACTGGGGTTCGCCGGTAGCATGGACTATTTACGGGTTGATAACGTCTCAACTAGGCGACAATTCAACCCCAGTTTACGTGCCAAAGCACGAAAACATGCCGGTTAAGGTTTACTTGAAGGAATTCCTAGGGTACGACCACGACTTCCTCGGATATGTCGCTCTAGCTCATGTTGGTTGGGTACTTTTGTTCTTCGGAGTTTTCGTGTACGGCATCAAGGCCTTGAACTTCCAAAGGAGATGATTCAAACTTTCATTCTTCTTGTTTTGGATTCAACTTTTCTATATGTTTTGATCAGTGTGAATAAAAAATGGTTTTGTTTCATTCTATATTTTGTATATTAATTGCTGTATGTTATTATCCACGTGGAAATAAAAGCATATTTGGCGTCTTTTTGTTATGTGTGTTATATGGAGTGCAATAAAGCAATGGTTTAATACAAATGAAGTCCAAGATGGTTCATTAAAGTTCAGGGGCTGTTATGAACTTACTACGAAGTTCGGGGGTGTAATAAGGCTTGTGTTTGTGTATTTCAATTGCTATTTCACATTAACAATTGGTATCAATTGGTATCAGAGCCTCGCATATTGTTCAGTTTGAAAGAGAAGGTGTTTCCGATTTAATGAAGATTAAAATGGCGTTGACTAAATTCAAGTTAGAAAATTTCGATGGTAAAAATGTTTTGGTCTCTGGAGAGTAAATATATATGTCTGCGAACCGTTCACGAACACGAACAATATTTGTTAAGAAATATATGTGTTTGCGAACCGTTCACGAACACATATCAAACGAGATTTTATGTTCGTGTTCGTTTGTTAAGGAAACGAATTTTTTCGTGTTTTTTTGTGTTTGTTTGTTAACTTTTAGGCAACGAACAAAAATGAACGTTGACGAACACAAATGAGTACAAACTAATGTTCATGAACACGAGTGGAAACAAACGAATACAAACAATCGTTCATGAACAAAATATATAATACACTGACACTTATTAGATATTTAATTTGTCGGAATTTTGAAGTATCTAAATAAATATAAAAACTAAAAACACTAATGAAATATCGAACACAAACGAACACATTACCGAACGTTCACGAACATAAACCAACGAACACGACCTCTCTTCATATTTGTTCATTTAACTAAACGAACAAAATTACTTGTTCGTATTCGTTTGTTTAATAGACGAACGAACACAAACGAACTTCCAGAAATGTTCACCGAAAAGGTGGCCCAACAAAAGTAACCTCATCAATAATTATGAATAAAAAAATACCATCAATAATTTGAAAAACTAAGTTTTAATATTTGATAAATGAACTTAACTATAAATATAAATCTTCACGATTTTTTTTATAGTTGGATTTTTAAGTTTTAATATTTTTTTATAGTTGGTTCGTTACGAGGTAGTCGAAATTCTAATCAACTCTATCCGGTTAAACAGCTGAAGAGAAAGTTAGTTGATAATATTTTGATATGTTATGTTTGTATATATCTTAAAAATCCTATCAACCTTTTGAACTTTTATTTAACTGTTTTTAATTATATTTGGTGGTTCAATCCAACACATTCATAATATATTAATATGATATGTTTGTATATAACCTTTTGGAACTTTTATTTAACTATTTTGATAATATATTAATATGATATATCATTGAATCTTTTGAAACTTTTATAACTGTCTTTTTAATTATATTTGCTGGTTCTGTCCAAAAACACGTTGATAATATATTAATATGATACGTTTGTATATATGTAAAAAATCCTATGAACCTTTGGACCTTTTATTTAATTGTTTTCTTAATCATATTTACTGGTTCTATCCAAAAAGTAGAGGTAGAATTTGATTTCTCTAGTGAAGTTTTGACTTCGCTGAGCGGAGCGTCTAAGGATGATAGATTGGCATCAATTGTATTTGGCAGCAACAGAAGAAAGTACGGATCCTTTATAAAGACTGGCGGTAAGTCTAGTTGTAGTTCATATGAAGACTTCGATTATAAATTTAAAGCAGGGCATTTTGGAGGCTTTCATGGGAGCGTTGTCAATGGATCCGTTTATGCTATCGGGTTTATGTTAAACCGTATATGGTATTTTTTTTAATCTAGCGACTTTCAATATTCCATCACTGTCAATCAAAAAATCAAAACCTGCATCATCACTCCGTTGTTCGTGACTTGTTCCAGACTTCTATCTTCGTCAACCAATTTCGTTCCAGACTTCCATTTTCATATTCGTTCGTAGTTCATCGCTCAAGTTTGTTCCAGACTCCAGTCCGCAGTTGGTAAGTCATTTTAAGTTTTGTTTTCTTTGAAATTTTGTTGTTGTTGACAACAGTTTCTTAGTGAGTCAACATGTATACAGGATGTATTATATATGTGTATCTTCGTGGTTAGTGTATATAAATATGGATGTATTTGTATATGATAGTAGCTAGTTGTTGAGTTATATATATCTAGATGTATGTGTATATATCGTACTATCAAACCCAAATCTAGATCCAAATGTGATCGCTTGTTTCTTGTCTAAATGTCATGTACATAAAAAGTATTAAATAAAATTGTTCATGTGTTAATTTAATTTTTAAATGTTTACTTATATATGTGTAGGGTATGTATAAATAAAATAATCTACATATGAGTTGTAGATATATAGATAGCTTCTTATCTAATTTGTGTTGAAAAAAACAAAATGAATATTATTTCATTATAATTTACCCTCGCTGTATAGAAGGTTTCCTTAGTCAAATAAAGGTTAGCCACTCAAGAAAAACATCATAAATATATATTATTAATAAATTTAACTTTAAAAAGTTAGTAATGGATATTATTTCGTCTCTTTTACATTGTCTTTTGTGGATGTCATTTTATTCGCGACAAGATGATATATCTAGAAGCGTAATCCTCATAAAAGTAAATATGATTTTTTCACCTTTTTTTAAAAAAATTTGTGAAATATGATTTTCACCTTTTTTTCAATTTGTGAATTTAGACTTTTAACTAAACAACATTTTATATTAATCTATAAAAATCTACGTAAAACTTAGAACTTTTCTTATTAATAAACGTTTAAAATTTTTGGATGTCACGATATCGTTATCCGGACAATTCTAACCAAACAACATCGATATTGACATCGGTGCTATCACAATTATTACTGATATTCGTTTTTAAAGTTTTCGATTGACGCAAAACAGGCGTTGACGTTCTTTTGGGTATATGACGAGTTTGACTTTTTGGGTTTTCTCTTTCGGTTGTATAACGAGTGTTTTTATCAAGACAAAATGAACTGATATCGAACAAATCCTAATGCGTATTGCGAAGGAATTTGCTTGCTAGTTTAAATGAATGAATGTTACATACAATATAAATACAATTATCAATACGCTGTTGTCATCAGAAAGCTGTTGTTTAGCAAAGACTTTTTCTCTGATAACATTTAAAATAAGTTTTTTTTTATGAAATTTCGAGTTTACCGTTGTGACTTGTCAATTGTTATGTATGTTTTTTTGGTAACCACAGAACAAGTTCACGAACAATTCATGAACGTTTGATTTGTTTACAAGCCTACACAATAGCATTTTTTTATTCCGTTTGTTATCTAGATTTCCAAATTTGGTCCTTGAAAGTTGGTTTATTTCACTTTTAGTCCATAAGGTTTTTTATTTCTTTTTTTTTAACTAAGAAAAAAACAACAAGCTTTTAAATTCTAATAACTTTTTTTAAATTTATATTTTAGGTGTTCTTTATACATATAGAGTAAAGTTCTCGTACAAATAACTTTAACGTACTAAACGTATGAAAGACATGAAAAAGTAAAAAAAAAAAACACGGTGACATTTTCGTAATTATTTGCTCGTAAGGTAATTATCAAAATTACTCTACAAATGATCTTGTTGAGTAATTTTGATCTAGTAGGGTAATTATCAAAATTACTCTCCATCAAAATTACTCTACAAATGTGTCAAAATTACTCTGCAAATTTATCAAACAACATACAATTCAAAATTACTCTACAAAATTACCTTACAAGTTCAAAATTATCATACAAGATCATTTGTAGAGTAATTATGATACTCTAGAAAATTACTATACAAGATTAAAATTACCCTACAAGAACATTTTACAAAATTACTCTACAAGATCATTTGTCGAGTAATTTTGATAATTACCCTAGGAGCAAATAATTACGAAAAATGCCACCGCGTTTTTTCACCAAAACCTTCAGTTCGTACATTTTGTACGTTAAAGTTATTTGTATTTGATTTTTTGTCTGTATATATATAAGCTCATGTTTTAAGGGCACATTTTTAGTACGCACACGGCCTTCGAATTTGATGGCCTCGCACAAACTAGTTAAACATATTCCAAACCTATATATTTCATGTTAGGTTTGTGTATGGTTCGAAATTTCACCCCTATATAGTCACACCTAAAAGTAGTTTTCGGAATTTAGATGATGATTAATTAATTAATATATTTACAAATAACTAAAAAACCAAACCTAACAGTGACTATTTCAGAAACTACTACATCCCACAGAGGAAGAAAGTATTGGTGATCCAGAAAATCTTCGTAAAGGTAACGTTTTTAAGAAAAGGGGTAACGAAATAAAAAAAATGTCAATTTTTTCAAAAATTTACAAAGAAAGCCCGGAGAAAACCGGAGACCGGCAGAAGGGACAGGAAGTCTGTTTCCGATGAAGCATGTTTCCGACACAGTCGGAGTGGAAGGCGTGGCCACACCGGCTGAGCTGGCAGAGCACGTCATCCTTGTCGTAATCCGCTGAGCAGATGAAGCACATCCGGTCTACTGACCGGTGGCGATGGTTTTGCAGTTCTTCGAATCGAATAGCCGGAAGATCTACTAGACACACATCCTCTTGGTGGTTAAAGAACCGGATGATGAGGTTGAACAAGTCGGATTTGATTCGAAAAATGGGTAATAGTAAACAGATGTAGAAGATGATGTCCATGATCATTTTCTGGTTTATAGTTTGAAGATGTTTTGTTTGATTGATTTGTTTTGGTATTTATAGGGCCATAACGTGTTATGTTACATCATTTTTGTAACGTTACCTTTTAGTCTTTATTTATTTAATAATTAATTAATGAAACATAGTAACTCTAATGTCGTGTTTACTTTACTTTAGAATGAATTGATTGTCGCTACAACATGGACCCAAAAGTTTGATATAATATTTTAAAATATTTGTTCTGGATAAAAAGGGAATGATGAAGATGACGACTAATTACCAGGGGTGTAAATAAGCCTAAATGCTCTAGAGCTACTTTTTATAGGTTCGGTTAAAAGCTTGAAAGAGCCAAGCTTTAACGAGCCCGAATCCGAGCTTGAGCCTCAAATAGAGCTCGTTTAGTTATCAACCCCGAGCTCGAGCCTGAAATACAAGCCTCGTTTAGGCTTGCAAGCCTAAACGAGCCCAAACAAAAGTTTATTTATTATATATATAATATAATAATAATGATGATTATATTGTCGAGCCAATCTAGAGCCGAGTTTTGCCTCGTTTAAGCAGTATTGAAGCAAGCTCGAGCTCGAGTTTTTAGCACGTCTCAGTTTGTTCTGAAAATAGCTCAAGCTGAATTGAACCAAGCTCGAGCTTTGGGTTTTACTCACGAGTCGAGCTAGAGCTCATATAAGTAGGCTCGAACCTAGCCGAGCTCGAGCTTCATAAAAACATGACGAGCCGAGCTTGAGCTCGAGCTTCATAAAAACATGACGAGTTGAGCTCGAGCTCTAGCTCAGCCCGACTCATTTACACCCCTCCTAATTACACATCAACACCTAGATATTATAATGAGTACAAAATGACTACATCAACGATAATATTTACAAAAAATTGTAGTTAATAGTTAATAATAAGTAATGTGATAATGAACAAAAAATGATGAGGATAAATGTACGTCCCTCTTATATCATTTTTCCCTATTTGGAGGTATTTAAAATTTGTGTTTTGAATAAAAAAAAAATGATTTGTTAGCTAGTTTAAATGAGGATATATGAAATTCTTCATTACTCATTAGAGCATTCACAACGCCACTATCGTAGCATGGTCAACGGTTAGGTGATTGATCGAGTGACGGTTTGGATGGAGACTGTGCGTGAAAACCTGGTCTAGGACGTTGTAGTGGCCTCACTAGCCGTTTGAACATTAACCCCCACACGACTATGTTTAAGAAAAATATTTAATTATTTTTTATTTTAAACAATATAAACACACTCAACTCAACTCATCCATTTCACTTTTGTCTCAAACAGCTCAGCCATTTTACTCTCGTCTCAAACTGTATCACACTCAACAAAACCATTTCTCATCTCATCTCATCTCAACCCAAATTTTATTTTATTTTTTTTTTATAAAAAAAGACAATAGATGATCAAATCCAATTCTAACAATTGTTAAACGATTGCATAAACCCGAACCCTAACGAAACCCTGTGAGCTACAAGTATCAACAAACTGGTATACCAAAACCCAAACTTCAGTCTCAACAACCATATATTTTACCATACCAAAATCTCAACCCAGGTTTTCAGCCACATATCTAACCTCATTTCCAGCGAAACTTCCATCTCGGTTTCCAACCCGATTTCCCGCACCCCTTCGGAATCTCAATCGCCTAGGACATTGCTCCATCACCGATTGCTACTCTAACCTCTAGAAAGAAAAAAAAGGGAATCAAGTGGACAAGGGCTCTTCGAAGCTTAAAGTTGCAACACATAGACAGTCTGTTAAGGAAGAAGAGATTTTAGCTTGATCATTTATTCACATGATCTCATGCGACCTGAAGAAAGACAAAAGCCAAAAAAGCAACGACTTCTAGACTCGTGTCCACACATCTTTCTATGACGAAACAGGTACATCGCATCGAATCACACCCAACTTAAAGTCACACTGGTACTGATAGCAACTCCTACCAACAATTTTATGAGTTTTTCAACTGCCAAGATAAGCGGTTGTTCAGGTGATCTGTTGATGAATCTGAGTAATAGAGAATTCCAAGAAGAAATACATTCTTTTTTAATGTACGAGAATGTTCCATATTGTTAAAAACGAGTCAAAATGGCATGAACTTGTCCCATTCCAACCAAACGTTGGAATCGGGTAACTATAGCACAATTCTGATGCCACACAGACGCCATCGACCGTGGTTATAATGACACAAATGTCGTGATTGTAGATTTCGGGATCAATCTCAAGGATGAATTTCTTCTTCGTTTTCTCGCCTTAATCTTTTGACCATTTCTGACAAACTCATAAATGAACCAAATCCGTATGAAAAACATGGTGAAATCAATACAAAAACACATCAAAATCTAGGGAATTTGAGCAATTAACTGTGTAAAATCAAGCATTTTCCTCATTTTTGGTATCATCATCATCAGTTGGATGAAACAAGGGAGCTGGTGAAGTAAGTAACACCAGATAAGTGTGCAAGTTGAGCCCTCTAGTCATTAATGGCAACTTTGAGTTCCTTATATTAAGAGTCAAAATAAGTTCTTGGTATCGGTCATCTCCAACTGTATCCTTGGTTTGTTGGACCTTATCACTTGTTGCTATCAAGGGAGTTTTAGATATATAACCACTTTCCTGGTGTTAAATTGTTGTTCTACCCTAGTCACGGTGGGGGGTTGTGCACCTTGGTCACAACGATTAGTGGGCTCGATGGTATTTTCTTTTGTTTTTGCCATTCTTATAAAAGAATGAGGGTTTAAACTCTTGATGCAACTATTTTTCTCTGACGCATAATCCAAAACCTTTTATAGGTAATGCATAATGAACCTAGGGTAAAACAAAAAAAAAAGTCTTTTTTTTTTGTTTTTCGATCTTAAAATAGTGACCATATCCTTGAAAGTGAAGTTGAAATTTGATACCTTTGATATGTTTCTACTTTGATATGTTACTTTGAACATGCATATGGTTGGCTAACCGTGTTATAGGCTAGACACGGTGAATCTGTATTGATTGGTTTGTTTTCAATAGATCGATTGTGAGTGTGTGATTTCTTACAATTTGTATCGTGAACTTGAGATGTATATGGTTGCATGTTGAGTATTGGTCATTGATTGTTTTATGTGGATTGAATCGGTCTTTCTTCTTCCTCTTGGTTATATATCGATTACTAACTTAGGGCTTGAAACTTACTCGGCAAGGATAAAATAATTCAGTGATCGGTAAAATATGTGAACTACCTATGGGAAGGGTCAAATGGATCTGGAATTTAGTTAGAGCTTTCTTTAAACTGGTATATACAGGTTATTATATGTAAGTCATTAACTCGTAAGAACCCTGTAAAGAGGTCTTAAGTCACAAGGGATTGTATATTAAACTTGCTACTTAAATCTGGATTCTTTGTGTGTCTATAGCATAGCTTTATGTGATCATCCTGGTAGGGCTCTAATTTTTCACACGTTGTTTTGATTAAAAAATCTCTTAACTAGTTATCATAACCAACTCATTTGATAAATATTTCATGAATTCAGAGGATTTAAAGTCAAACGGGTTGTTTTCCAAATTCAGAATTCGAAATAACTTTCTCACGCTTTTACCTTGTTTTCACTTTATTTTAGGGAAATTGGATTTTAATAATCTCACCTGGAGGTGGTTGGCTATTATTGCTGTAAACGAACTGAACGAACACGAACAAAGCATTGTTCGTGTTCGCTCATTAAGGAAATATATGTGCTCATAAACGGTTCATGAACACTTACCGAACGAGATTTCATGTTCGTGTTCGTTCATTAAGTAAATGAGCATGTTCACGAGCACAAATGAATTTAGCGAATGTGACAAAGAGTAAAGGTGGATGGCCCAGATAGTAGCACTGGAACTTGAAGATCTAATTGTGGAATAGCTCGATTGTATTCGCCAATGTAAACAATGAGAAAGGAAAGGGGAATCGTGCATAAACAAGGTCGAAATAGGGTTTCCTGGTATAATTGTTAGGGTAATAAAATAAATAAAAGTTAAATAATATAAAAACATAGATAAAATATACGAAAGTACCAAAATCTTTAATTAAAACACAAACAAACGAACTAAAACGAACGCAAATGAGTGAATGTTCATGAACGCAAATGAAGTTTTTTAGTTGATTTTTTTTAGTTATTTTTTAGTGTTTTTTCTAGATCTTCTTTTTGTTATTGTTAGCGGTGCTCTGCGCAACACTTACAACAAAAGTATAAATCTACAGCTAAATAATAGTTGCAACTAGTAGTTTCTTGAGATGAATTATATTATTATCATAAATTGCAAAAGTACCTAAATATAATATAATAATAAATATGCTAAAATATAAATATATGATAAGAGTCATAGGAAAACTTGGGTTGGATCTTTGAGTCAAACGAGTTTTACTGGTAATTTCATCGTGATGCCTACGGGTGGGTGAGTTACTGGGTTTTCCCCGAATTGATGGTGGACTCGGATTACTCTCAGAATACTCTGTTTGTCTGGTAGGTATGACGAAAGTGCTCGAGATTAATTATGTTACCCGTTAAAGAAAAAAAAGTATTTCATGTTACCACACTTTCGGATTCTCTGTCATTATCAAAGCCGAATGGATTTGCTTTGCCTACGTCACCAATGGCGTGATCGTCTAGAAGCCAAGCTGTTAACTTTTGCGACATAAAGAATCCACTTATATTTAAAAGGTAACGACTTTTATTTTGAAGCTAAAATATGGGTTTCAACTCGCTAAACAATCATCATATCATGAGTCATATTTTATATTTAAAAGTCTTAGTTATTTTATTAACAAAGGGAAATGGAAATAAAAATAATGGGAGGAAGTGGGAAGAAAATCTCCCCTAATAATTTTTTTTTCAAAAATAGATGGAAGTGAAATGAAGAGCAACAAAGGTTTTACTATTTACCATTTATTCTTTCACTTAAACCGTTATAAAACTCAATAAAGGCATAATTATAGAATTGTGTATTTCTTTTCTAATCATTTCTACTCGGGAACGCATACATAAAATCTTTACTTTCTTTTCCTTTCCACCAAACTCATGAGCACCAAATGAAATTATATCTTTCCCGTTCCTTCCTTTCTTTTCTCTCGTAAATTGCCTTTCTCTTAAATTCTTTCCTTTAGTAATCTCGGAAACAGAGCGTTAGGGACTAAAAAACATTTGCGGCATGATTTGTTTGCCGGTGTTCACTAGAGACGTGTTTTTCGAATATTTTTTTTGGATTTATAAATTCACAATGGGAGCAAAAAACATAAACATAAATACGACAAAAATAATAAAAAAATCTATATATTTATTTAATTATACAAAGTATCGAAATATAATCCACTAAAGTTCCACAAAATCTATAGCAACGTATTATGTAGTCTTATTTTGTTGACATCACTAAACAAATGAGTATCACCGACGATCAGTTATCTTAAGAATGGTTCGATCGGTAATTATGTATACTGCCGTTCAAGAAGACTTGTCGGACACCATAGAAGACTTGCCCACCACCCGAGAAGACTTTCTTGAGGCAAATATAATTATAGCTGATACCATAACTATATTAAAATTGAATTCAACACATGACAAGGCTGCATGGTGTGAGTATATATGTTATCATACATACTATTGTGTAGATGATCACCAAATGAGATTTGATTTGAAGCGCATTTATGATATTCACGATACACCAAAAGTGGTATAACATGTTTTTAGCATGTAATTCTAGTTAAAGAATAGGTGAGAACCGTAAGGATTGCATTGATAGTGGATCTGGGGCGGAGGTAATGTAGGAGCAGGGGTAGTATGGGTTACCCTTCAACTCCGTCTCTGTAGTATAAAAATACCCCTTAACTCCGTCTACGTAGTGGAAAATTTTTATTTTTTTTGACTTTATACAAATGATATCCCTTATCTAAAAAAAATAAAATAAAAATTGAGACAATATTGTTATGTTAATGAATGAATGTCTATTATTTATGTTGAGTAATTCTTCCGAGATGACGATACTAGAGTTTCTTTCCAAATTACACATCCCCAGTTGTTACTCAAGATCTTGAATTTGTTGTTGAAGCAACTTGATCTTAAGATCTTGTTCAAGATTTCGGATTCAATGTTAGAGTCGTTTGATATTAAGATCCCATGGGTCAGGATCAACTCAATAGCTGCCTAGATCGACGGTTTCGCAACAAGAGGGTCAATCACAATCAAATTACTAGATAACTCAACGAGTAAATCAAAAGCTTAATTTTTTCTAAAGTTTTCACTAAATTTTTCCAAACCTAATGGGTTTATATGAACCCACAAAACAGGACTGGATCCGCCGCTGAATACATATTTAATTTTAGGCGAGTAAATTATACGGTTATGAATGAATGATAATATATTCATGACGTGGTCAGTTTACGCACCACAAGTGACCACGTGGCTGCGTAGACCCTAAATTGTCACATAATAATGGTCTTGTTTGTAGCAAGAATTTGATACTTTTCACTAACATATAGCTTCTAGAAAATATCCAATTCACTTAAGTGTCATGTATTTGATAGAAAAATTGTTTAAAAGTTATTTGTCTTATAACTTATATATGATAAATTTAATTATTTACTGTAGCCAACAAGCTACGTAAATTATTATATATAGATAATATATAATGGTTAATAATTTATTATAATAAATAGTGGCTTTTCGCAATTGTTTAAAATCATATTTAGAATTACATCTTGATTTTGACCTTGGATGATCTAATTCGCAATTCGTAGTAAGCTGGTTGGCTGGGCCTGACGAATCTAGAAATCTTCGTAAGGTAATGCTTTATAGAAAATGAGTAACGAAATCGAAAAAACGTCAAATTTTTTAAAATTTACATTATCACCGGAGCGTCAGGCTACCCCTTCCTCTAAGATAGGTCCGCCCCTGTGGCTGGCTTGCTTTCTTCAGCCCATCCTGTTTCAAGAACCCCAAGTGTACCTAAGCTAATCCCATGGGCCATTAAAATTCAAGTGCACTCGTTGACCTACAAAGTAACCCAAGTCAATAATTATGTTTCAATAATCAATTTAGAAAGGCTAATATGAAAGACCACAGTCGACCACTATGCCATATGCTAGAGACCTTGGTCTTTAGTTTCCATGTTCGATAAACTAAGGAGTTGTAAGAGTCAGATATATATTTTTTTTGTTTCTTAACGTGACGAACCAAACTGATAACGTTCAAATAAAAATGGGACCTGTATCAGTACTCTTTTTTATGGTTGTCTAGATGTTTCGACATAATTATGTTGAAAAGGAGTTGTAAGGAGATGTAGTTGATTTGAACTGACATCAGAATATCGTTATCGGTATTTGTTTTTATGGTTTACTCCACGTTTTCTAACGGACTTGTATTCGCAATAGAATAACTTTTTGGTAACATAAACCATAGAAAGGGCATGTATCGTACAGGTACCTTGTCACACCAAATAGATACCACCCGAACACGATTGGTACTAGTACTGATAGTCGTTTTTATCTCTTTTCGTTGCTATACTGAGTGCTAACATCATACCGTTACAATCTCATTAGTAGATGAGATTAATGTGATAGAAGATGATTATGAAGAACTAACACAAGGTGTTGATCGATGTTCCAACCTTTGGTGATTTTTGTTACTAATGAAGGTGAGACGTCTAATGCACATGATCTAAAAACACCTGAAGGTTCAGAACAAGTTGATCCTCATATATCCAAGTAAGAATGGGAGAAAAGAAGAAGGGAATGGTCCAAGGTTGTACCACCATCAACAAAGATTAAAGGCTACACCACATCTTATTCTGACGTGCACACTACTGCTTTTGATCAAAACGATGATAATCCCATCTCGGGTGAGAATCCATGTTGGAAAGATGACATAGAACCGCTAACTTGCTTAATGGGGGGGGGGGGGTATCATCTCTCGACAAAAGTAAAGTCGAGCTCTTTGAGAAAATAATCACAACACTCGAACAAAAACAAAAAAAAAAATGACAGGAAACTGGACAATCAATTAAAACGCTTTCGCTAAACTAAAACAAAATCGTATAAACGCCCAATGGGTTTTATTTATATTTGTTTCAATTATGAATATGAATACTTTAAATATAATTATTAAGTTTATGTTATTGATTACAGTTCAAAACACTTAATGGGAAACGAAACGAACTCACGTCATTTTCATCTCCTTTCACATAACCTGTTTTTATACCATCTGTAATGGGCATATGGTTGGTCAAACAACATGTTTAACACCATTCCCTCTCCATGTGGTTTACACTGCATGACAAAAGACCAAACCACTTGGGTGACCATTACACATCAACTTATATGTTTTTCCAACAAATATCTCTCATCCATATTAATCACATCTTCTCTCTACTTCCTTAACACAAACTAGTTTGGTTAGACAATGAATCTTTTAAACAGAAGTGTTGTATATGTTAGTGTAATGGGGATTGACTTAGTCACCATAGTGAATTATGATACACATCAAGCAAGGTATGAAGTGCGGGAGTCCATACTTAGTTGAGTGGTTATAATTCTAAGTGTTCGGACTCCCAGGTTAGAAACGAGACACGATAGCCCAGCGGGTCCACAACATATCATTTGTCTTATGTATAAAAGAAACCGAACATTTCAACTTTCAAGTACCAAACCTCAGCGGGTCCACAACATATCATTTGTTTTATGTAAAAAAGGGCATTTTCGTAAAAGATTGACATTTTACGGAACTTGTGCATAAACGCAGATTATGGTTATGATCAAATAATATAACCTCAGAGGGTTATGCTACAATGTATTACGATCATAATGTGACCTTAATTCAGAAGTTAACTAATCTAAGTCGGGTCAGAATCGAAAGCCAAAGCAGAAGTCAAACTTCACGACTTTCGGTTGCGAACAGACTCTAGGACTGAAATTGACGGATCGAACATGTTCCCACATGTTCTAGTAATTATTACTAACTTGTTTAAGTGTCAAAAATATATTTATAACATGTATAAACCCAGATTATGATTTTTATGAAATCTGACCCGTTTGACTTTTTAAAACACTAACTTTGACCCGTCAATTGACCTAGTAAACGTGATCCTTAGGAGGCGCCCTTTTAAGGGATTAACCCCTACCTAATTACGATCACTTAGCCATGTTCATTTCAAACAATGGCTGGACCATAATGGTCTTAACCGAAAGTCAAGGCATTTGTCGAAAATGCTTGACTTTTGGCTATTAAAAGCCAATAAAAAGAAAAGAGCAGAGATGTAGCACTTACAAGTGATCCAAGAGAAACTTAGGACTCAAAGGGAAGCTCCCAAATGGTCAGAAACTTCCAAGAGTGTAATAGAGAGGAGAAGAAGTGAATGAGCAAGGAAATGAGTGAGCTTGAGTTGCTATTTATAGTGCAAGAAGTCTAAGGAGATGGAGCCATGTGTTAGGGGTGTTGTAGGATCATTACATGTGTCTAGCAAGGTGTCAAGAACTGCAAGAGTGTGGCAAATTGCAGGAGAGGTGTCATCTTGACAGAATTTTGGGGTTTTGACACTTTTAGTCCCTCAAATTTAGTTTTGTGGATTGTCATGAATTGTCCCTTGACTTATATCCAATGACATAATGATACAACTTGGTCTATTCATTCAACAGGAGATGTATTTAAGAAGAGTACGAACAACCGAACGTTAACGGGTGTCACACTAGGTGTTCTTATGGCTTATAAGCGTTTACTAGCTCAAACGCGAAAGATACGAACACTTATGGTTTAATGGGTTAAATCACCCAAGCTAGTAAAGTTAGAGGTTTGATAAAAGAGCGGAATGCTCGAGGATGGTAAATAAAAATATATTATCTCAATCGAGAGACGTTCGGGTTTAGAAACAACTTGTTTAAACAAGTAATATGAAAATAATAAAGTCTAGGGGCATTTGGGTCATTTACTGAAAGTCAAAATGGTGAAAAGCTAGAACTTCAGTGTCTCGCCGTAGGCTACGGTCGCCAAACCATAGCTTACGGTCAGCTTAAGAATGAATCAGCAGCCTTAGACCGTAGCCTACGGTCCTAGACCATAGGTTACGGTTAGTTTTATGAATTTTTGTGATTTTTGAACATGTTTGAGTTAGATTGAGTGGTTAACTTAATAAGGTATGATCTGAGGGTATGTACACGTGTTGGTATATTACTGAACACAGATTTTACGAGGTAATACATAATCACTCCATTGCCTAACATTAGCATATTTTCAGAATTAATCCCTCTCGTCCGACTAGTGGCTCATATGAGAGTTGGGACTTCGTAAAGGATTACTCAGAGGCTCAGTATAAGCATGTTGACATTAATGGTCACTCAGATGCCAAGTTTAAGCATGTTGACACTAATGGTCACTCAGAGGCAAATTTAAGCATGTTGACACTAATGGTCACTCAGAGGCTAACTTTAAGCATGTTGACACTAATGGTCACTCAGAGACTAAGTTTATGCATGTTGACATCAGAAGGTCACTCAGAGACTTAGTTTGAGCATGTTGACACCTTCAGTCCTTTTAGTCTTTAGCAGACTTATATAAAAAAATATAACACGTGTCACTATATTATTGGACACGATTTTACAGGGTGTTACATCCTCACCCCTTAAAAGAAATCTCGACCTCGAGATTTTATTCAAAAAGATGGGGGTACTTTTGTTGCATAGTGGACTCAACCTCCCATGTATACTTGGGACCTCTAAAGGCGTCCCACTTAACCTTTACTGTAGGTATCATTTTTCTTCGGAGCTTCTTAACCTGTCGGGATCGAAATTGGTTTCTCAATGAACCTCAGGTTTTCATCTATTTGCACATCTTCGTGCGACATTGCTAGCGACTCTTCGGCTAGACATTTCTTAAGGTTAGATATGTGGAATACATCATGAATTACACTAAGCTCCTCTTGCAACCTGAGCTTATAAGCTACAGTGCCGACACATTCAATTATTTCGAAGGGTCCTATATATCTTGGGCTCAACTTGCCCTTCTTTCCAAAACCCATCACACCCTTCCAGGGTGATACTTTCAGCATGACCTTGTCCCCTATTTGGAACTGTAGAGGTTTACTCCTCTTGTCAGCATAACTTTTCTGTCTATCCCTGGCAGCTTAGAGACGATCACGGATTTGTATTATCTTATCCGTGGTCTCTAAGATAATCTCAGGTCCAGACAGTTGGGCTTCTCCAACTTCAGCCCAACAAACAAGCGTTCTACATTTTCTCTCATACAAGGCCTCAAAAGGAGCAACCTTGATACTAGTATGATAACTATTATTGTAGGAGAATTCTATTAGGGGTAAGTGGTCATCCCAGCTTCCACCTAAATCAATCACACATGCCCGAAGCATCTCTTCCAGAGTTTGAATAGTACGCTCACTTTGACCATCAGTCTGCGGATAGTAAGCTGTACTAAAGTTTAATCGTGTGCCTAACGATTGTTGGAAACTTTTTTCAAAAGTGAGAAGTGTATCTAGTATCTCTATAAGATACAATAGATATCGGCACACCGTGTAGGGACACAATCTTGTCCACATACAACTTAGCCAACTTGTCAGAGCTATAAGTTTCTTTAATTGGCAAGAAATGTGCTGACTTAGTTAGTCTATCTACAATGACCCAGATCGTGTCAGTACCAGATTTGGTCTTAGGTAACTTGGTAATCAAGTCCATAGTTACCATTTCCCATTTCCAAGTGGGAATCTCAAGTTGTTGTAGAAGTCCTGACGGTTTCTGATGTTCGGCTTTAACTTGCGAACACGTCAAATCCATAGCTACATAAGTGGCTATGGATTTCTTCAAACCCATGCACCAATAATTCTTCTTCAAATCTTGATACATCTTGTTACCACCTGGGTGAACTGAGTATCTTGAATTATGCGCTTCTTGGAGGATTAGATCCCTAAGTCCTCCAAAGAATGGAACCCAGATTCTGCCATTAAATCTAAGGATTCCATCTTTTCCAGGCACTAACTGATCAACAGTTCCGCCTAATCCTTCATTAGTAATATTAGCCTCTAATAGGGCTTGCTTTTGCGCATCTAATAGCTTATCATTCAAGCTATTTCTGAGCTCGATGCTCTTGGCGTCAATTCTTATGGGCTTAACCCTTTCTTTGCGACTTAAGGCATCAGCGACTACATTTGCTTGCCGAGATGGTAGCGAATCTCGCAATCATAATCATTAACTGTTTCCATCCAATGGCATTGTCGCATGTTCAATTCCTTCTGATTGAATAGGTGTTGGAGACTTTTATGGTCAGTGTATATAATACACTTTGTGTCATACAAGTAATGTCTCCACAGTTTTAGTGCAAATACAACGGCACCCAATTCCAAATCGTGAGTGGTGTAATTTTTTTCATGCACCTTTATTTGTCGTGATGCATAGGCAATTACTTTGCCATTTTGCATTAGCACACAGCCCATGCCAGTGTGCGAGGCATCACAGTAAACAACAAAGTTCTCAATACCCTCAGGTAGAGATAACACAGGAGCATTGCTCAACTTGTGTTTTAGAATCTCAAAAGATTCTTGTTGTTTTGGACCCCAAACGAATTTAACATTCTTATGGGTCAAGATAGTCAAAGGAGTGGCTATTCTTGAGAAGTTCTCGATGAACCTCCTATAATAACCAGCCAATCCCAAGAAACTACGAATTTCTGATGGAGTCTTGGGAACTTCCCAATTCATTATGGCTTCTATTTTGGTGGGATCCACTTGGATACCACGCTCACTTACTACATGTCCAAGAAATTGGACTTTTCTAAGCCAAAATTCACATTTAGAGAATTTAGCATAAAGCTTCTCCTGCCTTAGCAATTCTAGAACGCACCGAAGATGTTTCTCGTGATCAGCTTGATCACGAGAATAGACAAGTATGTTGTCTATGAAGACAATGACAAACTTATCCAAATAAGGTTTGCAGACTCTATTCATAAGATCCATTAATGCTGCTGGTGCATTTGTGAGCTCAAAAGGCATCACTAAAAATTCAAAGTGATCATAGCGGGTCCTGAAGGCTGTTTTAGGAAGGTCTTCACTCCTTACTTTCAGCGGGTGATATGCCAATCTCAAATCAATCTTAGAGAAGTAACTAGCCCCTTGAAGTTGGTCGAACAAGTCATCGATCCTGGGCAGAGGATAACGATTCTTGATTGTTATCTTATTTAGCTCACGGTAATCAATGCACATTCGCATTGAACCGTCCTTCTTCTTTACAAAAAGAATAGGAGCTCCCCAAGGTGAGGAACTAGGCTGAATAAAGCCTTTTTCTAAAAGTTCATCTAATTGCGTCCTCAGTTCCTTCATTTCCGTCGGTGCTAACCGATACGGAGCTCTAGCAACAGGTGCCACTCCTAGTAGGATATCAATCCTAAACTCCACTTGCCTATCTGGAGGTAGACCTGGTAATTCCTCAGGGAAAACATCGGGATATTCTGAGATAACTGAAAGGTCTTTAATATTCGTAAACTAGTTACATATATTTAACCGGATGAGTCATGAACAAGTTCTATATGTCATTATACTTTAAATAAGTTGTAATATCAGTAGGATATCAACTTATATGCCCGAAAAGGTTTTGAAACTAAATTATGCCTCATAAGAGCGTTTTGGTAATTATATGTCGTATAAAAGGAACTTGCGTGTATTCTGATGTTATGATCATAAACATTCTGGAAAAATACTTAATTTGTGATATAATATTTATTAAGATAGCACACATAAGTGTGGTTTATGGTTTAAGACCAAACTATGCACCGAAAGGGCATTTTGGTCATTTAAAAGTATAGTTTACGATATTATACTAAAATCAGTTTATGATCGGAATATTAACATCATAATATGTTAATTACATTAACATATCATTAGGTAATTTATTTGCAAGTCCATTGTTGATTAAAACCTTGTTTTATGTAAAAAAAGGCATTTTAGTCAAAAATTGACATTTTACGGAACTTGTGCATAAACGGAGATTATGATTATGATCAAGTAATATAACCTCAGAGGGTTATGCTACAATGTATTACGATCATAATGTGACATTAATTCAGAAGTTAACTAATCTAAGTCGGGTCAGAATCAAAAGTCAAAGCAGAAGTCAAACTTCACGACTTTCGGTTGCGAACCGACTCTTGGACTGAAATTGACGGATCGAACATGTTCCCACATGTTCTAATAATTATTACCAACTTTTTTAAGTGTCAAAAATATATTTATAACATGTATAAACTCATATTATGATTTTTATGAAATCTGACTCTTTGACTTTCTAAAACACTAACTTTGACCAGTCAATTGACCTTGTAAACGTGATCCTTAGGAGGTGCCCTTTTAAGGGATTAACACCTACCTAATTACGATCACTTAGCCATGTTCATTTCAAACAATGGCTAGACCATAATGGTCTTAACCGAAAGTCAAGGCATTTGTCGAAAATGCTTGACTTTTGGCTATTAAAAGCCAATAAAAAGAAAAGAGCAGAGATGTAGCACTTACAAGTGATCCAAGAGAAACTTAGGACTCAAAGGGAAGCTCCCAAATGGTCAGAAACTTCCAAGAGTGTAATAGAGAGGAGAAGAAGTGAATTAGCAAGGGAATGAGTGAGCTTGAGTTGCTATTTATAGTGCAAGAAGTCTAAGGAGATGGAGCCATGTGTTAGGGGTGTTGTAGGATCATTACATGTGTCCAACTTGGTGTCAAGAACTGCAAGAGTGTGGCAAATTGCAGGAGAGGTGGCATCTTGACAGAATTTTAGGGTTTTGACACTTTTAGTCCCTCAAATTTAGTTTTGTGGATTGTCATGAATTGTCCCTTGACTTATATCCAATGATACAACTAGGTCTATTCATTCAACACGAGATGTATTTAAGAAGAGTACGAACAACCGAACGTTAACGGGTGTCACACTAGGTGTTCTTATGACTTATAAGCGTTTACTAGCTTAAACGCGAAAGATACGAACACTTATGGTTTAATGGGTTAAATCACCCAAGCTAGTAAAGTTAGAGGTTTGGTAAAAGAGCGGAATGCTCGAGAATGGTAAATAAAAATATATCATCTCAATCGAGAGACGTTCGGGTATAGTAACAACTTGTTTAAACAAATAATATGAAAATAATAAAGTCTAGGGGCATTTGGGACATTTACTGAAAGTCAAAATGGTGAAAAGCTATAACTTCAGTGTCTCGCCGTAGGCTACGGTCGCCAAACCTTAGCTTACGGTCAGCTTAAGAATGAATCAGCAGCCTTAGACCGTAGCCTACGGTCCTAGACCGTAGGTTACGGTTAGTTTATGAATTTTTGTGATTTTTGAATATGTTTGAGTTAGATCGAGTGGTTAACTTAATAAGGTATGATCTGAGGGTACGTACACGTGTTGGTAGATTACTGAACACAGATTTTACGAGGTAATACAAAATCCCTCCATTGCCAAACATTAGCATATTTCCAGAATTAATCCCTCTCGTCCGACTAGTGGCGAGCGTTGGGACTTCGTAAAGGATTACTCAGAGGCTCAGTATAAGCATGTTGACCCCAATGTCACTCAGAGGCTGGGCATGTTGACACTAATAGTCACTCAGAGGCCAAGTTTAAGCATGTTGACACTAATGGTCACTCAGAGGCTAAGTTTAAGCATGTTGACACTGATGGTCACTCAGAGGCTAAGTTTAAGCATGTTGACACTAATGGTTACTCAGAGGCTAAGTTTATGCATGTTGACATCAGAAGGTCACTCAGAGACTTAGTTTGAGCATGTTGACACCTTCAGTCCTTATTAGTCTTTAATAGACTTATATAAAAAATATAACACGTGTCACTATATTATTGGACACGATTTTACAGGGTGTTACATCCTCACCCCCTTAAAAGAAATCTCGACCTCGATATTTTATTCAAAAAGATGGGGTACTTTTGTCGCATAGTGGACTCAACCTCCCATGTATACTCGGGTCCTCTAAAGGCGTCCCACTTAACCTTTACTATAGGTATCATTTTTCTTCGGAGCTTCTTAACCTGTCGATCCTCGATCGAAATTGGTTTCTCAATGAACCTCAGGTTTTCATCTATATGCACATCTTCGTGCGACATTGCTAGCGACTCATCGGCTAGACATTTTTTTAAGGTTAGATATGTGGAATACATCATGAATTCCACTAAGCTCCTCTGGCAACCTGAGCTTATAAGCTACAGCGCCGACGCATTCGATTATTTGGAAGGGTCCTATGTATCTTGGGCTCAACTTGCCCTTCTTTCCAAAACGCATCACACCCTTCCAGGGTGATACTTTCAGCATGACCTTGTCCCCTATTTGGAACTGAAGGGGTTTGCGCCTCTTGTCAGCATAACTTTTCTGTCTATCCCTGGCAGCTTTGAGATGATCACGGATTTGTATTATTTTATCCGTGGTCTCTAAGATAATCTCTGGTCCAGACAGTTGGGCTTCTCCAACTTCAGCCCAACAAACAGGCATTCTACATTTTCTCCCATACAAAGCCTCAAAAGGAGCAGCCTTAATACTTGTATGATAATTATTATTGTAGGAGAATTCTATTAGGGGTAAGTGGTCATCCCAGCTTCCACCTAAATCAATCACACATGCCCGAAGCATGTCTTCCAGAGTTTGAATAGTACGCTCACTTTGACCATCAGTCTGCGGATGGTAAGCTGTACTAAAGTTTAATCGTGTGCCTAACGATTGTTGGAAACTTTTCCAAAAGTCTGAAGTGTATCTAGTATCTCTATAAGATACAATAGATACCGGCACACCGTGTAGGGACACAATCTTGTCCACATACAACTTAGCCAACTTGTTAGAGCTATAAGTTTCTTTAATTGGTAAGAAATATGCTGACTTAGTTAGTCTATCTACAATGACCCAAATCATGTCATTACCACATTTGGTCTTAGGTAACTTGGTAATCAAGTCCATAGTTACCATTTCCCATTTCCAAGTGGGAATCTCAAGTTGTTGTAGAAGCCCTGACGATTTCTAATATTCGGCTTTAACTTGCGAACACGTCAGACACTTAGCTACATAAGTGGCTATGGATTTCTTCAAACCCATCCGCTGTAACATCCGTCAAAAACCGGATTTACCAAACCCGCTCCGTTTATTAACCGAACAATCAGTTAAAAATTTCGTTGCGTATTTAATGCCCAAATTATTTTTAGGCGATACATAATTAATAAGTATATTGGAATATATAGTTTATATTTGAAAAAGTATTAAAAATAATGAAATAAAAATAAATCAATGCTGCCGGGTTTCGAACCCGGCTCAGCCAGCGAATTCAGCAAAGCCTTAACACTCATCCATTCAACCACTGCGCCACTTGTGTTTCTTGTTCATGATTAGAAATAATTAATACATAACATGAATCTCAAATTCAAAACCGACACGCCCAATATTTTTTAACAGGTCAACAGTCAAAAATCAATATTTTTTTATTACTTTTATTTATTTATTTACATTAAAAATACTTAAAAATAACATTTTTAAGGTTAGAAAATAGCCTTAAACTCACAAAAATACATCCAACAAACCTACTAAAATTGATTAATAAAATCCGTTTACTTACCGAACCATTATGCCATTATCTAGGTTAGTTTCACTCGTGGTTAAAACCAACTTCGTGCGAATTCAACATCATCAACCGAGCGCACCCAATGTGAGTGAATCTTACAACTCCCCTTTTTAATTACACGTTTTGGGGTGTGTCATGTGTCACTAAAATTAACTCGTTTATTTAAACTTGTGCCATACCATATTATGATCTAAACTTAGATTGCATATATTGTTTGTAGTTATGTACTTCATATTGTCAAGTTATATGCAATTCATTCATTAGGCCCATCAGTTCCTCGTGGGAGACGAGTTGAGCAACGCGTGCCTCAAAACAAATCCATTATTGTTCGTGTGTGCATTATGTAATATTAAATTATTGGTGAATAAGTTTACATCTATTTTTACTCATGTGTGGTTGTGCACTTTATTTTATAATCAATTCAATAAACTTGTTCAAATGTTTTTCATAGGATTCACTCGCCAACTTTTTGTTGATCCAAAACCATTTTTACACATGATACAGGTGAACAGGATGAAGCAAGGAAAACATAGAAAATGCCTTAGAAGAAAACAATGAAGTCTAGATTGATGTTTAGGACATGATGTAATTATGATTGTATATTTCCCATTAAATTGTATTAATGAATGTGAAACGTTATAATAAATGTCATGAGCTTTGATGATAACCCAATCATGCCCCGATCACCTTTTTCGCTGCGGGTCGGGGTATGACATCCACCAATAATTCTTCTTCAAATCTTGATACATCTTGTTACCACCTGGGTGAACTGAGTATCTTGAATGATGCGCTTCTTGGAGAATTAGATCCCTAAGTCCTCCAAAGATTGGAACCCAGATTCTGCCATTAAATCTAAGGATTCCATCTTTTCCAAGCACTAACTGATCAACATTTCCGCCTAATTCTTCACTAGGAATGTTAGCCTCTAATAAGGCTTGCTTTTGCGCATCTAATAGCTTCTCATTCAAGCTATTTCTGAGCTCGATGCTCTTGGCGTTAATTCTTATGGGCTTAACCCTTTCTTTGCGACTTAAGGCATCAGCGCCTACATTTACTTGCCAGGATGGTAGCGAATCTCGCAATCATAATCATTAAGTGTTTCCATCCAACGGTGTTGTCGCATGTTCAGTTCCTTCTGATTGAACAGGTGTTGGAGACTTTTTTGGTCAGTGTATATAATACACTTTGTGCCATACAAGTAATGTCTCCACAGTTTTAGTGCAAATACTACGGCACCCAATTCCAAATTGTGGGTGGTGTAATTCTTTTCATGCACCTTTAGTTGTCGTGATGCATAGGCAATTACTTTGCCATTTTGCATTAGCACACAACCCATGCTAGTGTGCAAGGCATCACAGTAAACAACAAAGTTCTCAATACTCTCAGGTAGAGATAACACAGGAGCATTGCTCAACTTGTGTTTTAGAATCTCAAAAGATTCTTGTTGTTTTGGACCCCAAATGAATTTAACATTCTTACGGGTCAAGGTAGTCAAAGGAGTGGCTATTCTTGAGAAGTTCTCGATGAACCTCCTATAATAACCAGCCAATCCCAAGAAACTACGAATTTCTGATGGAGTCTTGGGAACTTCCCAATTCATTATGGCTTCTATTTTGGCGGGATCCACTTGGATACCACGCTCACTTACTACATGTCCAAGAAATTGGACTTCTCTAAGCCAAAATTCACATTTAGAGAATTTAGCATAAAGCTTCTCCTGCCTTAGCAATTCTAGAACGCACCGAAGATGTTTCTCGTGATCAGCTTGATCACGAGAATAGACAAGTATGTTGTCTATGAAGACAATGACAAATTTATCCAAATAAGGTTTGCAGACTCTATTCATAAGATCCATTAATGCTGCTGGTGCATTTGTGAGCTCAAAAGGCATCACTAAAAATTCAAAGTGATCATAGCGGGTCCTGAAGGCTGTTTTAGGAAGGTCTTCACTCCTTACTTTCAGCGGGTGATATGCCAATCTCAAATCAATCTTAGAGAAGTAACTAGCCCCTTGAAGTTGGTCGAACAAGTCATCGATCCTGGGCAGAGGATAACGATTCTTGATTGTTATCTTATTTAGCTCACGGTAATCAATGCACATTCGCATTGAACCGTCCTTCTTCTTTACAAAAAGAATAGGAGCTCCCCAAGGTGAGGAACTAGGCTGAATAAAGCCTTTTTCTAAAAGTTCATCTAATTGCGTCCTCAGTTCCTTCATTTCCGTCGGTGCTAACCGATACGGAGCTCTAGCAACAGGTGCCACTCCTAGTAGGATATCAATCCTAAACTCCACTTGCCTATCTGGAGGTAGACCTGGTAATTCCTCAGGGAAAACATCGGGATATTCTGAGATAACTGAAAGGTCTTTAATATTTGGCTTCGGCTCGTTAATAGTTACTTGTGCCATGTAAATGACACAACCTGTCACACCCCGACCCGCAGCGGAATAAGAGTCGGGGCATAATTGGGTTATCACCAAAGCTCATGATGTTTACTAAAATGTTTCATATTTATTAAATTCAAATTACAACTTAAATGTTCAAACCAAATTCATACAATACAAGGAAATGAAAACTAAATAAAACAATCCAAAGCCTAAACTGATTTATTCTTCTAGGCCGTCCTATGTGTTTCTTGCTTCAACTGGATCACCTGTATCATGTGTAAAAATGGGGGAATTTTGGGTCAACAAAAGTTGGCGAGTGAAACTTGTTTAAAGACATTGTTATTGATTTCTTGTTGTATTTGATATGAAAAGTTGTGCAATAATCATATGTGAGCAAACGTATATAAACAAACAATCACAAACCACCTTGAATGAGTATATGACATGAATGATAATGTATTGTGAGATCCAGGCTCAATCAAACGGAGCTGGCCTCGTATGTTGGCAACGTCACGTTCCGCTCATAGGTAATGGGGAACAGACGAGCCTATGATGATGTATGTGAGATCAAGGCTCAATCAAACGGAGCCGATCGAAATGAGGCACCTGTACTCAACCCGTCTCCCACGGGGAGCTGTTGGGCCTAATGAAATGTATGTACTGAAAATGATAAATTTAATCTAAACATTTAACCACACAAACAATTGATACATATTGGATACACATTTGATCATGGATATGATGGATGCACAAGTGTTTAAATATAATAAATAATTAAGCGACACATGATACACCCCAAAATGTGATTAAAACGGGGAATTTGTAGAGATTCACTCACATTGGGTGCGTTCTTTTGATGATGTTGAATGTGCACGAGTTTTGGGATTTGATCGACGAGGAAAAACTAACCTAAAATAATAACGAAATGGTTCGGTAAATAAGTGGATTTTATTAACAATTTTATTAGGATTTTTAGATTTATTTTTGTGAGTTTAAGGTCATTTTCTAACTTTAAAAATATTATTTAAATGATTTTTAAATTAAAAATAAAAAAATAAAAAAATAAATTTTTTTTTTACTTTTGTTGACCGTTGACCGGTCCGTTGACCGTTGACCGGTCCGTTGACTGTTGACCGGACCGTTGACCGGTCGGACTGTGGTCTGAGTGTGCACTGAGTGAGGTTCGAACCCGGGACCTCTCGTACGCGTGCACGCAGCTCTACCAACTGAGCTACGTGTCTAACCCGAAATATTCTATGTTTTAATTATATATATATATATATTTAATTAAATGTTAATTTATTTGGTTTATATTAAAAGGATTTAAAATGGTCGAACCGGTTGCAGGGATCCGGATCGAACTCGGGTCCTTCGGTTTGTAAGCGCACAGCCCAACCAGTTGGGCTGTGTGTCTTATCTGTTTAACTTACGGTTTATATTAATCTTATAAACATACTGGGACCTGCTCTGATTCAGTTTTAAAAAAAATTGGTTTTAATTCGGAAATTCGGTGCGTTTGTAAGGTTCGAACTCGTGACGTGCGCTATGTGTTTGCAACAGTCCACCGCTGGACTGTGTGTCTAACCCGGTATAATATCCTGTTTTAATAATACTTATACAAAATGTCTGACTTCGTCTTCTTCATTCATGAAGACACAGACAAAGATGTTCGACTGTTCTTGTTTAAATCGTTCGTCGAACATTTTATTAATTGAAATGTAATGGATAAAGAGAGTTACGGAATCGAATGTACCGAATCGAATGTTTTTCTCAGAATTCCGGCAATGGTCGTCGGCTCTGATTTGTGAATTCCGTCTGATTGAATCAATTAACAATTTTGATCGATGAGTTGTGAAATTAAATGACTAAACAAGAGATATCATGAGGTTTAGATGATTGTACCGATTTACAGTGTGATTTCGGAAATTTCCAGAGATTTTCCGGCGAGTGCAGAATGTCCGGTAACGTCGTCTGGGACCGATTCTGGTTGAAGGATTGAAGTTAGTATATGTCTAACAATGGATTGAAAACGAAAGAATCGAGAAATTTACCGATTTGATGTATGTCTCGGTTTTCCGGCAAAAGTCCGGCGAATGCAGAATATCTCCGGCGAGTGCTATTGCTTCGAGAAATTGTGCGATTTTGAGCGAAAAGATTTCCAGAGACTTGGGTGTGTATTTATAGGGAAGAATCAGGATGAATTGAGTCCGATTTTGGTCTTGATTCGTGGTCAAGGTTTTTTCTCGGCGGTTATGACTGAGATCGCGGGATTAGACATCGGTTATAACCGATGTCGAAGTTAATATACGCGTTCAGTCAAAGGAAACCGTCGACAATTGGCGAAATCGTCGGTATTTCCGGCGACTGCGAATTGGGCGCGCTGATTACCGAATTTGAGTTTTGAGTTTTATTATAAGTATTAATTGTTTTATCATTTATCACAAACAAGTCAAGTGGCGGAGTGGTTAAGTGTTTGTTTGTTTCTTCCGGTTGACCCGGGTTCGAAACCCGGCAGACTCTTTTTTTTTTACTAACTTATTTTTACTTTTTAATAATTATAGTTTTTAAATTCTAAAATGTTTATTAATTTTGTATTGTTTAAAATTAATTTTAATCATAAATACGCAACGAAATTTTATAACTGATTATTCGATTAATAAACGAAGCGGATTTGGAAACCCGTTTTTTGACGGATGTTACACAACCTTTCCCCAAACACTTGGATGCCTTAAATAACGACACTTTGTCTGGCAATCCATAGTGTGAATCTCCAAAGATGGTGAGCATTTCACCAGATGGGGTTTTAATTTCGATGAGTTTCTTATCACAGGCAATGCGGGCTTGGTTATGAGATAACCAATCCATGCCTAAGACTACATCGAATCCCGCCAATTTCATTGGCAAAAGAGAGATAGGAATAGAATGATTCTTAATGGATATAAAACATCCATCAAGAATAGAAGACGCTGTTTCTAAGGTTCCGTCAGCAAGTTCTACTTCATAAGTTATGTCTAGAGTTCTTATGGGTAAGTTTAATAGTTTGCTAAACTTATAGTCCACAAAAGACTTATCTGCTCCCGAATCAAACAGAACTCTAGCATATACGTCATTCATGAGGAATGTACCTGTTATGACATTGTTGTCATTAACAGCCTCCTTAGCATTCATCTGGAAAGCACGGGCATTTACTTTCTTGGCTTCTCCAAGCTTCGCCTCGTTGCTTCTAAGATTCTTTGGGCAATTAGGATTAATATGCCCTTTCTCATTACAGCCAAAACAAACGGCATCTTTAAGATTTTTGCACTCGTGGGTCTTATGCACTTTCCTTTTGCAAATACCACAGGGTTTAATCTGGGGGTCGGTATTGCATTGCCCCCAATGCCTGCGGTTACAGGTTTTGCACAAAGGTCTATCATCAGACCTGTGTTGGTTCTTATTGAACCCAAAATTTCTTTTCTTTTTAAACCTTTGGGAGTTATCATCCTCCCGCTTTCTTTTCCCGTCAGTCTCAGACTTGACTGACTTTTGCCTCACTAGATCAAGGGTGAGGGAGAGAGATAGGTCAACAGCAGACCTATAGGTACTAGGCTGAGCAGCCTTTACCATGCCCTTAATCTCGGGCGCTAACCCATTAATAAAACGCGCAATGCGTTTGGTCTCAGGGGTGATTAGATAGGAAACTAACCTAGATAGGGAATTGAAATCAGAGACGTACTTCCGACAATCTAGGTTTTTCATCGAAAGAGACAAGAAGTCTGTCTATAATTTCTCCACCTCATGAGGTGGGCAGTATGTTTCCTTAACAAGGTCCGCAAAATTGGTCCATCCCAAGTTATATAGGTGTACTTTTCCTGTTGACTGGACCATGGCCTTCCACCATATTAGGGCATCGCCCTTGAAGGATTGGGATACAAACTTCACCACATCCTTATCAGCACACCCGCTGATATTTACAATAGTTTCCATTTTATCAAGCCATCACAAGGCTTCTACTGCTCCCCTTTCTCCATTAAAATCTCGGGGCTTGCAGGAGACAAAGTATTTATAGGTACATCCGTCTTTAGAAGAATGAGACTTATCATTGTATTCTAGTTTCTTTGGTTCACTCTTCGCATTTGAAGAGTGGACATAGCTCTCCTTTCGAGCTGATGATGGTGGAATAGATAAAGGTTTGGAGCGAGTAGCGCTCACTTCGTTAAATTTCTCAATGGCTTTTTCCATGGCTTTTCCGACAGCTGCATCAATGCGAGCTTGGAAATCATCATTATTGATGGCTATATTTTCAGCTTTGTCAGTACTATTATCATGGTGATTACTTTGCGCCTCATCTGAGTTAGCCATCTCTGATGTTTGGGTTCTATATACTAAATTAGATTTTATATTAGTCATGATATTAACAACCATATAGGCTATAAAGTTTGGATATATAAATCCATTTGCCTATTTGAACCAGTGTGCATGGAATCACAACTGTCAGGCTTAACATTTTAAATGAATGTTATCTATATTTGGCCTAGGTCTCAAAAGGACCATCAAAGGCAAATTACACAATTTGGACATAGTCCATATATTATTAGACAGTGGATCGTAATGTCACAACCGTCAATGTCACTAGACAATTATAAATAGTTCATAGGCTTGTCACGAAGGACATTTAAAATATGGCTCAAAGGCCTGTCACTAATGGACATATGATTATGGCACACGGGCCTGTCACTAATGGACATATGATTATGGCACACAGGCCTGTCACTAATGGACATTAGATATGGCACATTGGTCTGTCACTAATAGACATAAAATATGACACTTTGGCTTGTCACTAATGGACATAAAAATATGGCACATTAGCCTGTCACTAGTGGACATAAAAATATGACACATTGGCCTGTCACTAATGGACATAAAAATATGGCACATTGGCCTGTCACTAATGGAAATAAAATATGGCACATTGGCACTACATCACTATTGGATGTTTAATCATAGCCCCTAGGGCAATACATCACTAATGAATGTTTAATCATCGCACTGATGATATTAGCCAGGGCCTTTGGGTCATTTACTGAAAGTCAAAATGGTGAAAAGCTAGAACTTCAGTGTCTTGTTGTAGGCTACGGTCGCCAAACCGTAGCTTACTGTCAGCTTAAGAATGAATCAGCAGCCTTAGACCGTAGCCTACGGTCCTAGACCGTAGGTTACGATTAGTTTTATGAATTTTTGTGATTTTTGAACATGTTTAAGTTAGATTGAGTGGTTAACTTAATAAGGTATGATCCGAGGGTATGTACACGTGTTGGTAGATTACCGAACACGGATTTTACGAGGTAATACATAATCCCTCCATTGCCCAACATTAGCATATTTTCAGAATTAATCACTCTCGTCCGACTAGTGGCTCATATGAGAGTTGGGACTTCGTAAAGGATTACTCAGAGGCTCAGTATAAGCATGTTGACCCCGATGTCACTCAGAGGCTAGACATGTTGACACTAATGGTCACTCAGAGGCCAAGTTTAAGCATGTTGACACTAATGGTCACTCAGAGGCTAAGTTTAAGAATGTTGACACTAATGGTCACTCAGATGCTAAGCTTAAACATGTTGACACTAATGGTCACTCAGAGGCTAAGTTTATGCATGTTGACATCAGAAGGTCACTCAGAGACTTAGTTTGAGTATGTTAACACCTTCAGTCCTTATTAGTCTTTAATAGACTTATATAAAAAAATATATAACACGTGTCACTATATTATTGGACACGATTTTACAGAGTGTTACACAACAATCTTGTTGGTGTGCCTAGCCGTCGCCTGACCACAGTCACGCCACCACTCTTTTGTAGAACTACGATTCTCCGCTGCACCCCTTGCAAGACTACAAATCAATGACATCGGAGAATATGAGAAAAAAATATGAATTATTCCTTTTGGCAAAATCAAGTAGCTTGTGGATATTTTAGGAAAATTTTGGAATTACAAGTCAAGAAGCAAGATCTAGACTAGTGTATTTTTATTGTTTTCTTTATGTCTTTTTTTTTTTCCACTCTAAGCGTCCTATTTTCTATTGCTTTAACTGTTGGGGAGTATTGGACTATATTATTATTAGACTATCGTATATTAGTATGAGCTTACAGGCCCAGTTAGGTTTCTTGTGATTTCTATATATTGTAACCTAACAATTCAATAGTATGGATTGAGTATTTCTAACATTTTACATAATTAAGCTAGATAAGTATTGTGAAAGTAAAGTAAAGATGATGTGGAGTGAGTTAGTACATGATGTTCAGTCTTGATGTTGGTGTGCTATGTGTTATTCACAAGGACTCAAACTAAGACCATCTTTGTGCATCGCGTGCCACAAGAAAAACCCTATAGGAACGACAAGTATAGATCAATATATAGGGACAGTATGTCATTCGTATATGGTTTTCCTGCATTTTAAGCTAGATTATCTTATAAAGACGACGTATAAATTTAAAATACCTTTTATATTTTTAAAATTTTACGTTTGTAGAAACGACGTGTCGTCTTTATAGGGTTTTAACATTTTTTTCATTTTATTTTCCATATTTTAAGTATGTAAGGACGACATATCGTCTCAACAAACATATAATAAAAAATGAAAAATATTTTTTAGATTTATAGGGACGGAATGTCATCCCTACATAGTTATAATATTTTTTTTTATATTTTAAGGGGTATGGGGACAACACCTATATAATCAACCTAATGAACCTATACGGGCGAGCTTCTATAGAGACAAAAATTGTGAAGATGCTATGTCGTCCCTATAAACTGTTGAGACCTATAGAGACGACAAGCCTAAATGCATTCCCTACAACTATATATTCATGTGGTACGAGGAAATATGAGATAGAGAGACGAGGAGAAACCGCAAAGTGACGAGGAGAGATCATGGCTACGCTGGCTATCGACGTGCCTGTGGTAGACAAAGGGCTTCTTTGAGAGGGGAGAAAGGGGGTATTTGCGAGAAGGAGGACCGTCCGTGAAAGAGTATGATGGTCAAGTTGAAAAAATGGTATACAAAAATATGGTCACATTTAATACCATTAATTGTAGCTGTAGAATGTGTTAGTCAAAGTATTACTGATATGGTAAATCCTGAAACAAAAACAAATGAAACAAAGAAACAGGGAACTGGGCTTGTGTTTGATACAATTCCTTTAAACAGATTCATCGTCTGTTCGTAGGATACGCCGGTTTGAAGCAGCAACAGCGCACTGCTGGATCATTATTCAGTTTGCAACCACAAGTTAATTATGGGACTTTTTCATGTAATCAACCCTTTGCTTATTAAAAAGATAATTGAGATAGTATGATTTATGATTTTTGGTGGGCAATGGCTATTGTAAAAAATGATGGAAACGTAAGTGGAGAATGGCTGAGTCAGAGAAAATGAGAGGGGAAATGATAGATTGTGTTGGAGAAGAAAATATGGTATCATGACCCAGAAACAATTCGACTTAAAATGTGGTTTTTAAGGTTTGTAAGAGAGGCAAAGGTGGTGGAGAGTGGAAGAGGTTGATTGAGGATAAACTAGTGGGTTACACTTGTGCTCTGTGGGGCGATCTAATTTTTAATGGAAACGTAGACTAATAGTAAAAATAACGTTAATGGCAGAAACTCGTTTGATATTGGTTCGGTTAATTAAGATACCGACACTTACCGAAAGAGAAAAACAAGTCATGATACGACCAAAAAACACCGAGATGTGTTTACATTGATCGGAACAATAAAAACGAATATTAATTTCGGCACTGAAGTTGTTCGGTCAGTATTAGACCGTCCATTTTGTCACATGTACAACACAAGATTCGATTGAAACTTAAAAAAGAAAAGAAAAACAAAAAAAATAGGAAAGGAAAAGGAAAGTTAAAACAAAAATCACAAAAGAACAAAGTTCATTGTAGCTAAAAAGTTTATAAGTTATATATATAATAATAATTTGATAGCAACTATGTCCCACAAATAAAATAGATTAAAGCAAAATATATTTTTAATATTAGGTGGGCCAACTATTATTAGTTAATTTATTTTTTAATATGAAAGGAAAGTTTTGTAATTTTACATCAACTTAAATGAAGTAATTAATCTTCATTTGATTTACGGACTATCCCAGTAACATATGAGACTACAACAGGAATAAATGTAATTTTAGAAAGGTGTTGACAAAACACAAAAAACCTTCGGGCAATTTACTCTAATTACCCCTATATTAATTTGTAAATACTCTTTAACACTCATAATTACTATTCAATTTTATATTGTCTTTTAAGCTATTTGTACTACTATAAAATGCATAGTCTTATTCTACCTCATCACCCAATATGTTAAGACCTACCTAGTTCACTGAACTTTTTACTAGGAAATTTACTATAAACCCCACAGATTTCATACCACAATAATTTTATATTCAATTCTTCTTTTTCTCTAATTTAAACGTGTATTATAATATTTTTTACAAACATTTCATTTTATTATATTACTTTCTTATGTAAAATATACTATACTAAACTTCTAAAATATCGTATAAATTGTTGGATTTAAGTGTCAAAAATAAAAAAATGGATACTATTTTATTATATAGGTTCATATGATTTACCTAAATTACGTATATTATTACAGGCTATTATTTTACTTTCTTATATAAAATATATAATGAGAAACTTCTAACATGTCGTCTAACTGGTTGAGATGTCATAAAAAGCGGGCGCTATCAGATTAAATCCACTTAGTTTACTTTAATTACATATACGATTACGGGTCGGTCGCAATACACAGTATATAAAATATTTTTATCAGTGTACATAACAACAGGGACTGATTTTGCCAATCGATAAAAAGTGTTGGTTTTATTGTTCCAGATTTACATCTACCGACAGCCTAATTGATTCTCCCGCAAGCTTCGATACTCCGATTTGAGCTTCCGATTCAGGTAAACCCTAAAATCTCATGCCAATTGATGTTTGATTGCATTTAATAATTGATACTCCGATTTGAGCTTCCACTTTTTCTATTGATTTCCTTCAACAATTGCTTAGATTGATCCACAATGTATGTTAGGGTTTACTGATTGGTTAACTAGAAGCTAATTCAATCTGATAATTTCTCGGTTTATATATATTTGATCGCATCATACTTCCAGATTTCTATTGATTAGTTTCAACAATTTGTTAGAATGACTGATATTGTAGATTAGGATTGACTAGAAGCTAGCTGCATCTGATAATTGCTCTATGTTGTAGTATTTTTTTTATTATTGTTTTAACAATTTGTTAGATTGATTTACAATGTAGAGTAGGGAGGCTAATTGCTTCTGATAATTGCTCTATTTCTTATCGATTAGTATCGTATTTCTAGTCGTGGTTGTAAAATTCACTAGGTGCTAGTCGGGCAGTGGAGGACCGACTAGCGATTTATTGGATTGGAGTTTTTATATGTAATTTTTGAAATTCATATATATATTATATATAGTTTCTTAAACTTAGGGGCTGTATGGCAAATTCTGAATGGGTAAGTGCTGAACCAGTAGGAGGATTAAGTGCTGAATCAATAAGAGGTCTGAACCATCAAGAGCCAGTATAATGCTTAACCATTCAGAGGCAAATGTCTGACCAATTCAATTAAGAGGTCTTAACCATTCAGACTCAGGGGCTGTTTGTTTAGCTCTTAATGGGGCTCTTAATAGTTCAGACCTGTTACTGGTTCAGCACTTAATGGTTCAGACTGTTTGTTTCGCGAGCAGATGTCTGAATGGTTCAGACATTTGCCTCTGAATGGTTAAGCATTATACTAAATCTGAATGGTTAAGACCTATAATCTGAATTGGTCAGACATTTGCCTTTGAACAGTTAAGCATTATACTGGCTCTTAATGGTTCAGACCTCTTACTGATTTAACACTTAATGGTTCAGACCTCTTACTAGTTCAGCACTTAACCATTCAGAAGTTGCATATGCTTAACCATTCAAACGCAAATGTCTGAACCATTCAAGCATCTGCTCACGAAACAAACAGTCGGAACCATTAAGTGCTGAACTTAAGAGCCCATTAAGAGCTGAAACAAACAACCCCTAAGTATAATTTTTCATATACATCAAAGATTTTGACCAATTTGACAGAAATTTGACCAACTTTGACCAATTACTGATTTTAGGTCTAACTAGGTGAAATTTAATCGGTCTACTACCGATGACCGAATAATCGGCGATTAATCCGGATTTTTACAACATTGCTCTTAGTTTTTCTATTGACTTTCTTCAACAATTTGTTAGATTAATTGACAATGTAGATTAGAGTTCACTAGAAGCTAGTTGCATCTGATAATTGCTCTATTTTGTTAATGATTCGTGTCATACTTCTAGTTTTTCTATTGTTTTTTTTACAATTGTTAGATTGATCAACTATGTAGATTAGGGCTGACTAGAAGCTAGTGCCATTGGATAATTGTTTTTAATATTGAGTCGTATGATACATATGTTTTAGGTTTGAACTTGGTGAGCAATGGGGGAGAATTGTAAGAAGTATGGTGTTCCATTCTATGGTGCTTCTTTTTTACCACATAATGCACTCAAATCATCTGGCACAGAACCCAAGAAAGACGATGAAGATTCAGGTAATCGACCAAACTATGTGATTTTCGCCGGTGGCGGTGGTGAAGGTCGAAGCGGCATCCCTAATGCTCTAGTCATCTCACTTTTTGATTCGGCCTCTAATTCCCTTTCTGATCAGCCTGTGAGTTCCACTTTTCATTATAAACTGTTGATATTGTAGATATTGTACACTTACTGATGTTATTAACTTGTATAACATGTGATGGTTGAGCCTTAATGATTAAATTCTTTCTATAAGGTGGAGAAACTTGAAACTGGTGATGATCTACCCTACAGAATGGCTGTTCATCCTGGTGGAGAAGGTGTAATTTGTTCGTTGCCAAATAGTTGCAGGTAATTCTGAACGTGAAATTGACAGAAAAAAGTGAATTAACTAAGCTGAAGCTTTTTTTTGGTGATACGTTGTTGCTGTTATAAATTCGGTTGGCAGATGGTTTGAATGGGATACAATCCAGAGTGAAGATACCAGCAAATTGAGTCTAAAGCAATCTGAGAAAGTGTTTGACAAATTGGAAAATATTGGTCAACAATTAGCGGTTACCTTTAGTCAGGATGGTTCTCTACTTGCAGTTGGTGGTGAGGTAAAGGCGATCCTTCACATGATTATCAAAACCTAATATATATTTATTTACAGAAACAAATGCTTAATTTGTTATTAACCATCCAGTTATTGTGCAGTACAGGATGGTACATTGAGGGTGTTCAAGTGGCCTAGCATGGCATTAGTCCTTGATGCGCCTAAGGCTCATACATCTGTGAAGAATTTAGATTTCAGGTTAACTTTAGTTTCTTCGTCAGGCTTTATTTTTTTTATTTTTTTGTCTGATGTTATTGGTGTTTATCTGTCTCAGTCCTGACGGAAAATATCTTGTGTCGGTTGGAAGTGGCCCTGGTAGAGTTTGGGATATCTCATCGTCAATAGCCAAAGCTTCTTTATCAAAAGAAAATGTAAGCATTTATCTGTATGTTTGACCACATATATGTCAAAGATTATATGTTTAAAAGAATTAGATTCTTTTAGACCGTGTTTTGCTTATACTAACTAGAGTCATGCATCTTATTTAGGATGAAGTTTTTGGATTTTGCAAATTTTTACTAAATGGAGAGAGTGATCCGTTTCTCTATGTCACTGCAATGCGAGGTAGTCTTGTAGTTCTATTGCTGCTAGCTAAACTTGACTAATATGAGTTAAGAACAAGAACTCGTTCATAGTTGTTAATAGCGCTCATAGCGAGCGCTATAGCGAATGGCGTAGTGAAGCACTCATTCACCGTTATCTGATTTTGGCGCCTCCATAGCGATTAGCTAGTAAATAGCGGGATTTCAGGTTTTTTTTTTGTTTGAATATAAATAGCTATAATGGACCTTTTTGACGTGGGTAGATCGAGGTGGAAGTATTGTGAAGTGGAACACCACAACATGGAAGCGGATAAGCTCAAAGCATGTTGTGCAGGACCCGATTTCTGCCTTCAATGTATCAAATAACGGCAAGCTCCTTGCCATGTAAGAGTTTCTTTTATTGACTTTTGGTTTTATAAGTTTTCAAGTTGAAATATATTTGTGTTAACGAATAGATGGTAAAATGTCTGTATAGCTTTTTTATGCAGACATGAGACAATTTATACTGAATGCTGTTTTTAAGAGTATATTGTAGCGGTGACAAAATGGGTGGGTGATGCATAGAACAAAACAAGTTTAAGGCAAATGGATATTTTCAATACTTTGTTTAGATCGAGTTGGTTTCTTTCTAGATGGCAGATTATGCCACTTATCATCGTTATGTATAGTTGGTTATAAATGAAATAATAAAAGCGTATAAATTATAATAGAAATCCATGCATGGTAGTCAAAGTCGTAGGGCACAAAGGGTTTGCTTGTCACCTAGGCACAAGACACAAGGCACAAAAAATGCATGAAAAGGCAATCGTAGGAAAAATATATATGTACATATATATATAGGGGAGGGTTATCTTGAGAACGCTAAATATTGCGAGAACCGTGAGAACGAGTGAGAAAAACCAATCAAAACCATTATTTTAATACAATTATCATTTTAATTAAATACAACATCAAAAAAAGAAATTACAACATCAAATAATTCATTTCTCCTCTCAAAATCACTCTTATTAGATTTTTTACACGTGTAAATGGCAAACTTACGCTTGTAAATTTTCTTTATTTCCGAATTCATGTAAATTTAAATGTGTAAATTAACTTTCTAGAATTGTATTCGAATAATAATGACAAGTGTAAAAAGAAATTTTGAATTTCACTTGTTTTTGACCAAGTTCTAGTGGTTTTTTCATTCGTTCTCACGGTTCTCGCTATATTTAGCGTTCTCATTTAAACCCTCCCCTATATATATGTGTGTGTGTGTGTGTGCCTATATACGTATAAATTTACTAATATATAAACACAATAATTGGTTACAAGCTAGGAGACCAAAACTATAGTTGAGTACAACCTCGAGGGGACCAGAAACTAGTATATTTAAAAGGGTTGAATGGTCATTTATAAACATTTAACGTCCATGGGTTAAGTGTAGATCGTTTGTATAGTGGGAACCCTCGTAATGCTAAAAAGTTAGGGACTCCATCTCTTACTTAGACCAAACCACAGGGCAAAGGGACTCGGAATGTAATTTTACTCTTGGAAGTGAGCATATTTTATTAATAATAAACCGACGTAAGAGGTTTTAAGCAATTTGAAACAACCTGGGCGCGACTTTCAACTGCTTTGACCTCTTTTCATTTTACCTTGGTTTTGAGATATTACCCATTTGACCATTTTGGAGATAAAAAATAACCCAAATCTAAACTTATTAACTGGTTGCACCACGTGTCACAATTCTATGAGCCTAAGATTTTTTTTCCTAGTAGTTGCATTTTCCCTGGCTATTAATACTTCACTAGTGCTTTCACCTTCTTTATTTTTAACTAATTTGATCTTTTTATAACATTTGTAGCGGTACGATCGAAGGGGATGTGTTAATTTTGAATTCAAGTAGCATGAAGGTACAGACCGTCATTAAGAAAGCACATCTCGGAGTTGTAACATCACTTGCATTCTCTAATGATTCAAGGTTTTTTTTTCTCTATTTAATCACAAGTTATTTGAAGTTTATCTTGTACGTAACTTCGTTTTTAAAATTCAGGGCTTTGGCTTCGGCATCTTTAGATTCAAGTGCAAGAGTGACAATAATAAAAGAAACTACCAAAAACGGTACCATTTCATATATTTATATATTTGTGCTCGTGTGTGTATATATATATATGCTAACTGTGTATTTGGCTTGTTTCACATTTATCTCAGGAGTGAATGTATGGATCATACTGTTCATCATGTTACTTGCAGCAGTTTTATATTATGCCAAAGCTAAGGGGCATTTTCTATAAAACATCTTGTTAATCACAATATTTTGTGCAATGTTTTACATTAACTATAGTGATTTATTGTTGTAAACTATATATTTATACCCTCCTTTCCACACATGTATTGCTGTCTACACCGCTATTCACAACGTAAACACGTAGAAGTATTCACAACGTAAGGTAGTTAAAGGCACACTCGAGAAGAATTTAAGTGGTGGTTCGATTCTGGAGTGGGGGTCCAAAGCCCTAGCTTGAGTTAAATTCTTCTTGGGTCGGCTTTTTTGTTGAATAGTTGTCTATTCACAACTTTGTTTCTCTCTTTACACCTTGTTTAATTGGCGGAGCTTGCGCCTAGACTAAGACGAGCGCTTCACTTGTGCTTATTCAAGATCGCTGCCTTGCATGTCTCTAAAGCGCTCAGGCCTTGCCCGCCCGAGCCCCTCTTGTGACATGAAAACAGAGCTATAACCTTTCTTGAATTAGGTGATTTGAAAAGTTATTGATCATCCTTTTCTACTTATGAAACTTGTAGGACGATTTCTTGAATAACGATATTACAACAACCATACCCAGTAAAAAAATAGTAAAATAAGTACCTATAAATGTTGTACAACTAATAAGTCAAACGTTAACATAACATTTTATTAAATGGTTTATAACTCTATAAATAGAACATGTACCTAACGTGTTTGTTGAATGCAAACTAAGTAATAACGATATACGAGGATCAAAGTTAATACTTGTGGTTTGTGGTGAACATAATGATTTTCAAGAAAATATTCTACATTCACAAACATGTTACTTAGAACTTAGATTGATACAAATAAATAAGGTCCAAGTAATATCTAGGAGTGTGAATCTGTCTATTGGCAGATCAAAAACTTAAGGGTTGACAAGTTAAATAGGTGAATCCCAACACGATTAATATAGTATTTGTGACAGACACAAAGAATCATGTCGTGTTCGTTTTAAATTGATTAAGGTTGATTATGACTTTGTCACAATTTAATCTAACACTTACTTCAGGCTCAAATGAAAATTCACCGTTATATAAGTTTAAATCCAAAAGATATATCAAGTGTTACAAGTTACAGTCACATTACGTTTAGTGGTTCAAATATGTTAGAAAATTCACCGTTATATAAGTTTAAATCCAAAAGATATATCAAGTGTTACAAGTTACGGTCACATTACGTTTAGTGGTTCAAATATGTTAGAAAATTCACCGTTATATAAGTTTAAATCCAAAAGATATATCAAGTGTTACAAGTTACAGTCACATTACGTTTAGCGGTTCAAATATGTTAGAATGGAGATTCGGGGTATCGATCCCCGTACCTCTTGCATGCTAAGCGCGGTTCAAATATGTTAGAATGGAGATTCGGGGTATCGATCCCCGTACCTCTTGCATGCTAAGCGAACGCTCTACCATCTGTGCTACACCCCCATTGTGTTATTAAGAGTGTGTGTGTATATATATATATCACACACATACGATTAAAACAGTAATTTTAAGACAAGGTTTTTTTAGCAATGGAGCATTTGTCAAGTTCAAGTTTAATTGTAGCTGTATAATACATCAAAACTAAAAAGCTGGAACTCAAAATGCAACATCGACTTAAGGCTAAACAAAGTTCTTTTTTTTTTCTATTTTTATGACACGTTATGACGACAAAAACTAAACAATACATATTTTACTATGCACATATATTCAAGATATATGTGATAACGAAAAAGAACAAACATAAATTATTTAATTTTATAATTAATAGTTATATTTTTTAGATTGTGTTGTTTGCATAAACATGCATATGTCATATACATAAAATAGACAACTAACAATTAAAAAATACTTAAACACAAACAAACAATCAAATTAATTTATTGCTCATAATATAGAGATTACTCAAAACATATTAAACTTAAACAGAGTTCACAATTAAAAAATAAATAAACATAATATGTTTTGACTCGTGTTCTGACTCAGCTTCCAACATATAACATACCACAACAAACCAAATTATGCAATCACAATCTAGTCCTCTTCTTCCATGAGTGATTGAAGAAGTGTGGTGCAACCAGACAAGATATCATCCTTCATGAACCCTAGAGCGTTGGCAAAACGTTTGTCCGATGCAATGCCATTGTAGCTCGTGAGCACCACGCGGGCCCTGTCGCGACCCGGGTCCGCCGTCTTGCAGTCGCCCAGCGGGCTGCTGACTAGGACAACATCACATGTTTCTTCTCCGTGATCCTCGTTGACTAGAATGTGGTATGTTCCGGTCGAGTCGGTTGTTCCCTCCATGGTGTAAAGGACTTTTTGTTCTTTGTCCTTGCATTCCACCCTAACCTTAGCACCTATAAAGCAACAATCAGTGTGATTTACTTATCTCGTTTTCAAATACTGGATTAATCGGATTGTGAATTTTATATGTAATTTTCAGTTTTATGTATACATATACACATTTATAGGTAGCTATTTTAAGTAGACAAGTTTTAAACCATTCCTCAACTCATTTTTTAAGTATACAAGATTAATTGTTGAAATTATTTTTTAAGTATACAAGATTAATTGTTGAAATTCACATGGTTTTGTTGGAAACGGGCTGGAATTTACAGGTTTTTGGCCGGAATCGTCGATTGTTGGCCGGCCGACTACACCGGATTAGGTTCAACTAGCGCCGACTACCGATTAACGAAATATTACTCAGTTACTGGCCAACTAGCGATTAATCGCCGACTAGTTGCGATTTTTACAACACTGATCACAAGTGGAATATGGCAAAAATATAGAAATATTCACATAAATCAGCATCTTATAGATAATAATTATCACACAGAACTTAATTTTTCATCCGGTGCATAATAACTAACCCAAAGCAGGATCTAAGTCTCATTAAACCACGACATTAACCAACGGTTTGTTAATACAGCTACACGAAGTTCAGATCTATGAACAACTAAACAATACACATCTTAATTTACACAGATCTAATATTTTTCAGAACAAACTAACCAAAAAAACACATAATATAGTACAAGTAGGGGCTAATCATCATATTCCAGTAACTGTTTAACAGAATAGCAAAACAAAAACACAAGTGAAGCAGATAAATCAACACACGTAGAATGTAAGTGGTAGGAGGTCCCGAAGTTCGAATCTACAAAGAACTAAACGCTATACATCTTTATTTACACTGATGCACCAATTTTAGTAACAAACACAACCAAAAAAACACATAAAAAGTACGAATAGGTGCTAATCATCGTAATCCTGTAACTGTTTAAGAAAATAGCAAAACAAAAACAAGATTGAAGCAGATGAATCAACAAACCTACAATGTAACTGGTGACTGAGGTCCAGAAGTTCAGATCTACGAAGAACAAAACGCGATACACCTTTATTTACACCGATGTACCAATTTTATTAACAAATTAACCACAAAAACGCATAAACTAGCATATGTAGGTGCTAATCATCATATTCCTGTTACTGTTTAACAGAATAGCAAAACAAAAACACGATTTAATCAGATAAATCAACACACGTAGAATGTAAGTAGTGACTGAGGTCCAGAAGTTCAGATCTAAACGCTATACACCTTTATTTACACCGATGAACCAATTTTCGTAAAAAATTAACCAAAAAACACATAAACTAGCATATGTAGGTGCTAATCATCATATTCCAGTAACTGTTTAACAGAATAGCAAAACAAAAACACGATTTAATCAGATAAATCAACACACGTAGAATGTAAGTAGTGACTGAGGTCCAGAAGTTCAGATCTAAACGCTATACACCTTAATTTACACCGATGAACCAATTTTCGTAAAAAATTAACCAAAAAACACATGAATTAGCATATGTAGTGCTAATCATCATATTCCAGTAACTGTTTAACAGAATAGCAAAACAAAAACACGATTGAAGCAGATAAATCAACACACGTAGAATGTAAGTGGTGACTGACGTCTCTAAGTTCAGATCTACGAAGAACTAAACACTATACATCTTCATTTACACAGATGTACCAATTTTAGTAACAAATTAACCACAAACACACATATTTCTGTAAATGTTTAGCAAAATAGCAAAGAAAAACGCGCTTGAAGCAGATAAATGAACGTACGTGGAATGTAAGTGGTGGCGGAGGTCTCGAAACCGGCACGGCAAGTATCGCAGTAAACTCTGCCTTGTAAACGGAACGGCCGTGACGTCGGACGAGCAGCGGAAATGAGTGCCGGAAGTAGCACGCATAGAGACAGTATCAGCAACACTCTCGCCATTGCTGTGTGTAACTGTGTGAGAGAGAAACCTGAGAGAGAGAGAGAGAGAAATGAGAATCTAATGGAGGTGATGAAGAAAATTAGATGATAAAAGTTTGGAATAGTTAAAGGATTGGTCCTTACATTTTCACAAAGTTACGATTTAGCAATCATACTTTAAAGTTGGTTCAAAATATACTTCTAATCAGTGGCGGATCCAAAAACTTTTTTCAGTGGATTCGTTTTGGTAGATTCTTGCTAACTCTTTTCAAATCATACAAGACTTTTACTATTTTTTCCATATTTTTTTCAAACTGAGTGGGTTCATGTGAACCCACAAAATAGGGCTAGATCCATCACTGCTTCTAATAACAAAGAAAAGTTAAGACAAAGAGATAATCAAATAAATTTGTGGCTTGAAAAATGTTGGCTCGAAATATGGTTGTTCACAAATCCAGTTAGCTTAGCTCAGTTTTTATTTCAATAATCTGAATTCGAGCCCAACAAGCTAAGCTTGAGTTGACTTTGACCCGGTTTGGTTTGGCTTGTGAACAACTTTGTCTGGTTTACAGTTTTGATCTTCCACTATGCTGATGAACATGCTAACCCTATATTCGATATAGTTAAAATATTTTAACAGGTTATATGAATACATAATATTTCCAAAAGGATAATGTAAGATTATAGCAATCAAAAGTGTTTATATTTCTTCCATACCTAAAAAATTAAACTGTTATTGCTTTACTTAAGAGTTAATTACTGTTTTCGTCCCTGTGGTTTGTCAAAAATCACTATTTCAGTCCATTAGTTTAAAAATTACGATTTCAGTCCCTGTGGTTTCACTTTCGTAGCCACTTCAATCCATTTATTCTGTAAGTACAGGGACTGAAATGGTTGCGATGTGGACTAAAATGGTTACGAAAGTGAAACCACAGGGACTGACATGGCAATTTTTAAACTAATGGATTGAAATAGTGATTTTTGACAAACCATAGGGACAAAAACAGTAATTAACTCTTTACTTAAATATTAGTGAATATATTAATAATCTTTTTGACATAAAAAATTATTGTAACTTTTACTTCTCAACGAAAAATGGGTATAATCCTAGTCCTAGAAGACAAGTCTTAAAAATGGGTTTAACTGCAACATTTAGTTGAAGAGGGTTAATTAGTGTATATTAAAGATTAAGAGGACCAATTGCTAAATTTGTAATACTTTAGCGGTCAAGACCATTGTCGTCAAAGGGGAAAGAGAATGCAGCTGTCAGTGTCGGTGCGGTTTAACATGTGATTTATCATGCATACGACCCGGGTCGGGTCCATCCGTCACTGAAAAAGGGAAAAATCAGGAATATAATTAGTTTTGTTGGGGAAAATACCCAAATTAACCGTTGACTAATCAAAGTTTCGAAATTGGCCATTTGTTGAGGCTTAACAAGCCTTTTTACCAAAGTCAATGCTGTTGTAGCGGCTTAGAAAATCCTTTTAGTATTATCAATTATACTACACCACATGTATTCTAAGTCTTTTCAGTCATTTGTAGAGCCTCAAAGAGCCTTTTCATTGAAATCGAGGTAACAATGAAATATGAATTAATCATGATGTATTTTATATATTTTCAACCATAATTTTTAAACGGGTGTAATTTTTTAATACGATAATATTTTTTTATAAAAATACACCTAAAAATGATTAAATTATTTTTAATTTGGTGTAAATTTTTTAAAAAATATTATTGTATGAAAACGTTATACAAAATCGTGGTGGAAAATATTATATATATTTTTTTAAGTTTACACCAAATTAAAGATAATTTTATCATCTTTCATTTGGTGTATTTTTATAAAAAAAATAGTATCGTATGAAAAAGTTACACCCGTTTAAAAATCATGGTGAAAAATATATAAAAGAATGAAAATGTTAAATCCTCGATTTCGGTGAAAAGCCTCCTTGAGCCTCTACAAATGATTGAAAAGGCTTAAGACATACGTGGCATAATGTAGTTAGTTGGTTAATGCTGAAATGATTTTCTAAGCCGCTACAGCAGCATTGATTTTGGGGAAAAGGCTTGTTGAGCCGCTACAAATAGCCAATTTCGAAACTTTAACCAGTCAATGGCTAATTTGGCTATTTTCCCTTATATCTATAGAGTTTGCTATATAAGGATTGTAGTTTAAACAACAATTATATTTATAGAGTTTGCTATATAAGGATTGTAGTTTAATTTTAGACTATGAAAATCATTGATAAATGAATAATATAAAAGCCGAGCCTAAGAGTTTAACTTGAAAACTACTCATGAGCCTAGCTCAACTGTTCGAGTTATCTAAACAAAGCTATAAGTGAATCAAACACAAACTTAACTTGAGTTTGAAATAATACTCACGAACCGAGCTCTACTTCAAAATGAGGAATCAACTTAATAAAGTATAAGCAACGAGCACCTAACTAATTTGTCATATTACTTCAAAATCTCACAACCCAAATAACTAAAGGTTTAAATATTCAGCAAATATTATGAAAAGTACTATAATTTCTGTTTTCTTTTTAATGATAAAAATCACTCTAAAAAACCACTCAATCTTTTTGCACGTAAAAGTCACTCAAAATAACTTGGAATAATGTTTGTCTTTGATAAATCCATCTTTACACCAAATGTTACAAAATCATTGCATATTATTGACGTCAACTTTTTAATTCATGGTTGAACAAGGTTAAAATGACTTAAAAGAGAATACACTTGTATACAATAGTTAAACTCAAAACTTTTAAAATTTAGAAAATAGTGATTATTGTAAAAATCATAGTTAGTAATAGAGAAAAGTGTCCGGATAGTCCCTGTGATTTGCCTAGATTTCACCTTTAGTTCCTACATTTTTAAAATTACAGCTATAGTCTCCAACTTTAACAAATTCGTTCTCGGATAGTCCTTGGCGTTAAAATGACCGAGTGTAGAGTCTGGTTTGACGGTTAAACTTGGTATTTTTACGTTGAGGTGTGGCTCACGATATAACTCCTCTTTGCTGAAGGTTCGTAAACATTTTTCAATTTTTGAAAAGAAAAGTTTGACTTTTGGTATTGGGTTTCACCCAACAGTATCTTGATGTTTCAATTAATTTTACAAACTCTTGAAATCAGTGGGTGAATTAGTTTTTGAACAGATCGACACTTCACATGTTTGAAAAGTGGTGAAAGGTAGAGATGACGGTGGGTCTCACATAAATTATATTTCTTTTTAACTTTTTAGGTATTAATTTAAAAGTAAGAGTATTTTTGGTTATTTCATACACATTTAAGTGAGAAAATTAACATCCATCCACGTCAGGGACTATTCGAGAACGAATTTGTCAAAGTTGTGACTATAGTTGTAATTTTGAAAATGTAGGAACTAAAGGTGAAATCTGGGCAAGCCACAGAGACTATCCGACCACTTTTCTCTTAGTAATATTGATCTCTTTGATTTACGAAGGCTAAATCGAATCAGTTTCATTTAGATGAATTCTTGAGATTTTCTAACAAAATAATTTACAAATGGTGCAAGAAAATAAAGAATGTTAACAAAGAATTTGAAACTTAACGCGTGTCTCCACACGTGTTCTTTTGCGTCATATGTTTCTTATATATTTTTTATCCTTAAAAAATTCAAAATGATGAGATCGTTGAGAAAAAAAATAGAAATCACGGTATTTTTTAAGTGTAAAACATTGTGGGGTGATTTTTGTGAGGAAAAAACAGAAAGTATAGTGCATGATTTTTATTAAGAATATAACTTAAGGTGTAGTGCAAGTAAAGGTGTCTTTCTAACACTTTTGAACCCATTATTCACTATGTATTACATTCAATCATAGCAAAAATATATTCCTCTCACATAATTTGGTTTTAGAGGCCGACCGTCTTCATCTTTCATCGCATATACAAGTCACATATCCATTCAAAAAATTAACAATTAAGCAAACTCACAAACAAATAAACATGAATTTCTTACAAGTCACAACTCTGCGTGTGTGTGTATATATATATATATATATATTTTACATGAATTTCTTACGAGTTCTTTGAACTCAGAGGAGTTCCCAAAACATCTATATTCTATATATATATATGTTCTTATATAACATTTCCTTATCAATATGGAATTATATACCATTCTTTTGAAGCCAGTGTGGAAATTAAATCTAGCTAGTACAAGCAAATATGTATATGGAAATATAACATATCTTAGTATAGTATTCGATTATAAAATCATTTTAAGTTACTCATGAAACTTAATCATCAAGATGATCCCAATCCTTGGTGTCAATGCTTGAACGGTTCGTTGTTGCGCTTGAAAATTCCATGCAATGGTTCCTTCTTGTACATTGCCATATCCATCTCCTCATCCATGTTGATCTCCATGGGGTTTGTGTTATCTGGAATGAACCAATCGAAGTTGATGACCAAAGAAGCAACTGTAAGGAGAATCAACTTAGAAGCCATTGTTTCTCCAGGACACATTCTTCTTCCTGATCCAAAGTCATTCCCTTTGTAACTCACATTAGATCCGATAAATCTTTCAGGTTTGAAGCTCAGAGGATCGTCCCAGATCTTTGGATCGCGATTGATTGCCCAAACATTAACTAATACTTGGCTATCTTTTGGAATGGTGTACCCCATTACCTCACATGTTTCAATAGCTATACGAGGTATAAGAAGCGGTCCTGCAGGGTGCAGTCTCAGTGTTTCCTTAAAGCAAGCTTCTAAGTAAGGAAGACGTACAAGATCCGACTCTTTTACTACATTCCCATTTATTTGTTTTGTGACTTCGTCCCTAACCTTCTTCATGGCTTCTTCATTTTTAAGAAGCTCTGCAACGAACCATTCAGTTGTTAAGCCTGTAGTTTCAGTGCCTGCTGCAAATAGCTCCTGGAATTAAACAAATAGAAAGATTTGATACGGAGTTGACTAAAAATTCACAAACTATTACTCGGCCCATGCATTGAGTTATGGAGAGCACATAAGCAGTGGACAAAAAGGTCTCGACGAGCCGGATCATGTTGTTGACGACCATAGGCAGTTTGGACCATCTGCGGACACAAATTTTATTACTTAATTGTGTAAGCAATATTAAGTAGCATCGATGACACACTAACTCCAAAGAACGCATCCCTATTACCGCTGTCACCATCCACCTAATCTGCAGTCGTCGAAGTTGCAGCTACTAAAGATTAGCACTGTTTCCGTAAAACGTAGTTGACGCTAGCCGTCGCCGCTGTCACCGATGCTCTAATCGGAACCCAAACACCACCACTGGATATGATGTTTGGCAACATGTGTAAACACGACACCTAATACCCCACCGCCATTTTAATCCAATCAACATTTTATACACTCCTTTATACATAGTGTACAATAGCAACTTTAGCAATTCTGAATCTTTCATTATCAGTGTAAAACATGTAATGATTGTCTTAATTCACATTCTTTATTCTTTAATCTAACTATTTACTATGTTTTGAGTTTCGACGATTTATCTTATCGTGCCAAATTTAGAAGTCCCTATACTAGAAACCTGATGTAATCTTTTATGCATTCACTAGTATATCGTTATTTTCTTCTCGTGTTATACTTCATATTTACAAACTAAAAGTTAGAGAAGAAAGAGTGAAACCTCCACTAAAGCATTGATCTGTTGATTCTAAAACCCTTTTTCGATTAGAATGTCGATGAAATCTTTTGGACTTGAACCGGAATCATCTCGGTTTCATTTCTTTTGGAGACTATCTTCCCAAACAGATCCCAGGTCATGTTCTATGATGTGCATAACCTGTTTATACCAACCCTGTAGATCCCATGTACCCAATATTGGAAACATGTCTGCTAATTGTGGCTGTTCAATTATCATAACAAGTCTTCTTATAGCATCCATGACTCCTCTACCTATACCATTTCCTTCATAATCCACTAAATCGATCGAGAATAATGCATTACCTAAATTGTTCATAGCAGTTACAAAGACAACATCTTTTATAACTATATCTTGAGCTTCTTTTGAAGCTAAATATTTCACCATCTCCATCACCTTTGTCTCTCTCATTGTTGCCCCAGATTCCAATGCTTTACCTGAGTGTATAGGTGAGCAAAAACCAATTAATCGAACCGCAACCAAAAAAAAAAAGAATCGAAATAACCAATCCAAACTAATAACCGATGGTTGAGTTTGTTTTATTTAAAAATAAAAATTACCATTCAGTTTTGGTTATGTCGCGCTCCAAAACTGAACCGAACAAAACATCAAAACCAATCCGAATCGAACAATAGCGACAAACTTGTTTAAATGCTTGTTATTTGATTTATGACCCAATTTTTTTGGCCAAAAGTTTCATACTCAAATTCATTGATAATTGGATTAGATGGTTAACTAAATATTTAGATAAAAAAGTTTTAGGCTCAAATTCATTATTTTGGGCCATTTAAAAAAAACAAAACATTTCAATACCAAATGTAATACCAAAAGCCAATCCATAACTATGAAAAATGGAATACCAACAACCGAATAACCGAAACTGAAAGGTTAATAAAATCGAAAAACCAAAACTTCAGGTTTGGTTTAAGCCCAAAACTGACCCAAACCGATCCATGCACACCCATACCTGAAAGAAGCTCGGTTTTGTATATATTCTGTAAAAACCTCCAGTTATCATCACATTCTGATGTGAAAACAAGATTCATATTGTGAACAGTTGGTTTCTTGTTTTGTATCAATCTTGATACATGACGACCCGAAAGAACATGATCATTAGTTTTGAGAATCTCTAAAGCTGCATCTGATGATGATCCCACAACGAGGACTCGTTGACCAACACGAAGTGAAATGAGTGGTCCGTAAAGTCGGGCCATCTCGGCCAGCCGAACATGAGGATTCTTTTTTCCAATTTGGAAAATGTTGCCAATGAGTGGCCATGGATATGGACCTGGTGGAAGTGAAGGGTCTTTTGAAGAAGTGTGATTAATAATCAATCGGTATAAGATGAAAACTAGTGGCCATGGAACCAACAGGATGATAATATCTCTTGCTGTAATTGTCTCTAGATTCATTGTAAATCAGATCCAAAATGGTATTGGAAATGTGTATATTATGCTTATTATTATTATTATTATTATTATTATTATTAGAGAGAGGGGTACACAGTTTTGAGAGTTATATATATATATATATATATGTGTGTGTGTATTAATGCTTAAAATGACCAAATTACCCTTTTAGAAAAGGACAAAAAACCAGGTTTTTCTTCTAGAAATCTGGCCAAATTTAACTTTTGGACTAAAATGACAACAAAAACAAAACCACAGGGCCCTAGATGCAAAAAGTTTGAAATTTAACTAAAGTGGCAAAAAATAGCCAAACCTTAGGGACCAAAATGGCAGTTTACTCTTTTATTAAACTTTTGTCTAGCATAAACATATATATATTAAGCTTAAAATCAATTACAAGGTGATGTAAAGCTCACAACTAATCATTTGCTAAAGACACATGCTTCTTAGACATAGAAGAAGTCACGTATTCAAGCCTAAGTAAAGGAGTAGTTTAGAATAGTAAATGTAAAAACATTTGTCAATAAAACGAAGATTTGAAGTTGGTAGGTTTGAATTCTATGCCGATGACACAATCTTTATGATATGCTTGCAACCTTACCCGTATTCTATGCTTCCAATTATAGTGGAATGTGCCATTCAGAAATTGGGAGAAGATATAATAGGCAACGATTTTCTTTGGGGTGAAGACTAGGCTAAAGTTTAATGATAGATTGGGCGTCATGGTGTAATTTTAGTTTTTATTTTTCCTCCACTGTTATGACGGGTTGATTGGTTGTAGTGTTTTGAGATGTATAGTTTCCTGTTAGAAATCGGTTTTAATAATATTTCACCATCGCCATTCAAAAAAAATTATTTAACTATAACAAGGTAATAATATTATACTTACTGCAAACTATTAGTTTAAACCACACATTAAATCAAGGGAAAATCAATACGTTATTCCACCATACTATTAGAATTCCAACGTTGCTATTAAGATAGAGCAGGGCTCGGAGGTGATGTTAACCTACTCGAGCGTGTTTTCTCCCTCCCTATTCAGACTGTTAAAAGCATTCCCCCCAGTCGCCGGCTGTTGTTTGCTCAGGTTCTAACTGGTGCTTTGCGCAAAGTGGTAGCGTCACCAGGACTGGTTGACAATTGGGTCCAATTGTTTTTACTACCGCGTTGCACCTTGCGGGTGGTTAGACCATCCTCCAGGCAAGAGCGAAGGTCAGGGAACATGAAATCTCTACAGTGTAGTAACATCTTACACGCGCTTACAATTTGGAAAGATGGGTCTGGGTTTGATGATTTGGTCTCTTCCCTATTGGATAGTGTGGGGGAGTCGGGGGCTTCAAGGGGAGAATGCAGGAGAGAGGAAGACAAAGAAAGGAACCCTAATATTAAGCAATGTCTTCGGAAAGTTAGGGATGGACATTTCACAGCTGCGGTTAAGGTCCTATGCTCTAGTGGAGTTGCCCCTCTAGGTGATTCGACATTGAAAGCTCTTATTGATAAACACCCAGTGGTGCCGCCCCTGTCCTTGCCTTCCAACCCTTTGGCCCAACCCACTCTTGTTTTTGATGGGGAGTGTGTACTCAAATGTATTCGATCCTTTCCTAAAGGGACGTAATGTGGCAGAGACGGGATACGGGCCCAACACATGCTAGATGCTATTGGTGGCGAGGGCTCGGTGACTTCCTCAGGTTTGCTTACGAGCATTACTGAAGTTGTTAACTTATGGCTTGGGGGATCCTGCCCTAAGGTGCTTGCTGAGTTTGTTGCCTCGGCCCCCTTACCCCATTATTGAAGCCTGATAAAGGAATTCGACCTATTGCTGTGGGGGTATTTAGCGAAGGTTGGTTTCAAAGGTGGCGATGAAGAAGGTCGGGAAAGAAATGACCCAGTACTTGGGTGACTATCAATTTGGGGTGAGGGTGCCAAATGGGGCAGAGTCGGTGCTTCACAGTGCAAACAGGTTTCTCAACTCATTTCATGCAGATGGTTCCTTAGCCTTGCTTACTGTGGATTTCTCCAATGCTTTCAACACGGTCGACCGCACAGCTTTTCTGCACGAGGTTCATCAGCGTTGCCCGTCAATCTATCGGTGGGTCCAATTTCTTTACGCCCAACCTGCTAGGTTGTATGTTGGTAATGAGCGTATTGGGGCTACTACCGGAGTTCAACAAGGAGATCCCTTGGGGCCCCTTCTCTTTGCCCTTGCCTTACATCCCCTTATTCTCCGGGTTCAGGACCTCTGTAAACTCCCGTTTTATGCTTGGTACTTGGATGATGGGACGATTATAGGCAATGCCTCTGAGGTTGCTAAGGCCTTAGACATCATCAACGAGGAGGGGCCATCTCTAGGGCCTTATCTCAACATTAAGAAAACCGAGGTTTTTTGGCCGACATGCGATGGGCGGAAAGTTCAAGATGGGCTTTTCCCGAGAGGGATCGGTAGACCAGAGAAGGGGATTAAGCTCCTTGGTGGAGCTGTTAGTCGGGATCCTAGCTTTATTGAGGAGTTGGCAGGGCGGCGAGCCTCGGGGGCGGTTGACCTGATGAAACTCTTACCCTGCCTGAGAGATCCCCAATGTGAACTCCTTCTGCTAAGGTCGTGCATGGGGGTCGTTAAGTTACTTTTTGGGTTGCGGACTTGTCAACCACATTTTATGGAGGATGCGGTATCTCGCTTCGATGATGGCCTTAGAGAGGCTATAGAAGACATAGTAGTGGGTGGCGGCCCCTTCTTTGGTGACCTCCAGTGGCGTCTGGCATCTTTGCCAATGCGTTTAGGTGGTTTGGGCCTCTTCTCAGCTCGAGATGTTGGGGCTTATGCCTTTGTGGCGTCTAGAGCTCAGTCTTGGGAACTACAGGATCATATCCTTCGAAACTGTGAGGTCGTCGGGCTTGACGCGGACTATCAGCAGGCGCTTGAACGCTTAAATGTCTCTCTCCCAGACTTGGATATTGGCGGTTTTTCTAATAAGGACACCGCCCCCTCGAAGCCACAAAAAACTTTGGCGAATGCTCTGTTTAGCAAAATCGCTCAAAGCCTGGGAGAAGCTTTTGATTTGTCATCCCGCCAGAAGGCGGTGTTTGAGTGCTTGAAAGGTCCCCATGCTCAGGAATTTTTGACCGTTATACCAATTGAGGGGTTGGGACAATGTATGTTTGCAGTAGAATATAGAGCCATTATCAAATACCGGTAGATGATCCCTATGTACCCGGAAGATGAAACTTGCCCGATATGTCATAAAGCTTGTATGGATAAATACGGGGAGCATGCAGTTCACTGTAAAGAGCTCCCTGGGTTCAAATATCGGCACGACTGGGTGCGTGATGCTTTGTGGGACATCTTAAGAAGAGCTGGGATTTCGGCTAAGAAAGAGGCTCCTGTGAATTTCCTCACGGACCCTATGGAAGGGAGATCTACTCTGCGACCAGCGGATCTGCTCGTCTTTGGCTGGGCTGGGGGGAAACATGCTTGTGTAGACCTCACGAGGGTTTCCCCTTTGGCTGGTTTAAGGGAAAACGGTTTTGTAGCTGGACAAGCGACAAGAAAGGCAGAATCAAAGAAAGTGGATAAGCACGCTAAAGCTTGCGCAAAGAACCAGCATGTCTTTGTCCCTTTTGCCTTTGATACTTTTGGCTCCCTAGCGGCAGAAGTTATCCACTTCTTGACGAGGGTTCAACGGGTCGTCTACAGCAATTGTTCAACCCCAAGGGGGCAAGGGTTTGTATTTGGAAGGTTAGGGTTTGCATTCAGAAAGGATTGGCGGCGCAGCTTGTTGCCCGGTTACCTTCTGTTTTGATGTAACTTGGCAAGTTTTCTGAATTTAAAATAGATAGAGTTAAATTTTTACACAACAAACAAGTATAGTATTTGAGTGTTACATATTATTTCATGAAATTAACTACGAGGTGTCAGCCCAGTGGCCAGCCTCACCCATTCCAAACGGAGGACGCGGGTTCGAGTCCAGCTCGGCCCGAATAATCCTGTTGGGTAGTAACCGTCAGGCAGCTATGGGGCTAAGCTAGCTTGGGGAGGGAGAACCCTCTCGCGATCAGAGGTACCGTGCATTTACCCTTTTTTATTATTTCATGAAACGAGGTATTTAATTTTGTGGTGATTAAATATTGGTTGCAACATCAAAGTGACCCAGTTGAAGATACCATTTTCTTCACTCAACAGAAATAAGGTAAATATTTACGAAACTATATATATGGGGTTTCCATAAAAGATTTATTCCTAGGATGTATTATATACACCTTTTATGATGGTTTTACAATTATTTAACTTTTTAGCTTTTGGTTATATATTTAAAAAGAATAAGTGGCAATAAATGAGGGATTTATCATGACATAAATTTTGATTACGACGAAATTTACAAATGAGTCCATTTATCAAACATGTATATGCTTTCGTACATTTGACTATATTTCCATATGTTTACTATGACAAAAAAACTATTTTCAAATTTTAAATTAATAGAAATGAATTACCTATTAACAGTAGAGTCATATTTTCATATTACGTTTCTAATCACCACTAAGATCCTAAGATTTCAAATACCTAGCCATATCTTTGACTTCAAATTTTCACATCTATAGTAACATTCAAAAACTATATTACCAAAATTCAAACGATAATGTATATAAAAAATAATATAGTGATGAGTTATTTTTAAATCGTTTCCTTATTTACAACAAAGAACCATTTGTATACAAATAAATATTTAAAAATTTATATTTTTTTCACATTGTATTATTTATTGACTATACGTAGAACATATTTATCTAAAAATCATAAAACCTTCTATACATAATAAATAAAAATGCCTGGTAAGACGTCACTCAATAAAAGCATCTAAAACTAGTTTTTCCTGCCTAAACCGTGATACACATTTGGCTCAATCTATTCACACACTCCTGCTGTCTATTTAGACACTCCTGTGCTCTAGACAGGTTGTCTAGGCCTAAACGCCCCGTCTAGCACTGATTTTAAGGAGGCAGCAAGTACTGGCAGGGTCCATAAATTTTAGTGTTTAAACGGGCCGTCTGGACCTAGCTGACCCGTCTAGAATGTTGTGTGTTTTTTTTGGAAAAAGGGTGTTTTGGTGGAGAGTTTGATTGTTGTTGTAGTTTGAAAAAAATAGTGTTTTGGTGGGGTAAATTGGTTGTTGTTGGAAGTTGATATTTTTATAGGTGTAATTTTAGGTTTTTAAAAAGTTTTGTTTTTTTTATAAAAAGTGAGTTATGTTTTTCAATCTCTTATATATTTAATTGTTTTTACATTATATTTTTCAAAAAAAATATAATACTAAAATTTAATACTGTTTTCAACATTTTAAGATGAATGCAACAAGTGTATGTTGTTTCCGTATTAAATTTCAATGTCGATTTAACACAAACAATCATCAAGTAATCGAATAACTGAAAACAAAGTTAAATATAACATATATAACATAAATTTGTACAACCATAACAATATTTATCTGTACAGCTGAAAAGTAAATACAAAATGTCTATACATGTAACATCCGTCAAAAACCGGATTTACCAAACCCGCTTCGTTTATTAACCGAGCAATCAGTTAAAATTTTCGTTACGTATTTATTCCTCAAATTAATTTTAAGCGATACATAATTAATAAGTATATTGGAATATAAAATTTATATTTGAAAATTTATTAAAAATAATGGAATAAAAATAAAGGCTGCCGGGATTCGAAACCGGGTCAGCCGGGTCAGCCGAGTCAACCAAGTCTTAACTCCCACACGCTCAACCACTCCGCCACTTGTGTTGTTTGTGTACATATTAAAACAATTAATACATAACATAAATCTCGAATTCAAACTGACGCGCCCAAATCGCAGTCGTCGGAAATCCCGACGATTTCGCCGAGATTGGACGGTTTCTTCTGATTTAACCGAAGCATTAACCTTAACATCGGTTATAACCGATGTCCGGTCCGCGACTTTGGTCATAACCGCCGGAAAATTTTGACCAACGAATCAAGACGGTAATCAGACCAAATTCGTCGATATTCTTCCCTATAAATGCACCCTCTAACCTCTGATAGCCTTTTCGCTCACAATCACACCCATTCTCGATGAAATTTCACTCGCCGAAAACTTTCTGCAACTCGCCGGAAAACAGAACCCCTTCACCTCTGTGCCTTACTCTAAAAACAGAACACCTGGAGCTCATACCGAAGTCACCCACACTCACCTCAAGCTTCCTGAAGACCTTCTGCCGCAAGATAAACGTCGCCGGTATAACCTGCTGTCATCGGAATTTCACCGGCGAAACAGAGGATCTCTGTTCGGTATATCTTACACCTAATCTCTCTCGTTTTTATTAATCTCACATGTAGCTAATCACAACTTACTAAAGAAATTGATTAAACTGATGAAACAGTCGGACATTGGTTCTGGGGTTAAGCTTAATGAAGAAGATGAAGTTTTCAGTTATATATATATATATAATTTAAATCAAGTTATATCTCGGGTTAGACACACAGTCCAGCGGTGGACTGTGTGCAAATAAACACGCATACGTCCCGAGTTCGATTCTTGTCACACGCACACTCGCCTTAATAAAAATGTTCTTTTTTTTTTTAAACTGAACCGGATTCACTCGCAAATAGATTTTAACTTTAATAAAAACCGGAATAATAACCAAGATAGACACACAGTCCAGTGGTGGACTGTGTGCGCGTTTAAATCATATGTCGCGGGTTCGAGTCAAGGCTACCGCACCGGTTCTGGCAATTATCAAACTTTTTATATAAGGACAGAAATGAATTTATCTAGTTTGTATATAAGTATAATAAAAACCATATTATTTACCAAGTTAGACACACAGTCCAGCGGTGGACTGTGTGTCAAACTAAACCACAGGTCCCGGGTTCGAGACCTGTGGCGAGCACCGAGTCATGCAATTAAATCGTTTTTAAATAAATGATTTTCGGATTAATCTAATTAGTATATAAATATAATTAAAAACAAAAATATTTCGGGTTAGACACGTAGCTCAGTTGGTAGAGCTGCGTGCACGCGTACGGGAGGTCACCGGTTCGAGTCTCACCCAGCGCATATCATATACACGACCGAACCGGTCAACAAGTCAACGGTCTACGGTCAAACAAGTCAATGGTCAACAGTCAAAAATCAACATTTTTTTATTACTTTTATTTATTTATTTAAATTAAAAATACTTAAAAATAACATTTTTAAAGTTAGAAAATAGCCTTAAACTCACAAAAATATATCCAATAATCCTACTAAAATTGATTAATAAAATCCGCTTATTTACCGAACCATTATGTTATTATCTAGGTTAGTTTCACTCGTGGTTAAATCCAACTTCGTGCGCATTCAACATCATCAACCGAACGCACCCAATGTGAGTGAATCTTACAACTCCCCTTTTTACTTACACGTTTTGGGGTGTGTCATGTGTCACTAAAATTAACTCGTTTATTTAAACTCGTGCCATACCATATTGTGATCTAAACTTAGAATGTAAATATTGTTTGTAGTTAAGTATTTCATATTGTCAAGTTGTATGCAAATCATTCATTAGGCCCATCAGTTCATAGAACAACGCGTGCCTCAAAACTCATTCATTAGGCCCATCAGTTCCTCGTGGGAGACGAGTTGAGCAACACGTGCCTCAAAACAATCTATTATTGTATGTGTGTGCATTATTTAATATTAAGTGATTTGTGAATAAGTTTACATCTATATTTACTAATATGTGGTTGTGCACTTTATTTTATAATCAATTCAATAAACTTGTTCAAATGTTTTTCATAGGATTCACTCGCCAACTTTTTGTTGATCCAAAAACCATTTTTACTCATGATACAGGTGATCAGGATGAAGCAAGAAAAACATAGGAAATGCCTTAGAAGAAAATAATGAAGTCTAGAAGGATGTGTAGAATATATTGTAATTATGATTGTATGATTTCCCTTTAAATTATAATAATAAGTATGAAACTTTATAATAAATGTCATGAGCTTTGATGATAACCCAATCATGCCCCGATCACCTTTTCCGTTGCGGGTCGGGGTGTGACAGATTGGTATCAGAGCCATGACTATAGTGATATAGGATAGGTTATTAGACCCATAGAGCCTATACTATAGTTGACTAGATTTTAATTGTTTATGTGGTTACATGCAAACTTATGATATTTATTTGTTTCATATTTATTACATACACAAATGCATGCAAACATTTTCAATATTTCATTTTGTGATACATAGTGAATTATACTTACAGTCATACATACATACTTACATACACATTCATCATACATATTTCCATGTCCACATATTCAAATCATCTTCATACTTTCGTTATTCAAAGATTTTGTCGCATTTTTCATTTTTTCAAATCTCATCAAAGTGAGTTCTGCGACGGGCATGTAGTAACTGTAAGGGTACAAGTACCGGTAGTCGGAACGTCCTGTCTAGCTTGGCATTCGTATAAATCCAATATAACGGACCAGTTTGCCTACCTGGGGACTAACGATGAGAGTACAAAGGACCTATTAGGCCAAAGCATGCCACACCAAACGTCGTTCGAACTAACCCCACTTTGAGGTGTCACCGTGTCCATACCTGGATACATTCCGAGTATCATACGTTACATACATATTTCTCGATTTTCTCCGGGTTTTAGTGTACGTAACCAGGCTAACACATGCGAACCATATGAAAAACCCGGTATTCATGGGGGCCCACATGATTACGAAGGTGAAGTATGGCGGCATGCAAGGCCCAATTACGAGCAAAGCCCAAGACATCCTATGGATGTAGTAGATTTGTTATGTTATATGTATTTTATGAATGTTCATTCCTAAATACGACCCATGATCCCAAAAACATCCAACTCATACTCTTGATATGTATTCCTTGTAGATGTCTTCTAGCCTCGCTCGTAGGAAGATGAGAGCAGGAAAAGCCCGCGAGCGCATGGCTGCCCTAATCGCTCAACAAATGGCTGCCGTAATACCCAACATTGTAATTCAAGTCCAACAAGCCCTTACCGCTAATCCCGTCAATCAAGAAGATCAAAACATTGTTAATCCTCCCCCAATTACCACCAAATGCACCTACAAGCATTTCAAATCCTGTGACCCTCCAAAATACGAAGGGGCTGAAGGTGTCACCGCTCTCCTCCATTGGATTGAAGAAATGGAGAACACTTTTCTAAATTGCGATTGCCCCGATGATCGCAAAGTGCGATATGCTACTGGTCGTTTACTTGGAATAGCACTTACTTGGTGGAATACAGAGAAGGCCAAACGAGGTGTTGAAGATGCTATGACTTTAACTTGGGAAGAGTTGAAGGAAATCATGACAAGACGGTTTTGCCCAAGGAGCGAAATCAAGAAATTAGAGGATGAGTTCTATTCGTTGAAGCAAAAGGAAGGCGACCACACCACATACAACAAAAGATTCCTTGAGTTAAATCAAATGGTTCCCAACTTGTTCACTCCCCTCTACCGTTTGATCGAACACTACATTCGAGGTCTTCCGTAAAAAATTCAAGACTCTGTAATAAGTACCACACCTGTAACCTTGGAAGCCGCAATGGAGTTAGCTACAGAGCTCACCGAGAACCGCATCCGGAATAAAGACTTCAAGGAGGAGAAGAAGAAGGATAAATCATCAACTGAAACTTCAAACTCCACCCAAACCGAATCCCCTTCTCAACCCATTTTTAAGAGAAACGAGATGGGCAACTTTTCGCTGTCACCCAACGTAATCAACCAATTTCACAAGCCATACCCATCCAAGATATCCCAATCACTCAAGTAGCACCCAACTCAACTTACCCAAATAAGAACCATACCTTGGACCTCACCCTCAATGCAACACCTGTTTTTATCACCATCCATCTACCTTATCTTGTCGACTATGTGCGAATTGTGGACGCTATGGTCATTTGAGCAAGGTTTGCCGCACCTCTCAAAACCAAATCTCTCCCCCTACTCAAAACATGATCCAAACCTATCAACAACCCCAATACCCCATGTTCCCATATGTTCGAACTTGTTTCAATTGTGGCGACCCTACCCACTTTAGAAACACGTGCCCTCGATTGGTTAACATCATAAACGTCCAAGCTCAAGCAAACCCAGTTAACCAAGCAAATCAAGGAAACCTAATCACTAGGCCACCAGCAAGAGGAAGAGTTTTCAACATCAACGGCAATCCTGTTGAAGATAATGACGGCCCAAACGAAACCACCCAACTAGTCCCCTTCACCGAAAATCAAGATTCAACTCCAACCGCTTAGTTTTTATGTTTTCTTTATGTTATCTCAAGCTTTGGTTGATTATGTTTGTTTATGTTTTAGAGTCACATAGAACCAATCATAACTTACGGATAAAGCCAATGAAAATTTGACAAGAATATGGTGGATAAGCCGCTGGTACTTCCTATATATAAGTATTCTTGTCAAAGGATCAGAGGCATTATCTGGCGGTTATGAGAAGTTCCATGTAGAATTTAGTATTGTCTTGATTGAAGTTTGTTTTGTACTCACTGATTTAGCATTTATAGCATCTCATCATTTAAAGAAATTGGATTGCGTTCCATTTCTACATAGACTAACCTCTCCATCATAACAAACAAGAGAGGTATTGTCATCATTCAAACATGTATACTATCAGAATTAAGATTCAAGTTTTGGTTGTGTTTATTTATGTATTAGAGTCACATAGAACTAATCATAACTTGCGGATAAAGCCAATGAAAATTTGACAAGAATATGGTGGATACGCCGCTGGTACTTCCTATATATAAGTATTCTTGCCAAAGGATTGTCAGGCGGTTATGAGAAGTTCCATGTAGGATTTAGTAATGTCTTGGTCGAAGTTTGTTTTATACTCACTGATTTAGTAGTTACATCATCATACATCTCAACGTATTTCAATTTCATCATTTAAAGAAGTTTAGCTATGTCTCACTTCCACAAGGACTAACCTCTCCATCATAACAAACGAGAGAGGTACTGTCATCATTCAAACGTGTATACTATCAGAATTAAGACTCAAGCTATGGTTGATTGTGTTTATTTATGTTTTAGAGTCACATAGAACTAATCATAACTTACTGATAAAACCAATGAAAATTTGACGAGAATATGGTGGATACGCCGCTGGTACTTCCTATATATAAGTATTCTTGTCAAAGGATCAGAGGCATTATCAGGCGGTTATGAGAAGTTCCATGTAGGATTTAGTATTGTCTTGGTTGAAATTTGTGTTACATTCACTGATTTAACATTCATATCACATCATCATCTAAAGAAATTGGATTGTGTTCCATTTCTACATAGACTAACCTCTCCATCACAACAAACGAGAGAGGTACTGTCATCATTCAAACGTGTATACTATCAGAATTAAGACTCAAGTTTTCGTTGTTGTGTTTGTTTATGTTTTAGAGTCAAATAGGACTAATCATAACTTACTGATAAAACCAATGAAAATTTGACGAGAATATGGTGGATACGCCGCTGGTACTTCCTATATATAAGTATTCTTGCCAAAGGATCAGAGCATTGTCAGGCGGTTATGAGAAGTTCCATGTAGGATTTAGTAAATTCTTGGTTAAAGTTTGTTTTATACTCACTGATCTAGCATTTATATCATCTCATCGTTTAAAGAAATTGGATTATGTCACCAATCAAACATGTATACTATCAGAATTAGGACTCAGACATTGGTTGTTGTGTTTATTTATGTTCTAGAGTCATATCATAGAACCAATCATAATTTACTGATAAAACCAATGAAAATTTGACAAGAATATGGTGGATACGCCGCTGGTACTTCCTATATATAAGTATTCTTGCCAAAGGATCAGAGTCATTGTTAGGCGGTTATGAGAAGTTCCATGTAGGTTGTAGTATTAGAAGTTTTTGTTTTAGGACATAACCTTATCTTTCCAAATATATCAAAACTCTTGCACATGAAATCATATTTAGTCAATCAACTCTGCTTATCAATATTTTACCGTAGGCAACAAAAAGCGATTCCTGTAGCAGGGTACTCAACCCTTACAAGGAACGTTATCGCCTCAAACAAAATTTAAACTCTTACCCCTTTCTAAGTATGTAACTGTCAAACTAAACACCATCCTTTTTAGAAAAATATGTCACTACTTAAATTTCGTGACGAAATTTCTAAAAAGTAGGGGATACTGTAACATCCGTAAAAAACCGGATTTACCAAACCCGCTTCGTTTATTAACCGAGCAATCAGTTAAAAATTTCGTTGCGTATTTATTGCTCAAATTAATTTTAAGCGATACATAATTAATAAGTATATTGGAATATAAAATTTATATTTGAAAATTTATTAAAAATAATGGAATAAAAATAAAACAAGGCTGCCGGGATTCGAACCCGGGTCAGCCGGGTCAGCCGAGTCAACCAAGTCTTAACTCCCACACGCTCAACCACTCCGCCACTTGTGTTGTTTGTGTACATATTAAAACAATTAATACATAACATAAATCTCGAATTCAAACTGATGCGCCCAAATCGCAGTCGTCGGAAATCCCGACGATTTCGCCGAGATTGGACGGTTTCTTCTGATTTAACCGAAGCATTAACCTTAACATCGGTTATAACCGATGTCCAGTCCGCGACTTTGGTCATAACCGCCGGAAACTTTTGACCAACGAATCAAGACGGTAATCAGACCAAATTCGTCGATGTTCTTCCCTATAAATGCACCCTCTAACCTCTGATAGCCTTTTCGCTCACAATCACACCCATTCTCGACGAAATTTCACTCGCTGGAAACTTTCTGCAACTCGCCGGAAAACCGAACCCCTTCACCTCTGTGCCTTACTCTAAAAACAGAACACCTAGAGCTCATACCGAAGTCACCCACACTCACCTCAAGCTTCCTGAAGACCTTCTGCCGCAAGATAAACGTCGCCAGAATAACCTGCTGTCATCGGAATTTCACCAGCGAAACAGAGGATCTTAGTTCGGTATATCTTACACCTAATCTCTCTCGTTTTTATTAATCTCACATGTAGCTAATCACAACTTACTAAAGAAATTGATTAAACTGATGAAACAGTCGGACATTGGTTCTAGGGTTAAGTTTAACGAAGAAGATGAAGTTTTCAGTTATATATATATATAATTTAAATCAAGTTATATCTCGGGTTAGACACACAGTCCAGCGATGGACTGTGTGCAAATAAACACGCATACGTCCCGAGTTCGATTCTTGTCACACGCACACTCGCCTTAATAAAAATGTTCCTTTTTTTAAACTGAACCGGATTTACTCGCAAATAGATTTTAACTTTAATAAAAACCGGAACAATAACCAAGATAGACACACAGTCCAGTGGTGGACTGTGTGCGCGTTTAAATCATATGTCGTGGGTTCGAGTCCAGGCTACCGCACCGGTTCTGGCAATTATCAAACTTTTTATATAAGGACAGAAATGAATTTATCTAGTTTGTATATAAGTACAATAAAAACCAGATTATTTACCAAGTTAGACACACAGTCCAGCGGTGGACTGTGTGTCAAACTAAACCACAGGTCCCGGGTTCGAGACCTGTGGCGAGCACCGAGTCATGCAATTAAATCGTTTTTAAATAAATGATTTTCGGATTAATCTAATTAGTATATAAATATAATTAAAAACAAAAATATTTCGGGTTAGACACGTAGCTTAGTTGGTAGAGCTGCGTGCACGCGTACGGGAGGTCACCGGTTCGAGTCTCACCCAGCGCATATCATATACACGAACGAACCGGTCAACAAGTCAACGGTCAACGGTCAAACAAGTCAATGGTCAACAGTCAAAAATCAACATTTTTTTATTACTTTTATTTATTTATTTAAATTAAAAATACTTAAAAATAACATTTTTAAAGTTAGAAAATAGCCTTAAACTCACAAAAATATATCCAATAATCCTACTAAAATTGATTAATAAAATCCGCTTATTTACCGAACCATTATGTTATTATCTAGGTTAGTTTCACTCGTGGTTAAATCCAACTTCGTGCGCATTCAACATCATCAACCGAACGCACCCAATGTGAGTGAATCTTACAACTCCCCTTTTTACTTACACGTTTTGGGGTGTGTCATGTGTCGCTAAAATTAACTCGTTTATTTAAACTCGTGCCATACCATATTGTGATCTAAACTTAGAATGTAAATATTGTTTGTAGTTATGTATTACATATTGTCAAGTTGTATGCAAATTATTCATTAGGCCCATCAGTTCGTAGAACAACGCGTGCCTCAAAACTCATTCATTAGGCCCATCAGTTCCTTGTGGGAGACGAGTTGAGCAACGCGTGCCTCAAAACAATCTATTATTGTATGTGTGTGCATTATTTAATATTAAGTGATTTGTGAATAAGTTTACATCTATATTTACTCATATGTGGTTTTGTACTTTATTTTATAATCAATTCAATAAACTTGTTCAAATGTTTTTCATAGGATTCACTCGCCAACTTTTTGTTGATCCAAAAACCATTTTTACACATGATACAGGTGATCAGGATGAAGCAAGGAAAACCTAGGAAATGCCTTAGAAGAAAATAATGAAGTCTAGAAGGATGTGTAGAATATATTGTAATTATGATTGTATGATTTCCCTTTAAATTGTAATAATAAATATGAAACTTTATAATAAATGTCATGAGCTTTGATGATAACCCAATCATGCCCCGATCACCTTTTCCGCTGCGGTTCGGGGTGTGACAATGCATACGAGTCGGCCTCGGAGTTGGCATCGGGATCTGGCTGCTGCGGCTGTTGTTGATGTGGTGCTCGAGGTGGTGGGAGCGGTATGGCAGGTAACCCTCTCCTTCTCGTCTATCCTGTGCCTCTCGAACCAGCCAGCCAATGAGATCCATAACCCTGTCGACGTCGGCTCGTAAGCGCGGGTATGCCGCAACCCCCGGGGTATGACCTGGAAGGACGTGCCGCGGAAACTGAGGCGCCCCGTGAGGTGGTGGTGGTGGTGGCGGTGCCGGTGCGTCAACATCAACCGGAGGGTCCTGGACTACCGCTGCCCCATTTGCCGGCGGATGGACTGGAGCGAAGTGATCGGGCAGCGGCTCCGGAATCCATGTCTCACCTTCGCGGGTTTTAAACCGCTCACCTAGCATACCGAACCTCTTCAACAGCCTCATCCCCGCAAGGTTAGAAGACCCATCCGCGTGAACGGTATGGCTGGCTGCAAGTGCAGGTCCGACTCCGGCACAAGACCCAACGACCGGGCAATGACGGTGACGTACGCCCCGCCGTACAAAAAGCCGCGCTCCGGCCGTGGTGGGCGGAGGCGAAGTACTGGGCGAGACCGTGCGCAAGGCCTCCTGTACAAAAGGCAATAGAAAAAAAAACAAGTCGGTGCTCGTACACCACTCACGGCTTTGTCCGCGAGCGGTAATAGACGTAGCGAGCATCCGATGTAGATACCTGCACATTATGTTAGCAAAAAACGAAAATTAATTCACAGCAACAATAATCAAACAATTATCGTAATAAACTTACGTACCTATACAACGGGTCGGCAACGTGAGAAATCCTCCCCTTCGCCCTGACATGCTCCCAAGTGTCAGGGCCTGCGACCACCTCCCAAAAGCCCAAAAGAGTGGCTCTATCCACCACCACAAGCCCCTCCGTATATACATCGGTGGCAATCTCCTCCTGCAGGTATATGCCGCTATGAACGGCAAACTCTTCAAGCGTCATCGAACGCCACACACCGGCCAGCCTAAATGAAACCTCCGGCGGAGGGGGAGGACCCTGTGGCTGGGGAGGCGGCTGGTCGACCCGTGGAGGGTGGAACGTGAAGGTGGACAGAAACTCGACGAGCAGCTCCCTGTAAGTCGGCGTGCCGACCAAGTCAAACACTCGGTGCCACGGGGAATCAACGGGAGTGAAGAATCGAAGTCTAGGCGTCTCCCCAATCGCCTCGATCGCGTCCCAGTCGACCGCCGAGTGCGATCCGACTTGCATCCGGCGTCGCTTGCCGCAAAATCGGGCGGCCTTGGTGTCGGGCGGGAACTCAAGGTGTGGGTAGCCGTGGAACGGATCCATCGGCGTTGCCAGGGCCCGTCGCGGACCATGCGGATGTGGGTCCCCGTGTATCGGATCTCCAATCTCGTCCATAACTAATCTGCGATTGTATAATACTATTTAACACGAATAAAACAATAAATTATAAAAGAAAAAAAATTAAGGTCGTCTACCGGGGTCGTCTAGGTCTAGACGCCCCGTCTAGTTCATCAGAAATCCCAAATACATCACCATAACAGCGCATAAACCCCAAAATCTTTCAAATTCACAAACAACCTACATTCTAAATACATAACACATTAAAGTTTATTGAAGTATAGTTGAAAATACCCAATGGGGAAGCTTGATTTCACAAAAATACGGCCCGGAATACGGTAGAATAAGGCAGGATACGTATGTGTGTGTGGGGTTGAGTGTGTTTGTGTTTGTGTCGTCTGTCTCTGATCGTCTAGGCATTCAGACATATACGAGGTCTAGACGGGTCGTCTAGGCCTAGACGACCCGTATGGAATAAACGGTTAATTACCATTTTGCCCCTGAATTACGCCTAGACGTGCAACAGTTCAGGGGTAAAATGGTAATTTACATTTTCAATTTAAAATTCAAAAATTTTCAGGGCTAAAGATCCCGCCTACACTGTACATGGCGTCTAGGTCTAGACGACCCGTCTAGACCCTGACATTATGACCATTATGCCCCTGGTTTTGGCCTAAACGGCCAAGAAACCGGGGGTAGAATGGTAATTTATAATTTATACTTTAAATTCAGAATTTACCAAAGTATACGATGCGTCTAGGTCTAGACGACCTGTCTAGGCTTGATAATATGACAATTATGCCCCTGAGCTTAGCCTAGACGGCCAACAAACTGGGGGTAGAATGGTCTTCTTGCTAGACCAAGACGGGGCGTCTAGGTCTAGACGACCCGTATATAAACATTTAATTTTTTTTTGGTATAACTAATAATATTTTGTTTACTTAATTTGAACTTTGATATAAGCCGACATTCTACCAGTACACCAAAGACACAGCAAATAAATCATACAAAGCCTATCGAAAAACTAACAAACTCCGGGTATTGACAAACAGACGGCAATTATACTCTCCGAGCTCGCACGTCCCACCGTCACCACCGGCAGTACCGACAGTTCGTCGTCTGCCGGTGCTGACGGTGGGACGTGAGAGCTCGGAGAGTATAATTGTGTTGTTTGTCAATACCCAGAGTTTGTTGGTTTTTGGATGGGCTTTGTATGGTTTTTTTAAACCGTACAAAGCCTATCTAAAACCAACAAACTCCGGGTATTGACCAACAATTATACTTTCTGAGCTCTCACGTCCCACCATCGCCACCGGCAGTATCGACATTTCGTCGTCTGCCGGTGCCGACGGTTGGACGTGAGAGCTCGGAGAGTATAATTACCGTCTGTTTGTCAATACCCGGAGTTTGTTGTTTTTAGATACAAAGCTTTGTATGGTTTAATTGCTGTGTCTTGGGTGTACTGAAGGAATGTCGGCTTATATCAAAGTTCAAATTAAGTAAATAAAATCCTATTAGTTATACCAAAAGTTTTTTTATTGTATTAAAAAATCTTTTTATTATTTATACAAATAAATCGTATTAAACATAAAAAAAAATCGAGCCATTGTTCTTGCTTTGTTGACCGTGGTTGACCAAGACTGATCATCAGACGATGACTGAGACTCGTTAGGTGCTGTAGAAACACCTGAAATAAGTTCAACAACATATCGCTATGTTAAACCACAACACACTCTATTACGCAAACAAAAACCATATATATATATAAAAAATGACAATATTTCTCATTTACCTGCATTTACTCCTCGAGTTTCCCTTCGGTTACGGTCTTCGATTCAGCACAAGACACGCTTTGACGTGTAGTCGATTGGGATACAAATTTGCACGCTGGAAACCGTCCCTCCAATACTTTTTTCCAAAATATATAAGGCTGATCTCCATCGGGTAAATATGTTTTTAACTCACTATGAAACTTCAGGCGCTTTTCAAACCATCTCCGCGAGATACGGATTGCCTGCGTATAGGGGTGCCTCACCACCATATCCTCCACCATCACGAATAATGTCTTGTACACTAGACACAACCTCCTCTTGCTCGTTAGAACTGGGAACACCGCTCTCCCCCTAAAAACGATATCACAATTAGTAAATAATTAAAACAACAACTAGTTTAACCTAATAACTGTTACTGTAACATCCGTCAAAACCGGATTTACCAAACCCGCTTTGTTTAATAACCGAACAATCAGTTAAAAATTTCGTTGCGTATTTAATGCTCAAATTAATTTTATACGATACATAACTAATAAGTATATTGGAATATATAATTTATATTTGAAAATTCATCAAAAATAATGAAATAAAAATATATTGCTGATGCCAGGTTTCGAACCCGGGTCAGCCGGGTTTAAGCTCCAAGTCTTAACTCCCACACGCTCAACCACTCCGCCACTTGTGTTGTTTGTGTTCATATTAAAACAATTAATACATAACATAAATCTCGAATTCAAACTGACGCGCCCAAATCGCAGTCGTCGGAAATCCCGACGATTTCGCCGAGATTGGACGGTTTCTTCTGATTTAACCGAAGCATTAACCTTAACATTGGTTATAACCGATGTCCAGTCCGCGACTTTGGTCATAACCGCCGGAATATTTTGACCAACGAATCAAGACGGTAATCCGACCAAATTCGTCGATGTTCTTCCCTATAAATGCACCCTCTAACCTCTGATAGCCTTTTCGCTCACAATCACACCCATTCTCGACGAAATTTCACTCGCCGGAAACTTTCCGCAACTCGCCGGAAAACTGAACCCCTTCACCTCTGTGCCTTACTCTAAAAACAGAACACCTAGAGCTCATACCGAAGTCACCCACACTCACCTCAAGCTTCCTGAAGACCTTCTGCCGCAAGATAAACGTCGCCGGAATAACCTGCTGTCATCGGAATTTCGCCGGCGAAACAGAGGATCTCTGTTCGGTATATCTTACACCTAATCTCTCTCGTTTTTATTAATCTCACATGTATCTAATCACAACTTACTAAAGAAATTGATTAAACTGATGAAACAGTCGGACATTGGTTCTGGGATTAAGCTTAACGAAGAAGATGAAGTTTTCTGTTATATATATTATATAATTTAAATCAAGTTATTTCTCGGGTTAGACACACAGTCCAGCGGTGGACTGTGTGCAAATAAACAAGCATACGTCCCGAGTTCGATCCTTGTCACACGCACACTCGCCTTAATAAAAATGTTCCTTTTTTTAACTGAACCGGATCCACTCGCAAATAGACTTTAAGTTTAATAAAAACCGGAATAATAACCAAGATAGACACACAGTCCAGTGGTGGACTGTGTGCGCGTTTAAATCATATGTCGCGGGTTCGAGTCCAGGCTACCGCACCGGTTCTGGCAATTATCAAACTTTTTATATAAGTACAGAAATGAATTTATCTAGTTTGTATATAAGTATAATAAAAACCAGATTATTTACCAAGTTAGACACACAGTCCAGCGGTGGACTGTGTGTCAAACTAAACCACAGGTCCCGGGTTCGAGACCTGTGGCGGGCACCGAGTCATGCAATTAAATCGTTTTTAAATAAATGATTTTCGGATTAATCTAATTAGTATATAAATATAATTAAAAACAGAAATATTTCGGGTTAGACACGTAGCTCAGTTGGTAGAGCTGCGTGCACGCGTACGGGAGGTCACCAGTTCGAGTCTCACCCAGCGCATATCATATACACGACCGAACCGGTCAACAAGTCAACGGTCAACGGTCAAACAAGTCAATGGTCAACAGTCAAAAATCAACATTTTTTTTATTACTTTTATTTATTTATTTAAATTAAAAATACTTAAAAATAACATTTTTAAAGTTAGAAAATAGCCTTAAACTCACATTCATTAATACAATTTAATAGGAAGTTTACAACCATAATTACATCATGACCTAACATCAATCTAAGCTTCTTTGTTTTCTTCTAAGGCATTTCCTATGTTTTCCTTGCTTCATCCTGTTCACCTGTATCATGTGTAAAAGGGTTTTTGGATCAACAAAAAGTTGGCGAGTGAATCCTATGGAAAACATATGAACAAGTTTATTTAATTGATTATGAAATAAAGTGCACAACCACGCATGAGTAAAAATAGATGTAAACTTATTCATAAATCAATTCAATATTAAACAATACACACATGAACAATAATGGATCGTTTAGAGGCACGCGTTGCTCAACTCGTCTCTCACGAGAAACTGATGGGCCTAATGAATGAATTGCATAAACATGATAATATGAAAGACATAACTACAAACAATATAAACTCAATAATACACACACGAACAATAATGGATTGGTTTTGAGGCACGCGTTGCTCAACTCGTCTCCCACGAGGAACTGATGGGCTTAATGAATGAATTTCATATAAGTTGACAAAATGAAATACGTAATCACAACAATATAAACAATCTAAGTTTAGATCACGATATGGTATGGCACAAGTTTAAATAAACGAGTTAATTATTTTGTGACACATGACATACCCCAAAACGTGTAATTAAAAAAAGGGGAGTTGTAAGATTCACTCACAGTGGGTGCGTTCGGTTGATGATGTTGAATGCACGCGAAGTGGTTTTAACCACAAGTGAAATTAACCTAGATAAATAGCATTATGGTTCGGTAAGTAAACGGATTTTATTGATCCATTTTAGTAGGATTGTTGGGTGTATTTTTGTGAGTTTAAGGCTATTTTCTAACCTTAAAAATGTTATTTTTAAGTATTTTTAATTGATTTTTAAATAAAATAAATAAATAAAAATAATAAAAAAAATTGATTTTTTTGCTACAGTTGACCGTTGACCGTTGACTTTGACTTTGACTTTGACCGGTTCGTATGCGTGTATATGTGCGCTGAGTGAGGCTCGAACCCGAGACCTCCCGTACGCGTGCACGCAGCTCTAGCAACTGAGCTACGTGTCTAACCCGAAATATTTCTGTTTTTAATTATATTTATATATTAATTAGATTAATCCGAAAATCAATTTATTTCTAAAAAGATTTTACTGAATCGGACCGGTGCGCTCCACAGGTCTCGAACCCGGGACCTGTGGGTTGAGTTAACACACAGTCCACCGCTGGACTGTGTGTTTAACTTGTTATATAAACCAATTTTTATTATACTTAAATACAAACTAAGTATTTTCATTTCTGACTTATTTAAAAAGTTTAATAATTATCCGGGCCGGTGCGGTAGCCCGGACTCGAACTCGTGTCCTGTTATTTAAACATACACACAGTCCACCGCTGGACTGTGTGTCTATCTTGGTTATTATTCCGGTTATTATTATACTTAACATATACAGCGGTGACTCCGGTTCGGTTAACAAAAAAAAAAGACATTTTTATTAAGGCAGCATGCGTGGGACAAGATTCGAACTCGAGACGTTTACGTGCTTATTGTGCACACAGTCCACCGCTGGACTGTGTGTCTAACCCGAGTTATAACTTGATTTTAATTATACTTATATGTTACCGAAACTTCGTCTTCTTCGTCAGTTTTAAACAGAAACGATGACTGACTGGTTCGAAGTTTTATTCATGTTTGTTAGTGTGTTTCAGTTAATTACAGGTGAGATATAAATAAAAATAAAGAAAAATTAGGCGTAAGGTATACCGACTTGACTCCTCTGTTTCTCCGGCGACAGCAAACACTTCCTGCGACGTGTGTCTTGCAGCAGAGAGTCTTCAGAAAGCTTGAAAAGGATGTGGGTGACTTCGATATAAGCTCAGGGGGTTCAGTAAGGCTCAGAAGTGAAGGGTTCGGTTTTCCGGCGATGTGCAGAGTTTTCCGGCGAGTGAAATTACGTCGGGTAAAGGTGCGGTTTTGAGCGAAAAAGCTTGCAGAGGTTCGAGGGGGTATTTATAAGACAAGTCGTCGATGAATTTGGTCCTATTTCCGACTTGATTCGTCGGTAGAAATCCTCCGGCGGTTATAACTTGTGTCGCGGACTCAGGCGTCGGTTATAACCGATGTAGGTTTAAACGTTTACGTTATAACTGAAGAAGTCGTAAATTATTGGCGAGTTAGTCGGGATTTCCGACGACTGAAATTTGGGCGCCGGTTTTTGAATTCGGAAAACATGTTATGAATTAATTGAGTCTAATAATTAACAAGAAACACTAGTGGCGCAGTGGTTGGAGAGTTGAGTTTTAAGTCTGTTGTTGACCGGCTGATTGACCCGGGTTCGAAACCCGGCAGTGCCAAATCATTTTTATTTTCTTATTTTTAACAGTTTTTCAAAAACTAATTATATATTCCCATATAATAATTAATTATGTATCGTTTAAAATTTAATTGGGCATTAAATAACGCCACGAAATTTTTAACTGATTGTTCGGTTAATAAACGGAGCGGGTTTGGTAAAATCCGTTTTTGACGGATGTTACAGTATCCCCTGCTTTTTAGAAATTTCTTCCCGAAATTTAAGTATGATATAATTGACTAAAAATGATGGTGTTTAGTTTGACAGTTACATGCTTAGAAAAAGTAAGGGTTTAAGTTTTTGTTTGAGGCGGTAACGTTCCTTGTAAGGGTTAAGTACCCCATTACAGGAATCGCTTTTTGTTGCCTACTGTAAAAGTATTGATAAGCAGAATTGATTCGCTAAATATGATATCATGCATAAGAGTTTGGATATGTTTGGAAGGATATGGTTATATCCTGAGGCAAAACTTCTAATACTACAACCTACATGGAACTTCTCATAACCATCTAACAATACCTCTGATCCTTTGACAAGAATACTTATATATAGGAAGTACCAGCGGCGTATCCACCATATTCGTGTCATGTTTTCATTGGTTTTATCAGTAAGTTATGATTGGTTCTATGACTATAGAACATAAATAAACACAACAGCTAATATTTGAATCCACATTCTGATGGCATATATGTTTGAATGGTGACAGTTCCTCTCTCGTTTGTTATGATGGAGAAGTTAGTTTATGTAGAAATGGAACACAATCCAATTTCTTTAAATAGCGAGATGATATAAATGTAACACAAATTCTAACCCAGGGCAATACTAAATCCTACATGGAACTTCTCATAACCGCCTGATAATGCCTCTGATCCTTTGGCAAGAATACTTATATATAGGAAGTACCAGCGGCGTATCCACCATATTCTTGCCAAATTTTCATTGGTTTTATCCACAAGTTATGATTAGTTACCAAGAAACTACTAAATCCTACATAGAACTTCTCATAACCGTCTGACAATGCCTCTGATCCTTTGACAAGAATACTTATATATAGGAAGTACCTGCGGCGTATCCACCATATTCTTGTCAAATTTTCATTGGTTTTTTCAGTGTATTATGATTAGTCCTATGTGACTCTACAACCAATACAACAAACACAAGATACTGAAAATGAAAAATGTCTGTGCGATCAAGGCTCAATCAAACGGAGCCGATCGTATTGCATGTACTGAAAATGAAAATGTCTGTGCGATCAAGGCTCAATCAAGCGGAGCCGATCGTATTGCATGTACTGAAAATAATAAACTTAATCTAAACAACAATCACACAAACAGCCTATACATGGAACCTCTCATAACCGCCTGATAATGCCTCCGATCATTTGACAAGAATACTTATATATAGGAAGTATGAGCGGCGTATCCACCATATTCTTGTCAAATTCTCATTGACTTTATCCGCAGGTTATGATTAGTTCTATGCGACTCTATAACAAACACAACAACCACAAGATACTGATAATGAAAATGTTTGTGCGATCAAGGCTCAATCAAACGGAGCCGATCGTATTGCATGTATTGAAAATGAAAAATGTCTTGTACGATCAAGGCTCAATCAAACGGAGCCGATCGTATGTGGGCATGCCAGGTTCAACCTCATAGTGAAATGGGGAACATGCTCAACGCTCATAATGTAATGGGGAGCGGCGGCCTATGAAATTGCATGTACTGAAATAATAAACAATAATTACTCAAACAGTCTACACATGGAACCTCTCATAACCGCCAGATAATGCTTCTGATCCTTTGACAAGAATACTTATATATAGGAAGTACCAGCGGCGTATCCACCATATTCTCGTCAAAGTTTCATTGGCTTTATCCTTAAGTTATGATTGGTTCTATGTGATTCTAAAACATAAAGAAAAACATAAAACTAAACGATTGGAGTTGAATCTGGAGTTTCGGTGAAAAGGACTAGTTGGGTATCTTCGTTTGGGCTGTCATTATCTTCGACAGGATTGGCGTTGATGTTGAAGACTCTTCCTCTTGCTGGTGGCCTAGCGGTCGGGTTTCCTTGGTTAACTGGATTTGATTGAGCTTGAGTGTTGATGACGTTAACCAATTGAGGGCATGTGTTTCTAAAGTGGGTAGGTTTGCCACAATTGAAACAAGCTCGAACATATGGGAACATGGGGTATTGGGGTGGTTGATAGGTTTGGGCCATGTTTTGAGTAGGGGAAAAGATTTGGTTTTGAAAGGTGTGGCAAACCTTGCTCAAATGACCATAGCGTCCACAAGTTGCACATAGACGACAAGGTAAGGTAAGGGGATGGTGATAAAAACAGTTGTTGCATCGAGGGTGAGGTCCGAGATATGGTTTCTTATTTGGGTAAGTTGAATTGGGTGCCACTTGAGTGATTGGGATAGCTTGGATGGGTATGGCGTGTGAAATTGGTTGATTTCGTTGGATAGCAGCGAAAAGTTGCCCGTCTCTTTTTCTCTTAGAAGTGGGTTGAGAAGGGGATTCGGTTTGGGTGGAGTCGGAGGTTTCAGTCGATTCTTTATCCTTCTTCTTCTCCTCCTTGAAGGCTTTGTTCCGGATTCGGTTCTCGGTGAGCTCTGTTGCTAGCTCCATTGCTGCTTCCAAAGTTGCAGGCGTGGTACTTATTACAGAGTCTTGAATCTTTGACGGAAGACCACGAATGTAGTGCTCGATCAAACGGTAGAGGGGAGTGAACATGTTGGGAACCATTTGATGTAACTCGAGGAATCTTTTGTTGTATGTGGTGTGGTCTCCTTCCTTTTGCTTCAACGAATAAAATTCATCTTCTAATTTCTTGATTTCGCTCCTTGGGCAAAATCGTCTGGTCATGATTTCCTTCAATTCGTTCCAAGTTAAGGTCATAGCATCTTCCACACCTCGTTTGGCCTTCTCTGTATCCACCAAGTAAGTGCTATTCCATATAAACGACCGGTAGCATATCGCACTTTGCGATCGTCAGGGCAATCGCAATTTAGAAAAGTGTTCTCCATCTCTTCAAACCAATGGAGGAGAGCGGTAACACCTTCAGTCCCTTTGTATTTTGGAGGGTCGCATGATTTGAAATGCTTGTAGGTGCATTTAGTGGTATTTGGGGAAGGGTTGATAACGTGTTGATCTTCTTGATTGACAGGATTAGCAGTAAGTGCTTGTTGGACTTGGATTACAATGTTGGGTATTACGGCAGCCATTTGTTGAGCGATTAAGGCAGCCATGCGCTCGCGGGCTTTTCCTGCTCTCATCTTCCTACGGGCGAGGCTAGAAGACATCTACAAGGAATACATGTCAAGAGTATGAGTTGGATGTTTTTTGGTTCATGGGTCGCACTAGGAATGAACATTCATAAAATAATTATAGAAAAATAAATCTACTACATCCATAAGATGTCTTGGGCTTTGCTCGCCATTAGGCCCTACATGCCGCCATACTTCACCTTCGTAATCATGTGGGCCCCATGAATACCGGGTTTTTCATATGGTTCGCATGGGTTTGCCTGGTTGCGTACACTAAAACCCGGAGAAAATCGAGAAATATGTATACAACGTGTGAGATTCGGAACGTGTCCAGGTGTAGACACGGTGACACCTCAAAGTGGGGTTAGTTCGAACGACGTTTGGTGTGGCATGCTTTGGCCTAATAGGTCCTTCGTACTCTCATCGTTAGTCCCCAGGTAGGCAAACTGGTCCGTTATATTGGATTTATACGAATGCCAACCTAGACAGGACGTTCCGACTACCGGTACTTGTACCCTTCCAGTTACTACATGCCCGTCGAAGAACTTACTTTGATGAGATTTGAAAATTGCAACAAAATCTTTGAATAATGAGAGTATGGAAATGATTTGAATATATGAACATTGAAATATGTATAATGATTGTGTATGTAAGTATGTATGTTTGACTGTAAATATAAACAAATATGAAACAAATAAATATCATAAGTTGGTATGTAACCACCTAATCAATTAAAATTTAGGCAGACTATAGTATAGGCTCTAAGGGTCTAATAACCAATCTGTCACACCCCGACCCGCAGCGGAAAAGGTGACCGGGGCATGATTGGGTTATCATCAAAGCTCATGACATTTATTATACGTTTCATTTTCATTAATACAATTTAATAGGAAGTTTACAACCATAATTACATCATGACCTAACATCAATCTAAGCTTCTTTGTTTTCTTCTAAGGCATTTCCTATGTTTTCCTTGCTTCATCCTGTTTACCTGTATCATGTGTAAAAGGGTTTTTGGATCAACAAAAAGTTGGCAAGTGAATCCTATGGAAAACATTTGAACAAGTTTATTTAATTGATTATGAAATAAAGTGCACAACCACCCATGAGTAAAAATAGATGTAAACTTATTCATAAATCAATTCAATATTAAACAATACACACATGAACAATAATGGATCGTTTAGAGGCACGCGTTGCTCAACTCGTCTCTCACGAGAAACTGATGGGCCTAATAAATGAATTGCATAAACATGATAATATGAAAGACATAACTACAAACAATATAAACTCAATAATACACACACGAACAATAATGGATTGGTTTTGAGGCACGCGTTGCTCAACTCGTCTCCCACGAGGAACTGATGGGCTTAGTGAATGAATTTGATATAAGTTGACAAAATGAAATACGTAATCACAACAATATAAACAATCTAAGTTTAGATCACGATATGGTATGGCACAAGTTTAAATAAACGAGTTAATTATTTTGTGACACATGACACACCCCAAAACGTGTAATTAAAAAAAGGGGAGTTGTAAGATTCACTCACAGTGGGTGCGTTCGGTTGATGATGTTGAATGCACGCGAAGTGGTTTTAACCACGAGTGAAATTAACCTAGATAAATAGCATTATGGTTCGGTAAGTAAACGGATTTTATTGATCCATTTTAGTAGGATTGTTGGGTGTATTTTTGTGAGTTTAAGTCTATTTTCTAACCTTAAAAATGTTATTTTTAAGTATTTTTAATTGATTTTTAAATAAAATAAATAAAAAAAAATAAAAAAATTTGATTTTTTGCTACAGTTGACCGTTGACCGTTGACTTTGACTTTGACCGGTTCGTATGCGTGTATATGTGCGCTGAGTGAGGCTCGAACCCGAGACCTCCCGTACGCGTGCACGCAGCTCTAGCAACTGAGCTACGTGTCTAACCCGAAATATTTCTGTTTTTAATTATATTTATATATTAATTAGATTAATCCGAAAATCAATTTATTTCTAAAAAGATTTTACTGAATCGAACCGGCGCGCTCCACAGGTCTCGAACCCGGGACCTGTGGGTTGAGTTAACACACAGTCCACCGCTGGACTGTGTGTTTAACTTGTTATATAAACCGATTGTTATTATACTTAAATACAAACTAAGTATTTTCATTTCTGACTTATTTAAAAAGTGTAATAATTATCCGAGCCGGTGCGGTAGCCCGGACTCGAACTCGTGTCCTGTGATTTAAACATACACACAGTCCACCGCTGGACTGTGTGTCTATCTTGGTTATTATTCCGGTTATTATTATACTTAACATATACAGCGGTGACTCCGGTTCGGTTAACAAAAAAAAAGACATTTTTATTAAGGCAGCATGCGTGGGACAAGATTCGAACTCGAGACGTTTACGTGCTTATTGTGCACACAGTCCACCGCTGGACTGTGTGTCTAACCCGAGTTATAACTTGATTTTAATTATACTTATATGTTACCGAAACTTCGTCTTCTTCGTCAGTTTTAACCAGAAACGATGACTGACTGGTTCGAAGTTTTATTCATGTTTGTTAGTGTGTTTCAGTTAATTACAGGTGAGATATAAATAAAAAGAAAGAAAAATTAGGCGTAAGGTATACCGACTGGACTCCTTTGTTTCTCCGGCGAAACTCCGGCGACAGCAAACACTTCCTGCGACGTGTGTCTTGCAGCAGAGAGTCTTCAGAAAGCTTAAAAGGATGTGGGTGACTTCGGTATAAGCTCAGGGGGTTCAGTAAGGCTCAGAAGTGAAGGGTTCGGTTTTTCGGCGATGTGTAGAAGTTTTCCGGCGAGTGAAATTACGTCGGGTAAAGGTGCGGTTTTGAGCGAAAAAGCTTGCAGAGGTTCGAGGGGGTATTTATAAGGCAAGTCGTCGATGAATTTGGTCCTATTTCGGACTTGATTCGTCGGTTAGAAATCCTCCGGCGGTTATAACTTGTGTCGCGGACTCAGGCGTCGGTTATAACCGATGTAGGTTTAAACGTTTACGTTATAACTGAAGAAGTCGTAAATTATTGGCGAGTTAGTCGGGATTTCCGACGACTGAAATTTGGGCGCCGGTTTTTGAATTCGGAAAACATGTTATGAATTAATTGAGTCTAATAATTAACAAGAAACACTAGTGGCGCAGTGGTTGGAGAGTTGAGTGTTAAGTCTGTTGTTGACCGGCTAACTGACCCGGGTTCGAAACCCGGCAGTGCCAAATCATTTTTATTTTCTTATTTTTAACAGGTTTTCAAAAACTAATTATATATTCCCATATAATAATTAATTATGTATCGTTTAAAATTTAATTTGGGCATTAAATACGCCACGAAATTTTTAACTGATTGTTCGGTTAATAAACGGAGCGGGTTTGGTAAAATCCGTTTTTGACGGATGTTACAAGCCATGACTATAGGGATATAGGATAGGTTATTAGACCCTTAGAGCCTATACTATAGTTGACTAGATTTTAATTGTTAATGTGGTTACATGCAAACTTATGATATTTATTTGTTTCATATTTATTAGATACACAAACGCATGCAAATATTTCCAATATTACATTTTGTGATACATAGTGAATTATACTTACAGTCAAACATACATACTTACATACACATTCATCATACATATTTTGATGTTCACATATTCAAATCATCTTCATACTTTCATTATTCAAAGATTTTGTCGCATTTTTCATTTTTCAAATCTCATCAAAGTGAGTTCTGCGACGGGCATGTAGTAACTGTAAGGGTACAAGTACCGGTAGTCGGAACGTCCTGTCTAGGTTGGCATTCGTAAAAATCCAACATAACGGACCAGTTTGCCTACCTGGGGACTAACGATGAGAGTACGAAGGACCTATTAGGCCAAAGCATGCCACACCAAACGTTGTTCGAACTAACCCCACTTTGAGGTGTCACCGTGTCCACACTTGGAGACATTCCGAATATCATACGTTACATACATATTTCTTGATTTTCTCTGGGTTTTAGTGTACGTAACCAGGCTAACACATGCGAACTATATGAAAAACCCGGTATTCATGGGGGCCCACATGATTACGAAGGTGAAGTATGGCGGCATGCAAGGCCCAATTACGAGCAAAGCCCAAGACATCCTATGGATGTAGTAGATTTGTTATGTTATATTTATTTTATGAATGTTCATTCCTAAATACGACCCATGATCCCAAAAACATCCAACTCATACTCTTGATATGTATTCCTTGTAGATGTCTTCTAGCCTCGCTCGTAGGAAGATGAGAGCAGGAAAAGCCCGCGAGCGCATGGCTGCCCTAATCGCTCAACAAATGGCAGTCGTAATACCCAACATTGTAGTTCAAATCCAACAAGCCCTTACCGCTAATCCCGTCAGTCAAGAAGATCAAAACATTGTCAATCCTCCCCCAATTACCACCAGATGCACCTACAAGCATTTCAAATCCTGCGACCCTCCAAAATACGAAGGGACTGAAGGTTTCACCGCTCTCCTCCATTGGTTTGAAGAAATGGAGAACACTTTTCTAAATTGCGATTGCCCCGATGATCGCAAAGTGCGATATGCTACTGGTCGTTTATTTGGAATAGCACTTACTTGGTGGAATATAGAGAAGGCCAAACGAGGTGTTGAAGATGCTATGACTTTAACTTGGGATGAATTGAAGGAAATCATGACCAGACGGTTTTGCCCAAGGAGCGAAATCAAGAAATTAGAAGATGAGTTCTATTCGTTGAAGCAAAAGGAAGGCGACCACACCACATACAACAAAAGATTCCTCGAGTTAAATCAAATGGTTCCCAACTTGTTCACTCCTCTTTACCGTTTGATCGAGCACTACATTCGAGGTCTTCCGTCAAAGATTCAGGACTCTGTAATAAGTACCACGCCTGCAACTTTGGAAGCAGCAATGGAGGTAGCTACAGAGCTCACCGAGAACCGCATCCGGAATAAAGACTTCAAGGAGGAGAAGAAGAAGGATAAAGCATCAACTGAAACTTCAAACTCCACCCAAACCGAATCCCCTCCTCAACCTATTTTTTAGAGAAAACGAGATGGGCAACTTTTCGCTGTCACCCAACGTAATCAACCAATTTCACAAGCCATACCCATCCAAGCTATCCCAATCACGCAAATAGCACCCAACTCAACTTACCCAAATAAGAAACCATACCTTGGACCTCACCCTCGATGTAACACCTGTTTTTATCACCATCCATCTACCTTACCTTGTCGACTATGTGCGAATTGTGGACGCTATGGTCATTTGAGCAAGGTTTGCCGCACCTCTCAAAACCAAATCTCTCCCCCTACTCAAAACATGATCCAAACCTATCAACAACCCCAATACCCCATGTTCCCATATGTTCAAACTTGTTTCAATTGTGGCGACCCTACCCACTTTAGAAACACGTGCCCTCGATTGGTTAACATCATAAACGCTCAAGCTCAATCAAACCCAGTTAACCAAGCAAATCAAGAAAACCCAATCACTAGGCCACCAGCAAGAGGAAGAGTTTTCAACATCAACGGCAATCCTGTTGAAGATAATGACGGCCCAAACGAAACCACCCAACTAGTCCCCTTCACCGAAAATCAAGATTCAACTCCAACCGCTTAGTTTTTATGTTTTTCTTTATGTTATCTCAAGCTTTGGTTGATTGTGTTTGTTTATGTTTTAGAGTGACATAGAACCAATCATAACTTACGGATAAAGCCAATGAAAATTTGACAAGAATATGGTGGATACGCCGCTGGTACTTCCTATATATTAGTATTCTTGTCAAAGGATCAGAGGCATTATCTGGAGGTTATGAGAAGTTCCATGTGGAATTTAGTATTGTCTTGATTGAAGTTTGTTTTGTACTCACTGATTTAGCATTTATAGCATCTCATCATTTAAAGAAATTGGATTGCGTTCCATTTCTACATAGACTAACCTCTCCATCATAACAAACGAGAGAGGTATTGTCATCATTCAAACATGTATACTATCAGAATTAAGACTCAAGTTTTGGTTGTTGTGTTTATTTATTTTATTAGAGTCACATAGAACTAATCATAACTTGCGGATAAAGCCAATGAAAATTTGACAAGAATATGGTGGATACGCCGCTGGTACTTCCTATATATAAGTATTCTTGCCAAAGGATCAAAGGCATTGTCAGGCGGTTATGAGAAGTTCCATGTAGGATTTAGTAATGTCTTGGTTGAAGTTTGTTTTTATACTCACTGATTTAGTAGTTACATCATCATACATCTCAACGTATTTCAATTTCATCATTTAAAGAAGTTGAGCTATGTCTCACTTCCACAAGGACTAACCTCTCCATCATAACAAACGAGAGAGGTACTGTCACCATTCAAACATGTATACTATCAGAATTAAGACTCAAGCTTTGGTTGATTGTGTTTATTTATGTATTAGAGTCACATAGGACTAATCATAACTTGCGGATAAAGCCAATGAAAATTTGACAAGAATATGGTGGATACGCGCTGGTACTTCCTATATATAAGTATTCTTGCTAAAGGATCAGAGGCATTATCAGGCGGTTATGAGAAGTTCCATGTAGGATTTAGTATTGTTTTGGTTGAAGTTTGTGTTATACTCACTGATTTAGCATTCATATCATCTCATTATTTAAAGAAATTGGATTGTGTTCCATTTTCTACATAGACTAACCTCTCCATCATAACAAACGAGAGAGGTACTATCATCATTCAAACATGTATACTATCAGAATTAAGACTCAAGCTTTGGTTGTTGTGTGTGTTTATGTTTTAGAGTCACATAGGACTAATCATAACTTACTGGTAAAACCAATGAAAATTTGACAAGAATATGGTGGATACGCCGCTGGTACTTCCTATATATAAGTATTCTTGCTAAAGGATCAGAGGCATTGTCAGGCGGTTATGAGAAGTTCCATGTAGGATTTAGTAATTTCTTGGTTGAAGTTCGTTTTATACTCACTGATCTAGCATTTATATCATCTCATCATTTAAAGAAATGGGATTATGTCACCAATCAAACATGTATTACTATCAGAATTAGGACTCAGACATTGGTTGTGGTGTTTAATTATGTTCTAGAGTCAAATCATAGAACCAATCATAACTTACTGATAAAAACAATGAAAATTTGACAAGAATATGGTGGATACGCCGCTGGTACTTCCTATATATAAGTATTCTTGCCAAAGGATCAGAGGCATTGTCAGGCGGTTATGAGAAGTTCCATGTAGGTTGTAGTATTAGAAGTTTTGTTTTAGGATATAACCTTATCTTTCCAAACATATCAAAACTCTTGCGCGTGAAATCATGCTTAGTGAATCAACTCCGCTTATCAATATTTTTACCGTAGGCAACAAAAAGCGATTCCTGTAGCAGGGTACTCAACCCTTACAAGGAACGTTACCGCCTCAAACAAAAAAATTTAAACTCTTACTCTTTTTCTAAGTATGTAACTGTCAAACTAAACACCATCCTTTTTAGACAAATATGTCACTACTTAAATTTCGGGACAAAATTTCTAAAAAGTAGGGGATACTGTAACATCCGTCAAAACCGGATTTACCAAACCCGCTTTTAATAACCGAACAATCAGTTAAAAATTTTGTTGCGTATTTAATACTCAAATTAATTTTAAACGATACATAACTAATAAGTATATTGGAATATATAATTTATATTTGAAAATTCATCAAAAATAATGAAATAAAAATATATTGCTGATGCCGGGTTTCGAACCCGGGTCAGCCGGGTTAAGCTCCAAGTCTTAACTCCCACACGCTCAACCACTCCGCCACTTGTGTTGTTTGTGTGCATATTAAAACAATTAATACATAACATAAATCTCGAATTCAAACTGACGCGGCCAAATCGCAGTCGTCGGAAATCCCGACGATTTCACCGGGATGGGACGGTTTCTTCTGATTTAACCGAAGCATTAACCTTAACATCGGTTATAACCGATGTCCAGTCCGCGACTTTGGTCATAACCGCCGGAAAATTTTGACCAACGAATCAAGACGGTAATCCGACCAAATTCGTCGATGTTCTTCCCTATAAATGCACCCTCTAACCTCTGATAGCCTTTTCGCTCACAATCACACCCATTCTCGACGAAATTTCACTCGCCGGAAACTTTTTGCAACTCGCCGGAAAACCGAACCCCTTCACCTCTGTGCCTTACTCTAAAAACAGAACACCTAGAGCTCATACCGAAGTTACCCACACTCACCTCAAGCTTCCTGAAGACCTTCTGCCGCAAGATAAACGTCGCCGGAATAACCTGCTGTCATCGGAATTTCGCTGGCGAAACAGAGGATCTCTGTTCGGTATATCTTACACCTAATCTCTCTCGTTTTTATTAATCTCACATGTATCTAATCACAACTTACTAAAGAAATTGATTAAACTGATGAAACAGTCGGACATTGGTTCTGGGATTAAGCTTAACGAAGAAGATGAAGTTTTCAGTTATATATATATAATAATTTAAATCAAGTTATATCTCGGGTTAGACACACAGTCCAGCGGTGGACTGTGTGCAAATAAACACGCATACGTCCGAGTTCGATCCTTGTCACACGCACACTCGCCTTAATTAAAATGTTCCTTTTTTTAACTGAACCGGATCCACTCGCAAATAGATTTTAAGTTTAATGAAAATCGGAATAATAACCAAGATAGACACACAGTCCAATGGTGGACTGTGTGGGAGTTTAAATCATATGTCGGGGTTCGAGTCCAGGCTACCGCACCGGTTCTGGCAATTATCAAACTTTTTATATAAGGACAGAAATGAATTTTTCTAGTTTGTATATAAGTATAATAAAAACCAGATTATTTACCAAGTTAGACACACAGTCCAGCGGTGGACTGTGTGTCAAACTAAACCACAGGTCCCGGGTTCGAGACCTGTGGCGAGCACCGAGTCATGCAATTAAATCGTTTTTAAATAAATGATTTTCGGATTAATCTAATTAGTATATAAATATAATTAAAAACAGAAATATTTCGGGTTAGACACGTAGCTCGTTGGTAGAGCTGCGTGCACGCGTACGGGAGGTCACCGGTTTCGAGTCTCACCAGCGCATATCATATACACGACCGAACGGTCAACAAGTCAACGGTCTACGGTCAAACAAGTCAATGGTCAACAGTCAAAAATCAACATTTTTTTTATTACTTTTATTTATTTATTTAAATTAAAAATACTTAAAAATAACATTTTTAAAGTTAGAAAATAGCCTTAAACTCATAAAAATATATCCAATAATCCTACTAAAATTGATTAATAAAATCGCTTATTTACCGAACCATTATGTTATTATCTAGGTTAGTTTCACTCGTGGTTAAATCCAACTTCGTGCGCATTCAACATCATCAACCGAACGCACCCAATGTGAGTGAATCTTACAACTCCCTTTTTAATTACACGTTTTGGGGTGTGTCATGTGTCACTAAAATTAATTCGTTTATTTAAACTCGTGCCATACCATATTATGATTTAAACTTAGAATGTAAATATTGTTTGTAGTTATGTATTACATATTGTCAAGTTGTATGCAAATCATTCATTAGGCCCATCAGTTCGTTAGAACAACGCGTGCCTTAAAACTCATTCATTAGGCCCATAGTTCCTCGTGAGAGACGGGTTGAGCAACGCGTGCCTCAAAACAATTTATTATTGTATGTGTGTGCATTATTGATATTAAGTGTTTTGTGAATATGTTTACATCTATATTTACTCATATGTGGTTATGCACCTTATTTTATAATCAATTCAATAAACTTGTTCAAATGTTTTCATAGGATTCACTCGCCAACTTTTTGTTGATCCAAAAACCATTTTTACACATGATACAGGTGAACAGGATGAAGCAAGGAAAACATAGGAAATGCCTTAGAAGAAAATAATGAAGTCTAGAATGATGTGTTAGGACATGATGTAATTATGATTGTATGTTTCCCTTTAAATTGTAATAATAAATATGAAACGTTATAATAAATGTCATGAGCTTTGATGATAACCCAATCATGCCCCGATCACCTTTTCCGCTGTGGGCCGGGGTGTGACAGTTACCGTATTGACTTCAGGCCCCCATGACCCGTCCCAGTTTAATGACATTTCACCACCTTTGGATGATATCAGATGAAGTAATACAAGCCAAAGTTCACGACAAACAGAATTACGACGACGAATTGAAAGTTTTATGCGAAATCAAATGCTCTGCATGGGTCTATTTAACAAAGAAATAGACGCCCCGTCTAACGCCTAGGCGGGGCGTATCACTTTACTACTTTACCGACATGCATTGAATGATATCAGATGAAGTAATATAAGCCAAAGAAGAAGTCGGAGAGAATTCTGACGACGAATTGAAAAATTTCTGCGACACAAATGCTCTGCATGGCTCTATTTAAGAACGATATATACGCCCCGTCTAGGCCTAGACGGGGCGTATCACTTTGCAACTTGATTGACATGCATGCAGAGCACAACCTTCAAGACGGATCGTCTAGCCCTAGACGCCCGTCTTGACCTGGTCGTCTTCTACTCCGTCTATTGCTAGACGCCCCGTCTGATGTGACTGATTTGACGTTGTACGGTGCAAGAATGTGGTCGTTGAAAAAAAAACCCTAGACGCCCCGTCTGGATCTAGACAACCCGTCTAAGGGTGCCTAAATAGGCAAGTGGGTGTGTGAATATGTAGACCCTACACATTTTCAATAATTAAAAAAACTAAAATTAATTTTAAACTTTTATATTATTGCAAAAGTTAACGAAATATTTCTAAACAAATTTGGAATAACTATCAAATTAAAGATTGTTTTTAAATATTAATAAAGACACTTATTATTTTTTTTTCAAATTTTTTAAAGTTATATGCTAATCCTTTATCATTTATGAATAAGACATTCTATGTTTATAATGCTTTCTTAGGGTGATTATGACCTTATTAAGTTTCAGAATTGTGGAAAGTCGTAAAATAACATTTTTCTTTGAATTTTTACTTTATAGTAAAATTACAACCGTTGTCCTTTATGTTTGTATTAAATTACAACCGATATCATTTATCTAAAGAAATTACAGGCTCTATTCTTTAAGTTATCAATTCTTAGCACATTATATCCTTTAGACCAAACTTAGTTAAGTTTTTTGGTTACGTCTTACCATGTGCTCTCACATAAGGGCACTATGGTCTTTTCATCTCAATTTAACATGAATTACGATTTCTCCTTGCATCTCATAACATCTGATTGTTCATATTTATCTCAAAAAATAATTGTTTATTTCGTTTGGATTAATTGGAAAAAAAGGAGCGATCGACTAAAAAATGGAGGGGACAAAAGAGATTTATTTTTAATATAAATTGAGATGAAAAGACCATGTCGCCCTTATGTGAGAGGCACATGGTAAGACTTAATCAAGAAAACTTAACATGTTATAACATGGTTAGGTCTAAATGACATAACATGTTAAAAACGATAATATAAAGGACAGAGCCATAATTTCTTTAGTTAAATAACATGATTATAATTTAATTAAAAAATAAAAAACACTAGTTATAATTTACTCTTGACTTATATAGATACAAATTAAAACACCACAATGTTTTAATTTCCTTTAGGTTGGTTGCATGATCAAAGTGACCTAGTTGCAGACATAATTTTTTTCACTCAACAAAATAAGGAAAATATCACCAAATTAGATACGTAGGTTTCTATTAAAAAATTTTCTTGGATGTATCGTGCAAACTTTATGATTGTTTTATGATTGCTTAATTTTTAAGCCTTATGACATAAACTTTATATATATATATATATATATTAAAATAAGTGGAAATAAACGAAGGGTATATCATGACATAAACTTTGATTATGAATAAATTTAAAAATATGTCCATTTATCAAACATATATATGCTTTCTATCTTTGACTTCATTTCCATATCTTTATTACGATAACAAAAGTATATTTTCAAATTCCAAATTAATAAAAATAAATTACCTATTAATTTGTAGGGTCACAATTTTCTTAGGGGTTATACCACCAGGCGTATGACATCCAAAATCAAGCCATTTTATCCACCTCCTGACAGAGCTGAGCTTCTCTCAGGGGCTAGGCTTCACTTCTTTTGAGCTACTGGTTTCTGTGTTTGGGCTATGTTCAGGGCATGCTCAACGATGTCTCTTGGTACCCCGACTATATCGTTAGAGCACCATGCAAACACATCCTTGTTTCTTTGTAGGAGATCTTTGAGTTTGGTTTTTGTTTGGATGGGAGGTGGCCATTGATTTTTATCGTTTGGTCGGTCCAGATAAGCCTTGTTAATGCTTATTTCTTACATCGGGTCCCCTTTTTCTTCAGCTTCTTCCTCATTTTCATCCTCCATAAAAGCTATTAACACAACTTCCTTGGTGGGCATTAGCATTGCGATTCTCTTTCGGCCAGGAACTTCATCAATATGGTTATACCTGGTCTTCCAATTATGAGGTTGTAGTTTTAATGGATTTTATAACCACAAAGGTCAGCTCTTCCGTTTGAAAGAGGTCGCCATCCTGAAGTAGACATTGAGGGTTATCTTGCCCAAATGTTGTACTTGTTCCCATGTGAAACTTCCCAGGGAGGTATTAGTAACCTTAGCTTGGCTTATAGCTCCTTGTTAAGCTGTTGAAAGCACATTTTGTACATAAAATCTTATATTACCCACAGTCCATGTATACTATGTCAACCGGAAGCCTTCCAGCTCAGCTTCAACGATGATAGCTGTTTTGATCTTGTTATTAGGATATGTGGGGGAAGCATATGTCTTGTTGGTTCCACGGCTGTGGTCGCTGTCTCTTCACTTCCTGTTGACGTTTTGTCCACACCATGTTATAACATAGTCATATCAAAGGTAAAAAAAGGCTGAATTGTTGTTATTTCTTGTATGTAATTACAATAAAAAACCCGTTGATTTATACAGCTATTCTAAATAAGGAAAAAGCTATATAAGGTTGATAATCCTTGAATGGGGAAACCGTATATCTTGTTCACCAAAAATTGGGGATATGATGTGAAGAGGAGAGATTCTAGCTGATCCTCATATCTTTTATTTTTGACACGCCCCCTCAAGTTGAATTGTGGGATTTCCAAAATTCAACTTGCTAAGACACTTTTGTAGAACCCTTTCGTTCACAGCCTTCGTCAAGACATCTGCAAGTTGGTCTTTGATCGAACAAATGGTAGAGTGATGATTTTTTCCTCTAGCTTCTCTTTAATGAAGTGTCGATCAACTTCAATGTGCTTAGTACGGTCGTGTTGAACAGGATTTTCTGAGATTTGGATGGCAGCTTTATTATCACTTACTATTTCACTTGCTTCCTGTGGAGGGTATCCTATCTCTGTTAGGAGCCTTCGTATCCATAAAACTTCAGTAATATACCTCTGAATTCAGCTTCAGCACTTGAGAGGGCTACTACTTTCTGTTTTTTGCTCCTCCAAGTAACAAGATTTCCTCCAACTAACGTAAAATATCCTGATGTCGACCTTCGGTTGCCTTTATCCCCTGCCCAGTCTGCATCAGTGTACAATTGGATTCCTAGATGTCCATTAGGCTTGAACAAGACACCATGACCCACCGTTCCTTTGAGGTACCTTAGAATTCGTAAGACTGACTCCATATGAGTGCTTTGGGGTTGATGCATAAATTGGCTGACCACCCCCACAGCATAAGCGATATCAGGCCGGGTATGAGAGAGATAAATTAACTTTCCAACCATTCGTTGATATCTTTCTTTATCAGCTAGTTCTGCTTTTTCTTCCATGTATAGTTTCTGATTCACAATCATAGGAGTATCTGCTGGTTTACAATCAATCAGACCAACCTCAGCCAGCAAGTCAAGGATATACTTCTTTTGACACATGAAGATTCCTTGTTTAGATCTCAGAACTTCAATCCCAAGGAAATATTTAAGTCTCCCTAATCCTTCATCTCAAATTCTTCGAATAAGTTCTTCCTTAGTTTGGCTATTTCTTCATGATCATCTCCAGTAATAATCATGTCGTCAACATAGATTATTAAACAAGTTATAAGGTTATTTTTTTGTTTGAGGAAAAGTGTGTGATCAGAGTTACTTTGCTTAAATCCATACTTCTTCATAGCTAAAGTAAACCTCCCGAACCATGCCCTGGGAGATTGCTTCAAGCCGTAGAGAGATTTCTTCAGGAGGCATACTTCCCGTTCTCCAAACTCATTTGAAAAACCATGTGGGGCCTCCATGTAGACTTCTTCCTTGAGCTCTCCATGTAAGAAAGCATTTTTCACATCAAACTGATGAAGTGGCCACTCCTTATTTGCTGCTACGGAGAAGAGAACTCTAATCGTGTTAATCTTCGCCACTGGAGAGAAAGTTTCTGAATAATCAATTCCATAAGTTTGAGTATACCCTTTAGCTACCAGCCTGGCTTTATATCTTTCAATTGAACCATCGGGTTTATATTTGATTGTAAAGACCCATCGACACCCAACTGGTTTTTTTTCTGCTGTAAGCTGCATTTTTCCCACGTGTTGTTTTTTTCAATGCCTTCATCTCATCCTCCATTGCACTTTTCCAATGTTTTGACTTCAAAGCATCTTCCGTATGGTAGGAAGTTCTTCAGCATACAAGGAAGAAGAGAAAGCCTTAGCCTCTTTGGATAAATTTCCTGAGGCTAGGTTTGCCATGGGATATTGACATCCACGAGACTCCTTTTCTGGAGAATATCTTTTAGGTGGGACTCCCCTGTTTACTCTAGGTGGTAGTACATACCTTCCTGAGGTTTCTTCTTGTATGGGAGAATCTTCCTGTTCCTGAAAAACACTATCCTGCTCCATTTGTTCATTAGTGATGTTCTCAGGAACTTCAAAACCAGGATCAGACTGAGTATTACTTACCTCGGACATCAGGTTGGGAGCGATTTCTTGAGTGCACTGATCTCTTGTTCTTCGGTTTGTGTGGGAAGAGGTGACTCATTTTGTGGGCTGTGTACTGCTTCAACATTAGTCAACCAGCTTAGATTATCAAAAGGTACTTCATTAGGATTATTTTGGGATACATAGTAATACTCTGTTTCAAGAAAATCACAGTTCATAGTGGTGAACATATGTTGAGTTTTGGGATTGTAACACCTGTATCCCTTTTGATCTACCCGTACCCAACGAAGACACACTTCTCAACACAAGCATCAAGTTTGTCTCTATGTGACTTGGGTATGTGAACATAGACCGTACATCCAAACACCCGAGGTTCAAGGGTAAGAACGGAAGGGGGTTTAGTGGTTTCTGAGAGAACTTGTAGTGGGGTTTTCGTTTTCAGAATATGAGTTGGAAGACGGTTAATCAGATAGGCAGCAGTGGAAAGGGCTTCTGGCCAGTAAAATTTTGGAGTATGAGATTCAATTAGAAGGGCCCTTGTGATTTCTAACAGTATGCGGTTCTTTCGTTCCGCGACTCCATTCTGTTCTGGAGTATAGGGCACGTTGTTTGATGAATGATGCCTTTAGATTGAAAAAACTGTTTCATGTTGGAATTTACAAATTCTCCTCCATTATCTGATCGAAGAATTTGAATGTTTTTATGAAATTGGTTTTGGACCATGGTGTGAAAGGCTATGAATTTGTCAAAGACTTCAGATTTATTTTTCAATAGATACAACCATGTCATTCGTGTGCAATCATCAACAAATATCACAAAAAAACGAAAGTTTTGTCCCCCAATGACTGGGGCTGGGCCCCATACATCTGAATGAATCAATGAAAAAGGTGAGTCAACCCTTGTGTTATTAGGTTTAAACGTTTTTCGATGGCTTTTAGCTAACACACAAGTTTCGCAATGAGTCTTATAATTTGAAGAGAATAAATTTGGAAATAACATATGTAAATAACCCGTGGAAGGATGTCCCAATCTCCTATGCCACAGCCATGCCTTACGTTCTGTTGTTCCATGAGAGAGCAAAGCAGTACCACCTTGAGTCACTTCATCCACGTAATAAAGTCCTTGCCTTTCAGTGCCACGCCCAATTATCGCACCCGTCCTGATATCCTGTAAAATACAAAAGGTAGGTTGCATGAGAACTGAGCAGTTTAGTTCCTTTGTTACATGACTAATAGATAGGAGTTTGTGTGATAATGAGGGAACATAAAGACAATTCGAAAGTCTAAGTGTAGGAGAAATTTCAATTGTTCCTCCGGTTTTTACACTCATTTTTCCACCATTTGCCGCTTGTATAAACGACTTGGTAGGCTCGGTGGTCACAGAAAAATCTGATAATTCGTTACTCATAGTGTCGGTTGCCCCACAATCAAATATCCATGATGGTTCCTGTTTTCCACCGTATTTTTGACTCATTAAAGCACTGCCAGTAAGTTCAGGGGGTTTATTGTAACTGTGAGAAAAACAAGTGTGGGCTTTCGAGAATTTTCTCTTAAACCCTGTACCTGTCACTTGAAACCCTTCTTCTTCCCCTGGTTGCGCCGCTGCCATACCACCAAAACCGGTGAGCTTTTGCTTGTCGCCGGTGTCGGTGACTTCATTGTTGCCCACGGCTGCCGCCGCAGATGCTTTCCCGGTGTCTGGCCCTGTTCTGATGCCCTTCTTATGGCCATCTCCCCACCATTCTGGATATCCTACAAGCCGAAAGCATTGTTCTTTGACATGTTTTTTCATACCACAATGTGTACACTTGAGGTGAGACTTATCTTCTTTTGCAAAAGATCCAGACTTCTTTGGTTCGAATCGCCGATGTCCCTTTGTTGCGAGCCCTAGACCTTCTGGTTCATTGGCCATTAGTCCGGCTCCTATGCCCTGTGCATTGGCCGAGGCTGCTCCCAAAATATTTTGGTGAGCGGCCTCTTTACGGATGATTCCGTAGGCAACCTCGGCAGTTGGAAGGGGTTCAGATCGGAGAACTTCCCGTTTAATTGGGTCGTATTTTCGATCAAGAGCGTTCAAGAATTGAAACAACTTTTGTTCTGACCTAATCTTGTGGTATGTCTGGATATCTTCCGGGCACTTCATAGGGTTTGGATCGATACGATCGATCTCTCCCCACACTCCTTGTAGTTTGATCCAGAGATCTTCTAAAGACTTGTCGTCTTGTTTGATGTCGTTTGCCTTGACATGGAGATTAAATGTTTGTAACTTATCTTTACCACTGCTGTATGTAACCACTAGGGCATCCCACAGCGATTTCGCTGTGGGAAACTCGGTTAGGTTGCCAGCAATCACTGGTTCAATATTCTGTATTAACCACGAGAAGACGACCAGGTCATCTTGCTCCCATTGGTCGTATTCTTCATCTTTTTGATCTGGGGAATTTGAGGTCAAATGTTTCAACAAGGTTTTTGATCTTCCTCCTATGGCAACCCGAATCATCCGGGTCCATAGAGCATAATTTTGGCTATTGAGTTTGAGATTAATCTGTAAACTGTCGGAAAGTTTAGTGCCTTTTGGTTGGGAATTTAACCCCTGTTTGAGCAGGTTGGTTAATTGTATGGAGAGCTCATTCTGGTTACTGTTTTCTGACATGGTTGCGGGTTGCAGGTTGGGTAGATGATGAGCAGATTAGGTTTTAAACAAACCATGCTCTGATACCATCATATCAAAGGTAAAAAAAGGCTGAATTGTTGTTATTTCTTGTATGTAATTACAATAAAAAACCCGTTGATTTATACAGCTATTCTAAATAAGGAAAAAGCTATATAAGGTTGATAATCCTTGAATGGGGAAACCGTATATCTTGTTCACCAAAAATTGGGGATATGATGTGAAGAGGAGAGATTCTAGCTGATCCTCATATCTTTTATTTTTGACACATAGGTCCTTGTTTCCATCTTTTTTGTCTTTGATATCCTTGACAAAGTGGGCTAGCTCACCTTTCTCTTTTTAAGTTGGAAACAATCACTAGTGTGATGCCCAATGTCGTTGTGCAAAGTGCAAAACTTACTCGAACCCCTTTTGCTTGTAGTTTTGTGAGGGGTCTTATTGGCTAGAAATCGTATTTGACCTACTCAATGGATAAGATTTCCAGAGGTGTCTTTGTAAGGATTATGAAGACATGCTTATCCTTCTCATGGTGCCAGTTGGGACGAGGTGGCCTTTCTGTCGTTTGATTTTCTACCTTCGTAAGGCCGGTAAGGTCTTATGTCCATGGAGGATTGAAACCGGAGCTTTTTTCATGGGGAGGAGTTACTCTTGTAGTTTCCCTGTTCACGTTTCTTGGAAATTTGCTTGTCTAAAGCTACTTCGCCCCTCAGGAAGGCTTCTGATCTGTCGAAGACTTCTTCCATCATTTAAGGGGATATTTCGTGAAACCTTCTAAGGAGCTTTTTAACTTTGATGACATTCATGAAGGATGAAAGACACATCTTTGCGGTTGCCTCGCTGTAGGTTAATCCTTCTTTTTTTAATTTATATGAAAGTTCGTGGATCTTCTTGTTCTTTTGGCTAGATCTGGTACCTGACGGTTGCCTCTTTTTTGCACCTTCTTTGCGGGGTAAAGTTGGACAAAAAGCTCTTATGCAAATCATCAAAAGAAGATATGCTTCTTGGTGGCAAACCGCTGAACTAGAGACGAGCTAGTCTAATAATGGTTTGCATGAACATGTGGTAGCATTCGGCGTTGTTCCATCTTTCAAAGGTTGATGCCCCGGTGAATACTTGAAAATGATCTTCCAGGTCTTCCATGCCATCGTATGTTTTGACATTTGTTGGCACATTTATCTTAGTCTAGAAGACGTATTTGACTGTCTCATCAGAGAAGTAAGACATATAGCTTGGCTTGTAAGGCATGGAGGAAGCATTGAGGCTAGTACGTGCTCCTGTTGGTTAGTTGCTTGGAGCTGGAACTGCCTGGTGGTAGGGGTTAAGCTAACTCGAAGGTATTTTACAAGGGCTATTCCCCATTAATTGTTGGCTTAATTAAGCCAGTAAAGTAACTAGATGAGGGTCGATGGCATTTCGAGAAGTGAAGCTCTAGTATGTGCTAAAAGGTGGCATGGAGCTTACTACAACCACACTGTTGGCCTGAAGCAACGACAAGACAACTTACTTTAAAGAGGTTTGTGCTAAGGGAGGTGGGGACGCCTGTGACAACTAGAGAAGTTGCTCCTTAGTGTAAGCTTGAGTCACCGATGTCATGAATTGGGAGCTATGTAGTGCACCTCCTTTTCAAACCATTCTTATACTTAAATCTTATTTTTTTTTAATTTTAATTCTGATATATTATTATTTAATCAACTAAAGATTAAATTTTAATTTTATATGAATGCAACAATGAGGTTGTTGACTTTCGTTTGGAGTTTTTGAATTATGGCTGGAACTTTTACTTTTTTTTCGTCTTCATACGTAATTTAATATGTAAGTCCGTTCGTGTGAAGTATTTATATATTAATGAATTATGTGGTAGTTTGTTTTCTGAAGAATAATATTTTATTTTAATCGGACATAGAATAATCGTATATTATTATATCAAATTAAGAACATCTTTTTTACATGACACTGTTTCCTTTGATTTTGTTGAGTGATATTTTGGTTAGCGGCGGACCTAGTGTTTGGCTTGGGTGGACAGTGATGTATGTGTGAAAACACATTGTAAATTGTATAGTTTATACATAATCTAGTCGTTTAACGCCGTTTTTATATCTATATGTTGTGCTTATTATGCGTTGGGTTTTATAGGCTTAACAGGGGCTAAACGAGGTAAAATGAGCATACAAGCCGGAAAACGGGCTCGACTAGTCAACACCGGACACACATCACATATGTTGTAAAAGTGTCTCCTCGCGCTACGCGGGGGAGCATGTGAAGCCTCCCGCGATCCGCGAGAGGGAGCTAAATGTGGTCCCTTCTTTTGTTGGTTGTCGCGCCATGCAGGGATGAAACCAGTTTCTCTCGCGACATGCGGGATAGTGGAGTTTCAGGAAAATTTAGGTTTTATTCTAAAACGAAAAATTAAAACTTCATTCAACATTCAGCCGTTGAATTAAATTACGTCCATAAGCAATTTTCAAAGTCCTGACATCCCAACGTCCAGTTTCTTCATGCAAACTCATCCCGAATCAAGATCTGAAGCTTTAATGACGAGCATGCGCGGCTAAACTCTTTGTAACTTATCCCGGATGAACGATTTGTATTATTAACACATCAAACTTTTTTTTTCCTATTCTTGTTACCGGTACTTTTAACCACTTGTGTTGATTTCTTGGTAAACGTTTATTATATTTGAATTATGTGTCGTTTATCAAGCGTATTCACAATTTCTTGCATTGTTATCGGGTTGGTAAATTGTGGGTAACTGGTATAATTTAACGGATTGTTAGGTTGTTATAGTTATTATTACAAAATGTCCCTAATAATTAATCAAAATCATTAATTCCAAGGCTATGTCTATGTCTATGTGGTGTTTGAATCAATTAACGGGTTTTTGTGTTAAACTGGTAATCAGGATTCGGGTGGAAGTTACTTCTTCTCATTCTGAAAACACTTTTCGTGACAACTTGTGTTTTTTTCTCAAACAAACCCCCGATTTAGATAACAGTAATTCTTTAGTTAATTCTTTATACACTGACCACAAATTCTCTACAGATATGACCTTACTTACTCGTACTAGTATTGGTATTTAAGTTAAATATACTTTCTTTTGATTAGCACACCACAATTACATCAGACGAGTGCCCCCTTAAAAAAAGACACTAGTGTTATAAACGTATTAAATCCCGAGCGCCCCTATCAAATTTCGTAATCACCCCCATGATGGAGAAAGGCGAAGAAAAAAAATGTTCACTAGAAAAAGAAATCATCGAATGTATCAAATCAGAAAACTTTTGGAAACAATGTATCGAATTAGAGAAGTTTTGGAGACGATGGAGAATATAACGGTTTTAACTTTAGTAGGTGTATTTGTGTAATTCTCTTGTCAATAAAAGGTTTCTCCCATGTATTACTATTAGTACACACTTCTTTTACAAATAAGCAATGCAACCCACATGAAGAAAAATGACGTTTATACAACTATTTTAATAAACTCATTATTTTCTTATGTGGATAACTATTCAAGTCTTTATGTCGGCCAGCCATTCCATTTGACCACTTACACGTCATATAGTCTAATTACTTTTCCATGTAGCATTAGCATAAGGATTAACAATTAGCTACAAACGTGTTAGTTTTTTATTTGGAATTAAAATGATAATAATATATATATATACACACACGAAATATAATTTATTATCATACATCTTAAAGCACAAAGTCCAGTGACTTTTACGTCACCGATCCTCCGCTTTTTATTAAAATACAAGGCTACCCTTTCCACTTTTCAATAAAATATATGGTCACCTCAACATTGAGAAATAATTTTTTTAGCCCTTACTCTATACAATATAATAAACCCAACCCCTAAGTTTGCAAAATGGTATTTTAGCCCCTATTTCATTTTGCTTGCAACCCCTTACACTTTCAAAGTTTACATTTTAACTCTTTTTCTCTTAATTTTACGTTTTTTTCCTAAAGTTTCACCACATTGCAATTTTAGTTACTTGGCTTTACAAACGTCAACGTCTAATCCTCATGTTTCTAATATTCTACCTTTATCCATGCACCATATATGATATGCGTTTTTAACATGTTGTATTCTTTAATGATTTTCGTTCGCTAATTTCTTTTCTTAAGAGCTAATTTGTCGTTAATCTCTTTGAATTTCAAAAGTTTCGACTTTACCCTTTTTCGTTCCGTTACTTGAAAAAATGTTTTTAGGTACAGATTTTTATGTATGTGTCGATATAAATTCGAGTTGTTTTTTAATGATTTTTGTTTGCCAATTTTTCTTTAAGGAACTAATTTGTCGTTAAACTCTTTGAGTTTCAAAAGTTTCGACTTTGCCCCTTTTGTTCTTTTACTTGAAAAAAGTTAACTTTTTACATGCGGATTTTTATGTATGTATCAATATAAATTCGATTTGGTCTCTTTTTAGACGAAAACTTATATTGGGAAATGAGTCAGTGCAAGTATAATACGTTTTTCTACATACCATACTGAGTGTCGTTAAATATAATATATTTTCATTCGATGATATAAATTCGAAGTTACTCTGCGTTTCATGTGATTTCTAGTTTTTTAAAGCTATAATAAGCCCTTTTGATTGTTGCGCATGGGTCGCGTTACATAGCACTTGCGTTAATCATTCGATATTTGCAATTTACCAACGCCGCGGGTCTATTTACTAGTTAATAGCTTAATAAAGTTTAATACGTCTTGAAGAAAATTCAAATATTTGTCAACTCATTGCACAACCGAATCTTGGTGGTCCAAGGTTTGATCTAGAAGTTGACCCCTTCTCATAAGGTGGCTGTAGTATTTAATCGGTTGTAGGAACACGTTGGAAACCAGTATCTTCTATCGCAAGTGGCCAGTTTTAATATTAAGCATTCAATATATATATACCTTCAAATGTGGACCATCAACCATGTTCCTGTATATATATATATATACACCTTTGATTTAGAGGTATTCAACTTCAAACTCAAAATTTGTCAAAATGAAAACACACAATTCAAAAGGTCAACTACTGGGGCTTGCTTTTGTGTTTGCTTTGTTCATAATCTCCAATGGAAGAACGTTGAGCACAAACAACCAAATTATCAAAGCCGTTAATCTTGGAGGCTGGCTAGTCACAGAAGGCTGGATGAAACCTTCTCTTTTTGATTTGATACCGAATAAAGATTTCTTGGTTTGTTTTCGATTTAACTTATGTGTTTTCCTTTTCTGTATCCATTTAACTTGTTTTCACGCTATGAAAACAAGTAAAAAGGTTACTTTTTTTATTCTGCGTTCGTTTAACTTGTTTGCAGAGTCAAAACAGGTTGAATGGACGCAGAAACTTGGTTTACGTGTGGATTCTTGTCGCTAGATTATGCAATTGGTTAAAAAAATTTACTTATGGATTGATCATTACCAGGATGGAGCTGCCCTTCAGTTTAAATCTAAAATGATCGGGAAATTCCTTGCGGCAGAGCTTGGTGGAGGTACAATCATCGTTGCAAACCGATCATCGGCTTCTGGCTGGGAAACTTTTAGGGTAATTTTATTCAATGCTTTAGTGACTAAAATGTGGTTGCCAAATTTTATGAATGCACTTGTAAGTTGTGAATGTGTTTTTTTATGATTTAATTTGGTACAGTTGTGGAGGATCAATGAGACCAGTTTTCACATGCGGGTGTTTAACAAGCAATTTCTAGGACTTGACTCAACCGGAATCAATTTGGTCGCTATTGCAACAGATTATAAAACATCAGGTGTTTTCGAGATTATTAGAAAATCCGATGATCAAAGCCTTGTTCGGATTAAAGCACCAAATGGGTCCTTCTTGCAGGTTCTTTTGCCACCAATCTGTACTTCTTTAGTTACATATATGTCTTGACAATTGATTGCTATCAAGTAAGTTTCACTGACTCTCGTTTTCCTGTGGTTTGTCTGTGATTTAAGGCAAAAGCTCAAGATCTCGTGACTGCCGATTCTAAAGGAGACGGACAATGGCGAGACGATGATCCTTCGGTTTTCGAGATGACGATAGCGCAAAGATTGCAAGGAGAGTACCAAGTGACTCATGGTTACGGTCCTTCAAAAGCGCCACAAATCATGAATGTATGTCTTTTTCTTTGTTTCTTTTTTTATAATAGTCATCATTGGTGCCTTCACTGCCTTCCAAGTCAAATATACAAATTTAAAACTATTTGAACTTTTATTACATTCTGGAAGACAATGGTTTTGACCTTTGACTATTATCATTTTTACTTTGACAATAAAATTTTCCAAATATCAAAACATGAGTTTAATATGCGGTTTCTTGAGGATATTGGACATATGAATTTAGTTTATTTCAATAAAATTCCTAAAGTCAAAGGTTTGAGTTTTGACCATAATACCTTTTACTAAAACAGAATTTCCTAAATGTCAAAACATGAGTTAATTTTCGGTTTCATTCAGGATCACTGGAACACATTCATAGTAGAAGAGGATTTCAACTTTATCGCTACGAGCGGTTTAAACGCCGTGAGAATTCCGGTCGGATGGTGGACCGCCAGTGATCCAACACCGCCAAAGCCTTTTGTAGGAGGTTCTTTGCAATACCTTGATAAGGCATTCTTATGGGCAAAGTAAGCATATATTCTTCTGTTTCATGCATAGACTGTTATTAATATTATGGAAGCCATATAGCAAGTAATATAACTATATGTTTGACAATTTCTATGATAGGAAATATAACTTGAAGGTGATACTGGATCTACATGCTGCTCCGGGATCCCAAAATGGTTTCGAGCATAGCTCTTCTCGCGATGGTTTCATTGAGTGGGGCCAAACGGAAGAAAGTATACAAGAAACGATTCGTGTCATTGAGTTCTTTACTGCTAGGTACGTGAACAATCCAAGCTTATATGCAGTTGAGCTCATAAATGAACCCAATGCAAATGGAGTATCGCTAAGCGTATTGACCAAGTATTATGAAGCTGGCTATAAGGCTGTACGAAAGCATGCGCCCAATGCCTTTGTGGTTCTATCAAACCGACTTAGCGGTGACTCAAAAGAACTTTTTTCCGGTTGCAAGTGGAATGTCGAATGTTGTTATTGATGTTCATTACTACAATCTATTTTCTGACATTTTTAACGATATGACTGTCGAACAAAACATTGAGTATGTTAAAACGAACCGCTCTGATGAACTACAAGCCATCACAACATCAGATGGACCACTTACTTTTGTGGGTACGTTTTTTCAACTTCCTTATGATGCATCGAAATTTGATGATACGATGTTCTAAATTTTTACTTTGTAGGCGAATGGGTGTCCGAGTGGCAAGTAAGAGGAGCTACTAAGGAAGAATACCAGAGGTTTTCGGAGGCTCAAGTAGAAGTGTACGGACGTGCAAGCTTCGGGTGGGCTTATTGGTCACTGAAAAATGTGAATAACCATTGGAGTATGGATTGGATGATAAAAAATGGTTACATTAACCTTTAAAATTATCACCTGACCGTTTAGTTTTGTCTTAAATAAATTGAAGTATACAAGCATACATATACATCGGCAACTTGTGCGCAATCATAAAAAATGGACACTCTTTTTTTGACTAAACTGATATCTTTTTGTATCCATTGAACTACCGTGAGTGAACTTAAGCTCCCCACACAGCCTCCAGAGAACACACTCAAACACACATCTTCTCAAACTGAAAATGAATGGGGACAAAACACCTCTTACTTACCCCAGTCGTGCGCAAGAGATAGCATCTGCACTTGTAGACATAGGTGAATCTATGAAAGAATATGATTTAGTTCTACATGTGATAAATGTATTATGCGACGAATACAATGGTCTCAAAACAAATGGTGTGGCTTATCCAGCTCCCTTGGCATTCAATGAATTGTTTGGTCTACTCGCAGACCACGACTACATGGTTAATAAGCCATTATAACCTACTGTTGTTGCTACTTTTTGCGATAATTGTCTCACATATCATTGTTCAAACTTCTCAACAACCTAAGACATCACAATAAATGGCATCTTCCTCTGCTCATTCTCCAACTATTATTGTATTTATCATGTTGGTTTTCCAATATGTAGAGCGTTACCCAAATTGTTATTCGGATTAAAGCACATTTGGTAAGCGCAAAAAAACTAGTTGCTCGATGTAATCATGTAAACAAAACACGAGCGCAAAGGTTTTGTCTTGCATTTGTGTTCACAATTAGGTCATAGGCATCCAGAAGTCCAGATTTTCCGAACCACTAGGACCGAACTATGCGCCTCATTGCATGTGCGATTTGAGTAGAGTAAACCCAATAAGTATATTGGGTCTTTACATGTAATTCTTTCCGCGTTTGTTAACTCATCTATCAAGAACAACTTGGATTCATTTTAAATTCTCTTTCATACACATTTATGTTGAGAATCTTATCTCGTTATTTGAAGTTCAATTTGACACAACTTATCTTCATGTGAAGTTCTCGTCATAACAAAAAAACAAAACCCCATATATTACTAAATATATATGTCGTGAAAGTGTAAAATACAATATTCCTTAACATTCGATACATACGATATGAAATTACGCACGTTATAAAACTCTAATTACGCACGTTATAAAACTCAAAACCCTAATCACACATGTTGTGATTATGGTTTTTAACATGCGTGATTTATGGTATTCAACATGCGTTATTAGGGTTGTTTTTATAACGTGCATAATTTCATATCGTACGTTAAGAAATATTGTACGTTAACATTCTCCTATATATCTAATATATAATTATTTGTATCCAAATTCAGTATGAATTGACATTCTAATTAATTTTCCAAACACTGATTTGATCCAATTTCCACGTTGAGGAGAATGTGTCCCACACATGTTGAACTACTTTGCAAACACATAGGATTACGTTTCTTGATCTTTTATCACAACATCTATTAATTACAGTGGTGATCAGTCCCTCTCTTATGAGTCATGTAAGTTATAATGGAAAAAAGGGTGGGAAAGTGACAATATTATTAAGTAAAACAGGTCAAATCGATTTTCTCGTGGACGTGTAGAGAATCACTAGCTAAGACATATGTTTATTTCTTTCTCAAATTAGGCATTTTCTTTAGTTTTTTTTTTTTAGAGGGTGGGTGTTGGGGTTAGGTTTTTTTTGAGAGGGGGAAGAGCGATATTTATTAACAAAAAAATTTCTAAACACTTGGTACGTTTTTTAGGATTTTTTAATTAGTATTTTGGTTTTCACATATAAACTGTTTTTCTCATGATCTATTATATATATATATATATATATATGAGTCTTATGTTATAGCTTAAAAGGATTGAGTTTTGACTTTGGATTGAATATTAACTTTATGCCAAAAAATTGACTAGATAATTGTCATGAACAGTAAATTATATTATTATTAAATATTTATTTTTTATTTTTAAGTAATATTTTATTTAGTATTTATTTGATTTTTTAACAATAGATAGTAATTTATATTTATTATGCTTTTGTTTTTTATTATTAATGGTATTTTATTTAGCATTCAATTTATTTTTTTATATAATTGATAATTATTAGGTATTTGTTTTTTTATTAGTAATGGTATTTTATTTAACGTTCAATTTGATTTTTAGTAATAACTTACGTACCTTTTTGTAAAAAAAATAATTCTAAATCTGCATCTATGTTTATTTGTATTTTTAACATTCTAAGTTATTTGTTCGCGTCGTGTGATAGTACGTTACCGTGGGCATTGGATCAGTATTAGTTTGTTACAATACCGCTATGATTCATACATTCAACATAGAAATCAGTACGTATTTTACTTCGACAAAAAACGATCAATTCGAACATCGGTACCGACACCGATGTTGTTCACTCGGTTTTCATTCAATTAACTACGGTAGCGACACGATATTTATTATCAAACAAGAAACCATAAAAATTAATACCTAACGGTACCGGAGTTGTTTGTTCCGGTACGGTATGCTAGCGATACGTTCTTAGCTTATCGAAAGCAAAAAAAAAGTAAAAATAAATGTTGGTAATGATACACATGTTGTTCAGTTGGTTTTGATTCGATCTGGCACAATAGCCGTTTTCATAAAAATGTTTATACGCAAACCAACCAAACTAAGTTACGGCACAATAATCATTTTCAAAACAGCATTAGTATCGGTATCGGTATTCGTTTTAATTGTTTTCGATCAATGTAAGGTTTTCTCTTTCAATTACTATAGCGAGTGTCGATACCATGACAAACCGAACAACACCGACCAAATTCTCACCGCAAAGCGCGGGGGAATATCCTAGTAAAGAATAAAAGATAAGCATTAGATTTTCATATTTTAATGCAATCATTTATATAAATTTGTCTTTAGGTTGTAAATTTTAAAACTTGAGTACTAATATGCAATACAATTAAATAGAATAAATTAAATTTACGGATTAAACAGGTCATATTCATGTGAACCCATGAAAATCCGTATCCTTTTCCGGTTCATATAACTTACGGAAGATCATTTCGTATTCAGGTTCGTGTCAAATTTTGCAGGTTTATGTAAACTTCAACCCACCAACCTACGGATAAAACCCATTTATTATTATGGGGGGGGGGGGGGGGTCATTTAAGAAAAATAATTAATTGTGAAAAAGAAACAAAGGGTACGATTGTAAACCATAAAATAATTTTTCTCTTATTTCATTTATTATTATGGTTGACAAATTAATTATTTATAAAGACTTTTATCCTCCACGCAAAATTTTTTTTCCTACATACATCAAAAGTTATCTACACATTTCGAAATTTACCATACACAAATTGAAATTTAACTTACACGACTCGTAATTTATCCTACACTATAAATAATTTTTTATTATTCTTTTATGAGAAAATGTATATTTTAAAAATAAAGTTACAAATTTAATATAGTTATTTATTAAAAGGAACGAATAAAAATTAATGATATATGTAACTTTACAAATATACCCTAAATGTAACATTAAATACAAATATTAAATGAAGTCAAATGAAGCACTTCTATTGGTTGAAATTTTTTCTTTTTATTTCTTCTTACAAAGAATTTCTTTTCATTTAAACCCTCCAATATATATATATATATATATATATATATATAGGGTTAGGGTAAAATGAAAACTTATACGAGTTGTAAGAACTTAGAGAACTCGGGCTTACGAAAGGCTTTTCAATTTTTTTTTTTACCAAAAATCTTAAAATAAAACAACTTTTCCAAGTTTTTTTTCATTTACAGCAGCCGTAAATGGTGTAAAAAATATATCATGCTTATGTCATCAGTTTTTTACAGCTACTATAAGGGGCCAAAAAAACTACTTCGAATTTTCTTTTTCTTTTACGGCAGTTCTTCTAAACATTTTAATCTAAGGGTGTAAAAAAATAGGGGCAAACTCGCACGATAAGATCGAGTTCTCTAAGTTCTCACAACTCGGGGGGGGGGGGGGTCCTTTGACCCTGATGTAACATTCGTCGAAAAACGGGCTTCAAAACCCACTTCGTTTATCCATCAAATATTCAGTTATAAGTTTCGTTGCGTATTTATGGTTCATATTAATTTTAAACCATACATAATTAATAAATATATTAGAATTTAAAGACCATAATTTATAATTAATAATAAATAATGAATAAAAAATAAAATGGAGACGCCGGGTCACCCACAAACACAAACACACAACACACCACTCCGCCACACACTTCCTTTGTGACTAATACTAAAACAAATAACATTTAAAGTAAAACCCGAAAGTCAAATCCGGTAAACAACGCGCCAAGACTCGCAATCACCGGAGAAAACACAAACTCCGCGAATTTGGCTGTTTGTCCTTTGACCGAAACGGATGATTTGATTTTGACGTCGGTTATAACCGTTGCCGGCAATCAATTTCGGTCATAACCGCCGGAAATCCTAAATCGCGAATCAAGACTCAATTCAAACCTAATTCAGCCTGTTTACACTATAAATACCCACTTGAACACTTTGAAAATCATTTCGCTCAGAACCACGTTCGTTTCCGAAGCTTTATTCATTCCAAAACACGTCGCCGGAGATTTTTGCATTCGCCGGACTTTCAGCTGAAAACCGAGGCTTTACTGCTAATCGGTATAATTCTCGACTCTTTTGTTTGTAATCCATTATTCGGCATGTATTAACCTTAATCATTCAACCAGAGTCTGTCTCAGACAACGTTGCCGGAAATCCCCGCACTCATCGGAAAATCACTGAAAAATCGGAGCCTCACTGTCGATCGGTATAATCATCTAAACCCTCTTGATATCTCTTGCTTAGTAACTTAATTGCACAACACGATGATCAAAACTGTTAAACAATTCACTCAGCCGGAAGTCACAAATCAGAGCCGACGACTCTTGCCGGAAATCTGAAGAAAACGCTCTGTTTTGGTACATCTTATTCCGTAATCTTCTTTTCTATTTCATTTCAACAAATTATAAGTTTTGTTGATCGATTTAAACAGAACAGTCGGATTTCACTGTTCTGTGTTCTTGTAAACGAAGAAGATGAAGTCGAGTATATGTATAAATATAATTGAAAACTGGATATTCGAACGGGTTAGACACACAGTCCAGCGGTGGACTGTGTGCAAATACAATATGCACGTCCCGAGTTCGAATCGCACACGTTACCGATTTTCAGAGATAAAACCAACATTTTTAGAACTTAATCAGATCAAGTCACAAAACGTTTATAAGAGGAATATAATTCCGTAGTTAAGCAGATTAGACACACAGCCCAACTGGTTGGGCTGTGCGCACTCGAACCGAAGGACCCGAGTTCGACTCCGGGTCTCTGCAACCGGTTCGGCCATATAAATCATTTTTAATAAAAACCAATTAAGGTAAAAGTTAATCAGTATATAAATATAATTAAAACAGAGAATATTACAGGTTAGACACGTAGCTCAGTTGGTAGAGCTGCGTGCACGTATACGAGAGGTCCCGAGTTCGAACCTCACTCAGCGCATAGAAAACACAGTCTGACCGGTGAAGACCCGGTCAACGGTCAAAAAGTCAACTTTTTATTTTTATTTAATTGGAAAATTATTTAAAAAATACTTAAAAATAGGATTTTAAAGTTAGAAAATTTCCTTAAACTCACAAGAATAAATCTAAAAATCCCATTAAGAGCACTAATTAAAAATATTAATCTCAAATAAAATTTATTTATTACGGAATCATTTCGTTATTATTTTAGGTTAGTTTTTCCCTCGTCGATTGAATCCTAAAATTCGTGCGCATCCAACGTCATCAAAGAACGCACCCAATGTGAGTGAATCTCTATCAATTCCCCGTTTTAATCATGTTTTGGGGTGTATCATGTGTCGTATAATTCTTTTATTATATATATAAACACTTGTGCATACATCATATCCGTGATCAAATGTGTATCAAATGTGTATCAATTGTTGTGTGGATTATATGTAGATTGGATTTATCATTTTCAGTGCACGCATTTCATTAGGCCCATCAGTTCCCCGTGGGAGACGGGTTGAGCATCAGGTGCCTCATTAGATCGGCTCCGTTTGATTGAGCCTTGATCTCACATACATCATCATTCATATTATATACTCATCCAAAGTGGTTTGTGTTTGTTTATCTATATATGTTTGCTCACATGTGATTATTGCACAAATTTTCCTTATTAAATAAAACAAGAAATTAGTAACAATGTTTTATCAAGGTTCACTCGCCAACTTTTGTTGACCAAAATATCCCCCGTTTTACACATGATACAGGTGATCCAACTGAGACAAGAAACACATAGGAAGGCCTAGAAGAATAAACAAGTTTAAGCTTTGGATTAATTATATAGTTTCATTTCCTTGTAATTGTATGAATTTTGATTTGGATATTTAAGTTGTAATTTGAATTTAATAAATATGAAACATCTTAGTAAACATCATGAGCTTTGGTGATAACCCAATTATGTGACACCTGATCCTATATATATATATATATATATATATATATATAGAGAGAGAGAGAGAGAGTGGGATGAATTGAAGGAAATCATGACCAGACGGTTTTGCCCAAGGAGCGAAATCAAGAAATTAGAAGATGAGTTCTATTCGTTGAAGCAAAAGGAAGGCGACCACACCACATACAACAAAAGATTCCTCAAGTTAAATCAAATGGTTCCCAACTTGTTCACTCCTCTTTACCGTTTGATCGAGCACTACATTCGAGGTCTTCCGTCAAAGATTCAGGACTCTGTAATAAGTACCACGCCTGCAACTTTGGAAGCAGCAATGGAGTTAGCTACAGAGCTCACCGAGAACCGCATCCGGAATAAAGACTTCAAGGAGGAGAAGAAGAAGGATAAAGCATCAACTGAAACTTCAAACTCCAGCCAAACCGAATCCCCTCCTCAACCTATTTTTTAGAGAAAACGAGATGGGCAACTTTTCGCTGTCACCCAACGTAATCAACCAATTTCACAAGCCATACCCATCCAAGCTATCCCAATCACGCAAATAGCACCCAACTCAACTTACCCAAATAAGAAACCATACCTTGGACCTCACCCTCGATGTAACACCTGTTTTTATCACCATCCATCTACCTTACCTTGTTGACTATGTGCGAATTGTGGACGCTATGGTCATTTGAGCAAGGTTTGCCGCACCTCTCAAAACCAAATCTCTCCCCCTACTCAAAACGTGATCCAAACCTATCAACAACCCCAATACCCCATGTTCCCATATGTTCAAACTTGTTTCAATTGTGGCGACCCTACCCACTTTAGAAACACGTGCCCTCGATTGGTTAACATCATAAACGCTCAAGCTCAATCAAACCCAGTTAACCAAGCAAATCAAGAAAACCCAATCACTAGGCCACCAGCAAGAGGAAGAGTTTTCAACATCAACGGCAATCCTGTTGAAGATAATGACGGCCCAAACGAAACCACCCAACTAGTCCCCTTCACCGAAAATCAAGATTCAACTCCAACCGCTTAGTTTTTATGTTTTTCTTTATGTTATCTCAAGCTTTGGTTGATTGTGTTTGTTTATGTTTTAGAGTGACATAGAACCAATCATAACTTACGGATAAAGCCAATGAAAATTTGACAAGAATATGGTGGATACGCCGCTGGTACTTCCTATATATTAGTATTCTTGTCAAAGGATCAGAGGCATTATCTGGAGGTTATGAGAAGTTCCATGTGGAATTTAGTATTGTCTTGATTGAAGTTTGTTTTGTACTCACTGATTTAGCATTTATAGCATCTCATCATTTAAAGAAATTGGATTGCGTTCCATTTCTACATAGACTAACCTCTCCATCATAACAAACGAGAGAGGTATTGTCATCATTCAAACATGTATACTATCAGAATTAAGACTCAAGTTTTGGTTGTTGTGTTTATTTATGTATTAGAGTCACATAGAACTAATCATAACTTGCAGATAAAGCCAATGAAAATTTGACAAGAATATGGTGGATACGCCGCTGGTACTTCCTATATATAAGTATTCTTGCCAAAGGATCAAAGGCATTGTCAGGCGGTTATGAGAAGTTCCATGTAGGATTTAGTAATGTCTTGGTCGAAGTTTGTTTTTATACTCACTGATTTAGTAGTTACATCATCATACATCTCAACGTATTTCAATTTCATCATTTAAAGAAGTTGAGCTATGTCTCACTTCCACAAGGACTAACCTCTCCATCATAACAAACGAGAGAGGTACTGTCACCATTCAAACATGTATACTATCAGAATTAAGACTCAAGCTTTGGTTGATTGTGTTTATTTATGTATTAGAGTCACATAGGACTAATCATAACTTGCGGATAAAGCCAATGAAAATTTGACAAGAATATGGTGGATACGCCGCTGGTACTTCCTATATATAAGTATTCTTGCTAAAGGATCAGAGGCATTATCAGGCGGTTATGAGAAGTTCCATGTAGGATTTAGTATTGTTTTGGTTGAAGTTTGTGTTATACTCACTGATTTAGCATTCATATCATCTCATTATTTAAAGAAATTGGATTGTGTTCCATTTTCTACATAGACTAACCTCTCCATCATAACAAACGAGAGAGGTACTGTCATCATTCAAACATGTATACTATCAGAATTAAGACTCAAGCTTTGGTTGTTGTGTTTGTTTATGTTTTAGAGTCACATAGGACTAATCATAACTTACTGGTAAAACCAATGAAAATTTGACAAGAATATGGTGGATACGCCGCTGGTACTTCCTATATATAAGTATTCTTGCTAAAGGATCAGAGGCATTGTCAGGCGGTTATGAGAAGTTCCATGTAGGATTTAGTAATTTCTTGGTTGAAGTTCGTTTTATACTCACTGATCTAGCATTTATATCATCTCATCATTTAAAGAAATGGGATTATGTCACCAATCAAACATGTATACTATCAGAATTAGGACTCAGACATTGGTTGTGGTGTTTAATTATGTTCTAGAGTCAAATCATAGAACCAATCATAACTTACTGATAAAAACAATGAAAATTTGACAAGAATATGGTGGATACGCCGCTGGTACTTCCTATATATAAGTATTCTTGCCAAAGGATCAGAGGCATTGTCAGGCGGTTATGAGAAGTTCCATGTAGGTTGTAGTATTAGAAGTTTTGTTTTAGGATATAACCTTATCTTTCCAAACATATCAAAACTCTTGCGCGTGAAATCATACTTAGTGAATCAACTCCGCTTATCAATATTTTTACCGTAGGCAACAAAAAGCGATTCCTGTAGCAGGGTACTCAACCCTTACAAGGAACGTTACGCCTCAAACAAAAAAATTTAAACTCTTACTCTTTTTCTAAGTATGTAACTGTCAAACTAAACACCATCCTTTTTAGACAAATATGTCACTACTTAAATTTCGGGACAAATTTCTAAAAAGTAGGGGATACTGTAACATCCGTCAAAACCGGATTTACCAAACCCGCTTTTAATAACCGAACAATCAGTTAAAAATTTTGTTGCGTATTTAATGCTCAAATTAATTTTAAACGATACATAACTAATAAGTATATTGGAATATATAATTTATATTTGAAAATTCATCAAAAATAATGAAATAAAAATATATTGCTGATGCCGGGTTTCGAACCCGGGTCAGCCGGGTTAAGCTCCAAGTCTTAACTCCCACACGCTCAACCACTCCGCCACTTGTGTTGTTTGTGTGCATATTAAAACAATTAATACATAACATAAATCTCGAAGTCAAACTGACGCGCCAAATCGCAGTCGTCGGAAATCCCGACGATTTCACCGGGATGGGACGGTTTCTTCTGATTTAACCGAAGCATTAACCTTAACATCGGTTATAACCGATGTCCAGTCCGCGACTTTGGTCATAACCGCCGGAAAATTTTGACCAACGAATCAAGACGGTAATCCGACCAAATTCGTCGATGTTCTTCCCTATAAATGCACCCTCTAACCTCTGATAGCCTTTTCGCTCACAATCACACCCATTCTCGACGAAATTTCACTCGCCGGAAACTTTTGCAACTCGCCGGAAAACCGAACCCCTTCACCTCTGTGCCTTACTCTAAAAACAGAACACCTAGAGCTCATACCGAAGTTACCCACACTCACCTCAAGCTTCCTGAAGACCTTCTGCCGTAAGATAAACGTCGCCGGAATAACTTGCTGTCATCGGAATTTCGCTGGCGAAACAGAGGATCTCTGTTCGGTATATCTTACACCTAATCTCTCTCGTTTTATTAATCTCACATGTATCTAATCACAACTTACTAAAGAAATTGATTAAACTGATGAAACAGTCGGACATTGGTTCTGGGATTAAGCTTAACGAAGAAGATGAAGTTTTCAGTTATATATATATAATAATTTAAATCAAGTTATATCTCGGGTTAGACACACAGTCCAGCGGTGGACTGTGTGCAAATAAACACGCATACGTCCCGAGTTCGATCCTTGTCACACGCACACTCGCCTTAATTAAAATGTTCCTTTTTTTAACTGAACCGGATCCACTCGCAAATAGATTTTAAGTTTAATGAAAATCGGAATAATAACCAAGATAGACACACAGTCCAATGGTGGACTGTGTGGAGTTTAAATCATATGTCGCGGGTTCGAGTCCAGGCTACCGCACCGGTTCTGGCAATTATCAAACTTTTTATATAAGGACAGAAATGAATTTTCTAGTTTGTATATAAGTATAATAAAAACCAGATTATTTACCAAGTTAGACACACAGTCCAGCGGTGGACTGTGTGTCAAACTAAACCACAGGTCCCGGGTTCGAGACCTGTGGCGAGCACCGAGTCATGCAATTAAATCGTTTTTAAATAAATGATTTTCGGATTAATCTAATTAGTATATAAATATAATTAAAAACAGAAATATTTCGGGTTAGACACGTAGCTCAGTTGGTAGAGCTGCGTGCACGCGTACGGGAGGTCACCGGTTCGAGTCTCACCCAGCGCATATCATATACACGACCGAACCGGTCAACAAGTCAACGGTCTACGGTCAAACAAGTCAATGGTCAACAGTCAAAAATCAACATTTTTTTATTACTTTTATTTATTTATTTAAATTAAAAATACTTAAAAATAACATTTTTAAAGTTAGAAAATAGCCTTAAACTCAAAAAATATATCCAATAATCCTACTAAAATTGATTAATAAAATCCGCTTATTTACCGAACCATTATGTTATTATCTAGGTTAGTTTCACTCGTGGTTAAATCAAACTTCGTGCGCATTCAACATCATCAACCGAACGCACCCAATGTGAGTGAATCTTACAACTCCCCTTTTTAATTACACGTTTTGGGGTGTGTCATGTGTCACTAAAATTAATTCGTTTATTTAAACTCGTGCCATACCATATTATGATTTAAACTTAGAATGTAAATATTGTTTGTAGTTATGTATTACATATTGTCAAGTTGTATGCAAATCATTCATTAGGCCCATCAGTTCGTAGAACAACGCGTGCCTTAAAACTCATTCATTAGGCCCATCAGTTCCTCGTGAGAGACGGGTTGAGCAACGCGTGCCTCAAAACAATTTATTATTGTATGTGTGTGCATTATCTGATATAAGTGTTTTGTGAATATGTTTACATCTATATTTACTCATATGTGGTTATGCACCTTATTTTATAATCAATTCAATAAACTTGTTCAAATGTTTTCATAGGATTCACTCGCCAACTTTTTGTTGATCCAAAAACCATTTTTACACATGATACAGGTGAACAGGATGAAGCAAGGAAAACATAGGAAATGCCTTAGAAGAAAATAATGAAGTCTAGAATGATGTGTAGGACATGATGTAATTATGATTGTATGTTTCCCTTTAAATTGTAATAATAGATATGAAACGTTATAATAAATGTCATGAGCTTTGATGATAACCCAATCATGCCCCGATCACCTTTTCCGCTGTGGGCCGGGGTGTGACAGTTACCGTATTGACTTCAGGCACCCATGACCCGTCCCAGTTTAATGACATTTCACCACCTTTGGATGATATCAGATGAAGTAATACAAGCCAAAGTTCACGACAAACAGAATTACGACGACGAATTGAAAGTTTTATGCGAAATCAAATGCTCGGCATGGGTCTATTTAACAAAGAAATAGACGCCCCGTCTAACGCCTAGGCGGGGCGTATCACTTTACTACTTTACCGACATGCATTGAATGATATCAGATGAAGTAATATAAGCCAAAGAAGAAGTCGGAGAGAATTCTGACGACGAATTGAAAAATTTCTGCGACACAAATGCTCTGCATGGCTCTATTTAAGAACGATATATACGCCCCGTCTAGGCCTAGACGGGGCGTATCACTTTGCAACTTGATTGACATGCATGCAGAGCACAACCTTCAAGACGGATCGTCTAGCCCTAGACGCCCGTCTTGACCTGGTCGTCTTCTACTCCGTCTATTGCTAGACGCCCCGTCTGATGTGACTGATTTGACGTTGTACGGTGCAAGGAATGTGGTCGTTGAAAAAAAAACCCTAGACGCCCCGTCTGGATCTAGACAACCCGTCTAAGGGTGCCTAAATAGGCAAGTGGGTGTGTGAATATGTAGACCCTACACATTTTCAATAATTAAAAAAACTAAAATTATTTTTAACTTTTATATTATTGCAAAAGTTAACGAAATATTTCTAAACAAATTTGGAATAACTATCAAATTAAAGATTGTTTTTAAATATTAATAAAGACACTTATTATTTTTTTTTTCAAATTTTTTAAAGTTATATGCTAATCCTTTATCATTTATGAATAAGACATTCTATGTTTATAATGCTTTCTCAGGGTGATTATGACCTTATTAAGTTTCAGAATTGTGGAAAGTCGTAAAATAACATTTATCTTTGAATTTTTACTTTATAGTAAATTACAACCGTTGTCCTTTATGTTTGTATTAAATTACAACCGATATCATTTATCTAAAGAAATTACAGGCTCTATTCTTTAAGTTATCAATTCTTAGCACATTATATCCTTTAGACCAAACTTAGTTAAGTTTTTTGGTTACGTCTTACAATGTGCCTCTCACATAAGGGCACTATGGTCTTTTCATCTCAATTTAACATGAATTACGATTTCTCCTTGCATCTCATAACATCTGATTGTTCATATTTATCTCAAAAAATAATTGTTTATTTCGTTTGGATTAATTGAAAAAAAGGAGCGATCGACTAAAAAATGGAGGGGACAAAAGAGATTTATTTTTAATATAAAATTGAGATGAAAATACCATGTCGCCCTTATGTGAGAGGCACATGGTAAGACTTAATCAAAAAAACTTAACATGGTTAGGTCTAAATGACATAACATGTTAAAAACGATAATATAAAGGACAGAGCCTATAATTTCTTTAGTTAAATGACACTGATTATAATTTAATTAAAAAATAAAAAACACTAGTTATAATTTACTCTTGACCTTATATAGATACAAATTAAAACACCACAATGTTTTAATTTCCTTTAGGTTGGTTGCATGATCAAAGTGACCTAGTTGCAGACATAATTTTTTTCACTCAACAAAAATAAGGTAAATATCACCAAATTAGATACATAGGTTTCTATTAAAAAATTTTCTTGGATGTATCGTGCAAACTTTATGATTGTTTTATGATTGCTTAATTTTTAAGCCTTATGACATAAACTTTATATATATATATAAAATATATATATATATATAAATATATATAATATATATATATTAAAATAAGTGGAAATAAACGAAGGGTATATCATGACATAAACTTTGATTATGAATAAATTTAAAAATATGTCCATTTATCAAACATATATATGCTTTCATATCTTTGACTTCATTTCCATATCTTTATTACGATAACAAAAGTATATTTTCAAATTCCAAATTAATAAAAATAAATTACCTATTAATTGTAGGGTCACAATTTTCTTAGGGGTTATATCACCAGGCGTATGACATCCAAAATCAAGCCATTTTATCCACCTCCTGACAGAGCTGAGCTTCTCTCAGGGGCTAGGCTTCACTTCTTTTGAGCTACTGGTTTCTGTGTTTGGGCTATGTTCAGGGCATGCTCAACGATGTCTCTTGGTACCCCGACTATATCGTTAGAGCACCATGCAAACACATCATTGTTTCTTTGTAGGAGATCTTTGAGTTTGGTTTTTGTTTGGATGGGAGGTGGCCATTGATTTTTATCGTTTGGTCGGTCCAGATAAGCCTTGTTAATGCTTATTTCTTACATCGGGTCCCCTTTTTCTTCAGCTTCTTCCTCATTTTCATCCTCCATAAAAGCTATTAACACAACTTCCTTGGTGGGCATTAGCATTGCGATTCTCTTTCGGCCAGGAACTTCATCAATATGGTTATACCTGGTCTTCCAATTATGAGGTTGTAGTTTTAATGGATTTTATAACCACAAAGGTCAGCTCTTCCGTTTGAAAGAGGTCGCCATCCCTGAAGTAGACATTGAGGGTTATCTTGCCCAAATGTTGTACTTGTTCCCATGTGAAACTTCCCAGGGAGGTATTAGTAACCTTAGCTTGGCTTATAGCTCCTTGTTAAGCTGTTGAAAGCACAATTTGTACATAAAATCTTATATTACCCCACAGTCCATGTATACTATGTCAACCCGGAAGCCTTCCAGCTCAGCTTCAACGATGATAGCTGTTTTGATCTTGTTATTAGGATATGTGGGGGAAGCATATGTCTTGTTGGTTCCACGGCTGTGGTCGCTGTCTCTTCACTTCCTGTTGACGTTTTGTCCACACCATGTTATAACATAGTCATATCAAAGGTAAAAAAAAGGCTGAATTGTTGTTATTTCTTGTATGTAATTACAATAAAAAACCCGTTGATTTATACAGCTATTCTAAATAAGGAAAAAGCTATATAAGGTTGATAATCCTTGAATGGGGAAACCGTATATCTTGTTCACCAAAAATTGGGGATATGATGTGAAGAGGAGAGATTCTAGCTGATCCTCATATCTTTTATTTTTGACACGCCCCCTCAAGTTGAATTGTGGGATTTCCAAAATTCAACTTGCTAAGACACTTTTGTAGAACCCTTTCGTTCACAGCCTTCGTCAAGACATCTGCAAGTTGGTCTTCTGATCGAACAAATGGTAGAGTGATGATTTTTTCCTCTAGCTTCTCTTTAATGAAGTGTCGATCAACTTCAATGTGCTTAGTACGGTCGTGTTGAACAGGATTTTCTGAGATTTGGATGGCAGCTTTATTATCACTTACTATTTCACTTGCTTCCTGTGGAGGGTATCCTATCTCTGTTAGGAGCCTTCGTATCCATAAAACTTCAGTAACTCCCTGGCTATACCTCTGAATTCAGCTTCAGCACTTGAGAGGGCTACTACTTTCTGTTTTTTGCTCCTCCAAGTAACAAGATTTCCTCCAACTAACGTAAAATATCCTGATGTCGACCTTCGGTTGCCTTTATCCCCTGCCCAGTCTGCATTAGTGTACAATTGGATTCCTAGATGTCCATTAGGCTTGAACAAGACACCATGACCCACCGTTCCTTTGAGGTACCTTAGAATTCGTAAGACTGACTCCATATGAGTGCTTTGGGGTTGATGCATAAATTGGCTGACCACCCCCACAGCATAAGCGATATCAGGCCGGGTATGAGAGAGATAAATTAACTTTCCAACCATTCGTTGATATCTTTCTTTATCAGCTAGTTCTGCTTTTTCTTCCATGTATAGTTTCTGATTCACAATCATAGGAGTATCTACTGGTTTACAATCAATCAGACCAACCTCAGCCAGCAAGTCAAGGATATACTTCTTTTGACACATGAAGATTCCTTGTTTAGATCTCAGAACTTCAATCCCAAGGAAATATTTAAGTCTCCCTAAATCCTTCATCTCAAATTCTTCGAATAAGTTCTTCCTTAGTTTGGCTATTTTTTCATGATCATCTCCAGTAATAATCATGTCGTCAACATAGATTATTAAACAAGTTATAAGGTTATTTTTTTGTTTGAGGAAAAGTGTGTGATCAGAGTTACTTTGCTTAAATCCATACTTCTTCATAGCTAAAGTAAACCTCCCGAACCATGCCCTGGGAGATTGCTTCAAGCCGTAGAGAGATTTCTTCAGGAGGCATACTTCCCGTTCTCCAAACTCATTTGAAAAACCATGTGGGGCCTCCATGTAGACTTCTTCCTTGAGCTCTCCATGTAAGAAAGCATTTTTCACATCAAACTGATGAAGTGGCCACTCCTTATTTGCTGCTACGGAGAAGAGAACTCTAATCGTGTTAATCTTCGCCACTGGAGAGAAAGTTTCTGAATAATCAATTCCATAAGTTTGAGTATACCCTTTAGCTACCAGCCTGGCTTTATATCTTTCAATTGAACCATCGGGTTTATATTTGATTGTAAAGACCCATCGACACCCAACTGGTTTTTTTTCTGCTGGTAAGCTGCATTTTTCCCACGTGTTGTTTTTCTTCAATGCCTTCATCTCATCCTCCATTGCACTTTTCCAATGTTTTGACTTCAAAGCATCTTCCGTACTGGTAGCAAGTTCTTCAGCATACAAGGAAGAAGAGAAAGCCTTAGCCTCTTTGGATAAATTTCCTGAGGCTAGGTTTGCCATGGGATATTGACATCCACGAGACTCCTTTTCTGGAGAATATCTTTTAGGTGGGACTCCCCTGTTTACTCTAGGTGGTAGTACATACCTTCCTGAGGTTTCTTCTTGTATGGGAGAATCTTCCTGTTCCTGAAAAACACTATCCTGCTCCATTTGTTCATTAGTGATGTTCTCAGGAACTTCAAAACCAGGATCAGACTGAGTATTACTTACCTCGGACATCAGGTTGGGAGCGATTTCTTGAGTGGCACTGATCTCTTGTTCTTCGGTTTGTGTGGGAAGAGGTGACTCATTTTGTGGGCTGTGTACTGCTTCAACATTAGTCAACCAGCTTAGATTATCAAAAGGTACTTCATCAGGATTATTTTGGGATACATAGTAATACTCTGTTTCAAGAAAATCACAGTTCATAGTGGTGAACATATGTTGAGTTTTGGGATTGTAACACCTGTATCCCTTTTGATCTACCCCGTACCCAACGAAGACACACTTCTCAGCACAAGCATCAAGTTCGTCTCTATGTGACTTGGGTATGTGAACATAGACCGTACATCCAAACACCCGAGGTTCAAGGGTAAGAACGGAAGGGGGTTTAGTGGTTTCTGAGAGAACTTGTAGTGGGGTTTTCGTTTTCAGAATATGAGTTGGAAGACGGTTAATCAGATAGGCAGCAGTGGAAAGGGCTTCTGGCCAGTAAAATTTTGGAGTATGAGATTCAATTAGAAGGGCCCTTGTGATTTCTAACAGTATGCGGTTCTTTCGTTCCGCGACTCCATTCTGTTCTGGAGTATAGGGGCACGTTGTTTGATGAATAATGCCTTTAGATTGAAAAAACTGTTTCATGTTGGAATTTACAAATTCTCCTCCATTATCTGATCGAAGAATTTGAATGTTTTTATGAAATTGGTTTTGGACCATGGTGTGAAAGGCTATGAATTTGTCAAAGACTTCAGATTTATTTTTCAATAGATACAACCATGTCATTCGTGTGCAATCATCAACAAATATCACAAAAAAACGAAAGTTTTGTCCCCTAATGACTGGGGCTGGGCCCCATACATCTGAATGAATCAATGAAAAAGGTGAGTCAACCCTTGTGTTATTAGGTTTAAACGTTTTTTGATGGCTTTTAGCTAACACACAAGTTTCGCAATGAGTCTTATAATTTGAAGAGAATAAATTTGGAAATAACATATGTAAATAACCCGTGGAAGGATGTCCTAATCTCCTATGCCACAGCCATGCCTCACGTTATGTTGTTCCATGAGAGAGCAAAGCAGTACCACCTTGAGTCACTTCATCCACGTAATAAAGTCCTTGCCTTTCAGTGCCACGCCCAATTATCGCACCCGTCCTGATATCCTGTAAAATACAAAAGGTAGGTTGCATGAGAACTGAGCAGTTTAGTTCCTTTGTTACATGACTAATAGATAGGAGTTTGTGTGATAATGAGGGAACATAAAGACAATTCGAAAGTCTAAGTGTAGGAGAAATTTCAATTGTTCCTCCGGTTTTTACACTCATTTTTCCACCATTTGCCGCTTGTATAAACGACTTGGTAGGCTCGGTGGTCACAGAAAAATCTGATAATTCGTTACTCATAGTGTCGGTTGCCCCACAATCAAATATCCATGATGGTTCCTGTTTTCCACCGTATTTTTGACTCATTATAGCACTGCCAGTAAGTTCAGGGGGTTTATTGTAACTGTGAGAAAAACAAGTGTGGGCTTTCGAGAATTTTCTCTTAAACCCTGTACCTGTTACTTGAAACCCTTCTTCTTCCCCTGGTTGCGCCGCTGCCATACCACCAAAACCGGTGAGCTTTTGCTTGTCTCCGGTGTCGGTGACTTCATTGTTGCCCACGGCTGCCGCCGCAGATGCTTTCCCAGTGTCTGGCCCTGTTCTGATGCCCTTCTTATGGCCATCTCCCCACCATTCTGGATATCCTACAAGCCGAAAGCATTGTTCTTTGACATGTTTTGTCATACCACAATGTGTACACTTGAGGTGAGACTTATCTTCTTTTGCAAAAGATCCAGACTTCTTTGGTTCGAATCGCCGATGTCCCATTGTTGCGAGCCCTAGACCTTCTGGTTCATTGGCCATTAGTCCGGCTCCTATGCCCTGTGCATTGGCCGAGGCTGCTCCCAAAATATTTTGGTGAGCGGCCTCTTTACGGATGATTCCGTAGGCAACCTCGGCAGTTGGAAGGGGTTCAGATCGGAGAACTTCCCGTTTAATTGGGTCGTATTTTCGATCAAGAGCGTTCAAGAATTGAAACAACTTTTGTTCTGACCTAATCTTGTGGTATGTCTGGATATCTTCCGGGCACTTCATAGGGTTTGGATCGATACGATCGATCTCTCCCCACACTCCTTGTAGTTTGATCCAGAGATCTTCTAAAGACTTGTCGTCTTGTTTGATGTCGTTTGCCTTGACATGGAGATTAAATGTTTGTAACTTATCTTTACCACTGCTGTATGTAACCACTAGGGCATCCCACAGCGATTTCGCTGTGGGAAACTCGGTTAGGTTGCCAGCAATCACTGGTTCAATATTCTGTATTAACCACGAGAAGACGACCAGTTCATCTTGCTCCCATTGGTCGTATTCTTCATCTTTTTGATCTGGGGAATTTGAGGTCAAATGTTTCAACAAGGTTTTTGATCTTCCTCCTATGGCAACCCGAATCATCCGGGTCCATAGAGCATAATTTTGGCTATTGAGTTTGAGATTAATCTGTAAACTGTCGGAAAGTTTAGTGCCTTTTGGTTGGGAATTTAACCCTGTTTGAGCAGGTTGGTTAATTGTATGGAGAGCTCATTCTGGTTACTGTTTTCTGACATGGTTGCGGGTTGCAGGTTGGGTAGATGATGAGCAGATTAGGTTTTGAACAAACCATGCTCTGATACCATCATATCAAAGGTAAAAAAAGGCTGAATTGTTGTTACTTCTTGTATGTAATTACAATAAAAAACCCGTTGATTTATACAGCTATTCTAAATAAGGAAAAAGCTATATAAGGTTGATAATCCTTGAATGGGGAAACCGTATATCTTGTTCACCAAAAATTGGGGATATGATGTGAAGAGGAGAGATTCTAGCTGATCCTCATATCTTTTATTTTTGACACATAGGTCCTTGTTTCCATCTTTTTTGTCTTTGATATCCTTGACAAAGTGGGCTAGCTCACCTTTCTCTTTTTAAGTTGGAAACAATCACTAGTGTGATGCCCAATGTCGTTGTGCAAAGTGCAAAACTTACTCGAACCCCTTTTGCTTGTAGTTTTGTGAGGGGTCTTATTGGCTAGAAATCGTATTTGACCTACTCGATGGATAAGATTTCCAGAGGTGTCTTTGTAAGGATTATGAAGACATGCTTATCCTTCTCATGGTGCCAGTTGGGACGAGGTGGCCTTTCTGTCGTTTGATTTTCTACCTTCGTAAGGCCGGTAAGGTCTTATGTCCATCGAGGATTGAAACCGGAGCTTTTTTCATGGGGAGGAGTTACTCTTGTAGTTTCCCTGTTCACGTTTCTTGGAACTTTGCTTGTCTAAAGCTACTTCGCCCCTCAGGAAGGCTTCTGATCTGTCGAAGACTTCTTCCATCATTTAAGGGGATATTTCGTGAAACCTTCTAAGGAGCTTTTTAACTTTGATGACATTCATGAAGGATGAAAGACACATCTTTGCGGTTGCCTCGCTGTAGGTTAATCCTTCTTTTTTTAATTTATATGAAAGTTCGTGGATCTTCTTGTTCTTTTGGCTAGATCTGGTACCTGACGGTTGCCTCTTTTTTGCACCTTCTTTGCGGGGTAAAGTTGGACAAAAAGCTCTTATGCAAATCATCAAAAGAAGATATGCTTCTTGGTGGCAAACCGCTGAACTAGAGACGAGCTAGTCTAATAATGGTTTGCATGAACATGTGGTAGCATTCGGCGTTGTTCCATCTTTCAAAGGTTGATGCCCCGGTGAATACTTGAAAATGATCTTCCAGGTCTTCCATGCCATCGTATGTTTTGACATTTGTTGGCACATTTATCTTAGTCTAGAAGACGTATTTGACTGTCTCATCAGAGAAGTAAGACATATAGCTTGGCTTGTAAGGCATGGAGGAAGCATTGAGGCTAGTACGTGCTCCTGTTGGTTAGTTGCTTGGAGCTGGAGCTGCCTGGTGGTAGGGGTTAAGCTAACTCGAAGGTATTTTACAAGGGCTATTCCCCATTAATTGTTGGCTTAATTAAGCCAGTAAAGTAACTAGATGAGGGTGGATGGCATTTCGAGAAGTGAAGCTCTAGTATGTGCTAAAAGGTGGCATGGAGCTTACTACAACCACACTGTTGGCCAGAAGCAACGACAAGACAACTTACTTTAAAGAGGTTTGTGCTAAGGGAGGTGGGGACGCCTGTGACAACTAGAGAAGTTGCTCCTTAGTGTAAGCTTGAGTCACCGATGTCATGAATTGGGAGCTATGTAGTGCACCTCCTTTTCAAACCATTCTTATACTTAAATCTTAATTTTTTTTTTAATTTTAATTCTGATATATTATTATTTAATCAACTAAAGATTAAATTTTAATTTTATATGAATGCAACAATGAGGTTGTTGACTTTCGTTTGGAGTTTTTGAATTATGGCTGGAACTTTTACTTTTTTTTCGTCTTCATACGTAATTTAATATGTAAGTCCGTTCGTGTGAAGTATTTATATATTAATGAATTATGTGGTAGTTTGTTTTCTGAAGAATAATATTTTATTTTAATCGGACATAGAATAATCGTATATTATTATATCAAATTAAGAACATCTTTTTTACATGACACTGTTTCCTTTGATTTTGTTGAGTGATATTTTGGTTAGCGGCGGACCTAGTGTTTGGCTTGGGTGGACATTGATGTATGTGTGAAAACACATTGTAAATTGTATAGTTTATACATAATCTAGTCGTTTAACGCCGTTTTTATATCTATATGTTGTGCTTATTATGCGTTGGGTTTTATAGGCTTAACAGGGGCTAAACGAGGTAAAATGAGCATACAAGCCGGAAAACGGGCTCGACTAGTCAACACCGGACACACATCACATATGTTGTAAAAGTGTCTCCTCGCGCTACGCGGGGGAGCACGTGAAGCCTCCCGCGATCCGCGAGAGGGAGCTAAATGTGGTCCCTTCTTTTGTTGGTTGTCGCGCCATGCAGGGATGATACCAGTTTCTCTCGCGACATGCGGGATAGTGGAGTTTCAGGAAAATTTAGGTTTTATTCTAAAACGAAAAATTAAAACTTCATTCAACATTCAGCCGTTAAATTAAATTACGTCCATAAGCAATTTTCAAAGTCCTGACATCCCAACGTCCAGTTTCTTCATGCAAACTCATCCCGAATCAAGATCTGAAGCTTTAATGACGAGCATGCGCGGCTAAACTCTTTGTAACTTATCCCGGATGAACGATTTGTATTATTAACACATCAAACTTTTTTTTTCCTATTCTTGTAACCGGTACTTTTAACCACTTGTGTTGATTTCTTGGTAAACGTTTATTATATTTGAATTATGTGTCGTTTATCAAGCGTATTCACAATTTCTTGCATTGTTATCGGGTTGGTAAATTGTGGGTAACTGGTATAATTTAACGGATTGTTAGGTTGTTATAGTTATTATTACAAAATGTCCCTAATAATTAATCAAAATCATTAATTCCAAGGCTATGTCTATGTCTATGTGGTGTTTGAATCAATTAACGGGTTTTTGTGTTAAACTGGTAATCAGGATTCGGGTGGAAGTTACTTCTTCTCATTCTGAAAACACTTTTCGTGACAACTTGTGTTTTTTTCTCAAACAAACCCCGATTTAGATAACAGTAATTCTTTAGTTAATTCTTTATACACTGACCACAAATTCTCTACAGATATGACCTTACTTACTCGTACTAGTATTGGTATTTAAGTTAAATATACTTTCTTTTGATTAGCACACCACAATTACATCAGACGAGCGCCCCCTTAAAAAAAGACACTAGTGTTATAAACGTATTAAATCCCGAGCGCCCCTATCAAATTTCGTAATCACCCCCATGATGGAGAAAGGCGAAGAAAAAAAATGTTCACTAGAAAAAGAAATCATCGAATGTATCAAATCAGAAAACTTTTGGAAACAATGTATCGAATTAGAGAAGTTTTGGAGACGATGGAGAATATAACGGTTTTAACTTTAGTAGGTGTATTTGTGTAATTCTCTTGTCAATAAAAGGTTTCTCCCATGTATTACTATTAGTACACACTTCTTTTACAAATAAGCAATGCAACCCACATGAAGAAAAATGACGTTTATACAACTATTTTAATAAACTCATTATTTTCTTATGTGGATGACTATTCAAGTCTTTATGTCGGCCAGCCATTCCATTTGACCACTTACACGTCATATAGTCTAATTACTTTTCCATGTAGCATTAGCATAAGGATTAACAATTAGCTACAAACGTGTTACTTTTTTATTTGGAATTAAAATGATAATAATATATATATATATACACACACGAAATATAATTTATTATCATACATCTTAAAGCACAAAGTCCAGTGACTTTTACGTCACCGATCCTCCGCTTTTTATTAAAATACAAGGCTACCCTTTCCACTTTTCAATAAAATATATGGTCACCTCAACATTGAGAAATAATTTTTTTAGCCCTTACTCTATACAATATAATAAACCCAACCTCTAAGTTTGCAAAATGGTATTTTAGCCCCTATTTCATTTTGCTTGCAACCCCTTACACTTTCAAAGTTTACATTTTTAACTCTTTTTCTCTTAATTTTACGTTTTTTTCCTAAAGTTTTTCACCACATTGCAATTTTAGTTACTTGGCTTTACAAACGTCAACGTCTAATCCTCATGTTTCTAATATTCTACCTTTATCCATGCACCATATATGATATGCGTTTTTAACATGTTGTATTCTTTAATGATTTTCGTTCGCTAATTTCTTTTCTGAAGAGCTAATTTGTCGTTAATCTCTTTGAATTTCAAAAGTTTCGACTTTACCCTTTTTCGTTCCGTTACTTGAAAAAATGTTTTTAGGTACAGATTTTTATGTATGTGTCGATATAAATTCGAGTTGTTTTTTAATGATTTTTGTTTGCCAATTTTTCTTTAAGGAACTAATTTGTCGTTAAACTCTTTGAGTTTCAAAAGTTTCGACTTTGCCCCTTTTGTTCTTTTACTTGAAAAAAGTTAACTTTTTACATGCGGATTTTTATGTATGTATCAATATAAATTCGATTTGGTCTCTTTTTAGACGAAAACTTATATTGGGAAATGAGTCAGTGCAAGTATAATACGTTTTTCTACATACCATACTGAGTGTCGTTAAATATAATATATTTTCATTCGATGATATAAATTCGAAGTTACTCTGCGTTTCATGTGATTTCTAGTTTTTTAAAGCTATAATAAGCCCTTTTGATTGTTGCGCATGGGTCGCGTTACATAGCACTTGCGTTAATCATTCGATATTTGCAATTTACCAACGCCGCGGGTCTATTTACTAGTTAATAGCTTAATAAAGTTTAATACGTCTTGAAGAAAATTCAAATATTTGTCAACTCATTGCACAACCGAATCTTGGTGGTCCAAGGTTTGATCTAGAAGTTGACCCCTTCTCATAAGGTGGCTGTAGTATTTAATCGGTTGTAGGAACACGTTGGAAACCAGTATCTTCTATCGCAAGTGGCCAGTTTTAATATTAAGCATTCAATATATATATACCTTCAAATGTGGACCATCAACCATGTTCCTGTATATATATATATATACACCTTTGATTTAGAGGTATTCAACTTCAAACTCAAAATTTGTCAAAATGAAAAACACACATTCAAAAGGTCAACTACTGGGGCTTGCTTTTGTGTTTGCTTTGTTCATAATCTCCAATGGAAGAACGTTGAGCACAAACAACCAAATTATCAAAGCCGTTAATCTTGGAGGCTGGCTAGTCACAGAAGGCTGGATGAAACCTTCTCTTTTTGATTTGATACCGAATAAAGATTTCTTGGTTTGTTTTCGATTTAACTTATGTGTTTTCCTTTTCTGTATCCATTTAACTTGTTTTCACGCTATGAAAACAAGTAAAAAGGTTACTTTTTTTATTCTGCGTTCGTTTAACTTGTTTGCAGAGTCAAAACAGGTTGAATGGACGCAGAAACTTGGTTTACGTGTGGATTCTTGTCGCTAGATTATGCAATTGGTTAAAAAAATTTACTTATGGATTGATCATTACCAGGATGGAGCTGCCCTTCAGTTTAAATCTAAAATGATCGGGAAATTCCTTGCGGCAGAGCTTGGTGGAGGTACAATCATCGTTGCAAACCGATCATCGGCTTCTGGCTGGGAAACTTTTAGGGTAATTTTATTCAATGCTTTAGTGACTAAAATGTGGTTGCCAAATTTTATGAATGCACTTGTAAGTTGTGAATGTGTTTTTTTATGATTTAATTTGGTACAGTTGTGGAGGATCAATGAGACCAGTTTTCACATGCGGGTGTTTAACAAGCAATTTCTAGGACTTGACTCAACCGGAATCAATTTGGTCGCTATTGCAACAGATTATAAAACATCAGGTGTTTTCGAGATTATTAGAAAATCCGATGATCAAAGCCTTGTTCGGATTAAAGCACCAAATGGGTCCTTCTTGCAGGTTCTTTTGCCACCAATCTGTACTTCTTTAGTTACATATATGTCTTGACAATTGATTGCTATCAAGTAAGTTTCACTGACTCTCGTTTTCCTGTGGTTTGTCTGTGATTTAAGGCAAAAGCTCAAGATCTCGTGACTGCCGATTCTAAAGGAGACGGACAATGGCGAGACGATGATCCTTCGGTTTTCGAGATGACGATAGCGCAAAGATTGCAAGGAGAGTACCAAGTGACCCATGGTTACGGTCCTTCAAAAGCGCCACAAATCATGAATGTATGTCTTTTTCTTTGTTTCTTTTTTTATAATAAACAAAAATTGGACCAGATTATGTTATGACAATATAGTCATCATTGGTGCCTTCACTGCCTTCCAAGTCAAATATACAAATTTAAAACTATTTGAACTTTTATTACATTCTGGAAGACAATGGTTTTGACCTTTGACTATTATCATTTTTACTTTGACAATAAAATTTTCCAAATATCAAAACATGAGTTTAATATGCGGTTTCTTGAGGATATTGGACATATGAATTTAGTTTATTTCAATAAAATTCCTAAAGTCAAAGGTTTGAGTTTTGACCATAATACCTTTTACTAAAACAGAATTTCCTAAATGTCAAAACATGAGTTAATTTTCGGTTTCATTCAGGATCACTGGAACACATTCATAGTAGAAGAGGATTTCAACTTTATCGCTACGAGCGGTTTAAACGCCGTGAGAATTCCGGTCGGATGGTGGACCGCCAGTGATCCAACACCGCCAAAGCCTTTTGTAGGAGGTTCTTTGCAATACCTTGATAAGGCATTCTTATGGGCAAAGTAAGCATATATTCTTCTGTTTCATGCATAGACTGTTATTAATATTATGGAAGCCATATAGCAAGTAATATAACTATATGTTTGACAATTTCTATGATAGGAAATATAACTTGAAGGTGATACTGGATCTACATGCTGCTCCGGGATCCCAAAATGGTTTCGAGCATAGCTCTTCTCGCGATGGTTTCATTGAGTGGGGCCAAACGGAAGAAAGTATACAAGAAACGATTCGTGTCATTGAGTTCTTTACTGCTAGGTACGCGAACAATCCAAGCTTATATGCAGTTGAGCTCATAAATGAACCCAATGCAAATGGAGTATCGCTAAGCGTATTGACCAAGTATTATGAAGCTGGCTATAAGGCTGTACGAAAGCATGCGCCCAATGCCTTTGTGGTTCTATCAAACCGACTTAGCGGTGACTCAAAAGAACTTTTTCCGGTTGCAAGTGGAATGTCGAATGTTGTTATTGATGTTCATTACTACAATCTATTTTCTGACATTTTTAACGATATGACTGTCGAACAAAACATTGAGTATGTTAAAACGAACCGCTCTGATGAACTACAAGCCATCACAACATCAGATGGACCACTTACTTTTGTGGGTACGTTTTTTCAACTTCCTTATGATGCATCGAAATTTGATGATACGATGTTCTAAATTTTTACTTTGTAGGCGAATGGGTGTCCGAGTGGCAAGTAAGAGGAGCTACTAAGGAAGAATACCAGAGGTTTTCGGAGGCTCAAGTAGAAGTGTACGGACGTGCAAGCTTCGGGTGGGCTTATTGGTCACTGAAAAATGTGAATAACCATTGGAGTATGGATTGGATGATAAAAAATAGTTACATTAACCTTTAAAATTATCACCTGACCGTTTAGTTTTGTCTTAAATAAACTGAAGTATACAAGCGTACATATACATCGGCAACTTGTGCGCAATCATAAAAAATGGACACTCTTTTTTTGACTAAACTGATATCTTTTTGTATCCATTGAACTACCGTGCGTGAACTTAAGCTCCCCACACAGCCTCCAGAGAACACACTCAAACACACATCTTCTCAAACTGAAAATGAATGGGGACAAAACACCTCTTACTTACCCCAGTCGTGCGCAAGAGATAGCATCTGCACTTGTAGACATAGGTGAATCTATGAAAGAATATGATTTAGTTCTACATGTGATAAATGTATTATGCGACGAATACAATGGTCTCAAAACAAATGGTGTGGCTTATCCAGCTCCCTTGGCATTCAATGAATTGTTTGGTCTACTCGCAGACCACGACTACATGGTTAATAAGCCATTATAACCTACTGTTGTTGCTACTTTTTGCGATAATTGTCTCACATATCATTGTTCAAACTTCTCAACAACCTAAGACATCACAACAAATGGCATCTTCCTCTGCTCATTCTCCAACTATTATTGTATTTATCATGTTGGTTTTCCAATATGTAGAGCGTTACCCAAATTGTTATTCGGATTAAAGCACATTTGGTAAGCGCAAAAAAACTAGTTGCTCGATGTAATCATGTAAACAAAACACGAGCGCAAAGGTTTTGTCTTGCATTTGTGTTCACAATTAGGTCATAGGCATCCAGAAGTCCAGATTTTCCGAACCACTAGGACCGAACTATGCGCCTCATTGCATGTGCGATTTGAGTAGAGTAAACCCAATAAGTATATTGGGTCTTTACATGTAATTCTTTCCGCGTTTGTTAACTCATCTATCAAGAACAACTTGGATTCATTTTAAATTCTCTTTCATAAACATTTATGTTGAGAATCTTATCTCGTTATTTGAAGTTCAATTTGACACAACTTATCTTCATGTGAAGTTCTCGTCATAACAAAAAAACAAAACCCCATATATTACTAACTATATATGTCGTGAAAGTGTAAAATACAATATTCCTTAACGTTCGATACATACGATATGAAATTACGCACGTTATAAAACTCTAATTACGCACGTTATAAAACTCAAAACCCTAATCACACATGTTGTGATTATGGTTTTTAACATGCGTGATTTATGGTATTCAACATGCGTTATTAGGGTTGTTTTTATAACGTGCATAATTTCATATCGTACGTTAAGAAATATTGTACGTTAACATTCCCCTATGTATCTAATATATAATTATTTGTATCCAAATTCAGTATGAATTGACATTCTAATTAATTTTCCGAACACTGATTTGATCCAATTTCCACGTTGAGGAGAATGTGTCCCACACATGTTGAACTACTTTGCAAACACATAGGATTACGTTTCTTGATCTTTTATCACAACATCTATTAATTACAGTGGTGATCAGTCCTTCTCTTATGAGTCATGTAAGTTATAATGGAAAAAAGGGTGGGAAAGTGACAATGTTATTAAGTAAAACAGGTCAAATCGGTTTTCTCGTGGACGTGTAGAGAATCACTAGCTAAGACATATGTTTATTTCTTTCTCAAATTAGGCATTTTCTTTAGTTTTTTTTTTTTTTGAAAGGGTGGTTGTTGGGGTTAGGTTTTTTTTGAGAGGGGGAAGAGCGATTTTTATTAACAAAAAAAATTTCTAAACACCTGGTACGTTTTTTAGGATTTTTTAATTAGTATTTTGGTTTTCACATATAAACTGTTTTTCTCATGATCTATTATATATAATATATATATATATATATATATATATATATGAGTCTTATGTTATAGCTTAAAAGGATTGAGTATTGACTTTGGATTGAGTATTAACTTTATGCCAAAAAATTGTACATATTACTAGATAATTGTCATGAACAGTAAATTATATTATTATTAAATATTTATTTTTTATTTTTAAGTAATATTTTATTTAGTATTTATTTGATTTTTTAACAATAGTAATTTATATTTATTATGCTTTTGTTTTTTTATTATTAATGGTATTTTATTTAGCATTCAATTTATTTTTTTATATAATTGATAATTATTAGGTATTTGTTTTTTTTATTATTAATGGTATTTATTTAACGTTCAATTTGATTTTTAGTAATAACTTACGTACCTTTTTGTAAAAAAAATAATTCTAAATCTGCATCTATGTTTATTTGTATTTTTAACATTCTAAGTTATTTGTTCGCGTCGTGTGATAGTACGTTACCGTGGGCATTGGATCAGTATTAGTTTGTTACAATACCGATATGATTCATACATTCAACATAGAAATCAGTACGTATTTTACATCGACAAAAAACAATCAATTCGAACATCGGTACCGACACCGATGTTGTTCACTCGGTTTTCATTCAATTAACTACGGTAGCGACACGATATTTATTATCAAACAAGAAACCATAAAAATTAAAACCTAACGGTACCGGAGTTGTTTGTTCCGGTACGGTATGCTAGCGATACGTTCTTAGCTTATCGAAAGCAAAAAAAAAGTAAAAATAAATGTCGGTACTGATACACATGTTGTTCAGTTGGTTTTGATTCGATCTGGCACAATAGCCGTTTTCATAAAAAAATGTTTATACGCAAACCAACCAAACTAAGTTACGGCACAATAGTCATTTTCAAAACAACATTAGTATCGGTATCGGTATTCGTTTTAATTGTTTTCGATCAATGTAAGGTTTTCTCTTTCAATTACTATAGCGAGTTCGATACCATGACAAACCGAACAACACCGACCAAATTCTCACCGCAAAGCGCGGGGGAATATCCTAGTAAAGAATAAAAGATAAGCATTAGATTTTCATATTTTAATGCAATCATTTATATAAATTTGTCTTTAGGTTGTAAATTTTAAAACTTGAGTACTAATATGCAATACAATTAAATAGAATAAATTAAATTTACGGATTAAACAGGTCATATTCATGTGAACCCATGAAAATCCGTATCCTTTTCCGGTTCATATAACTTACGGAAGATCATTTCGTATTCAGGTTCGTGTCAAATTTTGCAGGTTTATGTAAACTTCAACCCACCAACCTACGGATAAAACCCATTTATTATTATGGGGGGGGGGGGGTCATTTAAGAAAAATAATTAATTGTGAAAAAGAAACAAAGGGTACGATTGTAAACCATAAAATAATTTTTCTCTTATTTCATTTATTATTATGGTTGACAAATTAATTATTTATAAAGACTTTTATCCTCCACGCAAAATTTTTTTTCCTACATACATCAAAAGTTATCTACACATTTTGAAATTTACCATACACAAATTGAAATTTAACTTACACAACTCGTAATTTATCCTACACTATAAATAATTTTTTATTATTCTTTTATGAGAAAATGTATATTTTAAAAATAAAGTTACAAATTTAATATAGTTATTTATTAAAAGAACGAATACAAATTAATGATATATGTAACTTTACAAATATACCCTAAATGTAACATTAAATACAAATATTAAATGAAGTCAAATGAAGCACTTCTATTGGTTGAAATTTTTCTTTTTATTTCTTCTTACAAAGAATTTCTTTTCATTTAAACCCTCCAATATATATATATATATATATATATATATATATATATATATATAGGGTTAGGGTAAAATGAAAACTTATACGAGTTGTAAGAACTTAGAGAACTCGGGCTTACGAAAGGCTTTTCAATTTTTTTTTACCAAAAATCTTAAAATAAAACAACTTTTCCAAGTTTTTTTTTTCATTTATAGCAGCCGTAAATGGTGTAAAAAATATATCATGTTTATGTCATCAGCTTTTTACAGCTACTATAAGGGGCCGAAATAAACTACTTCGAATTTTCTTTTTCTTTTACGGCAGTTCTTCTAAACATTTTAATCTAAGGGTGTAAAAAAATAGGGACAAACTCGCACGATAAGATCGAGTTCTCTAAGTTCTCACAACTCGGGGGGGGGGGGGGGGTCCTTTGACCCTCATGTAACATTCGTCGAAAAACGGGCTTCAAAACCCGCTTCGTTTATCCATCAAATATTCAGTTATAAGTTTCGTTGCGTATTTATGGTTCATATTAATTTTAAACCATACATAATTAATAAATATATTAGAATTTAAAGACCATAATTTATAATTAATAATAAATATTGAATAAAAAATAAAATGGAGACGCCGGGTCACCCACAAACACAAACACACAACACACCACTCCGCCACACACTTCCTTTGTGACTAATACTAAAACAAATAACATTTAAAGTAAAACCCGAAAGTCAAATCCGGTAAACAACGCGCCAAGACTCGCAATCACCGGAGAAAACACAAACTCCGCGAATTTGGTTGTTTCTCCTTTGACCGAAACGGATGAATTGATTTTGACGTCGGTTATAACCGTTGCCGGCAATCAATTTCGGTCATAACCGCCGGAAATCCTAAATCACGAATCAAGACTCAATTCAAACCTGATTCAGCCTGTTTCCACTATAAATACCCACTTGAACACTTTGAAAATCCTTTCGCTCAGAACCACATTCGTTTCCGAAACTTTATTCATTCCAAAACACGTCGCCGGAGATTTTTGCATTCGCCGGACTTTCACCTGAAAACTGAGGCTTTACTTCTAATCGGTATAATTCTCGACTCTTTTGTTTGTAATCCATTATTCGGCATGTATTAACCTTAATCATTCAACCAGAGTCTGTCTCAGACAACGTTGCCGGAAATCCCCGCACTCATCGGAAAATCACTAAAAAATCGGAGCCTCACTGTCGATCGGTATAATCATCTAAACCCTCTTGATATCTCTTGCTTAGTAACTTAATTGCACAACACGATGATCAAAACTGTTAAACAATTCACTCAGCCGGAAGTCACAAATCAGAGCCGACGACTCTTGCCGGAAATCTGAAGAAAACGCTCTGTTTTGGTACATCTTATTCCGTAATCTTCTTTTCTATTTCATTTCAACAAATTATAAGTTTTGTTGATCGATTTAAACAGAACAGTCGGATTTCACTGTTCTGTGTTCTTTTAAACGAAGAAGATGAAGTCGAGTATATGTATAAATATAATTAAAACTGGATATTCGAACGGGTTAGACACACAGTCCAGCGGTGGACTGTGTGCAAATACAATATGCACGTCCCGAGTTCGAATCGCACACGTTACCGATTTTCAGAGATAAAACCAACATTTTTAGAACTTAATCAGATCAAGTCACAAAACGTTTATAAGAGGAATATAATTCCGTAGTTAAGCAGATTAGACACACAGCCCAACTGGTTGGGCTGTGCGCACTCGAACCGAAAGACCCGAGTTCGACTCCGGGTCTCTGCAACCGGTTCGGCCATATAAATCATTTTTAGTAAAAACCAATTAAGGTAAAAGTTAATCAGTATATAAATATAATTAAAACAGAGAATATTACAGGTTAGACACGTAGCTCAGTTGGTAGAGCTGCGTGTACGTATACGAGAGGTCCCGAGTTCGAACCTCACTCAGCGCATAGAAAACACAGTCTGACCGGTCAAGACCCGGTCCACGGTCAAAAAGTCAACTTTTTATTTTTATTTAATTGGAAAATTATATAAAAAATACTTAAAAATAGGATTTTAAAGTTAGAAAATTTCCTTAAACTCACAAGAATAAATCTAAAAATCCCATTAAGAGCACTAATTAAAAATATTAATCTCAAATAAAATTTATTTATTTACCGAATCATTTCGTTATTATTTTAGGTTAGTTTTTCCCTCGTCGATTGAATCCTAAAATTCGTGCGCATCCAACGTCATCAAAGAACGCACCCAATGTGAGTGAATCTCTATCGATTCCCCGTTTTAATCATGTTTTGGGGTGTATCATGTGTCGTATAATTCTTTTATTATATATATAAACACTTGTGCATACATCATATCCGTGATCAAATGTGTATCAAATGTGTATCAATTGTTGTGTGGATTATATGTAGATTGGATTTATCATTTTCAGTGCACGCATTTCATTAGGCCCATCAGTTCCCCGTGGGAGACGGGTTGAGCATCAGGTGCCTCATTAGATCGGCTCCGTTTGATTGAGCCTTGATCTCACATACATCATCATTCATATCATATACTCATCCAAAGTGGTTTGTGTTTGTTTATCTATATATGTTTGCTCACATGTGATTATTGCACAAATTTTCCTTATTAAATAAAACAAGAAATTAGTAACAATGTTTTATCAAGGTTCACTCGCCAACTTTTGTTGACCCAAAATATCTCCCGTTTTACACATGATACAGGTGATCCAGCTGAGACAAGAAACACATAGGAAGGCCTAGAAGAATAAACAAGTTTAAGCTTTGGATTAATTATATAGTTTCATTTCCTTGTAATTGTATGAATTTTGATTTGGATATTTAAGTTGTAATTTGAATTTAATAAATATGAAACATCTTAGTAAACATCATGAGCTTTGGTGATAACCCAATTATGTGACACCTGATCCTATATATATATATATATATAATAGAGAGAGAGAGAGAGAGAGAGTGTGGGGGGATGTAATCGTACAATACTCATTATCGTACAAAGCGTATGTGATAACCGCAGCCATAGGATCTTCACTTCATCAAACGCGATGGCAAGATGGTAATAATCAAATATTTAAATACCAATCGAATAGAAAGGGATAAAATTGTCAATTGCAACTCTCTAATTCCCGGTAACTTAATTGCGAGATTTCAAAATCAAAACAAATTTTAAGCGCTAAATCTCTCTTTCATTTCATCAATCAACACACTTTAAGATATAATTTCATAGTCTTCTCTATCTGGATTCTGCGGCCAATACTGCTCCCGAATAGAAAATGAGAGCCGGCGAACTTGAAGATCACAGAATTGGCAGGTAAGCCTTGGATTTAATGACTTTTTATGTTTTGGTTTTGAACGATAACCACCCAAAAATTGATATGATTGTTAACTATATTTCAGTTGTTGTATGGGAGAGACGGAGCAAAACAAATGACATGGTACAATCGAAGAAGATGAATCAAAGTTCTTCCTAATATCCCATAGTTAGTTTCTTATAACGTGTATTTGACCTGTTAGAACGTGCGTTTATTCATAGTTAGGGTTTTATAACTTGCGGTGTTTATTTTATAACGTGAGGTTCATTTTTTAACACATATTTTTTATAACATGTAGATCTTGTTGTATAACGTGCGATTGACTGGCATTTTTTGTTTTGTAACATGTGGATCTTGTTGTATAACGCGCGACTGTAAATTTTATAACATGGGCTTGTTTTATGTAGAAGTACCTGATGATAATTATGACTTTGCGCAGTTTATTAAAAAGTTGAAAAAGCAAAAAATGATAATGAAAAAAAGGGTCTATAAAAGAAATGATTAGAACCTCAAACTCAAATCTTAACTTCCCTTTTTATGCCAATTGAGTTATAGTTCATCGGCAATGGTTGTCCTATTTAATCAGGTTATTCGCTCAGATATAGCACGTGGAAAACCCATATCTCGTATGGCAAGTGCACAGTTTTAATTTTATACGATTGATATATAAACAAATATGTTCAAAATGTATCTTTTGTTATTAGTGTCCATATTAAATGTAAAAATCCTTTTTATTTTAAAACGCATGAACATTCATGTATCTAGATGGATGATTGTATCTTTTTATTAATACGATTCCAAAAAGGTTTTAAAATTGTAAATATGCATTTATATGGATTGTGGGGTCATGACAAATGTGAAAATAGATATCATATCAAGGTCTCTTCATGTGAGGACATCAACCATATTCCTATATATACACACAACCTTTGATCTAGAGACATTCAACTTCAAACTCAAAAACTGTCAAAATGAAAACACCAAATTCAAAAAGTCAGTTATTGGGGATTGTTTGTGGGTTTGCTTTATTCATGATATCCAACGGAAGAACGTTGGGGACAGACAGGCAGTTCACCAAAGCCGTTAATCTTGGAGGCTGGCTAGTCAGAGAAGGCTGGATAAAACCTTCTCTTTTTTATTCGATACCGAACAAAGATTTCTTGGTTTGTTTTCGACTTAACTTAGGTGTTTTACAGAAAACAAAAACGAAAGCAAGTTAAGCGGTTGTTTTTTTTCTTGTTCTGTGTCCGTTTAACTTGTTTCCAGTTTGGTTTTGCTATCTAAAAGGGAGTTGCGGCGCAACTTGTTGCCCGTTTACCTGCCACCCTATTTTAAATTCTTATTGAAATACAAACATAAATTTTATTGAAACTAATAAATATACTTTCTTTAAAATGAAAATAAAAATTAAAAGGTTCCTTTTCTATTTTGCGTATTTTAACATGTTTCCACAGTGAAAACAAGTTAAACAGACGCATAAACCTGATTTCTATGTCGATTCTTGTCACTTGATGTTGATTCTTGGTTAACAAAAAATAATTATGAAGTGAACATTACTAGGATGGAGCTGTACTTCAGTTTAAATCGAAAACGATAGGAAAATTCCTTGCTGCAGAGCTCGGCGAAGGTACAATCATCGTTGCAAACAGTTCATCGGCTTCTGACTGGGAAACTTTTAGGGTAATTACATTTGATGCTAAGGTGTTTTAATTTTTATTTTCTTTTTTCTGATTTAATTTGTTTTGTACAGTTGTGGAGGATCAATGAGACTAGTTTTCGCATACGGGTGTTTAACAAGCAATTTCTAGGACTTGACCCAACTGGAAACAATTTGGTTGCAACTTCAACAGATTATAAAGCATCGGGTATTTTTGATATTATTAGAAAATCCGATGATCCGAGTCTTGTTCGGATTAAAGCACCAAATGGGTCCTTCTTGCAGGTTCTTTTGCCACCAATTTGTACTTGTTTAGTTACTTATAGGTCTTGACCATGGATTGTTACCGAGTAACTTTTACTGACTCTCATTTTCCTGTCATTTGTGAGTAATTAAAGGCGAAAACTGAAGATCTCGTGACTGCCGATTCTAAAGGAGATGGGCGATGATCCTTCGGTTTTCAAGTTGACGATATCGCAAAGATTGCAAGGAGAGTACCAAGTGACTCATGGTTACGGTCCTATAAAAGCACCACAAATCATGAATGTATGTTTTTTTTCTTCGTGTTTTTTTTTCTGATAAACAAATCATGAATGTATGTTTTTTTACCTTTTCTTCTTGTTTTTTTATGATAAACAAATCATCAATGTATGTTTTTTTTTCTTTTTCTTGTTTTTTTATGATAAACTAAAAACAGAGGTTATGTTGGTTTTTTTATGATAAACAAATCATGAATGTATGTTTTTTTTCTTGATTTTATATGATAACAAATCATCAATGTATTTTTTTTTTCTTTTTCTTGTTTTGTTATGATAAACTAAAAATGGACCAGATTATAGGTTATCTTGTTTTTTTTATGATAAACTAAAAATGGACCAAATTACAGGTTATGACAAGTGATCATTGGGGCCGTGATTGCCTTCCAAATCAAATATACGAATTAAAACTATTTGAACTTTTAGTACATTTTAATAGACAAAGGTTTTAATCTTTGACTTCTATCATTTTTACTTGCCAATAAAATTTTCTAAATGTCAAAACATGAGTTAAATTTACGGTTTCTTGATGAATTTAGTCTACTTCAATAAAATTCCTAAAGTTAAAGGTTTGACTCTTGACTTTGACTAAAATAACATTTGCTAAAACAAAATTTCCTAAATGTCAAAACATGAGTTTAATTTTCGGTTTCATTCAGGATCATTGGAACACATTCATAGTAGAAGACGATTTCAACTTTATCGCTACTAGCGGTTTAAACGCCGTGAGAATTCCGGTCGGATGGTGGACCGCCAGTGATCCAACACCGCCAAAGCCTTTTGTAGGAGGTTCTTGGCAATACCTTGATAAGGCATTCTTATGGGCAACGTATGCATATATTCTTTTGATTCATGCATAGACTGTTATTAATATTATGGAAGCCATATAGCAAGTAATATAACTCTATGTTTGACTATTTGCATGATAGGAAATATAACTTGAAGGTGATACTCGATCTACATGCTGCACCGGGCTCGCAAAATGGTTATGAGCATAGCGGTTCTCGGGATGGTTTTATTGAGTGGGGCCTAACAGAAGAAACTATACAAGAAACGATTCGTGTCATTGAGTTCTTTACTACTAGGTACGCGAACAATCCAAGCTTATACGCAGTTGAGCTCTTGAATGAACCCAGGGCAGATGGGGTACCACTAAGCGTAGTGACCAAGTATTATGAAGCTGGCTATAAGGCTGTACGAAAGCATGCTCCCAATGCCTTTGTGCTTCTATAAAACCGACTCAGTGGCCATCCAAAAGAACTTCTACCAGTTGCAAGTGGAATGACGAATGCTGTTATCGATGTTCATTACTACCAACTATTTTAGGACATTTTTAGCAATATGACTGTCGAACAAAATATTGAGTACGTTAAAACGAACCGTTCTGATGAACTACAAGCCCTCACAACATCAACTGGATGTTGGATTAACCTTGACGGGTCAAGTCGGGTCGGTAGAAGTATGTTTTATATGGGTCAAGTATTTTTAATTAGTCATGTGTTTTTTATGTTGAAGTGTTTAGCAAGATTAAGTTAGTGGGGTAAATGGGTTAGTGACCCTAATTATTAGTTAGTGGGTTAGTGCCTTAGTGGGTATTTATATTATTCTATATAATGTAAGTTTTAGCATGAATGAAAAAAAAACACATTCCCTGTACGTGAGTTTTCTTTGTGTAATTAAAGCCTTCAAAACCGAACAATTGGTATCAGAGCCTAGGGCTCGTATCGTGGGATTAGCAGGTTTGAGAGTCGTTTTTGAAGATGGGGGAGCAGCCCCTGTGGCGGCGGGGCTGAGAACGAAAGGGTTCGCAGAAGGGTGTGTAGAAGAAGCAGCGGTGTAGAACTTGATCGGTTGAAGATACGTAGAAATCCGATCATCGAAACAGAAGTCCGATCAAGATCTGAATCGGCAATATGAGGCGGAAAATTAGAAGACGTCAAGCGCATGAGTCAATTGCATGTGATGAGGCCGAGAACGAGAAGGGTGTTGTGCGGACGAAAGGTGTTAACCGAACTGTGTGATTCACTTAAGGTGATAGTTGCAGCATGGAAAAGAAAATGCAGAAGCGGCCTCTTGTTGAGAATCGAAGGAAGAAGATACGCACAAATATTCATGATTCATATTTGTTTGTGACAATTAGGAATTAAAAATTAATATTGTAATGGTTGGTTCATAATGGCTCGGTACATAAAGTTTGGAGTTTTTAATTCACATCCAATTCTGAAGAAAGCAAACTAGGAAATTAACTAAAGCACACACATACACTTGAGTTTAGTTAGAGGCTCAATCAATCAAGAAAGAAAAGAAGCTGGCTTATTAGATCAGCAGGAATAAAAGGAAATGAAGACCGTAGCAATGCCGCGAGTAAGAAAGAAAGACCGGCGAGAAGTGACCGAAGTCGTAATAGACCGAACGACTTGAAAGAGAGACCGAAGAACTCGCCGGTAACAAGAAAGAGAAGACCGTAACCGGAAAATTAGAACCGGTGATACTGTGAAGACCGTGACCGCTGTCGGAAGAATTCTGACGGGAGACATAGAAGACCGACAAAGCTGCAAAAGACCGGTGGCAGCTAGACCGAGACCGTGGGTGTGACAGTGACCGGAGGTTCGCGCCACGATAGACCGAACAAAGCTTTTATGGAAAGAAAGTTTAGACCGAATGACCGAAACAAATACCGATATTGTGAACAAAGACCGAGAGTTCACATTAGACCGAGTCGTGAACCGAAGACCGAAAGTGTTCATGTTAGAAAGACGAAGATTGAACCCGTGTGGTTCGTATCGTAAATAGCAAGTGTAGCAAGAAGAAGGGACCAACATCAAGATTAAGGGGGTGAATGTTGGATTAATCTTTGACGTGTCAAGTCGGGTCGGTAGAAGTATGTTTTATATGGGTCAAGTATTTTTAATTAGTCATGTGTTTTTTATGTTGAAGTGTTTAGCAAGATTAAGTTAGTGGGGTAAATGGGTTAGTGGCCCTATTATTAGTTAGTGGGTTAGTGCCTTAGTGAGTATTTATATTATTCTATATAATGTAAGTTTTAGCATGAATGAAAAAAAAAACACATTCTCCGTACGTGAGTTTTCTTTGTGTAATTAAAGCCTTCAAAACCCAACACTGGACCACTTACTTCTGTGTGTAAGTTTGTTCAACTTCCTTATGATGCATCTTCATTTGCTGATACTATGTTCTATTTTTTTTTTTGGGTTGGCGAATGGGTGTCCGAGTGGAAAGTGAAAGGAGCCCCTAAAGAAGAATACCTGAGGTTTTCAAAGGTTCAACTAGAAGTGTATGGACGTGCAAGCTTCGGGTGAGCTTATTGGACACTAAAAATGTGAATAAGCATTGGAGTATGGAATGGATGATAAAGAATGGTTACATTAACCTTTAGAATGTATCAAAATTGACCATTTGGTTTTGACTTAAATAAATTGTAATATACAAACATTCATCTACATTGGCAACTTGTACACAATCATATATAAAAAAGTCGACACTCTCTTATGAGTATATTAATATCTTTTTATCTATTAAATCAAACACTTTCACTATTTTACAAGATAATGTCGAATCTAAAAGAAAAAGAAAATTAGATTGGGAAAATTATAAAACTATCTATTGGCCACACCTTCTTTCAAAACTAGTCATCTTGTGCGTTTCTTTAGCGACCGTTCAAACACGGAATACGTCTTTCGAGAGTTGAAGCATTCATGAACTTAAAAGTCTTATACACATCAATAAAGAAATATATTCTTGGACATAAGAAAAAAGTGTGTAGACATTAAATTGGTAAAATATTGTGTCGTGGGACTAAACCTAACAACAAGTGATTCATAGTTTATAATATGCAAGTTGCGAGAGTGGGCATGGCTTGACCATTTGTGACAATTGAGTTTTTCCCCACAAAAAAATGTAACTCTTTAACCACTAAAAAACTTAAGTTTTCCTTCCTAAGATACAATATGAATTGAATTTGAGACGGAAAGCAACCAACTTAGAATTTTATAACCAATTTCGATACTAACAAACTATGGGTCATACATATATATTTTTATAATATTTTATATCGTTATGGTGGAATGCCACCCGACGCCATCATCGATTTATTTGTTAATATCCATTAGCTCATGACAAAAAATTAACACACTTGATTGAGGGTTTCGATTTAATGTTCATGCCAACTTTATTTGTCTGGTTTTCAAAATAAGGTATTTAATAATAATAATAATTCTTTTTTATTAGTAAAAAGATTGTTTATGTGTGTTATTAAATCGAGACCGAAAAGGCCAGCCGGATCGGGACCAGACCTTTCACTGGTTCTGTGCACATGGGTTGGACCGCTAATGGTAGACTTACCGGTTTTTATGACTAGGTTGCGGCGAACCGAATTATGTTCAAGAAAATTCTTGGGTATAAAGAGGAAATGAGATGTAAATTTTCCATTTGAGTAATAGAGGGTTAGGACCTATTTAAGGGCCTAATGACCATTAGCAACTTGCATTTGTGTAACTGTTTATATCTGAAAAATCTTTTATAGTTTAATTGGTTCTATAATATAATATATATGGTAACAAAAAAGTTATATAAAAAGTTTTAATTAGCGTTGTGTAAATTATTACGCCATTCGGTTGTTAAGATTAGTTTAGCTAGTCCAACAGAGCTAAGAAGATGACCATTTTGATTTAAATAGGGTAGTACATACTATACGTACACCCTAAAAGAGTAACTGATTTATCAAATGGATTGTATTTAGGTTGAAATGTTTGATAAAAATAGTAATTTAGCCAAAATATAAACTAACTATTTTGTTTCATGTTCTAGGTCATGACTGCCACTCTCAAGATTACCTCATAAACCTACATTGTTACTTCACAAATCATGGTCAGACTCACAAAGCGTCAACGCTACACATTATATATTTACTTTTACAAGAGTGGAATATGTTATATATAGGGGTTAATGTACATATAATAGAAATGTACAAATAATAGAAATATACAGAATAATTCTGATTGCGTTACGATAATTATTATTACGCTATTTCATAATATTTGTTACTCTACTTTTTTTATAATGTACTAATTATTACACTAAAAAAATGATATGGAGTAATTATTATTACTCTAATTCAAAACTCTAATTTAATAATAATTACACTGATTCAAACAAAATTGCTCTAGTTATTTGTATACTAATTCAAACAAGATTTCTCTATTATTTATATAACTACCAATTTCCAATATATTTTGGCAATATAATGTTGTACCATTAGCTTAAGTGGTGTTCTCAACATGTGATATAGTACTTTTAGTTATAATGTTTGTATTTTTCCTCATTGTGCAATAGCATTTGTACGCTATGTATAAAGGAGTGTACAAAATGTTGATTGGATTAAAATGGCGATGGGGTATTACATGTCGTGTTTACGTATGTTGCCAAACATCATATCCAGTGGTGGTGTTTGGGTTCCGATTAGAGAATCGGCGACAGCGACGGCAACGGCTAGCGTTATTACGTTTTACGGAAACGGTGCTAATCTCTAGCAGTTGCAACTCCGACGACTGCAGATTAGGTGGATGGTGACGGCGGTAATAGCGGTGCGTTCTTTGGAGTTGGTGTATCATCGATGCTACTTAATATTGATTACACAAACTTAACCCTTCCTCTAGAAGTGTAAGTTACAACATTTTTTTACATGGTTTAGTATATCTTAATGGTTAATGTTTGAAATGTCATAGGTTTTACATGATTAATGTTTTTCAAGTTTTTGAAATGTCATAGGTTTTACATGGTTAATGTTTAACGTTATCTAACATTGCCCGCCGCAACGTTTGCATACATCGCGTCTTAATTTGTATGCCCCCGACCGCAACACGGCAGGGGTTACATCTAGTTAAAAATTATTTGTGTTTGATCTAACATTTTTATAAGCATAGTTTGTAGTGAAATATATGTTCTCATTAAATTTAAAATATAGTTTATTTAGAGTTAATTACTGTTTTCGTCCATGTGTTTTGTCAAAAATCACTATTTCAGTCCATTACGATTTAAGTCCATTTGGTTTCATTTTCGTAACCATTTCAGTCCACCAACTTAACTCCATCCATTTATTCAGTTAACTTTGGGTGAAGTGACCAAATTGCCCCTATGGTTTAATTAAAAAAACGTTGGTCACCGGTTTCGAACCTGTGACCTTTGCTATGAAATGTGATTGTTAAACCAATAAGCCATGTATCGAGACTGTGATTAAATACAAATTGTTTTCCTTATAACATGGCATATCTGTCATCTTCTTCCCCTGGCCAAACCTTTCATCTTATCAATGGAAGCCACCACCATCCCCATCACACAGCCACCACACTACAACCACCTCCACCACACACCACCACCATCCTCGTCACACAGCCACCACACCACAACCACCTCCGATACACACCACCACCATCCTCGTCACACAGCCACCACACCACAACCACAACCACCTCCGCCACACGCCACCACCATCCCCATCACACACAACCACACCTCCGCCACACACCACCACACCTCCAATTCCTATTCCGCCACACACCACCAAACCTCTGATTCGTATTCCGGCACCACCACCTCCGATTCGTATTCCGGCACCGCCACACACCAACAAGTGAGTACTAATTCTGATTCGTATTCCGGCACCACCCGTTGCACCATCAGTTGAAGTTTTTCAGTCATATTCTGGCACCACCACCTCCCTTTTGGTTCTAAACATCAGTTGTTCAGTTGAAGTTTTTCGGTTAGGGTTTTCTGTTGCTTCTGCCATTGATAAATATGAGAGAGTTTGATTTGGAGAAGATGACGGATATGCCATGTTATAAAGAAAACAATTTGTATTCAATCACAGTTTCGATACATGGCTTATTGGTTTAACAATCACATTTCATAGCAAAGGTCACAGGTTCGAAACCTGTGACCAACGTTTTTTTAATTAAACCATAGGGGCAATTTGGTCATTTCACCCAAAGTTAACTGAATAAATGGATGGAGTTAAGTTGGTGGACTGAAATGGCTACGAAAATGAAACCACAGGGACTTAAATCGCAAATTTTAAATTAATGGACTGAAATAGTGATTTTTGACAAACCACAGGGACAAAAACAGTAATTAACTCTTTTTTTTTATGTTATCTCTTTTTGTGCTTGGTTATTCACCTTTAAGAACTACACTAAGATGATTGCCCAATAGACTGGACTTGGTGTATTTAAAAGTTAAAACTGGACTAATAGTTAACCTTTAATCGGATTATAAAACACGAAGGTTGCTAAGCTTTTTTTATCAGTTCGCTAAAACTAGTCAATTACTTTGTAACCCATTAGCTAGTAATCAAGCTGACATTGCCCATGGTATCAATTTTTAATGATTTATTATTTTTTTTGATCTTATATATTCAATAATAACTTAACTAGATACAAACTTTATCCCATAATTTAACAACCAATTGGGTTCTCAAAACATTACACCAACACATATCATGGTAATTGTTAAAAACAAAAATATTAACCGTAGATATGGATGTCTTTATGAGCTGGGCCTATGGAGACAAGGTGAAATAAAATGATGGATTGGCGAGTCTTATTGATCGATTGCCAAGTAGAAAAAGTTTAGCGGAAAGGAGCGTTGATATTCCTAGCGTGTTGTGTCTGATTTGTGATTCCACGGATGAGTCTTTGGATCATTTATTTGGTAATTGTGTGTAACCATTCGAGAGTGGGATTGATTTTTAGGCGGATTCAGAATGCGCCCCCTACTTCCTATATACTCTGATAGAGATTATTAATCGGTTGGATTCAAGTGGTTTAACTAAACGAATGAAGCTTTGGTTCATGCCATTTTTCTTACTACTTGGTGGGTAATTTGAAAGGTTTCGTAACGACACGTTGGTAAAGAGCATAGAAAAGAAGCATTATTTTATTCTTTTCTTAATTTTTTATTTTTGGATAATTTTGTATAGAAGTAAGAAAATTAACATTAGCTAGAGGAGTTGGTCATCAAATCTCTTTGTGTAATGTTTTCTTTTCAAGGCTAGCTTGTAATGTTTTCTTTTCAAGGCTAGCCCTTTTTATATATTTTAGCCGTTCAAAATAAAATAAAAATGCTCAAAACATAGTAAATTGGGAAAAATATCTAGAACTAAAATGTAAATCAAAATCTATTTCAATTTCCTTTATTTTAGTAAAATATTATATTTGTATATTTATCATCAACCATGTCCCTATATATATACACTCCTTAGGCTACTCGGTATGGGTGATGAGCCTCTCTGAAGGACGACCCGTCACATCAATGCCACGTAGGATGGATGTGAGGACGGGCCTAAAGGAGCTGGATCTAGGAAATGAAGGATGAGGCTAAATATATGTATGTATGTATGTATGTATAGGTGTGTGCAGAGAAGAAGAGCTTGTGGAGCGTCTCCAACGTCTGGGGGCAGACGTCCTTGACCCCGCCGGACCACCGGAAATGATGTTGCGGGGCGTCGCCAGGCTAGGCCGGGTCTAGACGACCCCCACACCGAGTAGCCTTAGATATAGAGGTATTCACCTTCAAACTCGTAGCTATCCTTGACTAAACAAGGAAAGTCAAAATGAAAACACCATATTCAAAATGTCAACTGTTGGGGATTGTTTGTGTGTTTGCTTTGTTCATAATATCCAACGTAAGAACGTTGAATACAAACACACAGATGATCAAAGCCGTTGCTAGTCACTGAAGGCTGGATGAAACCTTCTCTCTTTGATTCCATCCCCAACAATTATTTCTTGGTTTGTTTTTTTATTTATGTATTTTTTAGATGAGTTTTAAATTAAAACATGTTAATCAACACCTATTGAAAGTTGAGTGATATTAAATGAAAAAAAATACCTTTGTGTAACGTTAGCGGAAACGTGAAAAACATGGTTAGTTTTTTTTTACTGAAAACGAAACAAGTTAAAAATGTGAATTTCGGTTCTTGTATCTCATATTGTTTTTTACATTCGCTTAACTTGTTTTAAGAAATATACGAAAAACAAGTTGAACAAACGCAAAGACACCAAAAGGGCGTTTGGCCTGGTGGTATCATACCAGTGTGATGAAAAAATGTGTCTCTTCTTAAGCATAAGGGTGTACGGGGTGGTCGCGGCAAGGGGTGCGGCAAGCCCCTTTGCCGCTCGATAAACACCGCCGCCACATACATTTGCCGCGCGGGTAGTAGATAAATCGGGGAATGGTTGTCGCTTGGGGGAAATGCTGATTTGAGCGTTGGGAGGTGTTTTCAAATGGCTTTATAGCCGTTAATTAATAAAAAAAGTTTTTTTTTATAAATCATTATATACAACACCCATTTTAAACAAATCCACACCAACTTACATCCTCATTTCTCCAAATCTATAAATCTCTACCCCTGTTTTATTTAAAAATAGTGGAAGATACCTATTTTATTCCCACCCGATAGCTAATTATAAACAATACAAAAGGTGTGACACGTGCCAAAAAAAGCCACGTTTTGAGCTTTTGAATAAAACAAAATTAAAAGTATGTTAAATAAGAAACAAAACAAAAAAGAATGTTAAGTAAAACACAATGAAAAGAAGTCCAGAACTAGACCTTTTGGGCTTTTGAGTTTGGAGATACCGAGCCCATCCCTCTCCAAGCGAAAAAATTAACCAAACGGGCCCAAAGAAAAATATAGCAAGAACTCACTCATTTGAATTGTACTTAAATTCCTGGTCGGTTGGCCCAATAACATATCCAAGGAAGCCCAATAAAATAAATACCCATATATTTTGTTTCTCATAGGAGTGATCTATCTAACCTCGTCTTTGAGAATCCTCGAAGATTAGTAGCCCTTTACGAGTAGAAAAAGTTGGCATATGTGAAAAGTTAATTTTGACTACTAGGTAGGCATTTAGGAGGCATAATTTCTTGAAAGAATATGCCTTTGATGTGTGCACAATTATACATATGATTCAAATACTTCCAAGTTGTGAAGGAATTCAAGTAAATTCATTATTCACGTCGTCGCATTCACCACCATCCATCACGCCCAACCTCCTGGTCCCTGCCACGACAATCACACCTGGCCCAATGTCGATCCACACCGTCATGACCCAACTTGACCCAACCTCATCTGCATCATCTTGACTCGACCCGCGTCGCATCAACCCGACGCTAACCAGAAAGTCTCGACCTAACCCTTCCCTACATCGAACCGCACCATCTTGACCCGACCCGACCCGGTCGACCCCCGACTCGCCCCGTTTTAACTTGACCTGACACGGCGCGACCCACACCTTTTCGACCAAGTCGGGCAATCCGACGACCCGCGTGTTTCGACCCAAACCGACCATCTACAACCCGAACTGTTTCAACTCAAATCGGCCATCCAAGACAGGGTCTCGCGGTGAAGGGTAGACGTAAAACATAGATTATAAAACTATGCATGTATCTCAACCCAAAATAAGAAAAGAAAAAAAAAAGCTCATGGAAAGTTCCTGGTGTTATCAATTCTAATTGAAAAGCCCTATTTTTTGTGGTGATTTACAAAAAATAACAAAAACATATTTTTTTAGAACCGAGTGACAAATCATATAATTTTTTACATTTTCCTATTTTTTTTGTGGTGATTTACGATGATTGATGAAAATTGATGGTAGAGTTTGTGGTGGTTTGTGAAAGATGGTTGAGTGCTGGCTGTGAATGCTGCGTGGTGGTTGTGGATGCTACGGGTTGAACGATGGTTGTGCCTATACGTAAGGGTCAAATATATTTATTTAAAATTTAGTCACAAAACTAACTTATCAATAATATATTTAAAAAATTATGATGTCAACTAGCAAATAAGGGGAAGAAAACAACGTGGAGGATTATGACCAAAACATGTTTATTTAGTTATATATATGTTAACTATTAATTTACATAGAGCTGCAAACGAATCACATGTTCGGCGAGAATTTTGTTTGTGTTTGTTCGTTTATATCAGACAAATGAACACAAACAATAAACTCTGTTTTCTTAGTTAAACAAATGAACTTGAATAGAGATTGTATTTGTTTATTTATGTTCGTGAATGTTCGGTTACGTGTTCGTTTATGTTTGATAGTTCATTAGTGTTTTTAGTCTTTATATATTATTTAAATAATTCAAAATTCCAACAAATAAAATATTTAACAATTTAACCATTATTGTAGCTCACCATATGTATGCCATGCCCCCTTATCCATATCTAGCTACTGACTATGGTATACAACTATCATTGTTGACAAACCTTGCACCTCTTAACAAATGTTGCTGAATCTATCTCCATAGTTGGCCAATAGTACCCCAGGGTCATCAGGTGATCATATATCTTTGCGCCGCCAATATGTCCTGGGGCGTGGGCTTCCTCGAGAACCTGCTGCACATCCTCTCGAGGGGTGGAGAGGATGGCCATTATAGCCCTTCTCACCAGAATATCGAACCATGAACGAAGAAAGGCATGAGATAAAATAGTGATTGCGAGGCCCCAATTCTTGACTGGGGGGGACACCAAAGGACTCTGCCCTTCCATCCCTTGGATAGATAGAGAGGGAGGGCAGAGCTTTTGGTTTTCATGTTGTCAAAGAGTTGAACAATGGTTTTTTCGTGTTGTTAAAGAGTTGAACAATGAAAATAGATGGCGAGTGCCTGATCGAATTGATCGGGTCATGTAGGAACAAGGTTGGAAAGGGTGGACAATTAGCTAGAGCAGCGGGTGCTGTAGCGAAACTGATTGCAAAAGAAGGGAAATCGGCCACATTAAAATCATGAACGTTTGTTTATGTTCGTTTGTTTCGATTTGTGTTCCTGAATATTAGTTTGTATCCATTTGTGTTCATCAACGTCCGTTTATGTCAGTCGCCTAAAATTTACAAACAAACATGAACAAGTTCATTTCCTTAACAAACGAACATGAATATAAAATCTCGTTCGATAAGCGTTTATAAATAGTTCATGAACATGTATATTTCTTAATAAATAAATACGAACAAAACATTATTTGTGTTTATTTAGTTCGTTTGCGGCCTTATTTATATGTTGTGAATATTATTCTATTATCATACATTAGAAAGTATTTACGTACTACTGATTTTTGCCTGAATTAATATAGAATTCATGTTACACTATCACTCCCTTATCTTTAACTAAATTTATCGTTTACATTTTCTTTTTGCTTCTTCTTTTCTTTTCTTTTTTCTTTCCCAAGTTTATGTCGAGTTACACACTCATATTTTTTCCTTTTACAATTTTTAAAACATTATGTTTTAATAAATTTCAAAAGTACCGTTGCGACGTGATTATATTTATATATGTTTCAATGTAAAATTCTTTGAAAATCGAGTTTTAAATATTGTACAAGTAACCTATGTAATAACATTAAGTTATCAAAATTTCTTAAAAATTTCGTTTTTCCCTTGCAACTAAATTCATGGATTCTCCGTTTCTTCATCCTTATTTTAACCAATGTTTCAACGTCAATTCATAAAAAAAGTAATTCAATTTTCTGACATAAATTTCGTTGGAAACATAATTTATTTACATGATATGGTAAGCTATAGCTAGTGATGAACCGAACTAATACCGACCGAACATCGGTACAAGTACCGCCATTCGTTTTTATGAATGTCAATTGTTATAAAATACGTGTCGATATCTTTTTGGGCATGTCACATCTTTAATTTTTGGTTTCTTTTTTGGTTAATATATCGAATGTCAATATCATAACGAATCAAACTGATACTCATCACATTCTCACCATGTAATACAAGGGAATCTCACAATTTTTTAATTATATTAAGAAAACGATACTCTTTTGTTTTGTATAATAAATATGTATCACGTGAAAAAGATAGTGTTTAGAAAAAGTATAAAATCGAAAAAGCCACTATCGTGCATAATATAATTTTCTGAAAAGTCATAATCATGTGATTATATTACGTTTCTATTTTTATAAAGTTATTGTAAAGAGTCTTCTAAAAATGAGAAAAGTCTAAAGACATAATAAATCGTAAAATATAACACAATGTCGATTAAAAATATAATATAATACGGAGATATATAACACAATGTTGAGGAAAAAAGACATAACTAGTCACAAAAAAGACAGTTACACAAATATAGAAAAAACATGATACAAAATAAAAAAACTCAATGATCAAAACAAATAATCTAAAATCTACAAGCTAAAAATTTTAAAAGCGAAAACTTAAAATCTTATGTCGTAGAGTTCGACGAGACAGTTTCAATACCAATTAAATGAGTTCATTTGGAGTCTGTTTGATACTTTCCTATGATTTTCTATTTTTATGAATCTATGTATCTGATTCTAATCCGTTAATATTTATGTCTCATAGATTACAATAATACTTCAAATTTAAATGGATGTTATGTATGTTTTTGAATAAAAGACTATTCTGTTATAATAGTTTAGTCAAAATAGTCATTTTGGGAATATTGTGACATGTTGATGGATGATTTCATTGTAGAATTTTAGAATGTGTTTTGAATGGTTGGTTGGTTTGGTCATCTAACAAGTGGTCTAAGTACCTGCCATCCAAATTCTAAATTTTGCACTTGGCCACATATTCCACCTACTTCATATCTTCATCTACCACCATGCTATCTATTTTGCATATAACCTTTTTCTTTTCAGAAAGTGAAATTTCTATTGAAAAAGTTGTTCAAGTATTTTGACTTTTTTAAGTTTTTATTTAAAATATTTATAATTACATATTTTAAATAGGGAGTGATGCAAGTTAAAGTAAAAAGACATCAAGCGACATGTGTTCTTTAGCGAGGACTAAATTCATGTGCGCTGCAATTTCATAAAATATTACATAATTAGGACAAATTATGCATGCCGCTTATACTTACATAAGTGTTACATAACGTATGTAAATAATCACGCATTGTATATGTAGATGACGCGAAATGCTTATAATTACGCAATCCATTTATATAATTATGCACGTTATACACACATTGCATCGACATTTTTAAAGTGTTACAATACTATACTTAAGTAAAAAAAGGAGTACGTTACTAGATTTTATGGAATAAGCCTTTTAGATAATGGAGTATGTAAAAATATTTGCGTTTAAAAATGATAAAATTGAATAAAAATTTAACAATCATGGCTTTGCTCATTTTGTTATTCTAGCCATTTATAACACCGAATTTATCTCTATGTGCAACCCTCATTGATCTCAATCTTTGATAAGGAAAGCTTTGTATGTAATCTTTTGTATAGTTTGGATTAACTTAGTTTAAACGATGTGTATTGGGTAATGTTATTGGACGTGAAGTGGTAAAGATCACGTCTCATAATGTCCCATACACCACCCCCGGGTGTTATCTTCAGAAAACTGGTGTTGACGTGATTGTGAAAACGTTAATGAAGAAAATTGAGAGGCTTGATCTTGAAGGGAATACCTTGATACCACATGTCATATAACCCTTTTAAAAGGAGTATTATCATAATGTTCCACTAAACGTGGTCTAAAAGTATTTGGATATTTTTTTTGTAAGAATGCATAGCATTTGTGTATGGTATGTATTTGTATTGTGCAAGCAAGTAGGTGGGGCTGAAAGACACTAAATGCGTTGCAATAAATATGTTAATTATACTATATACTATTTAAGGCTGGGGGTGTGCGTTGGTTTTATGGTGTTTTGGCTTTAACATCGGTTGTTCCATTTTGGGTTGGCATTGCCTCTTACGTGTGGGGATTGAGTTTTACGTGGTGTGAGGTGGGGTGACATGGCTGGCTTTGATTGGCTGAGTGAAATTTTAAATAGATTAAACAAAAAAATAAAAAATAAAAAAATCCACATAGCTGACCACGCCAAGCTAAGCCAGGCCACACCACACCCCAAGTATTGAGTATTATCTTGTGGATGCCAATGTCACCACATGTTGAGCAATACCCCCAACCCAAGCCCCTCCACACCCCATGGTCTAATATGCACTAGAATAATGTTCGCATGATGGACAGGAAACACACACTACAAAGATGTGCATGGTTTGGTTCCTCAAGCGAACCTGAAACCAAAATAATTAGTTAATGTATTTTATTAATCAATTTGTTTTCAGTTAATCAATTTGGTCTATTATGTTAGATTGACGCTTTTTGGTTTGGTTCGTTTAGTTTCGTTTAATAGCCAAAACTAAACTTGGGCTAAAGGTTTTGTTTAGAAATTAATGAAACTAGTTATAGATATATGATGTTGATGCATAAATACATGAAATGGAAGTATAAGTATATAAAATGAAGACATAACATAAACCAGAGGTAGAAACGCTACAAATATATAGAAATATGAGTTGTTTCGTTCGTTTCAGTTAATTTTGGTTAAACAAAGGTGCAAAAAAACCAATAACTGGTTTTGGGTTAATTCGGTTTTTAGTTAATGCAATTTTTGGTTGAGTTCGGTTTGCTTTCGTCTGTTCTCGGTTCGATTTTAGTTAATGATTCAGCTATTGTTCACCCCTAGACACTATTAATCACGTAATATATCAATATTTAATTAAAACAATTATAACAATACTTTATACTCAAATCAAAAATAATAAAATGCTTGTTCTAATGGTATTATTTAAATAAAAAGTATTAACGTACGTAAAAGTTATTATCATTTTAGAAACATGGTAGCTATTTTTTATTAGGGGATAAAGTGTAGTTACTAATTAATTATCCATAATTTAGTTAAAGATGAGAAATTTTTAAACATAATTAAGATGAGAAGGTTGAAAGGTAATTAATGTTTGAAATACTAATTTATCCTTATTTTAGGGTTGTAACTTATGCATTAAACTAAAAAAATTCTGAACTTTTGGGTATCTTAAAATGTACCTCAAAATTTAAGAATTTTTTTAATTTAATGCATAAGGAACAACCCTAAAATAAGGGTAAATTAGTTTTTCAAACACTAATTACACTTTAATCCTCCATCTTAATTATATTTTAATCCTCTCACCTTTAACCAAATTATGGATAATTAGTTAGTAATTACACTTTATAGCCTTCATAAAAATAAAAATATTATCATCACCTACACTAAAATTTTTGCCTACACACATCAAAATTATCTTACACGTTTTGAAATTTATCCTATACTATTGAAATTTATTCTACACAGCTCGAAATTTATCTTACACACCTCGTAATTCATTCTACATTTTAAATTAATTTTTTTCTTCTTTGAAAAAATTTATTTTTTTGAAAATAAGTTATAAATTTAATGTAGTTACCTATTAAAAAGTTACAAAATTTCTCAATTGAACCCTTCAATATATATATATATATATAAATATATATAGAAAGAGAGATAAAGAGGCGAGTTAACGTACAAATTAAGTATTTTTATCCAATAGTGTTTGAAGCCATCAGAAAGCAACACATGTTCTTATGTGAGGTGTAAGTTTGTTTGAGTCATAATTACACATATATTACATGACAACGTATAAATTACGCACACTACAAACATTATGAAACCATCTATAACTAATTACACACAATTATTACGCAACGTATATAAATAAGTGAAAGTGTTTTACCACATATATATTTAACTTTAATTAGGTACAACTCGCTTTCTGCTGGATAGAATTTATTACTTATGTAAATAATTACGCAACATATATAAATAATCATGCACATGCTTATAACTACACAATCTACGTGGATAATACGCCCGCTATAGGTACAGTACATCAACTTTTATATAAAGTATAACAATACTAATCAATATAAAGAGAATAAATTGCACAATTTTATGCTATTTTTTTTTCTAAAAAGCAAAGTCTATAAAAGTTATTTACATTTTAAATGTGGAACTTATTATAAAAAGTCAATTCCATTTTATCATTCCTGCCATTTAAATCTCTCAATTTATGTTTATGTGCCACTGCCACCCTCGTTCATCTCAATCATTCATAAAAAAAAACTTCTACATAATCTTTTATATGATTTGGATTAACTTTATTAAAAGTTTCTCGATGTATCAGCAAGAATGCATTGACACATTTGTATATGGTATACATGTGTGGTATATATGTCCTTTAGTGGTTTTATGTGTGTTTCATGCAAACAAGTAGGAGGGATAGCACGAATCGCACAACATTAGGGTTTTGTGACGGTTGTTGTAAAGTTGAAGATGGGTGAGTTGTGATTCTTATTTAAATTAAAAGCAGCAAAGAAAGCTTGTAAAGAAATTTATAAAAGAAAAGGGGTTTAGGTTGGGCGGAGGGATGGTGGCAGTAGGCCACCACACCAATGACGATTTTCAGACGATTGTGCTCTTATGATCGGATGCCATAATAAACCAATATCATGTTATATTGATGAATTTGTGTTTTATCCAACAGTTAATTATCAAATTAAAAAGCTAAATGAAATAAGTTCTTTTTATACATATGTTTATAAAAAACACTATCCTGAGTTTCCTTTATTACAAAATAGGAGTAAACAACCAAGCATAGTCTTAATCAATGTGAAACTGAAAAAATATTGGATATTTATTATTAAAAATTAATCTTATAACTTATTGGACACAAATAATTTTATTTGTATCCATATCTAAAATGTTATAACGTATTGGGTCGATTAATTTTATTTTGATTCATATTCATTATCCAATCATCTATCTAACGTAGTTTATTGGAGTCTCTCTATAAAAAAATAATCTTGCAACTTATTGGCCTAAATAATTTTATTTTTTTCAATATCCAAAATCTTATAACATATTAAGCCTATCAGTGTTATTTTAAACCATATCCATCATCCAAGCATCTATTTAATGTAATTAATAATAAAAAGTTGAAAATTTTAAAACAAAAAGCTATAGATCGGGTATTGATAGAGATGAACTTTATATGGAGTTGAAGTTATTTGAAACATTAGAAACCTTTGAATTTAACAACTCTATATTTTGTTATGTTTATTGCTATAACGTTAATAATCGTTTAAAAATATAGTTTATATAATTCGTTAGGTTAGAATACATTTTTAACTTTATAAAGACACTTAAATCCATTGGAACAACTCTGATGAAGAACTTGTGATTCATTTGCCTAATAAATCAACCTTGTTGCTTTATTATTTTCAGTATGTAACTTGAGTTTTTCATGTGAATTCTAGGAGAGACGAGATATTTGAATTCAAGTGTTCAAACTTATGACTAAACCTCAAAATGTGGCTTTCATCCATTTAAATACCAAAAAAAAAAAATTTAAAACAACTAATGTTAAAATTATGCAGTGTGGAGACGTGCAGAGATGGCTGAAACCCTTCCACACCCCTAACACCACCTTGTGTGGTGGGGTGGAACCCACATGGGGGAGGGGCTAGGAGGGGGGAGACGGGAGTGGGGCAAAGATGATGTGAGATGGCGTAATTTGGTTGATGATGATTAAACTAGCTATTGTTGAACAACTCTTTTGTTTTAAAAATTCTTAGAATTATGTTATATAAAGTACATTAAATACAACCTATTCAACCTATTTCTCCGTATGAACACCTTCTTTCACTCTCACTTTCTCTCATTATATAAAAGATCCAATCATCAAGTTCATCATCCTCGTCATCGTCGATTGCTAATACTATGAGGAGGATATACAACCAAATAATAAAGACATCAGTTATGAAGCTAGACAATTAAACAAACGTGAAATTTGTAACAAACAGACGCATCACAACCTTTGAATAGATTTGATTGAACACATTTGGAATTTTCCACAATACAACGACGATGAAGAGGATGATAATTAACATATGTAATTTAAAAAAAACTTATATGTCTTTTTAGTAGAATTGTTATTGTCTTTATTAGTTTATTAATATAAATGTCTCTTTTTAATTTAATTGATTTCTTTTCAAAATAAAAATTAAAGAAAATAAAACAAAAATGCCCCTCCACCACGTCTCCTCACCCATGGTTTTTAAGGTTTGTAGACAAGCCCCCTCTGTTGATTTGGCAGACATGTATCGCTTCACGCCCCTTTCACCCAGTTACTACATCGTGTAGTCTAAGGTAGTGTTTGGTATACAGGAATGAGAGGTGGAATGGAATAGACCATTACGAGAGAATGAAGAAAAGCATGTTTGGTTGGCTAATGGAATAGAATCACCCATTACATGATACATTCCATTCCCTCAAAATCATTTCATTATCCCCCATGTTTTTTTCATTACATCCTCTCTTGCACCCTTCATTAACACCATAACCTACCACTGTCGTCACCACACGCCGCCACCGCCAACCACTGATGCCCACCGTTGCCACACCCGCCATCCCTCCCGCCACCCACTTGCCATCGTTTCCACCCACTACCACCTCCGCCAAGACCAACCACCACTATTGTTGCCGCCACCACCATCACCACCACCACTGTCCCGTCACCACCCCCACCACCGCTCACCGCCACTACCACCACCAGCCATCGTTGCCACTAACCACCACCGCCACACGCCACCGACGCTCGCCGCCTTCACCACCCACAAGTCGCTGCGGCACCACCCATCACCGCTACTTCCACCACCAGCCACCGCTGCCACCAACCACCACCGACGCTTGCCACCTTCACTAACCACCACTGACGCTCGCCAACTTTACCACCCACCAGTCGCCGCCACTCGCAACCTGCCACCATCACACCCGCCATCACCTCCGCCGCCACCAACCACCACCGATGGTAACCAAACAAGACATGGAATGGTAATGATCCATTGCATTCCTTCGTCCATTCCATTATCTCGTTCATTTCATTCTCTCGTCTAGTCTATTTCCGTATATCAAACATACCCTAAGATCTTTACCTCTTGCTAGATGTTATCTCACTTGATTTGCTATGGATAGACCTCTTTTTCCTGCCATCCCACTTTAATTATTCCATTTCGTTTTTTTTCTTTTAATTTCAAAGCACTATTTTAAATCATTTTCTTAAAGACTTCGTAAATATTAGATTTTCATCTAATTTCTAGTTTCAACTAAATAATATTATTACTTGCGTCACTCCTAAGTACCCTAAACTATTTTTTTAACTAAAAACAAATTATAAATTAAAAAACAAACCACCTCATTTCCATCATTTTTCAACAGGTAGTTGTACCCTCAAGCTATGCCCGAAAACACTACCCCCTAGAGTACCGCCAATGAAGATAGTGTTACCACAAATGAAATAGCACCCGAAATTTAAGAGTTCCCTGTCCACCTTAAACATCAAAACCGGTCATGTCCCTCATTATATATCCCAACTAATTCTCTCATTTTTCACTTTATTATACATCTTGAGTTTACTTGTTTTCTTTTCAACCTACAAAGTTAAAAAAAAGTAAATTACAATTTGTCTCTCTATGGTTTGAGTCATTTTTTACTTTGCCTCCTAATTTCAAAAACTTTTCGTACTATGAAACTTACATTTTCTTGCAATTTGTCACCTTGTGGTTTCAATTCTGTTAGCGTGATGTTAAATTTTTGTGAAAATACCAAAATATCCTTTCATAACCATGTGAAAAGACTGATATGCCATTATCTCTTTTGCAGCATGTATGCATTTCATTTTGAATTTCCCAACAGTACAATTTTGACTATTTAAAGTGAACTGCAACATGATTTCCAAAAACTTGCATATACTTTAAAAGTCAAACCACCATATAAATCGAGAAATAACAGTAAAAAAAACGAATTTATAATAACAGAGACTAACAATAACATCCATTTATCTTAACTTTCTTAATTATACATATAACCTTGTTAATCACCAAAAGACATTACCTAAGCAAAAGATTGTTAGTCTATCAAAAGGCATTACCTAAGTTAAGTTACATATACAAAACACTTACATAACACACACAAACACACAAATCAGTGTTGTAAAAATCGCGACTAGGCGTGTCGGCGATTAATCGCAAGTCGGCCAGTAACTGAATAATTTTTCGTTAATCAGTCCATTGCTAGTCGGGCCTAGTCGGACGTAGTCGCCAGCCAAAAATCGGCAATTCCGGCTAAAAACCTGTATATTCAGGCCAAAACCTCTAAATTCCAGCCAGTTTCCAACCAAATCATGTGAATTCCAACAATTAATCTTGTATACTGAAAAAAATGATTTGAGTAAGAGTTAAAACCTAGCTACTTAAAATATTTACCCATAAAAATGTGTATGCGTATACATAAAATTGAAAATTACATACAAAAAATCCGATCTGATTAATCCGGAGTAGTCGCTAGTTCCCACCTAATTGGCCGACTAGGGACTAGCGAGTTCTCCAACCTTGACACACATATATAGCTACTACAGTGACCCCAAACCCATGCTTCTAGTCTCAAACTTCAATCCCCTCTGACGACGATGAGCGAATTAGTTGAAGCGGTAGTCCACCCTGAAGTACCCGGGGAAAACCACCCTTATCTGGACCTGGAAGTGGTTTGGTCCATACGTGATCTGAATGCCGACTACAAATAACCAAACCACCCTAATGCCACTGTTCTTATTTCATAACAATCATGTTGGAAGAAGGCCTAGGGTTTTGTTGCTGTGGACATGGTGTTTAAAGGCCCTCTTACGATTACCTCGTCACAGTTAGTGAACAAAATATGCCCTTTTCGAAAACAGAAGTGACAAATTGCAAGATAATGCAAGTTTCATAGTGCACTACAAAAAGTTTTTAAAATAAGGAGAGAAAGTAAAAAATATCCAAACCATAGGAACGCAAATTGTAATTTACTCTAAAAATTTACTATAAATATAATAATCTTTTATACGTTTCTCAAGTATATAAAATATATTGATAGAATATTCAAACAATTTGCTATCGCTAAACAACAATTGAAACTCTTTTAGCGCTCATTAGGCATAATCACACATGACTCTGACTATGACGATAACATAAGTAGTGACTTAGAAATAAAAGATCATGAACAAATGTACAAATGATAATATAATCAGTGGTGGAGCTTGAATGAAAAATCGGGAGTGGGAACCCCCGACCCCCATAAAGTTTCGCCATTCATGAATACAGTTATGTTTTTTAGGAAATACTTAATATGCAAAGCCTCACACACTAGTTTATTTCACTAGTCGAATGATTGTAATAAAAATAGAGTTACAATCACCTTTCTCATCAACCATGACACAAAAAATTAAGTTACACTTACTCGATCCTATTCTAGCAATGCCCGTTGAGTTTGAACTCACATAATCTATAAACACAAAGAAACTCCCATCGTGTTTGCTTAGCCTTTACTTTGTCTCAATACTCATCTTTTTTAGTCTTGTCTTTCATTTTTTTGGGGGCTTGAGGCATCCGTGTCTTGATTTTCAATATGTGTGATATGGTTAAAGTTCTATATGTTTATGCAGTTTCCGGGTGTGAAATATCTTTGTAGACAAATTTAAAATATTTAATTTAATTTAAAAAACACTAAATTTCAAAAGTTGAAGCATCACCGTCAACAGTCAACAACACAGTTGGTCAGCCGTGCGAAGTCTAAGACAATTTTTTCCAATTAAATTTTCATCTTTTCAAACGAACAACAAACATACTTACATACACACCCACAAACATCAAATACATATTCAAGCTCTAGCCAAATGAAAATCTTAATTGTTGAGAAAAAAACCTTGGTAAAAACTAGGGTCGAGCCACTTGTAATATCGACTTCAACTTCTAATACCTTCTAAACTTGTTTTTCTATGTCCGAACACAAACTTAAATTTGATATCATCTAATAACTTAAACATGCTCAAGTTATATGATAAAAACCCTACTTATATTTTTCTAAAAGACAAGTTGTATTAAATGGAAAAATAGTTGCAAATCATACGATCGAATAAAGAATTTTTGTATCTCACTAATATTATTGCTTACAAAGAAAGTGACTATGTTATTGAATATATATTTTTTAATAAGTTATATAAATGCATAGTAATTTCAAAAGATATAATATAACTATACTACAGTAACAATTAATCTATCAAACCTTTATGCTTATATACGCCTCAAATCAAACTACTTAGGTATGAATAAATCACTCAAAACCCTTTTAGTAATTACTCAAGTTCACTCCATTAATCAAAAGTCATATTCTCCAAGATTTTTGGTCAAACTATTTCCATAAAATCTGGAGTTTTTACAGATCAAACACAAAAAATTTAAGAAGATTTGGTGATCATTAAGACAATATATTAAAACTAATCTCAATTCTTAGAACCCTAATCGGCTCCATGAACTTTAAGGCATTTAACTTTTCTCAGCAAATGACACTTGCCATATCAGCTGAGGATGTAATGAAAACCCTAATTTTATTTTTAAATATTCTTGAGCTGATTGTATTGTTTTCTACTCACATTTATACCTTTTGTTACAGGAGAAAAGAAATATGAGGTCAGATTACTATAAAGGGGTTGTCGTTCCGAGTAGTTTTGTTAACACCGGTGTCTCGAAAGCACGCCTCCGGCCAGCCATGCAAAGGTGTGATGGCAGCATTGGTTCTCACATGCTATATAAGAAAAATGAAAATTAAAATTGATCATTTCATGTGATTGTTTTCTGGTTTTGGTGGTTTGGAAAATTATAGGAGAAGAAGTTTGGAGAAAGAATTGCAGCACTCCAACACATGGTGTCACATTATGGCAAGGTTCATTTCTATAACTTTTTTCATTATATTTTTTTTATGCCTAATCTCGTTTTAAATTAATGCATGCTCTTGTTAGATTTTGAAGTGCGTTATGGTTGATTAACTGGTTGAATAGTCGTGCTAAATGTGTCATGTCGATATGTGCGGCCAGACCTATTTGAAGGGCCTATCGAAAATAGAATTTGAGGACTTATGTATAAAGACCTTAATGTCTGAGTATTACAATTCATAATCATAATTTAATTTCGCTATTAGTGTTTGTTAAAATCATATGATCATTTATCTTAGAAATCCAAAATTTCATGTCTATAAAGGTATGTCTTTAGTGGCACTTTTTTTTATATAGAATTACTTCTTTTTTTTTTAGTGAATACCTCATTTGTTTAAGGCTTATAAAGTTTGTTGGTCCCAATAGGGACTTGAAGTGGTCATTCTTTTTCTTCTACAATGTCGAACACACTACTTGTTAAATACAACATGACATGTTTTGTCAGCTCTAATACCCTTAATGTTTGTCAATTGTTTGATTTTCATATAACATGCCTGATAAATTGATTTATGTTACTATTTAACAAGCTACAAAGGTGATAACAAACAGAGAGCGATTTCCTTACTTTGCAGGATCAAACACTAGGTTTTCTAGAAGAAGGGGACCGAGTTCAAAGGTATAACGTTGTTTTGTTGTTAGTTATTTACTAATGCTTTGTTTTTATGATAGATATTAACAAAAAGGTATTCATTAAATGTTTAGTATATATATTCATCTATACTTTTTTACTAAATGCTTTGTTTTTATAATAAATATTAACAAAAAGGTATTTATTAAATGTTCAATTTATATTCATCTACATTTTTTTTACTAAATGCTTTGTTTTTATGATAATTATAAACAAAAAGGTATTTATTAAATGTTTAATTTATATTCATCTACATTTTTTCTTAATTTAATTATATTTCTTCTTAGATCATGTGGGTGAGTGAAACAAATGTCTCACTATTGGACATGAAGCGACACGTAGCCGCTTAGCCAGTAAAGAGGCATTATAGAGCTTGAAGTTAAAAATGAGTTTAGTGATATAATGCCCAAAAACGCTCCAACAATAGTTACCCAATTATTATCTTTTTTTTTAACAAAAGCATGACTTGGAAATTTGTTATTGATCCAAATTTCAACAATAAACGTAGTCACACCCAACCAAAAATTTTTGAAAAAAATATTTTTTTCAAGTTTCAACAATCCACCTCCTCCCCCTCACAATCTTTCCCTATCCTTGTATTGGCCAACTGTAGCCACTAGCTTCATACATCTTCTTTGGAAAACGTCGATGTATGTGGTCTTTCTTTGTCATGAGGGAGCCACGTTGGTCACGAGCCCATATAAATATTTAATATTTATTTATTCTAATCAAACACATGAACTATCAACTTTGATATGATGGTCTCCATATTAGTCACTAACTCAAATATATAACTATTCATGAAAATGTGTAGATGGAATTGAAATTTCTCTCATTTTACAATTAGTATCAATATATACAAAGAGAAATTAATATGAAGAGTTCTTTTATATAACGGGTCCATGTGGTATTCTCTTACTGGCCATGTTATTTTAAAGTCTCTATAGATAGAGAGGTTCAAAGCTATTGAAAACTTGCAACTTTGAGATATGAAATTGAACAATAAATATGGTGATTCGCAGGCGCTACCACGTACAACGAATATCTCCTCAGCATCGAGCATCACTAGAATCTCCAAAACATTATCTCCGCCTTCAATCACCTTTCACCTCAACTAAAAACCTTAAAAATTTAACACAATAACAACATTCGCATACTAAATATCCATCAAAACCCTAAACAATCTACAAAATTAAAACAAAAACAAATCAAATGAAAGAATAACAACGATTAACTCATTGGTGTAAGAATGAAATCACAAAGACCGGATCTTATTGGAAAAAAAGGAACCCTAGAAAATGGTGAACGATTTACTATAACTACCATCTCCGTCATATCGACCACCACTACAAACCTTCGTTGCAATCCACCCATCGAAGGTAAACCTAATTAAACAAGGCTAGGGTGATTATCTCGTAGCTCACTACTAAACTAGGCTAGGGATTTGGGTTTTAAGTTTTTAGATCTCGCACCTCATTAGAGACACCCTAATCATTATTGCCATCACCGTCTTTGGTGGTCTTAGGATATCGGATCTTGTGATGGTGATGGTCGCCGTAAATGTATTTGTAATAAAAGCATATGAGTTTTATTAAACCAAACTCTAGTGTTTAAGGCGAGTCGATAGTGATGGTGGGATGTGGTGGTGTTGGTGGATGGGGTAATGCCGTCAGTGGTGGTGGTATGGTGATGAGTGATGTTTGCCTACGACGACAACAACAACAACAACAACAATAAGAATAATAATAATAATGCAAATATTAGAATACCCCTGTCATTCAACAAAAGAATGAAAATACTCCCAATTCTAACAGTGGAGTAACAACGGTTTGGGTCGGCGACTCAATTGACTACAGAGTGTGATTGTGAGGAACTCAAACTAGAAATGCAAGTTTTAGGGATCCAAGGAACAATTTGGACTATAGCACAGGGACACAAATCGCAGTCTACTCACTCTAAAATTAAAGTGGTGTGGGAGCGACAATTTCTTAAGCAGGTAAGTGGTGTGGGAGCAGGGCCGATCCTAATGGGTCAGGTGGGTGACGGCTCAGGGCCAAAAACCTTAGGGACCCGCAAATCTGGACAATAATGATGGAAGAGATGCAAGTTCGAATGGAGAAATATAATCAAAATGTTTTCAGGCATCATCGACAACTTAGATTGAGATCATCGACAACTGAGAATTCTTGAGCTGAGAGAATGAACAAGAAGAAAGGAAGTTAATTAATTTAATTGAAAAAGTTTGTTTTTACAATCTCAAAAGATTCATTTTTAATCATTTTTTCGACTTGTTTACTAATTTAGCACAATACCTAGTTGTTTCAACTTGTTTACTTATGTAACACAGTACCTACTCTTTTTCAACTTATTTACCAATGTAACAAAGTACCTAGTCAAATCACATAAACGATTTAAAACGCTGCCACTAAAATTAATTTTCTTTTTTAAATTTATTATACAAAGTCAATTTTCATTTATTTTAATGATTACATTTTATTTTATTTTTCATTTAAACGGGATTTGTATTAAATTTATTTTAAATTATTAATTTATATGATTCTAACACAAAAATAAGTTATTGTTGAAGATTATATATATTTCAAAAGTTTATGTTTACCAAATTACTTAGCAAAATTAATAATACCTTTAAAAAATAAACTTTATACGTATTCCAATTAAATGTACAATTACAATGTAGGGTTGTTTCTCAAGTTTGATATAGCACTTACAATAGATCCCTTATATTTATGGGTTTACTTATATTATAAAGAATGGTTGCAAATAAAGAAAATAAAAAATGTTACTGTTCATATGTAAATATATAGAAAAAACGGTTTACCCCTATATTTAAAAAAAAATACTTTTTAAAGTGGCTATGAGTGAAGGTGAGAGAAAACATAATGATAAATGTATAAAAAGTATTATTTAACTAAAAAAAGACAGATAAAGTAGTGATTTTTAATGTAATTATTTAAATAAGTATAATGGATTGAATGTGAATGCTCTTGGACCCTTTATATTTTTGTGAGTGTGTTCTCTATATTATATAAAGTGGTTGTGAGTAGAGAAGAAAGAAAAATGCTTCTATTTATCAGTAAATTTAGAGAAAATACCATTAACCCTATATAATTTATTACTATTTGTGAAAATGATTGTTAATGGAGGAGAGAGAAAAAGTATTGATAAAAATATAAAAAAATATTATTTAATTGAAAATGAGTGAGAAAAGGTAATGAATTTTGATGATAGATAGAGATAGAGGGTCCATTGTGAATACTCTTACAAATGGTAAAAGAGTGAAATGTAGTGAACATTAACAAGAAAAGTCTATTATGACCCGGTACAAAATTTCTGGTTTCAACACTAGGTGTTAGATTGTAAAATACTTGTGCCTTTTACACTTTTGTTTTTATCCCATGTTTTTAACAGGTATGGTTTCTTTTTGGGTTTATGGTCTTTATTTTATGAAAAAATTGGTTTTTTATATGTAATATTTTCATCCCCTATGTTCAAGTTCCGTCACTGATTTGCAATAATAGCCATCGAAAACGAAATATTAGAAAGTTATGAACTATAAAGAGTTGATCGACAACTATGCTTCCAAAAATGCTAGGAGAGCTACATGGTTCATTAAGTAAGTAGGTTCGATCATTTTACTATACTACTTTTGTTTTATAACAATTATCGTCGTATTATAGGTTTTTACTTTTTATACACGTGATTGATAAGTTATATTATAGGGTTGGTAGGACAAAGTTATTTTTATCTTGCCAAGGGTCTACTATTTTTTATATATTTTCAGGGACAAACATATATAAGAGTGATTAGGGTATATTTATGAAAGATAAAGTATAATGAAAGAGAGAGTGTGTGGGCAAGTATATACATATAATTTTTTTTTACATTTTTATTTAATAAATCAATATACATTTGTTATTTATCTTAGAACCCCTATATTAATACATAGATATATTAATACATAGACTAAAAAAAAACAATTTCCAAAAACAAAATCTTCAAAGCTTAAGCTTATCTCTTTTTTTTTGTCTTTTCTTTTGTTTTAACTTTAAAATTTAGTTCTCTTATTGTTTTTTCATCTGTTTGAACTTGGTGTTTCTTTTTCAGTTTAAGTTTTAATTAGTTTCTTACTTAACTTAAATTTTATTAAATGGTTTTTAATAATTTTTAAAAGAGTAAATTACAGTTTTATCCTTGTGATTTGAGGGTACTGACACTTTTTTACCTTTCTATTTTCAATTTTTTGTTGTCTTATCCCTATGTTTGGCTAAGTGAATCAATGTTGGCCAATGATACCGTTAATATATGTTGAAATGACGCATTTTCCCTTCCTCGTTCCTTAAAAACCTAACCTTTTCCTCAATTCTTCATGACCTCCTGCATCTGAAAGATGACAAAAGGGTCAAGATTGATACAATTAGCCATACGCGGGGTAAGATATCAAAAAAATAAAAATAAAGGATAAGGGTGTTAGCGTCTACAAACCATATGAGGTAAAACTGCAGTTTATTTTTTTTATATAATTTTTTTTGGGTCTAACTAAAACCAACATGTTTTAGGCCTTTCAAGACTATAGTTTTCAAATCTCATTTTGCTTTTGCAATGTCCAAAGCTGATCAAGTTAGCCCACAAACTTATTTTCTAGTTATATATTCAAATAAAAAATATTCACGTAAAGAAACATTGATGAATTCATCATGTAGATTAGTAGATGTGATGGGGACCCCCTTTGCAGTTTCTCCCCATTTAAGGCGCTCACCAAAAACCAACCAAACCCCCCAACCACATCACTCTTATATACTTCTTTTCTCTACAAACACTTGCATATCTCAGATTTGCACAATTCCAATCCTTTCTGTCCAAAGCAGCTCAAAAGCCACAATCTTTATTGGTTTCTTCGCTTAAAGATTTCAACTGATCTTCTTCTAGTTCTTTAAGGTTCGTTTTTCTTGCTGCCCCACCTCCCAAATGTTGTCAAAATTCCAACGTTAAGGTTCTTTTCTTGATATTTCGTGTAAAGATCGAATCTTTTCTTGTGGGTGTATGTCATTTTTGCCCCCTTTAACTTCATTACTTCAGCTTCTACTCCAAATAGGTTTTTTTTTTTTTTTTTTTCATGGGTGATCTGTGATGATGCCATCTGGGATACAATTCTTTTCTTGATATTTTGTGTGAAGATTGAATCTTTTTTACTGGGTGTGTCTCATTTTGCCCCCTTTAAATTCAATTCAGCTTCTACTGATAATGGTTTTCTTTTGAATATTATTTCATGGGTGATCTTTGATGAATTCAGGTGGGTTACAATTGTTTAATGATTAGATATTATGTAATTCAGTTTGGGACTAGGGTTATATAAAGAATTGAGAAATATTTAGTCCAGTTTGACTTTCTTGATCTCATGGATCACTTTTAGATTGGGTAAGTGATCCCACATCAAGACTTAAATTTCATAATTTTTTTTATTTTATAAGCAGTAAAGTTTGATCCCTTTGCAATATTTCATACAAATCATCATTGGGTTGTTGATTTTTCCTCCTAAAATGAAAAAAAATCTTTTGAATTTTAAAAGTCAAACATCCTCTGTTTGACCATGAAAATTATAGTGGTAACTTCAGTCTGTTTCAGTAATGTAGACTTAGTTTGTTCCAGAATCCATAGTTGATTAAGAAAAATAAATTGTGTTGAATAAAAAAGTCAATATAAACTCTTCTAAAGGTTTTTTTTTTTTTGCAGTGGAAACATGTTAGAAGCTCAAAGGATGCCGCTAAATGGGAGTTTAAACTATGGTAACGATGGGAACATAAACGGGGTGATTTCACTGAGGTCTTCTGCAAGTCGATCTGCTATCGATGAATTTTGTTATGCTCTCGGGGGGAATAAGCCGATCCATAGCATCTTAATTGCAAATAATGGAATGGCGGCCGTAAAGTTTATAAGAAGCGTGAGAACATGGAGTTATGAAACATTTGGTTCGGATAAAGCAATTTTGTTGGTAGCCATGGCCACACCCGAGGATATGCGGATAAATGCAGAGCATATTAGAATTGCTGATCAATTTGTAGAAGTCCCCGGTGGTACAAATAATAATAATTATGCAAATGTGCAACTCATTGTAGAGGTATGCAGGTTTTATATGCAAAAGATATGCAAAACCAACATTTATAATTAATTTAGGTATCAATTGATGGATTTTATGAGGCATCATACATGCCTTCTTATTGCAAAGTAAGTACAGTTCTTTAGAACAGTGTTATGTTGACTTTTTCGGTCAAACAACTGTTTATAAACTATCATTCTTGCAAAGTAGTGATTTTTCTTTTGCATTTAAGCAAGAATGATGATTTTTTAGCTGCAATAAGCCGGTATGATGGTTCAAAAAGTCGGTCACTAACAAGGGTTGGATTTGGTTTCATTTACCCTCGCCAGACCCTACCAATAGTTTTGCTGTTTGTGAGATTTACCGGGTATGGTTGTTGTTGCTAAGCAATCAATAGCGGTGGGATAGTGGTTATCAGGGTCTTCCAAATAGCGGTGGGATAGTGGTTATCAGGCTCTTCCAAAATAGCGGTCCAGAATAGCGGAACCACTATTATAAACGCTATTGATCGTTATCGACCGCTATTTGAGCAATATTTGACCGTTATTTTGGATGCCTTGGTTGATGTGGACGCGGAGGATACATTTTATATATGTAAATATACATGATATATAATTACCGATATCCCACCGCGATAACCTATATCTCAAATATCGGCCCTTGATCGCTATTTGATTTTGGACTGCAATAACCGCATAGTGTTGTTGTTCAGAAGTCTCTTAAATATTCCATTTGTTCTCTACAAGAATTGTTGATAATGAATGTCAAATGAACTACCTAATTTTGAAATTCATACAAATGTATGTAACTTTTGATGGGAAATAAATATTTTTTTTAAAGTAGTAGAAGAGATGTAACCAGAAAAAGAACTAATATTAAAAAATGGAAATACAGTTCCTTTGTATCTCTTATAATTGTCCTACTTTGACTTAAAAGTTGATATGGGTATGCTCAACTTTTAACGAAAAATCATTAGCTACATCATCATAATGATAATTTATAAAATTTATGCTTAATGATTTCAGACTGCCGAGATAACACATGTTGATGCTGTTTGGCCTGGTTGGGGTCATGCATCCGAAATCCCGGAACTACCCGATGCATTGGTGGCTAAAGGAATTATATTTCTAGGGCCACCCGCTTCATCCATGGCAGCTTTAGGAGATAAAATCGGTTCTTCGTTGATCGCACAAGCAGCTGACGTGCCGACACTTCCATGGAGTGGCTCTCATGTAAGTTTTGTCACTTTTATAGTCTTTTTTACCTTTACAATGATCTTTTTATCCCTTATATACGACCAGTATACATGTATACGAGCCTTATATACGATCCATAAGCATATATACGAGCCTTATATACGACCGATATATAAGTATACGAGTCGTATACTTACATAACCAAACACACTCTTAACATTCTCTTACTAGTATACGGCCGGACGGCCTGTATATATGTATACGAGCCCATACGACCCGTATATAGGGTGTCAAAATAAAGATTTTGGGGTGTACCTTTATTAGCCCCCTTTATATATTGCATCATTGTACTTATCATTCTTAATAAAATCACATCGTTATAACTTTTATTATATAAAACTTGCATCTTTTAGGTGAATATTCCGGCGGAAAGCTGTTTGGTCACAATTCCAGATGATGTGTATAGAAAAGCTTGTGTGTATACAACCGAAGAAGCTATTGCCAGTTGTCAAGTTGTCGGTTATCCGGCCATGATTAAGGCATCATGGGGTGGAGGTGGCAAAGGCATTAGAAAGGTTTGCTTTTTTAAACGTTATCCCACCCTTGACTTTTGATAGTCAATAATTAGTTTTTGACCTCAAAGCACATGATTTTTTTATTTAATTTAGGTGCATAATGATGAAGAAGTCAAGGCACTTTTCAAGCAAGTTCAAGGTGAAGTGCCCGGTTCCCCTATATTCATTATGAAAGTTGCTTCTCAGGTGAGAAAATGTTTAATTTACTTATTTCTCTTAATTAACTCAAGACTTATTTTAATATTACTTAAAATATTTTTAAAAACAGAGCCGACATCTGGAAGTTCAGCTACTATGTGATCAGCATGGCAATGTAGCGGCTTTACACAGTCGTGATTGCAGTGTTCAAAGACGACACCAAAAGGTAGTATGAGAATTGTAGTCTTTTCTTAAAATAACAGTTCTTGATTTTAAAATTTTAGTATAACTTTTTTATTTTTTTGATATTTTTTAAGATTATTGAGGAGGGGCCGATAACCGTAGCCCCACCTGACACTGTTAAGAAACTTGAGCAAGCAGCAAGAAGATTAGCGAAATCGGTTAAGTATGTTGGAGCTGCAACTGTAGAGTATTTGTACAGTATGGAAACTGGAGATTATTATTTTTTGGAGCTTAACCCCCGTTTACAGGTGCACTTAAATTCAGTTCTACATATATGTGATTATTGTGAAACAATATTTTACATCATAGAATCACAGAGTTAAGTGTATAAGATTGTTGTTTAAAATAGGGTTGCAAGATGTTTGTATTTATAGACCAGGAAAATAATAAACGATCCTATATATACTGATAATAATAATAATAATAATAATAATACTAATAATAATACTAATAATAGTAATAGTAATAGTAATAGTAATAGTAATAGTAATAGTAATAGTAATAGTAATAGTAATAGTAATAGTAATAGTAATAGTAATAATAAAATGGTATCATTTTTTAGGTTGAGCATCCTGTCACGGAGTGGATAGCGGAAGTTAATCTACCGGCAGCACAAGTTGCAGTTGGAATGGGAATTCCTCTTTGGCAGATTCCTGGTAAATAACTAAATATATCAAAGTTTGTTATGACTTGAAACAAAAGGTTTGACCTTTTGTTGACCATCATACTTAGCTTTTCGCTACTAACTAACCATCACGGAAATCTTAAAAACACACTATAAATTGCATTTTAGCAAGAAAATAAAGAAAAGTCAACTATGATGGTTTGAAGCGTCAAATGTAATTTAAAGCTACCATTGTTATTTTTTGAATGTTTTTATCTTCGTGACGTTTTGATTTAGAAATAAGACGATTTTATGGGATGGACAACAGTGGAGGGTATGATGCTTGGAGAAGGACATCGGTTCTTGCAACTCCGTTTGACTTTGACCAAGCGGAGTCAGTTAGGCCAAAGGGTCATTGTGTTGCTGTACGTGTAACGAGTGAGGATCCGGATGATGGCTTTAAGCCCACTAGTGGGAAAGTTCAGGTTTGTAAATACACTATTTTACCCATTAATATTTGGCTTAGTTTCATATATACATATATATCGTCATAAAAAAATCCGAGTTTCATAATACTAAAATATCATTTTTTTTCCATTCTGAAGCAAATAAAATAAGATTAGTTACTTCTAGAAGTTCGTTTCATTAAATAAATATATTAGAAAACAACGTTTAGTTAGTCATTTCCTGTGTTCTTTTTGCTTGTTACTGTATAGAGTGAATTTTGTGGTTTTTTTTTCATGATTTACCATATTGACTTGAATTGCACTTTTTAGGAGCTTAGTTTCAAAAGCAAGCCAAATGTGTGGGCATACTTTTCTGTCAAGGTAATGCTTGTTTCCACATTATATTTACATATTTTGATGCAATTTCCCAATTTCAGAAAGAATAATTTAATTTGAAAATTTCAGTCCGGAGGAGGCATTCATGAATTCTCAGATTCTCAATTTGGTAAGAAAAAATTGAATCTTGTTTGGTTTTAGCTTCTAATAGTCAATCACCGGCGTAGTTGACTTTTACAAGATTCTTCGCTAAAGCGCTCGTTATCTTATTTAATATTTTTATTTACATCAGGTCATGTTTTTGCATTCGGAGAGTCAAGAGCACTAGCCATTGCAAATATGGTTCTTGGGCTGAAAGAAATCCAAATTCGCGGTGAAATCCGTACTAATGTTGATTATACAATTGATTTATTACATGTAAGCTTCTTGTACTTTTAAGATTACAATAAATTAAATTTTTTTTTAAATTACAATAATCTTAAATTTTGTTAATTTTTCTACCCTTGTAGGCTCCGGATTATGCCGAAAATAAAATCCATACGGGTTGGTTAGATAGCCGAATTGCTATGCGGGTTAGAGCAGAAAGGCCCCCATGGTACCTCTCAGTAGTTGGGGGAGCTCTTTATGTAAGTGCTTTTATGATAATAAGAGTAAATTACGTGAATGGTCCCTGTGATCAACCAAAATTTTGGATTTAGTCTCTGGTTTTTCAAAAGTATATGGAAGATCCCTGTGGTTTGCATTCTGTAACTTATTGAGTCCCAACTTTTGCCAAAAGTACACGGATTGTCCCTATGGCTTGCACTTTGTAACGCATTTAGTCCCCAACATTTAGTGACTAAATGCGTTATAAAGTGCATACCACAAGGACCATCCATGTACTTTAGGCAAAAGTTGGGGACTAAATACGTTACAAAGGGCAAACTACAAGGACCATGCGTGTATTTTACTCCAATAATAACTTTTGGTAATTAAATTCATCATCTTTTATAGTGCTTTGGCTTACTGTTGACGTTTGTTGACCTCAGAAAGCTGCCGCTAGAAGTGCTTTCATGGTTTCTGACTATGTTGGTTATCTTGAGAAGGGTCAAATCCCTCCTAAGGTATTTTGACTTACCTTTGACTTTTGTTGACCTTAGAAAGCTCTTTGCTGATTACTTTTTTTTTTCTTGAAGCATATATCGTTGGTCAACTCTCAAGTTTCTTTGAATATTGAGGGTAGTAAATACACCGTAAGTAAAAGCTTAAATGTACATCGTTTATGATTATTTTTTTGTTTTTTATTTTTCGTTTCTAAATTATGCGTTTTTTGTTAGATTGATATGGTAAAAAAAGGACCCGGAAGTTATAGATTAAAAATGAATCAATCGGAGATTGAAGCAGAAATACACACTCTACGTGACGGAGGCTTATTAATGCAGGTAAATATTATAGTATATTTTTAAATACAAATAACTCTTACTATATATTTAACATAATTTATATCTCTAAAACAGTTCTCAAATGTGAATCAATTTGAGAATCACAATAATAACTTTTTTGGTTTTTTTTATTGAATTGAGTTTATGCATAACACGAAAATGAGCATTTTAGTGATGTTTAAACCGAAACATGCGTACAGTTTATTACGCTGATATAATATCTATAGATGATATCTTTCATAAATCGAATCAAAAGGTACAGTTTATTAACAGCCATGCATATTTGTTACATTTTTACATGCATTTACACATTTATTTGTCACATGCCTATAACATGTATCTCTATATATTTATATACATTATGATTGTTATTTTAATATTGTAGTTGGATGGAAATAGCCATATTATATATGCAGAGGAAGAAGCTGCCGGTACTCGACTCCTAATCGATGGACGAACTTGCTTGCTTCAGGTTCCAACAACTTTTTATATATTATTATATTATGATTTTTTTATTCATTATTTGTTATATACTAATTTGGATTAATTTGTTTCTAGAATGATCATGATCCTTCCAAATTGATGGCGGAAACGCCATGCAAGCTTCTAAGATACTTGGTGGCAGATGGTAGCCATGTTGACGCCGACACACCTTACGTTGAGGTTGAAGTTATGAAAATGTGTATGCCACTTCTTTCACCGGTTTCTGGCGTTATACAATTTAAAATGTCTGAAGGTCAAGCCATGCAGGTTAGATTAAAATATCTTCTTACTATATATTGTTTTTGAGAAATATTTACATCATTTTCATCTATGAACATATGAATGTCTTTATGTGTAGGCTGGTGAGCTTATAGCAAGACTTGATCTTGATGACCCGTCAGCTGTAAGAAAAGCAGAGCCCTTTACCGGAAGCTTTCCTGTTCTGGGCCCACCGACTGCCATATCAGACAAAGTTCATCAGAAATGTGCTGCAACTCTAAGTGCAGCTCGGATGATTCTTTCTGGCTATGATGACAACATTGATGATGTAATCGTTTTTTTTTCATTTAAAGAACTCGACCTTATCCTTCACTTTGTTGTTGGCCATAACATGGACCCATGCGATCAAAAACTGTTTCTGACCATGTTAACCTACCGGTCCCAACTTTTTTAACTTTTTTAATGATTTTTATGTTTTATTGTAGGTTGTACAAATCTTGCTTCTTTGTCTAGATAGTCCGGACCTTCCGTTCCTACAATGGCAAGAATGCTTTGCAGTGTTAGCAAATCGACTTAATAAAGATCTAAGAAACAAGGCAAATAAACTTCTTACTATCTAATTTATTCTTTTAATATTTAATATTATAACATATCTTGCTAAAACTTCAACTTTATTTTTGTCTTCAGCTGGAATCAAAGTTTAAGGAGTACGAAGGAATTTCCACACAACAAACAATTGACTTCCCGGCCAAAGTTTTACGGAACATTCTAGAAGTTAGTTTATGATGAAAATCAACCACCTCAGATATTTTTTCTATTTTTTTTTGCGTATTTAAACATTTTTATTTATACAATGCTTTTGTCATTTTTTTAACAGACCCACCTCGGATCTTGCTCAGAAAAAGAGAAGGTAGCCCAAGAAAGACTCATTGAACCGTTAATGAGTCTTGTTAAGTCATATGAAGGTGGTAGAGAGAGTCATGCACGCGGGATTGTTCACGCCCTTTTTGAAGAGTATTTATCGGTTGAAGAATTATTTAGTGACAATATTCAGGTGTGTTTTTTTTACCTTTTTACTGATTAGTTTCATACTTTCATATATATTATAATGTAAGAGTTCAAAATTTCATATTTTTCCTTCTAAACTTTCTAATTTCATAGTTATCTTTTCAAAATTCCATAGGAAAACAAATAAACGAACGGAAAAACAATGTATGCACTAGCATTACATATTGGGATTGTATTAATATATATATATATATATATATTTACATTACAAAACACTACAATTTTGTTTCAAGTTTTGCACATGCATACCGTGTCTTTCGTGTTGAGTACTTTTTTTTAATGTAAAATGAAATTATTCCCTATAGGCTGATGTAATCGAACGTCTTCGGCTCCAATACAAGAAAGATCTCTTGAGGATTGTTGACATAGTGCTTTCCCATCAGGTATATGTGTATTAACTTGTTAACTTTTACTTTAAGCAACGAACAATTATTCTGACTTCAATATTGTCATTTAACAGGGAGTTAGAAGTAAAAACAAGCTGATACTACGACTGATGGAGCATTTGGTTTACCCTAATCCAGCTCCTTATAGAGAGAAACTAATACGGTTTTCCGCACTCAACCACACAAGTTATTCTGAGGTCAATATCGTCATTTCACATACTAAAAGTCTCCAACTACATTTTTGGATTAATCTTAGATATACTCTTATAAAGTATAAAATACTAAAAATATCATATTTACGTATTCGTTTTAAATAAAATATTTATAATATCTAGAAGGATATGTATAAATTAATCCTATTTTACTCAAACTGATTTTTGTTTTTTGGGTTATTGTTGTTAACAGTTAGCGCTGAAGGCGAGTCAACTGCTAGAACAAACTAAATTAAGTGAACTTCGTTCAAGTATCGCAAGAAGTCTTTCTGAGTTAGAAATGTTTACTGAAGAAGGTGAAAATATCGATACCCCTAAACGGAAAAGCGCAATCAACGAAAGAATGGAGGATATTGTGAGTGCTCCTTTGGCGGTTGAAGATGCCCTTGTTGGTCTTTTTGACCATAGTGATCATACCCTTCAAAGGCGTGTTGTTGAGACCTATGTTAGAAGATTATATCAGGTATCCTTGGTTTTTCTCATAAAAATATTAAACGCTTGTCCGGTAAATGGAGTCCAAATTTGAAAAATGGTCAACAAGTTCCTTAAACCAAATTACGTTGTCTCTAACAAAGATTTTTGTAGATATATTACAAATAATAGACAAATTACTTAAACCATGTTCGATGTAATACATAGCATTTATCATGGCAAGAGGGTAGAGCTGCAAACGAACTGAATGTTCTCGAGAACCGTTCAGCGGGAAGTTCGTTTGTGTTCGTTCATTTAATAGATGAATGAACACGGACAAGAAATTTCGTTCGTTGAGTTAAATGAACGAACATGAACAGACTCTATGTTTGTTAACGTTCGGTAACGTGTTTGTTTGTGTTCGATAGTTCATTAGTGTTTTTAGTTTATATACTTTAATAAATTCTTCAAAATTCTTTCCAACATATAAAATATTTAATAAGTATCAATGTATTATATAATATATATTATGTTAATGAATGCTTGTTTGTGTTCGTTAGTTTCCATTTGTGTTCATGAACGTTCGTTTGTGTTCGTTGCCTGAAATTAACAAACGAACACGTTCTGTTTCTTAACGAACTAACACGAACATAAAAACTCATTCAGTAAGTGTTCATGAATAGTTCGTGAGCACATATATTTCCTTAACAAACGAACACCCTACCAGAGGGAGTATTTTTCGACTTAAAAAAATAAAGGAATCATTTTCTTATAGACGAGAAAACTTGTTAAATTTCTTGTGAACTTACATACAAACATAAATTATTTGCAAGTATAAACAAGGGACAAATGAGTAATTTAACTTTGTATGTATTATCAGCCTTATCTCTTGAAGGAGAGTGTTAGAATGCAATGGCACAGATCTGGACTTATTGCATCATGGCAATTCGTGGAAGGGCATATTGGTGAATTGAATGCTTCTGGTTATGAAATGATCGAAACACCCTTGGTGGACAAGAAATGGGGTGCGATGGTTATAATAAAATCTCTTCAACTTTTACCCGATGTGATAAGTGCAGCTCTTAAAGAAACGACTCATAGTTCTCATGGTTCAAGTCATAATGGGTCAGTGGGTCTTACTAACCACGGTAACATGATGCACATTGCATTGGCCGGCATCAACAACCAAATGAGTTTGCTACAAGACAGGTTTGAGTCTTTGACCATTTTTTTAGTTTGACTATACAAGTCAACAACATCATGTTTGGTTATGAAGTCAATTTGTAAAAGAGTACATTGCATTTTACGTCCTTTAAGTTTGACCTAAATTGCAGGACTGGATGCCCTTTATGTTATTGGGTTAGGGTAAAAGGACACCGCCTGCAATTTAGCTCAAACTTAAAGGACATAAAATGCAATTTACTCTTTATAAAATAAAAAAACCAATTATTATATATATTTTCTTACATGATTTTAACTAAAACGCACATATTCTCTTATAAACTGCAGTGGTGATGAGGATCAAGCTCAAGAAAGAGTCAACCGGTTGGCAAAAATACTGAAGGATAAAGAATTAAGCTCGAGTTTAAAAAACGCAGGGTATGAAGTTATAAGTTGTATAATACAAAGAGACGAAGGTAGGGGCCCGATGAGACACTCGTTTCATTGGTCAGAAAGTAATTGTTATTATATCGAAGAGCCATTATTGCGCCACGTGGAACCTCCACTATCTATTTACCTTGAACTAGTTTGTACTCATAACACCCTTCATTTTTATATATTAAAAAACCAAAAAATTATTTAGATGTCCATGTATTATAATATGTTCGTTTTCCAGGATAAACTGAAGGGCTGTGAGAATATAAAGTACACTCCATCTCGTGACAAACAATGGCACATGTATACGGTTGAAGCGAAACCACTTCCGGTTCAAAGAATGTTTCTTAGAACACTTGTAAGGCAACCGACGAAAGAATGGTTTTCGCCCTCGGGATACCACGACTCAGAAGTTGTCGGCCCACGGTCTCAGTTGACTTTATCTTATACATCAAGGAGTATTTTGAGATCTTTAGTGACTGCCATGGAAGAATTGGAACTTCATGTTCATAATGCGACTGTCAAATCTGATCATGCTCATATGTATCTCTATGTCTTAAAGGAGCAACAAATAGACGATCTCATTCCATTCTCAAAGTAAGCATTACTGTTTTCTTTTGTTTTTTAGGGGTGTAAGCGAGCCGAGCTCGAGCTGTGCTCGTTTACTATTTATTAAATTATTAAGTTATTTTATGTTTATACATCTATAGGTTTTTATATATAACCTAATACATATTATTTAGTTATTGTATTCAATATACATAGGAAGACGATCATGAGAAACTCTTTATAAATGAGAAAACTAAAAAACTGCTGGAAAAACACGCTGTGGACCGCAAGGAAAAGTGCTTGCTGTCCGCAAGGGCTTTTTTTATATTACACATGTGTGATACATGATATATTACACATACGTAATAGTATGTTTTTTTTTTCCAAAAATTTTATTTTTCAGATATACTGCATATATGCATTATACGAAAAATAAAAATTTTGGAAAAAAAGTACTATTATACATGTGTAATATTTCATGTATTACACATGTGTAATACACCGTTTTTGGCCTTACGGACCGCAAGCACTTCTCCTTGCGGTCCACAACGTGTTTTTGTTGAAGTTTTTTCCTTAAAATGAGATTTCTCATGATCCATCCCCTATATATACATTTACCATATCAAAGAAAATTTACTATCTTTGTATAAATAATAGGCTCGCGGGCCTAGCTGAGCTTGGTATATGAAGCTCTTGATTATGGGAGCATTTATTGAATGGGCTTATTTTAAACTCGAGCTCGGCCTCGATTAAGCTTAGTTCAATTCGAGAGTTTAATGAGCCAATCTTGAGTAGCTTATGAGCGGCTCGGCTCGTTTACGCCCCTAGTTTTTTACACTATCATAAATATGCGATTTGCACTTGTAACCATGTAAAATTGTGCAAATTACGTATTTATGGTAGAGTGGACACATGACCACTAGATGGAAGTAGGTTTTTCGTTTTTGTGGATAATTTTAAAATGGTCACAAATTGTGTACAGGAGAGTGGATGTAGATTCGGGGGCCGAAGAGGGTGCGGTTGAGGCACTTTTGGTGAAGTTGGCTCGTGAAATCCACACCATGGTTGGTATAAAAATGCACCGGTTAGGTGTTTTCGAGTGGGAGGTTAAGCTTCGCATGGCGTCTTCTGGTCAAGCCAATGGTGCGTGGAGGGTGGTGGTCACTAATGTTACGGGTCATACGTGTATCGTACATGTAAGTTGTTAAACAGCTTTTGAAACATTTTAACAAAAGATAAAACTCCTTTTACTCATACATGTTTGATGTCACTTGTGATTTTCATTTAGGTTTATCGAGAACTTGAGGATAATGTTGAACACAAGGTGGTTTATCATGCTACCTCGACATCGGGCCCGTTACATGGTGTTCCTGTGAATGCAACATTTCAGCCTTTGAAATTACTCGATCAGAAACGTCTTTTGGCCCGGAAAAGCAATACTACTTACTGCTATGACTTCATGCTGGTAAAATTACCATTTTGCCCTTCTGTTTTAGTAGTAAAATTACCATTCTGCCCTTTCAAACTTGGATTATGCTTAATTCTTTTGGATCATGCTTTTATATCCGCAGGCGTTTGAAGCAGCCCTTGAGAATATCTGGTCATCGAAACTTCCCGGTGTTAACAGGCCCAGTAGTAAACTCGTAAATGTGACAGAGCTCGTGTTTGCTAACCCGAGAGGCTCATGGGTACACATCTTGTGGAAATGAACCGCGAGCCGGGCCAGAACAATGTGGGCATGGTGGCATGGACCATGGACCTCTACACACCCGAGTTTCCTCATGGAAGGAAAATTCTGGTAGTTGCAAACGATGTCACGTTTAAAAACGGGTCTTTCGGCCCGATTGAGGATGCGTTTTTCGAGGCGGTCACCGAACTTGCTTGCACCAAGAAATTGCCGCTCATCTACCTGGCAGCGAACTCGGGGGCCCGAATTGGTGCCGCTGAGGAGGTTAGGTCTTGCTTTAGAATTGGGTGGTCCGATGAATCGAACCCTGATTCCGGGTTCCAGTATCTGTACCTAACTCCTGAAGATTACAACCGAATCAAATCGTCGGTAATTGCACATGAAATTTGTCTCGAGAGTGGTGAAACGAGATGGGTTATTGATACAATTGTGGGAAAAGAAGACGGATTAGGGGTTGAGAATTTAAGTGGTAGCGGGGCCATTGCTGGTGCGTTTTCGAAAGCATATAAAGAAACTTTTACATTAACGTATGTGACGGGAAGAACCGTTGGGATAGGAGCTTATTTGGCCCGTTTGGGAATGCGGTGCATACAACGCGTTGACCAACCAATAATCTTGACCGGGTTTTCGGCTCTAAACAAGCTTTTGGGCCGAGAGGTTTACAGCTCACAAATGCAACTCGGTGGGCCGAAGATCATGGGGACAAACGGTGTTGTTCATTTAACGGTTTCCGACGATCTTGAAGGCGTTTTGGCAATCTTGAATTGGTTAAGCTTTGTTCCACCATATGTTGGTGGCCCGCTTCCTGTTTTGGCGCCGGTGGACCCGGTAGACCGGCCTGTAAACTACCAGCCCGAAAACTCATGTGATCCTCGTGCGGCTATTTGCGGGACAGTGGACGGGAATGGGACATGGTTGGGAGGGATTTTCGATAGAGACAGTTTTGTCGAGACGTTAGAGGGGTGGGCGAGGACGGTTGTAACGGGCCGGGCCAAACTCGGTGGGATCCCAGTCGGGGTTATTGCCGTCGAGACGCAAACGGTGATGCAAATCATACCCGCGGATCCCGGGCAGCTCGACTCACACGAACGTGTGGTCCCCCAAGCTGGACAGGTGTGGTTCCCGGATTCCGCTAGTAAAACGGCACAAGCGTTAATGGATTTTAACCGAGAAGAGCTCCCGCTATTCATCATGGCCAACTGGCGAGGGTTTTCTGCCGGTCAACGGGATCTTTTTGAAGGCATTTTACAAGCGGGATCGACAATTGTTGAGAATCTTAGAACGTATAAACAGCCAGTTTTTGTTTACATCCCGAAAACCGGCGAGCTTCGTGGCGGTGCATGGGTGGTAGTTGATAGCCGAATCAACTCAGACCATATTGAAATGTATGCGGAAACAACCGCAAAAGGAAACGTTCTTGAACCCGAAGGTATGATCGAAATCAAATTCCGAAACAAAGATTTGTTAGAATGTATGAACCGACTGGACCCACAAATTCGAAACCTCAAACAAAAACTACAACAAGCGAAATACGATCAAACGATCACCGACCAGATAAAAGCTCATGAGAAGCAGCTTTTACCAATTTACACTCAGATCGCCACCAAGTTTGCCGAGCTTCACGACACAGCTTTCCGAATGGCTGAAAAAGGCGTGGTGAAAAAGGTGGTTGACTGGAACATTTCTCGGGTTTTCTTCTACAAAAGGCTCCGTCGTCGGCTCGCTGAGGCTTCGTTAATCAGTACCACATGTGATGCCGCTGGTGACAAGCTTTCCTACAATGCTGCTTACAATATGATCAAGAAATGGTTTTTAGACACGAAAACGGAACAACTTTGGCTTGATGATGACGCATTTTTCACATGGAAAGATGACCCGTCGAATTACGCAGACAATTTAGCCGAGCTGCGTACACAGAAGGTATCGAATCAGTTATTAAAGATCGGTGGTTCACCATCTGATCTGGAAGCTTTACCACAGGGGCTCGCTGCACTTTTGCAAGAGGTAACTGTTTATTGAAACTTCACTACATCCCTTTCACCGTTTTAGAAGTCGAAAAAGACGATTGGGTTTTAACGTTGTTTTATTATGTTTCAGGTGGATCCGACGACCAAAAGTAAATTAGTTGAAGAACTGCGGCGGGTTATTGAGACTTCGCTGGCGAAATGAGAAGCCATTCGGGCCGTGTACACTATTTAAGATTATTTACATATTGAGAATATTGATTTTCCTTCATAAATTTGTAAATACATATCACATTTCCAATAATATATTAAACGAGAATTGTATTGATTGAATAAAGATTACATACTATAGGCTTTATATATAGAGCAGGATATTACAATTTAATGCCTTATACAATATACAATGAAGTATATAGAATACGACTAACTTAAATAATAGAGTCTTAACATTCCTTCACAAGTTGAGGGTGCGAAACGACCTACAACTTAGACCGCAAAAGTAGAACTGTGAAGATAATGGCTTAGTGAACACATAAGCAATTTGATCACTCATAGATATGAATTTAACATTTAGATTACCTTGATCCACCTCTTTACGAACAAAGTGAAAATCTACTTCAACATGTTTCTTACTAGCACGAGACGCTGGATTAGCTGAAAGATAAGTAGCTCTCATATTATCACACCAAAGAGTAGATGATTTTGTAATAACACTAAGAAGCACCGGTAGCCATGACGGTCAGGGATATAGCCAAGGAAAACATATAGTGCAGAGCGGAAGTTAATTTTGTGATGGTTACGGTTAAAGATATGGTGGAAGGGATTTATTTAATGAAATCCGAGATGGCAAGCATAACCAAATCTTTGTCCTTCATTGGCTCCCCGATGTTAGCAAGGGATGTGGCGAGCACGACTCATGTAATCAACAGGTTTTTCATCACTCTTCATAGAGATGAGTCTTCAAAGTGTACTCATGCGAGGCAGTTTGTGGAGCATAGGCACGTTCTAGAGCAAGCCAAACACCCTTGGAAGTAGTTCCTTGAACATGCTGAAAAGAGGCTTCGTAAACAGTTGAGATAATAAGCATGCGGATCTGGGCATCGTTGGCAATCCAACGAGCAAAGTTGGGGTTATCGGCTACAGCAGGATCAACGGAAACTTTGGTGTTGGGCAAGGAATAGCTCCATCAACATATCCAAATAGGCAATTAGAAACAAGAAACGGCACGACCATAGCCTTCCAGTATCCGTAGTTGGTGTGGGGAGGGTGAAGGCAAACTTGTGAGAATTGTGATTGGTTTTCCCTCGAGTAGTAAAGAGAGCAAGATTGGCCATAGTGATCGGTTTCGATAGGATGGCAGTGTTCGAACTGCAGAAAGAGACCAGAAGTTATTCTTGGCGGAAATAAGGTAGCCGGAAAAATTATGTGTGGCAGTAGTGTAGGGGTTGAAAGTGGCCTGAGGCTATTAAACGTGAATTGTATTGATTGAATAACGATTACATACTAAAGGCTCAATATATAGAGCAGAAAATTACAGTTTAATCGCTATACAATGAACTATATAAAATATGATTCTAGCTTAAATAATATAGTCAATATCCAAAGGTTGAAACATATATTTATTCATTGTACTCCTTTCTCTTGTTGTCTGATATCTATGTTTTCGACTCGAATCTTTGTGAATTTGTGATCCTTTTAAGTAACACACGATTCTTTATTAGGTTCTCAACCGGTTTCTTGTACTTCACAGTTTACACTTTCCGGATTAACTCAGACCTCGTGATTGAGCTTTGGTGAACATGTAAGTACTGCGTCTGCAACGGTGAGAAAAATCTTGTTTTCACCAATTAAGTCGGGGAATCTCGATGCATATAGCTTGTCTAGCACTTGTTGACCCGGGTTCGCAAGAACAAGCTGTCAAACCAAAGTACTGTTATTAGCGCTATGTGATTATTCGGTCCCTGAGTGCGTCATTAGGTTGCATGTCACAAAATAACGACGCACTCAGTGACACCTTCAGTAATTTTAAAATGTGATATGAAATTATTTGACTCGTTTTAAATGAGTCAATCTGAGTTATGTTTGATCTCCAATGGGTCAAAACGCATAACAGTTTTACTTACCTGTACATCTCTCTTTTGGAGGCTCCGGTATAACTCTTCGAAGGCATGGATTCCACTGGTGTCGATATCAGTAATCGCTGCAGTTAGGCAACAAGATAAACGCGTGTAAAACAACTTATCTGCATATTGCATTCCAAAAACACAAGTACAGGAAATGGAGCTTCTTACGTGACAATTCAACTATCAAGACTTGAATCCTTGGTTGATAACTTGCTTTTAGATTTTCTTCTTCCTCCGTTAGCCATCGTAATATCCTGCAATAAAGCCCCAGGTTTATAGAGCTGAAACCAACTACTAGATCAAAATATTGTTCAAAAATCATCTAGCATTCGAACCTTTCTTTGATGTAATTTGAGTTCGAGAAATATATAGCAGAATCAACTCTAACAATTAGAACACCCGGAATTTTATTCGCTTCTGGATACTGTCCGATGTTCCGATAAACACTGGTCATCGGAATCTTTCCGAGAATCACAGTTCGTGGCCGTGTAACTTGTAGAAGAATCTTAGCAAAAGATATCGCGACCTGATTCAACATTATAAAAAAAGATTAAAAAACTCAAAAGCGAGCTGCAAGCAATGTTTTAATAACTGGACCAGTCGTCGAACCGGCTGCATTACCAGTTCACTGGTTAGACTGGATTAAAAAACCGGATACCGTCATTAATAATTTAAAAATATAGTCTAAAGTAATAAATAGATCAATTTAATGATTTATTTGAAAGTAAAGTGGGCCGGTTAAAACGAAAGCGGTTCAAATGAAAGCAGTCCAAATACACACAGTCGAACGGTCCAGTTCTGAAAACATTGGCTAAAACAAACGAAACTAGATCAAGATAGTTTAATCCTTACAGCAATCAGAAGACCAGTTTCAACAGATTTGAAAACAACACCAAGAAACGCCCCCAAACACGCTACAAAATCGAACTTGTCAATCTTCCAGATCAAAATCGCAGCATCTATGTCGATCAGCCCAATGACAGCGGATATAATAATCGAAGACAGGATTGCATTTGGTGTGTACTTAAAAAGAGGTGTTAAAAATTTGACCGTTAGTAATACTACAATCGACATCACAATGTTTGAAACCGCGGTCTGGCATCCGGCCATATAGTTCACTGCTGATCGAGAGAACGACCCTGTTGCAACGTAGCATGATGTCATTGAGCCGACGACATTCATGGTTCCTAATGCAACCATTTCTTTGTTTCCGTCTACTTGATAATCTTTCATTGAAGCAAATGTTCTTCCGATTGCAACGGCTTCCTGGCAGATTAAAGAGCAAAAGATTAGATGTCATGTGATGATCAAACATTATATGGTTGTTAAACAGGCTAGAAGCTAACTGTTAGCGCGATCATGCCCGCCTCGATGCCTATTCGAAATCCTTTAAGTAGATTGTCACCAGAAAAATAGATTTTGTCAAGTGAAGGAGGGTTAATTCTTTTATCAATCTTTCCCACCTGCCAAAAAATTAGGGGAGTTAGTGTAAGCATTATGCAATGATCATAATGAAAGATTGAAAACGCTGTTTGTTTGTTTGACTTTGAAAGTCAACGCTGTGTTTGGCAAGTTTACATTTTTATATATATTTTCACATTTGTAAAAGTTTTTTGCTCTATGTATTGACCTTTTCTGTTAATTTTTTTCTGTAATTAGTAGCTTTTTAAGACTAATTATCTTCACACAATTAAGAAAATGAAATCCAGTAGTGTGACCATGAAAGTCAAACATGTGTTTGGAAATTTACATTTTTTTATAAATACTTTCACAATTTTAAAAGTTTTTTGGTGTACGTATGACCATTTTTGGATAGACTTAGTGGTTTTTATAAAGACTAACTATCTTCACACAATTCAGAAAATGAAATCTAATAGTTTGACCATGAAAGTCAAACCTGTGTCTGGTAAATTTATATTTTTTATATATACTTCCAAATTTTTTTCAAAAGTTTTTTCCCTATATATAAACCCTTTTTTGTACCTTTTTTTTTTGTAAGAGTCAGTGGTTTTCCCTTGTAAATTAACATCTTGACACAGTTGTGAAAATGAAATCAAGTAGTTTGACCATGAAAACCAAAAAAATGTTCTTACAATTGCAACACCTTCATGGTCGGCATGGGTGATGTACACGAAAAAGGTCGATAAGATAACGGAGATCAAAGGTGCGATAGCAGGAACCCAAAAGAGTTTCTTGTTCTTCTTTCCCTGTTTCAAAGATAGATTTAGAGTTTTAAGATCTGTAACTTTGAAAGAAAGTAGGGATGTGCATTTCTGACACCGTACGATAACACGACACGAACCTAACACGAAATTCGTGAGTTTAGGTTTAGTGTAAACGGGTTTCGGTCAATCCATGACCGCATTTAGCTAAACATGCCGTGTTTGTGTCAATCTGTCAGGTTCGTAGGTTGACTTGTTCAACACATATAATAGTTTTAGTTTTTTCAAATGTGTCTTACATAATAAATTAATTTATCTGGTTATTTATCGTCAAAATTCAAAATTTTAAAAATAAACTATCATAGTTTAAACACACAAAAAAGAAGGTAAATACAGAATTTAAAGTATTAACATGAAAAAACTTAAATATTCATTTTTGGTGTTTAACGGGTCCTGTTTGTGTCAACCCGCAAATACCCAAGTTATGTTTAGCTTCATTTGTGTGACACGATTCTCGGGTTCATGTCGTGTTCGGGCTTTTTTAAACTTCTCGAGTTCGTGTTGGGTCCAACCCACCAACCCGTGAACATGACCCGTTTAACAGCCAAAAAAAAAACGTAAAAACTATGTGCAAAAACATGCTTCAGAACATATACACAACTAGCAAGTATTATGTCTTACAATGTACTTAGCGACGAGTAAGAAAGCCAAGAAACTTGTTCCGATAACAATTGTCTGCCAGTTCCACTACAAAATGCAAGTTTTTTTTATTAGTATAACCACTTGCACAGTAAACAAAATGTATTGCTGTAAACTCAACCAAACATAAAATAGAAGAACTCACCCCATGATGAGCGGATTTAAAAATCGATTTCATCACCGAAATAACATCGGTCTCCTTCGTGAAATGTTTCGAGCTGATTCCAAGAAAGCCCTTGAGTTGTTGAAGCGCAATGGTGATCGCAGCTCCGCCCATAAAACCGACAACAGCCGCGTGCGATAGAAAGTCTATTAAGAACCCTAATCTGATCCATTAAACCATTGTTAGTAAATAGATTATGCTCGTTTAGAACACAATAACCAGTTTTGTTTAATCTAATAGATTAATAATTATAAATATATTTATTATATATTTTGTTCATATCACGGACCAGCAATTGCTAAAACAGTTGAATTTTGTCACTAAATTATTGCAACTGACTTTTGGTCGCAGAAATCTTTGTTGTCGATCCAACTTGCGACCTACTTTAGCGACCGAAAAGACTATCTTATTATTTGCAACTGTTTTTTTTATTGTTACAAAACTTAAGACGGATTTTGAGCATCCACAATGGTAAGTTCCCCGAACCTCCACAAGCCTCGATCTCAGCATGCCACATCAGTTTTTAAAACCTCATTCAAAACCCCCATTTTTTTAAGTCACAAAAATTTTTGTTCCCAATCCAAATTGCGACAGAAATGACTACCACTTTTAGCGACAAAAAAACCAGTCTATCTTTACAACTGATTTAAAACTGTTTTCAGTCGCTAACTTTGCAATCTTTTTACTGGTCGCAATTTTTGGTTCATAATGCCCGGTTTCAAAGAAGTCTTAACACTAAAACTGAGTACTTGTGAATTCAAAATTTGAAATATTCAGATAATATAATCATGATTACATATAAGAAAATATTTTTTCAGTTACCTGAGAACTCCAAGAGTAGCTTGAGTGATCCCAGCAAAAAACGTAGCTGTAAATATAAGCCTAAGATACTCATCTGGTTCAGAATCTGGATTAAATTCTCTTCGAACAAGCGTTCCAAGTAACAAAGAAACCACGGCCACTGGCCCGATGGCTATATCTCGTGAACTACCCATAAACGCATAGATTAGAGGCGGTACAAAACTCGAGTCTGCAAAAGACACAAAATTGTCAAATTCATTATTGGTCATAACTAGGGAATCCAACTCATATACTTTCTTAAAAATCACATATTTTTATATATTAAAAATCAAAAAACTTCTATGACCGTGAGGTCAGTAGATCCTCTTGACCCCCTTGGTTCCGCCCCTGGATTTGAACTGTAAAAAACTAAAGACTCACATGCAAAACCATATAATGCGTACAATTTGATCGTCTGAGTGTGGTTTCGCGTGTTATTATTAGTCCTAACAAGACTGAACTACAATAGATGAAGGAAACACTTACACAATCCATATTGTGGCTTCAAGTTTGCCAGTTTTGAATAACCAATATCCTGAAAATGGAATGATAGTTTAAAAGTGTTTAGAATAACTATATTATGTTACTTAAAGTGATATTAGAAACATGAAAGTTAATCTTTTCCCATACTCTACCAATATAGCTTGCTATGGTGAGATTTTACTGAGGACGTTTGTTTGTTTACCTGTGGAATACAAAGACTAGCAATGGTGAGTCCAGCAATAAGATCACCTCTAAACTTTGTGATATTATAGCTTCTTCCCCATTCAAGAATTGGGAAAATCGCTTGCGCGCTAAGGATGATCTTTCTTGACCTTGGTTGATCTTTGAAGGACCGTAACGGATCATCTGGGAAAAACGTTTCTTTCACCGTGGTTTTGAATTCTTTACAAAGATCTGGTTTTGGAGGGACACCAATCTTGTGAATGTAAGGCCCATTCGGAGTTTGACCGTCCGAAAAAGTCAAACTTTTCGGGTTCATGTCAAGATCTTTGTCATCTTGATCAGGCATCACGACTGTTTTATGACAATAAAAATATGAACATGTAGCGCGTTCAAGAAAAACAAAGTATGAAGATGATGATAACAAGTGAAGAAACTTCAAGATTATATAAGTTTGAGTAACAAGGCTAAAAGTCAAACATTTGGATCTCAATAATGTAAGTCTACTCTTTTGTTTTAGGCAAGAAACACAAAAATCAAAAGGTGATTGATCCAAACATTTGACTAACTAGCATTCATATAAACTAGTTCATTGTCACATTTATTGACAAAATGCAGCATTCACATAGTAGACACTAGAGTTTTTAACGAAATCATCGTTATCAAGCATCCTTATCAAAATTAAAGTGTCGGCGTTGCGCATGTGTAGAAGTTTTTGGTTTTGTTCTCTTTTGACATTCATGTTAATGATCTTGAATTCATTAACACCCATGAAAAACTAGTAAACTGTTTCAAGCTTACCAAATATGACTTGTTCAACCAAAATAAGTAAAACATGAACAATATTCATTTGTTTCATTAACTAAAAACAAACGATACGTACAGAAAAGTCAATTACAACTGTTATTGTTCTATTCTATGTAAACCTAAATATAAACAATAAATAACTTAGCGATTTGTACAAGGATTGTACAATGAGAACGCAAAGTTGTGTTATATATTTTGGAAAAAAGAACAATATTGACTCATGCAAACCATACTAAATGTATAATTTCAAGTTATAGTGTATTTTATCACTACAAATCAGCGTGATATTGTTTAGTGTGTTTTGATAAAATATATATATATATGATGTTACAAAATTTGAAACTATATAAATGAAGTTATAAAAGTTTAGAATAAATTAGTCAAATATTGGAATCCAAAAAGTATATTTTAATTTAATCCTTTTTCATCAAGTTAATATATAATAATCTTAGAGAAAATGGTATTTTGTTACTATGTGCTTTGGATTTTATATCTGATCCGGCAAGTTAAAATGATTGGAAACATTGTGATCCAAACGTAATGTTGAGATAAAACAAACCCAATCAATCTAATGTGGTTTATTGTCAGCAATGTTATATTTAATTAAAAACAAATAAAATTATAATACACATCACTACAAATTAGGAAATGTGGTATACACCATTATTTGAGACTGTAACTTCAGAAATCAAGAAAAATAAGGGTTTTGAGGTGCAAAGCCCCTAGTGAGGGTCGCATTCATCCAGAATAATATAGTCGTTAGTGTTGACTTGGTCATCAACGGTAACTAGATAGTCATTAGTGTTATGTAGCCAATCATCATAAGTATCCAACTGGACATTAGAGTTATACTACTCATGTGACCAAAACACTGGCGGCAATTATAAACACCAACGGTAAAGCACCTACTAACATGTGCTGATCCCCTACCTATAAAAGGGAAGTGTTTTGTTTGTTTTAAAGACAAGAACATACTAATTTTGATTTTGTTGGATTGTTTTGACTAAATATTCATATTCAACATTGCTATTAATGTATGATCCAAAGAGTTACACTTTGGACAATGAACAAAAATAAACATTTGAGGAGTTAAATATTCTAACACGAAAATATTCATCTCTCTGCTTTCTTTGTGCCGCCCTCTTGGGGGCCGCCAACGCTACTCACTTTCATTGCCCGCTTTCACCTCGATATCCTATGTTTTGTTGCATGGTTGGATACATACTAACTATTACGTTAATTGCTTTATCAACATTTAAAGCATCCAAAATTAATTGGATTGATGTTATTTGATATCATATATTCCTTATGATATCCAAGACCAACATGGTATTCATTAAAAGTTAGAATACGGCTCACCATCCTTAATAGGCTTGTCATACCCTCTCTCATGGCATTCAATAACAAAAATTGTACCCATTAAATCCTGTAGATAACAAAGTTATTGATATGGTCTGAATAGGATGATATATTAGCAATCCTTAAGATATAGAAATAGAGACCCTCGACACAAATTTCAAACTATAGGTAAACAACTAGACCTAAAATTTAATTCTGTGTTCTATGAAATAAGAATATGAATTTAGAACTTGTGATTTTGTTTTGTTAAAACTTGAATTTTAGGTGTTAATGAAACGACTACCGAAAAGAAAGTCATCAACGTTTGAGTTCTCATATTTAATTGTCATATGTTATTATGTTCCCCGACTCAACCTAGCTGAAAATATCTAATGTTTGGTTATGCAAAATCTGACCATCGTAAAAAGATGAATTTGTAGGAAAAAAATCTTGGACCCGTCAATATGAATACGTTTACCTTATGTTATTCAAATGGAAGTTGTAATTTGTTGAATTTATGCCGTTTTTAGTGTGTTAGCTTACAATCTTAATGAGAATTTATATGGTTATTTACTTAATAAAGATGAAATAAGTCAATAACCAAAGTCCTTAAGTTTGACGTTACCTAGATTCCTCCATCATACACATATATATTTCTTGTATGTACACCGTTCGTAGTGGTTGCATATCTCCATATGGCTTAAGAATAAAAAAGGGTCGCACACAACTCAAAAGAGTAAACGTATACATTTGACTGGATTCGTTATTTCATCATAATGAAAAATACTTTAATCATTAGAACAGCACAAAATTATAAAAATATATGATTTGCCGTTTGCACATCAAAGGGCAAATAAGTCATTTTGGCATGGCCTTTTGCACTTAATAGTGTTTAAAAAGTTTACAAAAAGAACGATATAAAAATCTCGAACTTTTAATTCTTCTATTATAAATAAACATCTGTAATAAAATATAGAAAACCAACACGATTAACATGTACTAGTTATATATATTTTTCAATATAAAAGAAAACACTTTCAAAATAGTTGAATTTAATCAAACACTTCCATTTCTTTTATTTGGACAAAAGGAATTAATATTATTAAATAAAAACCGTAATTCATATGTTTAACCACTTTGAGTCTATTTGTTGTTTTATTAAATAAATAAAAATAGATAAAGATATCATTAGTTTAAGTTTACAAGTATAAACACAACTTATAAATAATTAATTATCAGTCAAAACTAGCTAATAAAGTAGACATTTATCGTTAGTTTATTAGTGTTACAAACTTACAATCAAATAATAATAATAATAAATCATCAAAAAAGTCTATAAAACAAACCATTAAAATGGTCAGTAAAGAGTATAATATATTACCTTTCACAGAAATCTGACCCGAATTCCGTCCAGGTTCATGACATCCGCTTTTCTCCAATTTGACGATTTTCAGCGACGAATTAAACACTTTAGCGACGAATTAAACACAAGCTACGAGATTTGTGATGAAAAAAGATGCAATGTTTAAACGAGAAACTGCTGAGGTTAATTTAAGGGGTTTTGGGATCGATAAGAAATTGCGTGGAAGCAAGAGAATTGGGCCCATTGAATTAGAAAATTTCAAATATGTGGGGATGGATGTTAGCGACGATTATTGATTTATGGGTCAATGGCTGAAGTCGATGGAAGGGACAACGATTGGAGTTGAGATCACGCGTGGTACCCTTGGTTATTCGGGACAAGCAGTTCAGTCCTGCTTATTGACGGAGGTCACTGGTTTCGTCATATTTATTATTATTGTCTTATTAGATGTGTAAGTATTTTCCGAGCAGTAAATATTCCGAGTGAGTGTCGAGCGAAGTTAGAGCGATTTGAACAATCGTATCGCCTGATTTAAATTAGCTGAGAGGGATAGTGACAATGTTGGGTCTTAAGTTTATACGTCTTTAAAAACCGACGGATTTCATGGCATTATTTTTTCTTATGAATAAGAATGTTGTGGACGATGAGGCGGCGAGCGTATTGCACGAACAATGACGTTGAGAGTAGGAGACGATCGACTTAGGGTAACGACATAAACATTGAGGCGATAAGCAAACTGTCGTTTATTGGTTTTGGGTTTAACTTTTTAGATTTGATATTATTTTTTTATTGACATGATTGGGCTTGTATGTATAGATATAGTTGTAAATTTGTATATAGTGTATCAAAATTAAATAGAATGGTATATATAAAACTATAAAATTAATTTATATTTATGTATATATGTATGTGTGTATATATATATATAGGTGAGTGTATATATATGTGTATATGCATGTTTATATATGTATGTGTATATGTGTATATATACTAATTAAAAATAATAATTCGAGCCAAATCGAGCAGACCTTTGCTAATGCTTGTTTCGTTTACAAATCGAACCGAGCAGAGAGGCTCGTTTACAAGCGAGCGTCAAATCAGAAGAGCCTTTTCCGAGTAATTTCCAAATGAACGTCGAGCGGTTTGAATGGCCCTACGTACACTTTCCATCGGTTGAGATCACTCCTAAGGATTACAAGAGTAGTCAATAAATGCACGATTCAACCTAATTGAGTAGATGCGATTTTTAAATATTTGGTTTTTGAGGTAAGGCTTCAATGTTCGAAAATATATGTTATTTTTTAAACCTTTGGAAATTTTGGTTCTAATTTGAAATTATATAAAAGTATTAATAGTACCTTTGGTTTATGATTTTGTTTTTTAAAGAAATTGAAATTTATATGAATTGGAGTGCATGAAATTTATCAAAAGCTAGGATTAATGAATATGAAATTAGGATGCATTTTAGGTGACAAAACAATCTTAAAGGTATTTCGTACCTTTATCGCTGTCACCATCTACTGGTTGTCGCTACCAACACCCACACACACCAGTGCCACCACTGTCGCCCTCACCTCTGCTGCCAATGTACACCTGCATCACCACCGCTGGTTGTCGTCACAACCACCACCGCTTGCACCACCATTATTGCTGTTGTAGTTGAGGTGATAACAAATAGGGCGGTGTTGGGCGTTGTCGGTGACGACAGTGAAGGTAGCGATGTCGGATAGGTGATGGCAATGGGTAGGCGATGATCGGAGCTTATAATTTTTTGTTGAAATGCTTCATAAATGTTGAATTCCTTTACATTATAAAAATTGAGTTACCATTTCAATTCAGTTGTCAACAAAACAAAAAGATATAAATGTTGAAATTCAAAGTCCATCAAAATAGATTTGAGATTTAGACCCAATTTTATTATATTTTGTGAATTAAACGCACGCTAAGAGTGTTAATAAGTTAAAACGTGCATCGTTTTTGAGATTTCTACGTTAAAGTGTTAAAACGTCCATTGTATTTGAGATCTATACGTTAAAAGCTTAATCAAAACGGTGATTAAATGAAAATCAATGGTCGTTGTGTGAGAAGGGGGACCGAATAGGCACATGGGGATGGGAAGGTTGCCGGTGGCTTCCAAATATGACTTCTTCTGTGGGTACAAACCTATACATTATATATAGTCATACGACGACTTGCATTAAATATTATTTCAATTTGAAATAAAATTTTAAAACTTCAAAAAATTGCCATGTATTTTACTATTGAACTTATGACCTTAATGTGAAAGGGATCTACTAGTACGGATTATAACTTATCATTGATGTTAAGCCAAAGCTACTTGCAATTTTCCATCTTTATGAATAAATTATTCGATTCATTTCATTTGTATGTTGTTTTCTTTTGTATTTCTTGAATGTAAGTGTGGGGTACCTTTAGGAAATTTAAGACAAAAGGTAGAAGAAAAAAATGATATGATTTACGAAAATAGAGGGAAGTTGATTGTTTTGGAATCAATTGGACTAGAAAAATGAATTATAGCTTAAAGTTACAAGGTTAAAGTAACAATGTTTGTTAAAACAAAATTTATTTAAGAAATCTAATGTCTGAAATTAATATTTGAATTTTCCTATCACAAAGGTGGGGAGCTATGCATGTTGATTTTTGCTAAGTCGTCGTCAAAAGTGGAATAAGACTTTCTAACAAACACTTTTTGTGGTTAATTTTGTTCTATCTTAGGTGTATAATTAGGAGTGATTAACGGCTCAGGTATGGCTAATTTCAGTCCCATATCTAGTTGTAAAGTCTTGTCTCATACTCCGGTTATTATATGTCAGGTAACAGATATACCTACGGCTACAGATATCAGATATACGTATTGGGATTTATATTTACTTTCATTTGTAAATTTATGTTTCTGAAAATTATAACAACCGTTCCTAGTAATCCCACAAATAGTAAAAAAAACTATTGCTAGGGTCTGGAGATGGTGGGATGCAAACAAACTTGACCTCCATCTCAAAGATAGAGAGACTGCGTTCAAAGAGACCACCTGCTCTAAACAAACAACAGACACATAGACGCAACAAAAGATGGAAATACAAGCGTAACAATAATCAGATATATTATCAGAAAACACTAAATAGATATAAAACAAGAAATCCATATAATCGAAAAACACCAAATAGGCATAAAAAACAAGCCCATCTGATTTAGGCCTACCTAAAGTATAAAAGAAAACTAAGCTTAAGACAAAGCTATGACACAACCGTACCGTCCCTTAAAATTCCTTAACCTTAATCCTACGTCTCCACGTACTCCTATCCTGGACCATGTCCTTAGAGATGTGCAAGTCTATCAAATCATGCCTAATACGCCAGTACCAAGTTAACTTGGGCCTACCTCTACTTCTCTTTCCTTCCACTGTAAAGGTTTCAACTGCTCTAACGGACTCCGTTAAATTCCTCCTCTTCACATGCCCAAATCATCTCAATCTCCCATCCCTTATCTTGTCTGATATACTAGCTACTCCTAACCTTTTCCTCAAAACCTCATTTCTTATCCGGCCTAACCTTGTGTGGCCGCACATCCACCTTAGCATCCTCATCTTTGCTACCCCCATCTTGAGCGCTTATGTTTTGTTAATGGCCCGACAATTTGTCACGTACATCATAGCAGGTCTAACTGCAACCCTATAAAACTTCCTCTTTAATTTTGTAGGGAACCTACTGTCGCACAAAATCTCAGTGGCTGCTTGCCACCTACACCAACCTGCTTGGATGTGATGAGTGTAACATCCGTCAAAAAACGGATTTACCAAACCCGCTCCGTTTATTAACCGAACAATCAGTTAAAAATTTCGTTGCTTAATTAATGCCCAAATTAATTTTAAACGATACATAATTAATAAGTATATTGGAATATATAATTTATTTTTGAAAAACTGTTAAAAATTGTGGTTTAAAATAAAAGATTGCTGCCGGGTTTCGAACCCGGGTCAGCGAGGAATTCAGCAAAGTCTTATCGCACACACACTCAACCACTGCGCCACTAATCTTTCTTGTTTATTATTAGAGACAATTAATACATATCATAAATCTTAATTTCAAAACTGACGCGCCCAAATCCGTTGACGCCGGAAAATCCGACGATTTCGTTAAACGGCGTCGGTTACCTTTGACTCAACGTAAACATTAACTAATACATCGGTTATAACCGACGACTGAACCCGCGACACAAGTTATAACCGCCGGAAAATCTTTAACCGATGAATCAAGACGGAAAACGGGCCAAATACGTCGATGTTCTGCCCTATAAATACCCCTTCTAACCTCTGTTAACTTTTTCGCTCACAATCACCCCCTTTCCCGACGTAATTACATTCGCCGGAAATCTTCTGCAACTCGCCGGAAAACCGAACCTTTCACCTCTGTGCCTTACTCTAAACACTGAACACTCAGAACTCATACCGAAGCCACCCACATTCATCTCAAGCTCGTTGAAGACCCTCTGCCGCAAGACACACGTCGCCGGAATCATTTGCTGTCACCGGAGTTCTGCCGGAGAAACAGAGGAGTCCAGTTCGGTATACCTTACGCTTAATCTTTCATTCTTTTTATTTATCTCACCTGTAATTAATCATAACACACTAAAGAACATGATTAAAATCGTTGAACCAGTCAGTCACCGTTTCTGGTTAAGATTAACGAAGAAGACGAAGTTTCCATAGTATATAAGTTTAATTTAAATCAAGATATAACTCGGGTTAGACACACAGTCCAGCGGTGGACTGTGTGCACATTAAACACGCTTACGTCTCGAGTTCGATACATGTCCCACGCATACTCGCCTTAATAAAAATGTTCCTTTTTTCTTACTGAACCTGATTCATTTCATATAGTTGTTAAGTATAATAAAAACCGGAATGATAACCAAGATAGACACACAGTCCAGTGGTGGACTGTGTGAACGTTTAATCACAGGTCACGAGTTCGAGTCCGGACTACCGCACCGGTTCGGACAATTATCAAACTTTTTATATAAGGCAGAAACGAAATAAGGTAGTTTGTATATAAGTATAATAAAAATCAGTTTATTTAACAAGTTAGACAGTGGACTGTGTGTTAACCTAAACCACAGGTCCCGGGTTCGAGACCTGTGGAGAGCACCGGTTCGACGCATTAAATCGTTTTTAAAAATAAATGATTTTCAGTTTAATTCAATTAGTATATAAATATAATTAAAAACAGAAATATTTCGGGTTTGACACGTAGCTCAGTTGGTAGAGCTGCGTGCACGCGAACGGGAGGGCTCGGGTTCGAGCCTCACCCGGCGCAAACAATTTCACCGCCTGACCGGTCAACAAGTCAACAAGTCAACGGTCAACGGTCGCAAAAAGTCAACTTTTTTTTAATATTTTTATTTATTTATTTTATTTAAAAATCAATTAAAAATACTTAAAAATAACATTTTTAAGGTTAGAAAATAGCCTTAAACTCACAAAAATATATCCAATCATTCTACTAAAATTGATTAATAAAATCTCATTATTTACCAAACCATTATGTTATTATCTAGGTTAGTTTCACTCGTGATTAAAACCAACTTCGTGCGCATTCAACATCATCAACCGAACGCACCCAATGTGAGTGAATCTTACAACTCCCCTTTTTAATTACACGTTTTGGGGTGTGTCATGTGTCACAAAATTAACTCGTTTATTTAAACTTGTGCCATACCATATTGTGATCTAAACTTAGATTGTATACATTGTTTGTAGTTATGTATTTCACATTGTCAATTTATATGCAATTCATTCATTAGGCCCATCAGTTCCTCGTGGGAGACGAGTCGAGCAACGCGTGCCTCAAAACAAATCCATAATTGTTCGTGTGTGTATTATTTAGTTTATATTGTTTGTAGTTATGTATTTCATATTGTCAAGTATATGCAAATCATTCATTAGGCCCATCAGTTCCTCGTGAGAGACGAGTTGAGCAACTCGTGCCTCAAAACGATCCATTATTGTTCATGTGTGCATTATTTAATATTAATTGATTGGTGAATAAGTTTACATCTATTTTTACTCATGTGTGGTTGTGCACTTTATTTTACAATCAATTAAATAAACTTGTTCAAATGTTTTTCAGAGGATTCACTCGCCAACTTTTTGTTGATCCAAAAACCATTTTTACACATGATACAGGTGAACAGGATGAAGGAAGGAAAACATAGGAAATGCCTTAGAAGAAAAAAATGAAGCCTAGATTGATGTTTAGGACATGATGTAATTATGATTGTAAATTCCCCATCAAATTGTATTAATGAATATGAAACGTTATAATGAATGTCATGAGCTTTGATGATAACCCAATCATGCCCCGATCACCTTTTCTGCTGCGGGTCGGGGTGTGACAGATTGGTATCAGAGCCATGACTATAGGGATATAGGATAGGTTATTAGACCCTTAGAGACTATACTATAGTTTGCCTAAATTTTAATTGTTTAGGTGGTTACATACAAACTTATGATATTTATTTGTTTCATATTTGTTTATACTTACAGTCAAACATACATACTTACATACACATTCATCATACATATTTCAATGTTCATATATTCAAATCATCTTCATACTTTTGTTATTCAAAGATTTTGTTGCAATTTTCAAATCTCATCAAAGTAAGTTCTGCGACGGGCATATAGTAACTGGAAGGGTACAAGTATCGGTAGTCAGAAGGTCCTGTCTAGGTTGGCATTCGTATAAATCCAATATAACGGACCAGTTTGCCTACCTGGGGACTAACGATGAGAGTACGAAGGACCTATAAGGCCAAAGCATGCCACACCAAACGTCGTTCGAACTAACCCACTTTGAGGTGTCACCGTGTCTACACCTGGACACATTCCGAATATCATACGTTATATACATATTTCTCGATTTTCTCCGGGTTTTAGTGTACGTAACCAGGCTAACACATGCGAACCATATGAAAAACCCGGTATTCATGGGGGCCCACATGATTACGAAGGTGAAGTATGGCAGCATATAGGGCCTAATGACGAGCAAAGCCCAAGACATCCTATGGATGTAGTAGATTTATTTTTCTATATTTATTTTATGAATGTTCATTCCTAGTGCGACCCATGATCTCAAAAACATCCAACTCATACTCATGATGCGTATTCCTTGTAGATGTCTTCTAACCTCGCCCGTAGGAAGATGAGAGCAGGAAAAGCCCGCGAGCGCATGGCTGCCCTAATCGCTCAACAAATGGCTGCCGTAATATCCAACATTGTAATCCAGGTCCAACAAGCACTTACCGCTAATCCTGTCAACCAAGAAGATCAAAATGTTATCAACCCTCCCCCAAATACCACTAAATGCACCTACAAGCATTTCAAATCATGCGACCCTCCAAAATACGAAGGGACTGAAGGTGTCACCGCTCTCCTCCATTGGTTTGAAGAAATGGAGAACACTTTTCTAAATTGCGATTGCCCCGATGATCGCAAAGTGCGATATGCTACCGGTCGTTTATATAGAATAGCACTTACTTGGTGGAATACAGAGAAGGCCAAACGAGGTGTTGAAGATGCTATGACTTTAACTTGGGATGAATTGAAGGAAATCATGACCAGACGATTTTGCCCAAGGAGCGAAATCAAGAAATTAGAAGATGAGTTTTATTCGTTGAAGCAAAAGGAAGGAGACCACACCACATACAACAAAAGATTCCTCGAGTTACATCAAATGGTTCCCAACTTGTTCACTCCCCTCTACCGTTTGATCGAGCACTACATTCGAGGTCTTCCGTCAAAGATTCAAGACTCTGTAATAAGTACCACGCCTGCAACTTTGGAAGCAGCAATGGAGCTAGCAACAGAGCTCACCGAGAACCGAATCCGGAACAAAGACTTCAAGGAGGAGAAGAAGAAGGATAAAACATCGACTGAAACTTCAAACTCCACCCAAACCGAATCCCCTTCTCAACCCACTTTTAAGAGAAACAGAGACGGGCAACTTTTCGCTACTACCCAACGTAATCAACCAGATTTACAAGCCATACCCATCCAAGCTATCCCAATCACTCAAGTGGCACCCAACTCAACTTACCCAAGTAAGAAACCATATCTTGGACCTCACCCTCGATGTAACACCTGTTTTTATCACCATCCCCTTACCTTACCTTGTCGACTAGGTGCAACCTGTGGACGCTATGGTCATTTGAGCAAGGTTTGCCGCACCCTTCAAAACCAAATCTCTTCCCCTACTCAAAACATGATCCAAACCTATCATCAACCTCAATACCCCATGTTCCCATATGTTCGAGCTTGTTTCAATTATGGCGACCCTACCCACTTTAGAAACACGTGCCCTCGAATGGTTAACATCATAAACGCTCAAGCTCAATCAAACCCAGTTAACCAAGTAAATCAAGAAAACCCAATCACTAGGCCACCAGCAAGAGGAAGAGTTTTCAACATCAACGCCAATCCCATCGAAGATAATGACGGCCCAAATGAAACCACCCAACTAGTCCTCTTCACCGAAAATCAAGATTCAACTCCAATCGTTTAGTTTTATGTTTTTCTTTATGTTTTAGAATCACATAGAACCAATCATAACTTAAGGATAAAGCCAATGAGAATTTGACAAGAATATGGTGGATACGCCGCTGGTACTTCCTATATATAAGTATTCTTGCCAAAGGATCAGAGGCATTATCTGGCGGTTATGAGAGGTTCCATGTATAAACTGTTTGAGTGATTATTGTTTATTATTTTCAGTACATGCAATACGATCGGCTCCTTTTGATTGAGCCTTGATCGCACAGACATTTTTCATTTTCAGTACATGCAATACGATCGGCTCCGTTTGATTGAGCCTTGATCACACAGACATTTTCATTTTCAGTACATGCAATACGATCTTGTGGTTGTTGTGTTTGTTGTAGAGTCACATAGAACTAATCATAACTTGCGGATAAAGTCAACGAAAATTTGACAAGAATATGGTGGATACACCGCTGGTACTTCCTATATATAAGTATTCTTGTCAAAGGATCGGAGGCATTATCAGGCGGTTATGAGAGGTTCCATGTATAAACTGTTTGTGTGATAATTGTTTAGAATAAATTTATTATTTTCAGTACATGCAATACGATCGGCTCCGTTTGATTGAGCCTTGATCGCACAGACATTTTTCATTTTCAGTACATGCAATACGATCGGCTCCGTTTGATTGAGCCTTGATCGCACAGACATTTTCATTTTCAGTACATGCAATACGATCTTTTGGTTGTGTGTTTGTTGTAGAGTCACATAGAACTAATCATAACTTGTGGATAAAGTCAATGAAAATTTGACAAGAATATGGTGGATACGCCGCTGGTACTTCCTATATATAAGTATTCTTGTCAAAGGATCGGAGGCATTATCAGGCGGTTATGAGAGGTTCCATGTAGGATTTAGTATGTTTTGGTTGAAGTTTGTTCATCATACATTTCAGTGTATTCAATTTCATCATTTATAGAAGTTGAGCTATGTCTCACTTCCACAATGACTAACCTCTCCATCATAACAAACGAGAGAGGTACTGTCATCATTCAAACATGTATACTTTCAGAATTTAGACTCAAGTTGTGGTTGTTGTGTTGTTTATGTTTTATAGTCACATAGGACTAATCATAATTCACTGATAAAACCAATGAAAATTTGACGAGAATATGGTGGATACGCCGCTAGTACTTCCTATATATAAGTATTCTTGTCAAAGGATCAGAGGCATTGTCAGGCGGTTATGAGAAGTTCTATGTAGGATTTAGTAGTTTCTTGGTAACTAATCATAACTTGCGGATAAAACCAACGAAAACTTGACAAGAATATGGTGGATACGCCGCTGGTACTTCCTATATATAAGTATTCTTGCCAAAGGATCAGAGGCATTATCAGGCGGTTATGAGAAGTTCCATGTAGGATTTAGTATTGTCTTGGTTGAAATTTGTGTTACATTCATATCATCTCGCCATTTAAAGAAATTGGATTGTGTTCTATTTCTACATAAACTAACCTCTCCATCATAACAAACGAGAGAGGAACTGTCACCATTCAAGCATATATGCTATCAGAATGTGGATTCAAATATTGGTTGTTGTGTTATTTATGTTCTAGAGTTACATCATAGGACCAATCATAACTTACTGATAAAACCAATGAAAAATTGACAAGAATATGGTGGATACGCCGCTGCCTATATATAAGTATTCTTGTCAAAGGATCAGAGGCATTGTCAGACGGTTATGAGAAGTTCTATGTAGGATTTAGTAATTTCTTGGTACATTAGTCGTTGTGTTTATTTATGTTCTAGAGTCATATCATAGAACCAATCATAACTTACTGATAAAACCAATGAAAATTTGACAAGAATATGGTGGATACGCCGCTGGTACTTCCTATATATAAGTATTCTTGTCAAAGGATCAGAGGTATTGTTATACGGTCATGAGAAGTTCCATGTAGGTTGTAGTATTAGAAGTTTTGCTTTAGGATATAACCATATCCTTCCAAACATATCAAAACTCTTACGCATGATATCATATTTAGCGAATCAACTCTGCTTATCAATATTTTAGCGTAGGTAACAAAAAGCGATTCCTGTAACAGGGTACTTAACCCTTACAAGGGACGTTACCGCCTCAAACAAAAACTTAAACCCTTACTTTTTCTAAGTATGTAACTGTCAAACTAAACACCATTCTTTTTAGACAAATATATCACTACTTAAATTTCGGGACGAAATTTCTAAAAACCAGGGGATACTGTAACATCCGTCAAAAAACGGATTTACCAAACCCGCTCCGTTTATTAACCGAACAATCAGTTAAAAATTTCGTTGCTTAATTAATGCCCAAATTAATTTTAAACGATACATAATTAATAAGTATATTGGAATATATAATTTATTTTTGAAAAACTGTTAAAAATTGTGGTTTAAAAATAAAAGATTGCTGCCGGGTTTCGAACCCGGGTCAGCCAGGAATTCAGCAAAGTCTTATCGCACACACACTCAACCACTGCGCCACTAATGTTTCTTGTTTATTATTAGAGACAATTAATACATATCATAAATCTTAATTTCAAAACTGACGCGCCAAAATCCGTTGACGCCGGAAAATCCGACGATTTCGTTAAACGGCGTTGGTTACCTTTGACTCAACGTAAACATTAACTAATACATCGGTTATAACCGACGACTGAACCCGCGACACAAGTTATAACCGCCGGAAAATCTTTAACCGATGAATCAAGACGGAAAACGGGCCAAATACGTCGATGTTCTGCCCTATAAATACCCCTTCTAACCTCTGTTAACTTTTTCGCTCACAATCACCCCCTTTCCCGACGTAATTACATTCGCCGGAAATCTTCTGCAACTCGCCGGAAAACCGAACCTTTCACCTCTGTGCCTTACTCTAAACACTGAACACTCAGAACTCATACCGAAGCCACCCACATTCATCTCAAGCTCGTTGAAGACCCTCTGCCGCAAGACACACGTCGCCGGAATCATTTGCTGTCACCGGAGTTCTGCCGGAGAAACAGAGGAGTCCAGTTCGGTATACCTTACGCTTAATCTTTCATTCTTTTTATTTATCTCACCTGTAATTAATCATAACACACTAAAGAACATGATTAAAATCGTTGAACCAGTCAGTCACCGTTTCTGGTTAAGATTAACGAAGAAGACGAAGTTTCCATAGTATATAAGTTTAATTTAAATCAAGATATAACTCGGGTTAGACACACAGTCCAGCGGTGGACTGTGTGCACATTAAACACGCTTACGTCTCGAGTTCGATACATGTCCCACGCATACTCGCCTTAATAAAAATGTTCCTTTTTTCTTAATGAACCGGATTCATTTCATATAGTTGTTAAGTATAATAAAAACCGGAATGATAACCAAGATAGACACACAGTCCAGTGGTGGACTGTGTGAACGTTTAATCACAGGTCACGAGTTCGAGTCCGGACTACCGCACCGGTCCGGACAATTATCAAACTTTTTATATAAGGCAGAAACGAAATAAGGTAGTTTGTATATAAGTATAATAAAAATCAGTTTATTTAACAAGTTAGACAGTGGACTGTGTGTTAACCTAAACCACAGGTCCCGGGTTCGAGACCTGTGGAGAGCACCGGTTCGACGCATTAAATCGTTTTTAAAAATAAATGATTTTCAGTTTAATTCAATTAGTATATAAATATAATTAAAAACAGAAATATTTCGGGTTTGACACGTAGCTCAGTTGGTAGAGCTGCGTGCACGCGAACGGGAGGGCTCGGGTTCGAGCCTCACCCGGCGCAAACAATTTCACCGCCTGACCGGTCAACAAGTCAACAAGTCAACGGTCAACGGTCGCAAAAAGTCAACTTTTTTTTAATATTTTTATTTATTTATTTTATTTAAAAATCAATTAAAAATACTTAAAAATAACATTTTTAAGGTTAGAAAATAGCCTTAAACTCACAAAAATATATCCAATCATTCTACTAAAATTGATTAATAAAATCCCATTATTTACCAAACCATTATGTTATTATCTAGGTTAGTTTCACTCGTGATTAAAACCAACTTCGTGCGCATTCAACATCATCAACCGAACGCACCCAATGTGGGTGAATCTTACAACTCCCCTTTTTAATTACACGTTTTGGGGTGTGTCATGTGTCACAAAATTAACTCGTTTATTTAAACTTGTGCCATACCATATTGTGATCTAAACTTAGATTGTATACATTGTTTGTAGTTATGTATTTCACATTGTCAATTTATATGCAATTCATTCATTAGGCCCATCAGTTCCTCGTGGGAGACGAGTCGAGTAACGCGTGCCTCAAAACAAATCCATTATTGTTCGTGTGTGTATTATTTAGTTTATATTGTTTGTAGTTATGTATTTCATATTGTCAAGTATATGCAAATCATTCATTAGGCCCATCAGTTCCTCGTGAGAGACGAGTTGAGCAACGCGTGCCTCAAAACGATCCATTATTGTTCATGTGTGCATTATTTAATATTAATTGATTGGTGAATAAGTTTACATCTATTTTTACTCATGTGTGGTTGTGCAGTTTATTTTACAATCAATTAAATAAACTTGTTCAAATGTTTTTCATAGGATTCACTCGCCAACTTTTTGTTGATCCAAAAACCATTTTTACACATGATACAGGTGAACAGGATGAAGGAAGGAAAACATAGGAAATGCCTTAGAAGAAAAAAATGAAGCCTAGATTTATGTTTAGGACATGATGTAATTATGATTGTAAATTCCCCATCAAATTGTATTAATGAATATGAAACGTTATAATAAATGTCATGAGCTTTGATGATAACCCAACCATGCCCCGATCACCTTTTCCGCTGCGGGTCGGGTGACAATGAGATACGTCACTATCTATCTCATGTTATACAATATATTAAAAGAATTCTGGATTTAAATAATCTCAACTTTCATCATTTGGCCGATAGCATTTCCATCTTACGAATTGTACCATGCCACTCTCAACTTTCAACATATTTTTATCTGGCACTTCCAAACTAATTGAACCCTAACCGAGTTAGTTGATGTCAGTTGCCACGTCACTAAAAAGTGCCACATCATCAAAAATACCACGTCAGATGCCACATCATTAAAAATAGGCCACGACGGATGCCACATCACTAAACAAAAAGCTAACTGGGTTTCGGTTTAGTTAGTCTGGAAGTGTCTGGGGAAAATAAGTTGAAAGTTCATAGTGGCGTGATACAATTTGTAAGGCGGAAGTGCTATCGGCCTAATGGTGAAAGTTGAGATTATTTAAATCCAATGACCCTATATTAAATTATGATAAACAACATACATATCATTACCAGTAAAATATTTAAAAATGTAAATATATTATAATAGTAATCTCAAAAATGTATTTTTTATATCTTTCATATAAATATAAATAATGTTATTAAAATACATATTTTAAAAGAAAAGTTTATTTTTCAAGTAATGAATAGAATAAAACGAAATATTACTAAACAATAGTTAAGGAAAATAAAGATAAATCTAAAGTTTTTGGTATACAAATTAGGTTATCGGACCGGTTATCATCTAATCGCATACCAGTCCTATATCCGCGAAATATTTTCTTTTCCAATCACGTACCCATCAAGTATCAAGTATACATGTGAGGCTCTAGTTTTTCTTTGCCCCATCCTTACCTATAATTCATCATCAAGCTCTCTAAATTGCAAATTTCTTGAAATTTTGAAAAGTTAAATATGATCTAGAACACTATATTAAAGACATAATGACATATATATCACTATACTTCAACCCTCTAAATTGCAAATTTCTTGACATTTTGAAAAGTTAAATATGATCAGAACACTATAGTAAAGAGATTTACATATAAACACTATGCTTCAACCACATATCATTAACAATCTTAAGATGGTTATAGTTAAAGTAGGGTCGACCACCAGCACAAAATGCAATCAAGCACCAAGAACTGAAGTTTTCATATGGTATTAACTTTTCTTTATATCACTAACAAGAGCTGCAACATCACCACTAGCACAAAATGCCCTTCCTTCATTTTGCATTCACATTTTGGTGTAAATGACAAGTTAATAAAAACTGAGGGGTTGTTTGACAACTTCTGAATGATTAAGTGCTAAATCAGTAAAAGGTATGAACTATTAAGTGTTGAACCCAGTAAGATGTCTGAATCATTAAGAGCTATTATAATGCTTAACCGTTTAGATGCAAATATCTGACCAATTTAGATTAGAGGTCTTAATCATTCAGACTCAGTATAATGCTTAACCATTCAGAGACAAATGTCTGAATCATTCAGACATCTGCTTGTGAAACAAACACTTTGAACCATTAAGTGCTGATTCAGTAAGAGGTTTGAACCACTAATAGCTCCATTAAAAGGTAAACAAACAGCCATGAATCTGCAAACATTATGAAAAACATTTATTATACTTCTAGCTTTACTGATAAAGGATTGTTTTCATTTATTCACAGAGACTAAAATAAAACAACCATAAGATATACCCAAATTCACAGATTTTTCAAATGAAACCAAAACAAGAAGAAGTAGGTTTGCTTTTGGGGGCTGTTTATCTAGATTAACCTTGCGCCGCCATTATTACCCCTAATTTACCTATTATTTCTCCCCAAATCGTGACAACATTGACCATCGATACAAGGTAGACGTCATCAATGGCGGCTTGCCTAGCTTGAAAAGCCCATTAGACCGGCCCTAAATAATTAGAGTCATGCTATAGATAAATTAGTTTAATTAATTTAAGGTGTTTATCGTTAAACTACAATGATTTTATGTGTATAGGATCAGCTAAATAATCATAGTTGGGGACTATTTTTATAACTGTATACAATTATACATACTACGGGGACGGATTATGTAACATATTCTATTTACTATGCACTGAAAAGGTAGTTGAAGAATGTTTAATCTTCTAACACCATTAAAATAGTTTTCTACACCCTATGACATGTTAAACTACAATTTATCTAGAATTGTTATAAAACTTGTGCTTGTTTATTTCCCACGTCACCATATTATTGTTGGGAAACTAACAATAAATGATTTAATAATTACATAAGAACACATTATTTTTTTCAAGAACGTGACAGCATGGCCATGTTATACAAGTTCTTCCGTTCAAAGGTGTGGTTAATCAAGCCCATAAATCTACAATACATGGAGAAGGAGCCTGTAAGTGGCCCAAATACTCTTATTTGATTTGTCGATTTTTTTTTCTTAGATAGTGAAATTGTAATTGTACATTTGATATTTAATAATGCATATTTATAAGACTTTTAGAGAATAACCAATAATTTTACCCCGCGTGTTACGTTGGTAGTTTGATTATCAGTAAAAAATACCAGACTCTCGGTATAGTAACAAAGTAAAACCACGGAGAAAAGAACGTTGAAACATCAATGTACGTATCGAAAAAAAACACTAAATGATGAAATATTATAAGCAAAAAAGAAAAATACCGGTTTTGATAATTCCAATACCGGTAACAATATTGTTTGGTTTGAGTCGGTTTTGTTGGTCACTTTAGCATTAAAATGCAAAATATCAAATGGAATAAAAGTAGATGGAGTAAATATATATATAGAAATTTTAAAAAATTTCTATATATATAGATGGAGCAAAGTTAAAGTAGAGCAAGTAAACATATTTATTAAAAAATTTAAAATAGAAAAACAATAGATAGGTAAATCAACAAAATTATAGGTTAAAGGAAAAAAATGTTTGTTGCCAATTACCTAAACAACATAGCATATACTATAGTATAGTACATTATAATATAGTATAATATAAGGGAAATATTCATTTGAGAAGAAAAATTAGTTGAAAAGAAAAAGAACAAATAGTACAATCGTAAAATATTAAATAGTTTTTCACTTATCTCATTTATTATTATTTTAACTTAAAAATAAATATGCACCGTTAACTTGTAAAGTTATCAATTATATTTCACTTCTACATGCATTCTGAATTCCAAAAACAAAAGTAACACATGTTATGTGAAAACATACATACGAACACAAAGTAACTAGATTTTTAAATTCAATAAGGTTGGGTCATGGTTAAAAGACTTAAACACTTCATAAAAAAACATATGGACTGGGCCATGGTTAAACGCTTAAACAGTAACTTAAAAACCTATGGTCTTATGGAGTCAGCAATGTTTAAAACATTCGGTTCGGTTCAGTTATTTGCGGTTATGAAACTAATAATAACCACAACTGAACCGCAACTTGCGGTTATAAAAAATATAAATAACTGACCTTCGGTTATTTCGGTTCGGTTACTTTGGTTCGGTTATTTTGGTTATGATTCGGTTAATTCGGGTTTATGCTCACCCCTACTAGGAGATCAATATTCCATTACCAAATTAGTTCATCTATCTCCAACATAGGGGAAGGGCCACAATCCTTTACTATCCTAACTCTACTTTTTCTGCGGTGTCACGTCACTTACTTTATTCACTACCCTAAATTATTCAATTTATTGACGACACTATCCTGAACTATCCTCATTCTGTAAAAAAATATAAATATATCTTTTTAAGTAAGTATATGTAAAACAATAGATAAAATAAAAGTTACATAATTAATATATAAATGGGACACACCATAAATTACAAATAAATTTAATAAATACTATAAAACATAAATAATATTCCGAGTCCGACTCCTCAAGGTAGGGTAGATTTAGAGACGCAATGTGTTCCACAAGATCATACCGCAGTCGGAAATGTATGTCTTCATTTTGCAACTCCACAAGGACGTTTTCATAAAAACTGGCTGGGCAGGGGGGATCTCTTATATGGACCAGTGATATTGCATTTCCATTGTCCTTCATGACTACGTTATACAATATCATGCACACGTAGACAATGGTCCTATTCTTATAGACAATTAATGCTCTTATTCTTATCTACGGTCATAGCCTGCAATGACCGATTATATCCCATTTCTCCTTTAGTACACCAAACGATCGTTCCACGTCCTTTCTTGCCTCCTCTTGCGCCTTCTTGAATTTTTTTTCCTTTCGACCGGTCGGATAGCGAAATGCTTTTACAAACGTTGACCAAGTAGGGTAGATCCCATCGATAAGATAATATCCACGTTGTATAAGTGTGCGTTTAATTGAAATGGACAATTCGGCATGGTTCCATTTCGTTGGGTGAGAAAAATTGAAGATTGTTGGAGAGTATTGATGTCGTTTAGTGATCTGGGTGGCAAAAAAAAAAAAAAAAAACCATGCCAAAACCACAAATCTTGTGACTCAATTACTTATAGTATGATCATAGGATATTGGTGATCACATCCCATAAATTGTCCTTGCAACTCTTTTGGACATGTTATCCAATTAAAATGTGTGCAATCAATGCTACTGATGGTACCTGGAAGGTAATGTCTTTCTTCGTGTGCTTAGAACAAGCATGCAATGTCGTGGCTTGTCCCTTTTCATAAAAACTTTTCGTCGTATAATATAATCACGATATTTAAAAAATATTGAAGACATTCACGCGACGTCTTCTCAGCCATACATAAATACTCATCGAAATCGCCTGGAAGAATAGCGCTTGCAAGTGTTTTAACGGCCGATATGCATTTTTGTATACCAGTAAAACTCTTGTTCATCTTCCTATCCATTCCCTCTTGAAACCATTCAGATTTTAATTCTATGTAGGCTACAATTTTTAAATATAAACATTTCGACATACGGAACCTTTGTCTGAATATACCTTTGTTGTATTTGGGCTCGTCGGGAAAATAATCTTGAAACAAAATATTCTATCCTTTTTCAGGATCGTGGCACCATTCTTTTTTAGATGTTGCCATGTATTCTATTTCGGCTTTCTCGGTAACATCCAAAAAATATTTGTAGGCGATTATTGTCTAAGAACAAAGGAACAAAGATATTGAGCGGTGTAATGAAAATCTCATAGGACATTGTGTAAAAAAATTTGGGAGAAAATGAGTGTAAATAGAGACGAGAGCATGAGAGTTGTGGTAGTATTTTTGTTAAAAATGGTGTGATGTGTGTGTGTATAAGTATTAAAAATCCATCAACATGGAGCTCGGGTTCTACAACAGTCAAACCATACCCGTCGGCCACAACCCTAAGGACCGACGGTGGTGTACCTGAGCGGGCACTGCCTACCTGCGTCCAAAACGACTTGTGGGCCAGGTACCCTTATCACCTTACATCATTGAGATTTAAATTCAATTTAGATTCCTTTCAAATTACAATTCCTTCCAAACGTTGATATTTCATAAACCAAACATCCCTAACGTTGATTATCCCTTTAGATCCATTAATTAACATTTCCTGGTGATCTTAACTGTCTGATCACACATGATAGTAACTGATTTTGATTTTTGTGATATGTTGTTTAAATAATGAATTCAACTAGAGATATTTAGTGATCCTGAATCCCCCCCCCCCCCCCCCCCCCACCACACACACAACAAAAAAAAAATATGGGGGTATGGGTATGGGTTTGGGTCCACTCTTGGATTTTAATTGTTGTCTTATAGCAAAGTGGGTTTGGAGATACAAATGAGAAGAGAGGTTTCGGGTTGCACCATGCGCTTAGATGCTTGGAGGCACTCCTAGTCAAAACTGAAAGGTCGGGTGTTTGGTGTAACATAATCAAAAGACTAGTGTTTGAGACCGATTCGAGATGGTCAATCTCCTAAACGATAAGGCGGACTAGAGATTGAAAGTCTCTCAAGAACAATAGATAAGAACAGGACTAATTTGATACCAATTTTCTTTCCCTTCATTAATCTCAAACTTGTTGCTTTAAGGGACAACACGTCATTGGGACTGGTCGAGACAGCCTTCTTCGGCTCAAGAACTAGATGAACTAAGAACCTTGGGGTTCTCAAAAATCGATGTAAATTGGTGTCCTTTGATTGGAAGTAATGGCGCAATTTCAGTTTTGTGTAATTACGTGTAATTGTAATTGGGTGGTTAGTTAGTTGTTTGGTCACTGTTTGCATTGTTTAAATAAAGTTGGCTTTACAAAAAAAAAAAAAAAAAACCTTGTTTAGCATTGATGTGCATTCCATTTCTTTACGTCACACAACACATTACAAGTAGCCTTACTATTTATTTAAGGCAATGACGTCTAAACTTTTAATGTTTCATCTTTTTCCTATTATGATAAATGAATGCTCCCGATCAATAACATGCATTGAATCTATGATTTTTTATACATCGACCTACCGGTTTTTAAAATCATTACGAAATAGTTTTTCAAATTACTTTATGCTGTTAAAAATTTAATTGACACATGTTACACAACGAAAAAGAATCCTTAAGATTCGATCTCAAGATCTTTAAGAATCACGGGTAAACTAATATACTACCATTAATAACCCTACTACAAAACTGGGTAGTTTCCTTTGCAAAAATACGTCGGAAATACGTAGGAAACACTTGTGTTAGACGTTTTCCTAACAAAAATGATTTTTTTTTGCGGAAAAAACCCTTATGGAAAAAAATATATAACTCATAACACAAACCAAAACTCCACGCCAATAATATTTTATACAAAAATAACGAGAAAACAAGAAGATGTCGAATGGAGAGAAATATAACAGAATCATCTTATTCATATTTATTCACCTCAAATAAAGATCATACATATTGTTATAATTCAAAGAATATGGATATCCATTAATAGGTATCTATTACCATATCCTGTTGTTTCATGTTGATAGTGATATGATATTCAAAAGAGTAATGGTATATATATCCATTAATTATATGAAGTCTTTGTAGACAGTGTTTGAGAAAGTTTAAGCAAGTCACACACTATAAAATATTTTGCCGATGAAGTCTCACCATAATAGTATAAAAATATAACATTATTATTTGAAAACAACCATCCATAATCCAATTATGTAGGAGTTGAGGGCACTAAGATAGAAAAAGGAAGCACTATCTAAAAAGTAAATATGAAAGAATATTCTTGAAGAGATCGAGTCCACACACTTGCCCACCACCCCATATGCTAACTATATATTGCTTTGGTGCACCTTTATTACGCGTTGACTTGTCACATTCATGTATTGCACAATGACATCATGTTATAACGGAAAATTTTATTTTAGTATATTTGGGTCCATAATTCCTTTAACAAAGTTAAATCATTAGAATGCGCACATAATATTTCTAATTTGATAACCATTGTTTTAAAAATTGTTATCTTTTAACCAATGCCTCAAATAACAAGCAAGGAGGTTTACATAAACCGGACAAAATTTCTAAAAAAATTACTCCGATTGTTATCCAGGGTTATTCGTGTTGTTGGGTTATTCATGTTGTTTTTTATTGATGCAGGGTAGATTAGGGATTTTAAGAAACTCACAAAGATTGCAAATGCAGTCACAACTCTTAGGTTTTTAATGGTGTTGAAGGTGGCTGTTTAAGTGTTTAATTAGAGCAACTTCATAATTGTAACCCCCGTTTGGACTAGGGCTATTCGTGTTGTTTGGCAAATTCCATTAATGATAAAAATATTTATATTTTCTAACACTTATATTGCCAATTACATTCCAAAACTTCATAACTCTGAAAATCCTACTGAGTATTTTATTCCCTCGAGCCCACTTCTATGTATTCCTTGATAAAAGACATATGCACGTCTGATTTTACTCGTGGGACGACTTTTTAAACAAGATATACAATCCCTAACAATATCTATATATCAAACAATATACATAACACATTCTTATACACATTCGGTGAGTTACATTCGATAGTTCACATTCAGTAGCATATTCAGTATTTCTCATATCACATTCGATTGCATATTTGGCAGTTCACACTCGATGGTTTGGTGGTCACCTTTTGGTCTGGTAGTTCGGTAGTCACTTTTCTATAACATCCGACGTAAATCGGTTAAGGACGCTATTCGCTTTGCTCCTGATGTGTTGCCCATCTAGGAACTCACTGCTCACACAATCATTTGCTCGCTAAGGCGATATGCATCTGATAAAAAAAGGGTTGCAACCCCTTTACAAGGAAGGCTTTGTTTCCCTCTCAACCGATATGTACATATGACACTTACAGGTTCAATGACCAATTGTCACCTTGCGGTGCAGTAGTTCAATAGTCACCTTGCGGTGATATCAATAATACAATAATACCATATATGTTATAACAATATCCAGTGTTATACAATAACGAATTTAGATTCCCGACTACGAGGTAGCGGAAACCCAAACATGTATATATAAGCTGTTTAGAGTACATTTTTTTAAGAAAGGCGATTTTCATTAAAAGAGCTTAAGCAAGGAGCTCAAGGGTTACAAAACAAAGGAAAGAAAAGAAAGCCAAAACACAGAGTATGACATATAGAGAACATATTACAGTGGAAAATCTGTAAACTTAAACCTCTCCATTTCTCCCACGATAGATCCGGCAGTCCAGCTCGAGATTTCACCCAAAGAAACGAGAGTGCCTTAATGTCACCGACCAGTTTCGATAGTTGTGGGGGTTTATGATTGAAAATGGCCTTGTTTGTCATACGCTAAATGCCCCAGCATGTTGCAGCTAGGACTATCCATATTGCCCTTTTTAGGTTACTATTTGTCTTATGAGAGGAGATGTACTGGTATAATTCCACCACGCTCAAAGTGTAACGGGGCATGGGGATTCTCAACCACATAAATATCACAGTCCAAAGTATGCTGGTCAACCTCACATGTAACTAAAAGGTGGTCGGTTGTGTCGAGCATGTGGTTGCATAAAACGTAGGAAGCAGAGGGGAATACAATTCGCCTAGTCATTAACGCTTCCTCGTTAGGGATTCTGTCAAGGACAACACGCCATAAGAAACGTTTACCTTTTTCAGGATCGAATGTATCCACTTCAGGACCTTTGTTTCCGGAATACTGTTGATGTGGTCCAATTCAGCTCTTAATAGGCGCACAATGAAAGCATTCTGTGATGTACCTGGCTTCCATAGCCAACGATCAGGTCCTGGGCCGAGCCTAGCAGATTGTATCAGGGTGGTGCAAGCAGCCCACTCCATGTGGTGATCTGTGCCGGATATCGGGTTCGAGCTGCCCTAGAACCATTTCACAACTCCATTCAGCAATCTATATCTCTGTTGTATCATACATCTTTTTCCAGACTTTTTTGCGAAAAGCTTAGGAAAAGATTCACGCAGTGCACTGTTGCCCACCCAGATGCCCAACTAGAAAAGTACCTTACCCCCACACCCAGCTTTGGTGACAACCTGTCTTTAATGTTCACAGTAGTATTCATGATGCCCTACCCATGTTAATGATTGATTTCCATACTCCACCGTATGTACTTTTCAAGGAGATACTTGACTTACATTTTGTACCACTATGAATTGCCGTGATTACCCTTGCCCAAAGCATCGAGTGCTCATTTTTGTATCTAGCGCACCATTTGACCATAAGGGCTTTGTTTATAGAATCAAGGCTACCAATTCCTAACCCACCCTCATCTTTTGGAGCAACCACTTTGAACCAAGGAGCCCAACATATTTTGTTTTTTTTCCAGACATCCACCCCATAGGAATTTTCGCCGAATATGTTCCAACTGTTTGAGTATTTGTATCAGAGCGTTGAAAAGCTAGAAAAAGTATGTAGGGAGATTACCTAGAACCGCTTTGATGAGAGTTACCCTACCTCCGAATGATAAAGTTCGTGCCTTACATAAGGTGAGCTTGTTTTCAAATCTTTCGACCACTGATTTCCAATTTTTCACGAGCTCCATGTTTGCACCAACCGGTAGTCCAAGATAAGTGAAAGGTAACGAGCCCATTGTGCAGTGTAAAATTGACGCTATGTTTGCAATCTTGGTATTTTTACTCCTACCCCATAGAGTTGGCTTTTGTTGAAATTAACTTTGAGGCCGGATGATAAATGGAAGCATTTCAAGATTCTTGCAAGGTTATTAAAGTTTGACTCAGACCATTCACCTACGAACAGGACATCATCCGCATATAAAAGGTGTAGATCATCGGGTCGTCGTTTGGAGTCTTTATACCTTTGAAAATCCCCATCGCCAATGCACTAGTCGAGGCCACATGTAGGGCTTCCATGGAGATTATGAATAGTAACGGGGAAAGGGGGGTCTCCTTGTCGAACCCCTCTTTGAACATTGAATTCTACTGTAGGTGACCCGTTGACTAAAATGGATGTTCTGGTTGATGATAGGATCCCGGTGACCCATTTCCTCCAAAGTGCGGGAAAGCCCATTTGTGTAAGAACAGATTCTAGAAACACTCAGCTTAAAGAGTCGAAGGCCTTTTCAAAATCGACCTTGAAGAGGAGCATCTTCCTCTTACATTTCTTCCCCCATATTACAAGTTCATTGATTATAAGTGGCCCTTCCAAAATTCCCCTTCCTTTAATGTAGGCAGTTTGAGTGTCACTAACCAAGTCTCCAATAACTTTTTTCAACCGGTTTGCAAGTATTTTGGAGACCACTTTCGAGATGCACCCAATTAGACTAATGTGCGGAAAGTCCTTTATGTCCTGAGGATTAGCAGATTTGGGCACAAGTGTTATGAAGCTTGAATTACAGCATCGATTTAGCTTCTCATGCACATAAAAGTAGTCTAGGAGGATAGTGAAGTCGGTCTCAAAGATCTCCCAGTAGTGTTTGATGAAACCAAAAGTAAAACTGCCGGGGCCTGGTGCTTTGTCATTACCGCATTCCCAAACGGCTTCTTTGATCTCTTCTCTGGAGAATCTATTAACCAATGTTGAAGCTTGTAACGAAGAGAGTGTTTTGAAACCGTTGTTTGTAAATTTTGGTCTGTCAAAATCCTCCTCCATGAAGAGGCTTTCGAAGTATGACTTTATGTTTATCTTCAGCTATTCGGGTTGTGAGACCCAAACACCATCAAATAGCAATCCGTTTATCCTGTTGTTGTTTCTGGTGCCCTTTGACAATCCCATGAAAAAGGGTTGAATTTTCATCCCCATCTTCGATCCATTTCACTTTTGCACATTGCTTGAGATCTTCTAAGGTGTAGCCTTCAATTTCACCGATTTGTTTGACCCACAGGTCCCTGCTTTGGGCCTCCTCTTCTGATAAGGAAGCATTCTCAGCTTTAAGGTCGAGGGTCTCTAGCTTTCTTGCTAGGTCCAACAGTACCTCCCGATTCCTGGATCTAACCTTTACACACCACAGCTTTATAGACAGTTTAATGGCTTTCAATCGTGCAGCGAGTAGTTTGTCAAGTGGGCTGAATGGCACAATGGTTGTGTATGAGTCTTTGACAATTCTATCTAAATCCTCCTCTTTCAGCCATGAGTTGAAGAATAAAAAAGGAGGCATACCGAATTTATCCTCAGATTAGGTTAGTAATAACGGACGGTGATCAGAACGATACCTGGGTAGACCCGTGAGTTTCGCTGAGGGCCATCTGGACAGGAAGGATTTGCATACAAGTAGACCCATGAGAATATTTATCTCTATATATTGCCTATACAAACCCTAGCCGTCGCCACCAAGTTCAAATCCTAAACAGGGCGGCGTGCTGCCACCGCCACCTCCCTGTCCCACCTATGTTTTCTTTTTCGTTTCTTTTTTATTTTCTAGTTCTCATTGAATAAAGCTTCGCTATTGATTGAGGACTCAAGCCACTTATTCGTTTCGCCAACCACTCGAAACTCGAAACTGACACAATAAATTCCTTTTTGTTTGAAGTTACTGTCATTAGTATTCATTAACCACACAGTGTTTATTGTGCTTTGAATCTTGTTTGTGGTTATTGTGCTTTGAGTTTTGTTTGTTCCCTATCACATGCGTTCAACGAGACAAAAAAGGGCATTTTGTCTTTGTTGGTTTTAGTGTATTAGGTGTTATAGCCATCTAAACGATACATACACAAGAAATTGATTATGTTTGTGATCGTTTGACCCGCTCGTTGCCGCCACGCGTTCATCTCTTTTTGGTTTTATTTATTTTTGCCGACTTGGTCCGCAACTAATTGGACTACGGTCCATACTATATGTTGTTGCCGACTTCAGTCGTCGCTCATTGGGCTTCGGTCTTCCGCCACGTTGCGTGCAAGACTAAGGTCCGCGCTAGTTAGTTCAATTTCTACTCCGCAGCTACCGTGCTGACGCATTGAGCTGGATTACTAGATTTGTTTGAAGACGATGGATGACAAAATCAAAGCACAATATCGTTTTGTTGGCCAACATTTGGGTTTTCGAGTCGATTGAAGCTAGCATGTTTATTTTAATTATTATCATTATTATCATTGTTTTTTATGGTTTTTTTCTTTGTTTTGTTTTCCAGTCTTAGTGTCCGATTCTCTACCACTCCGTCTGCAAGGGGAACATTGGAACATATGGTATTTAGGGTTTCAGTAACGAGCCTACCGGCCTCATTTTTCTCTATATATTGTAACCCTTATTTGAATGAAAGGCAATTCACTCTTTTTACCATTTAAACTTCACAAAAAATTATCAGTATCTCTATATATTGTAACCCTTTATTCAATTTATCCACCGAACTTCACAGAAAAATTACCTACTGTGCCGCATTCATTGCACCGAGGGATCAGCGGATTAGCTAGTTATTGGTGAAGGTCCTCAAATTTGTAGTGATGCGATTAAAGTATGTACTTGGATATTCTTTCACTATAGGATCACATTTTTTTTGTTAACCCTAACAATCTCGAAACGAAACTTTTCACTGGATCATTTTTTTACAACCAATGCTTTAAAATTTATACGGAGACACTGTTAATAATTAGAACGTTGACTTGGTTGGATCTAGTTCTTCGTATAAAGTTGTATAACTAGAACATTGTCTTGATCATAAGTCTCCGCATTCTTTTATTTTACAGCTGAAAGTGGATCAGATAAAGGAACTTAGTCTAGAAAGATGGTTTGATACCAGAATTGTTGGAAGTGAGACAGGAGGCAGATAAGATGATCGATTGGAGTGCATTTTAGTGGATGCAAGAATATAATGGAAGGGTGGCAATCTGTTTTAGGTGGACGTGTGACTACATAATGGTTTTTTTTTTCTGAATAACACTGTTATATAGTTCTCCATACATTGAAAGATTGCAAACGTGGGTTTCTTTTTTCTGCACACTGTTAAATTTAAAATTGTAATTACAATTTTTATATATAAGAGAATATACTATCCAGTTATTTTTAATTATATTATATTATAATTTATATAACATAAGAGTTATCATCTTTGTGTGTGTATATATATATATATATACATATATAATAAATAAAATTCAAAGAAATAATAGGCTCGTTTGGTGTGCGAGCGTGCATGAGTATGATACGTGAAGCTCAATTTGCGCTCATTTATTTAACAATCTTATTCTTATGCTCGAACTCATTAAAAACGTGTCAATTCAAGTTTTTAGGAAGCCGATCTGGATTAGCTACGAGCGAATCAGCTCCACTCGTTTACACTTAACTACAAACCGACCAATGGTGACCCAGAAACTTTTTTTCCGGGAGTTTGGAGATTTTTGAGGGTAGTTATCTATCATCAGCGACGTTTTTTAGTCTGGTATAGGTCGGGTTGGGTCTCTCATTTAAACCCAAATCAAGTAATTAACCAACAAATATCAAGCTAACATTATAACAAATGTAACAACCCTAGTCCGAGGGGTGGTAGTTAGTAAGGCCACATGTTAAAGAGTCGTTTAACTTACTGGCTCTTTCGTTTGGCTCATATTATAATAAAATTGCTTGTCTTCTCCCTGAATTATTCATTGAAATTTAATTGATTATTAGGTTAGTTGCTTATTTGAGTTAATTGGATATTGGACTTATCTATGTAGTGATGACCTTAAATTTCTAAAATGGTTATTGGGTTTGTAAGAATTAATAGGATAATGAGTGTTTGTCCATTAAATACTTAGTTTATAACTCTTTTATATGTTCATACTTTATGTTTATAAAATTTTACAATCTTAAATTTATTTTCTTTGGGCCAATGTCAAATTTCATAAGATACGGTGCCAAATTTATTGGGGGTTGGTCAAGATTAGATCCCATATACACTAAAAAAAAGTTCACAGGGGTTAGCGACCCATCTTAATAATGTAAGTATGCCATGGAAGTGACAACGATCATTGATATAACGCTCTACCAATTTATCAAAGGCAATTGGCCTGGTGGTGCCAAGGTGTTGGAAATAGTTGTATCTTCCCCAAATGATAAGGGATTTAACTCTCGTAATAATAAAATTTGTAGTTTAGAAGTAGGGTTTCTATGTGTAATTGAACCAACTTATCTTTGACTAATTAAACTTCTCTGGCTCCTTTGACCGCCCGTCCTCTAATTTATGATTCCACTTGATGTCAAGCTCTAATGCCTTAGGAGGCACTAATCAACACTTGCAGGTACACTACTAGAAAATTCAACATCTCTTACACCATTTTTTTAAAGGAAATGTGTCACAAAACACAATTTCTGACAAATTTGCTACAAAATACATATGTAGCTAAACCCCTCGTAGGAAACAGGTTTCTTACGCATTTGCATTTTTTCTATCCATTTTTGATAGATAATGGGTGTCGGAAATTGCTTCGCGTTTTCTACAACTTTCTTAATTATCATTTATATTAATAATAAATATTTTTGATAATTTTTTATTAGGGACACATTTCCGACAAATAAAAAATAAAAAATAGAAACCTAGTTTTTTTTTGTGACAGATTTCCTACGGAAAAATATAAAAATCATGCATTTGTTTGTGACACAATTCCAACAAACACAAAAAAATCTATAAATTTCTTACACATTCCGACAAAAAAAAAGAAATAAACTCTGTTATTTTGTGACATATTTCTGACGAAGTAATCTTTTTAAACAAAAATAAAATCTAAATTTTCCTGCTAAAATTTAAAAAAAAATCTATAGTAACTTAGAAAATGTATTTTACAATGTTGCCTCAAATACAGTAACAAAATTTTAGAAATTAAACAGTACAAAGCAAGTTCTGATATGTTTAAACTACAAAACTAATGCCTAATACAAGTGCAGCCAGATTTATGGCAGTGTTGTCTGGTTATTGTCTTGCCATCATGGACTGTAAAGTCAGCTAGTGTATCAAAGCCTTTGATGGTCTCCACTGATTCCAGATTGTATGATATATTTGACACATCAAGCCATCAACATTATGTAATAAATGCATCAATAGAGCACAAACTTCGGTTAATTGATTTATACATTATACTTTAGTTTAAGCAGGAACTTGTTATCAGGTTGCCATTAGTTCCAACTAAGAAACAAACTATATGATAGGACCCGTAGAGTGGGTTAAACTCCAATATATATATATATATATATATATATATATATATGAACAAAACTAAGCTTCATTAATTAGTTTAGATGTTGGTGGTTGATGTAAGGCTGGTGATGGAGGTAGTAGGATGTTCGCTGGTGGTAGCAGTGCTGGAAACGATATGATGCTGGAGACGCTGTAGATTTTGGCGGTGGGAGTTATTTATGACGAAGAAGACAAGGAAGTGAGTGAGGTGACGCAGTGGTGGAGCTTGAACGAAAGCTCGACGGGCCCCAGACACTTAAAATTCAAAATTGGTGCGGGCGGGCTTTTAGAAGGCTCAATCTATTCACACATCCCTGCTGCCTATTTTGACACCCCTGGGTCCTAGACGGGTCGTCTAGGGCTAGACGCCCTGTATAGCACTGAGTTTGAGGAGTCAGAAAGTACCTGGCAGGGCCCATAAATTTTAGCGTCTAGACGGAGCGTCTAGACCTAGACGACCCGTCTAGGGACTTGAGTTTATTTTGGTTGGAAAATGGGTGTTTTGGTGGGGAGATTGAAAAAATTGTGTTTTTGTGAGCTAAATTGGTTGTTGTTGGAGGTTGTTTTTTTAGATGTAATTTTAGGTTTTTTTTTGTTTGTTGTACAAAAAGTGAGTTATGTTTTTCAATCATTTATATATTTAATTGTTTTTACATTATATTTTAAAAAAAAATATAATACTAAAATTTAATATTGTTTTCAACATTTTAAGATGAATGCAACAAGTGTATGTTGTTTCCGTATTACATTTCAATGTCGATTTAACACAAACAATCATCAAGTAATCGAATAACTGAAAACAAAGTTAAATATAACATATATAACATAAATTTGTACAACCATAAAAATATTTATCTGTACAAGTGAAAACTAAATACAAAATGTCTATGCATACGAGTCGGCATCGGAATCGGGATCTGGCTGCTGCGGCTGCTGCTGCTGATGCGGTGCTCGAGGTGGTGGGAGCGGTATGCCAGGTAACCCGTCTATCCTGCGCCTCCCGAACCAGCCAGCCAACGAGACCCGTAAGCCTGTCGACGTCGGCTCGTAAGCGCGTGTATGCCGCACCCCCTGGGCATGACCTAGAATGACGTGCTGCGGAAACTGAGGCGCCACATCAGGTGGTGGCGGCGGTGGCGGTGCCGGCCCGTCAATCTCAACCGGAGGGTCCTGGACTGCCGCTGCCTCTCTACCGGCGGATGGACTGGAGCGAAGTGATCTGGCAGCGGCTCCGGAATCCATGGCTCACCTTCGCGGCTTTTAAACAGCTCGCAGAGCATGGCGAACCTCTTCACCAGCCTCATCCCGCGCAAGGTCTGAAAACCCATCCGCGTGGACGATATGGCCGACTACAAGTGTGGGTCCGCCTCCGGCACAAGACCCAACGACCGGGCTATGATGGTGACGTACGCCCCGCCGTACAAAAACCCGCGCTCCTGCCGGTGGTGGGCGGAGGCGAAGTACTGGGCGAGACCGTGCGCAATCGCGCACGGCCTCCTGTACAAAAGGCAATAGAAAAAAAGTCGGTGCTCGTACACCACTCACGGCTTTGTCCGCGAGCGATAATAGACGTAGCAATCATCCGATGTTGATACCTGCACATTATGTTAGCGAAATACGTAAATTAATTCAAACAATTAATAATCAAACAATTAACGTAATAAACGTACGTACCTGTACAGCGGGTCGGCAACGTGAGAAATCCTCCCCTTCGCCCTGACATGCTCCCAAGTGTCAGGGCCTGCGACCACCTCCCAAAAGCCCAAAAGAGTGGCTTTATCCACCACCACAAGCCCCTTCGTATATACATCGGTGGCAATCTCCTCCTGCAGGTATATGCTGCTATGAACGGCAAACTTTGCAAGCGTCATCGAACGCCACACACCGGCCAGCCTAAATGAAACCTCCGGCGGAGGGGGAGGGCCCTGTGGCTGGGGAGGCGGCTGGTCGACCCGTGGAGGGTGGAACGTGAAGGTCAAACAGTCGGTGCCACGGGGAATCAACGGGAATGAAGAATCAAAGTCTGGGCGTCTCCCCGATTGCCTCGATAGCTTCCTAGTCGACCGCCGAGTGCGATCCGACCTGCATCCGGCGTAGCTTGCCGCAAAATCGGCGGCCTCGGTGTCGGGCGGGAACTCAAGGTATGGGTGACCGTGGAGCGGATCCACCTGCGCTGCCGGGGCCCGTCGCGGACCATGCGGATGTGGGTCCCCGTGTATCGGATCTCCAATCTCGTCCATAACTAATCTGCGATTGTATAATACAATTTAACACAAATAAAACAATAAATTATAAAAGAAAAAAAAATAATTTTCAAGGTCGTCTACTGGCCCGTCTTGTTCATTAAAAATTCCAAATGCATTACCATAATAGCGCATTTACCCCAAAATCTTTCAAATTCACAAAAAATCTACATTCTAAATACATAACACATTAAAGTTTATTGAACTATAGTTTGAAATACTCACCGGAGAAGCTTGATTTCGCAAAAATACGGTAGGATACGGCATGATATGTAAGTGTGTGTGGGTTTGAGTGTGTTTGTGTTTGTGTCGTCTATCTCTGATCGTCTAGGCGGTCAGACATATACGAGGCCAAGACGGGTCGTCTAGGCCTAGACGACCCGTATGGAATAAACGCTAAAGTACCATTTGTCACACCCCGACCCGCAGCGGAAAAGGTGATCGGGGCATGATTGGGTTATCATCAAAGCTCATGACATTTATTAAACGTTTCATATTCATTAATATAAATTAAATGGAAATTTACAATAATGTTACAACATGATCTAACTAACAATCTAACTTCTTTGTTCTCTTCTAAGGCATATCCTATGTTTTCCTTGCTTCAACCTGTTCACCTGTATCATGTGTAAAAAGGTTTTTGGATCAACATAATGTTGGCGAGTGAATCCTATGGAAAACATTTGAACAAATTATTTAAATTGATTATGAAATATGTGCACAACCAAACATGAGTAAAAATAGATGTAACTTAATCAACAATCATAAAATATTGAATGAAACACTCATGAATAATAATGGAACAATTAAAGGCACGCGATGCTCAACTCGTCTCTCACGAGGAACTGAGAGGCCTAATGAATGAATTGCATAACCATGATAATATAAATGACACAACTACAAACAATACAAACTCAATGATATACACATAAACAATAATGAATTTGATTTGTAGCACGCGTTGTTCAACTCGTCTTCCACGAGGAACTGATGGGCTTAATGTATGAGTTTCATATAATATGACAAATGGAAATAAGTAAATCACAACAATAAAAACAATCTAAGTTTAAGTCATGATGTGGTATGGCACGAGTTTAAATAAATAAATTGATTATTTTCATAACGCATGACACACCCCAAAACGTGTAATTTAAAAAGGGGAAGTTGTAAGATTCACTCACAGTGGGTGCGTTCGGTTGATGACGTTGAATGCACGCGAAGTGGTTTTAACCACGAGTGAGATTTAACCTAGATAAATCGCATTATGGTTTGGTAAGTAAACGGATTTTATTAAACTATTTTAGTAGGATTGTTGGGTGTATTTTTGTGAGTTTGAGGCTATTTTCTAACCTTAAAAATGTTATTTTTAAGTATTTATAATTGATTTTTAATTAAAATAATTAAATAAAAATAATAAAAAAATTTATTTTTTCTGACCGTTGACCTGACCGTTGACCGGTTCGATCATGTATACAAGTGCGCTGAGTGAGGCTCGAACCCGAGACCTCCCGTACGCGTGCACGCAGCTCTACCAACTGAGCTACGTGTCTAACCCGTTATATATCTGATTTTAATTATATATATATACTAATTAATTTAAACCGAAAATCATTTTATTTTAAAAACAGTTTTAAGCGAATCGGACATGCACTCCACAGGTCTCGAACCCGGGACCTGTGGTTTAATCTAACACACAGTCCACCGCTGGACTGTGTGTTCAACATGTTATATAATTCGATTTTTAGTATACTTAAATACAAATTAGTTATTTCTTTTTCTGCCTTATTTAAAAGAAGAGATAATTGTCCGAGTCGGTGCTGAAGACCGGACTCGAACTCGTGACCTGTGATATAAACAAACACACAGTCCACCGCTGGACTGTGTGTCTAACTTGGTTATTATTCGGTTATTAATACAGTTAACATATAACTGTGGCGACTCCGGTTCAGTTTAACAAAAAAAGATTTTTATTAAGGCAGCGTGTGTGAGACGGGAATCGAACTCGAGACCTTTGCATGTTTAACGTGCACACAGTCCACCGCTGGACTGTGTGTCTAACCCGAGTAAAATCCTGATTTATATTATACTTATATGATACAGAAGAACATCGTCTTCCTCGTCAAGTTAGAACCAGAAATCGGAAATCGACTGGTTCAAGATTTTTATCAGTTTATTAGTGTGTTTCAGTCCATTAAGGTAAGATAAAGGTGAAAAGATAAAGAAAATAAGCGAAAGAGGTATACCGACTGGACCCTCTGTTTTCCGGCAGAACTCCGGCGACAGCAATCAACTCCGGCGTCAGGTGTCTTGCAGCAGCAAGTCTCCGGAAAGCTTGGAAAAAGTATGGGTATCTCCGGTATAAGCTTCAGGGGCTCAGTAAGGCTCGGCAATGGGGAAACCGGTTTTCCGGCGACGAACAGAAAAGTTCCGGCGAGTGGAATTACGCCGAGAAAAGGTGTATTTTTGAGCGAAAAGGTTTGCAGACGGTTGTGGGTGAATTTATAAGGCAAATCGTCAATGCACTTGGTCTGATTTCCGACTGGATTCACTGATTTAAATTTCCCGGCGGTTATGGTTTGGTCGCGGACTTCAAACATCGGTTATAACCGATGTCTGGTTAAAGGTTTACGTTATAACGTAAATTATAGTTAAGACTCGCGAGATTTCCGGGATTCCGACGACTGAAATGTTTGGGCGCCGGTTTTGAATTCGTAAAGTCACTTTATCAATTAAATGATTTCAATAATTACCAAACAGAACAAGTGGCGCAGTGGTTTGTGTGTGTGAGATAAGTCGCTTTGCTGATTCGGTACAGACCCGGGTTCGAAACCCGGCAGATGTATAATATTTTTATTTTGCGATTTTTGACAGTTTTTCAAAAACTAATTATATATTCTTGTATAATAATTGATTACGGATCGTTTAAAAATATTTTGGGCATTTAATTCGCAACGAAATTTTTGACTGACTGTTCAGTTGATAAACGGAGCGGGTTTGGTAAATCCGTTTTTGACGGATGTTACAGTATCCCCTGCTTTTTAGAAATTTCGTCCCGAAATTTAAATTGTGATATATTTGACTAAAAGAATGATGATGTTTTGTTTGACAGTTGTATGCTCAGAAAAAAATGAGGGTTTAAGTTTTTGTTCGAGGCGGTAACGTTCCTTGTAAGGGTTAAGCACCCTATTCAGGAATCGCTTTTTGTTGCCTACTGTATAAGTATTGATAAGCAGAAATGATTTGCTAAAAATGATATCATGCATAAGAGTTTAGATACGTTTGGGAAAGTATGGTTATATCCTAAGGCAAAACTTCTAACACTACAACCTATATGGAACATAAATAAAACACAACAGCTGATATTTGAACATAGGTAAACACAACAGCTCATATTCGAACATGAATAAACACATCAGCAAATATTTGAACATGAATAAACACAACAGCAAATATTTGAATCCACATTCTGATAGCATATATGTTTGAATGATGGAAGTTCCTCTCTCGTTTGTTATGATGGAGAGGTTAGTTTATGTAGAAATGGAACACAATCCAATCTTTTTAAATAACATGATGATATAAATGTAACACAAATTCCAACCAAGGCAATACTAAATCCTACATGGAACTTCTCATAACCGCCTGATAATGCCTCTGATCCTTTGGCAAGAATACTTATATATAGGAAGTACCAGCGGCGTATCCACCATATTCTTGCCAAATTTTCATTAGTTTTATCCACAAGTTATGATTGGTTACCAAGAAACTAATAAATCCTACATAGAACTTCTCATAACCGTCCGATAATGCCTCTGATCCTTTGACAAGAATACTTATATATAGGAAGTACCAGCGGCGTATCCACCATATTCTTGTCAAATTTTCATTGGTTTTATCAGTGAATTATGATTAGTCCTATAACTCTACAACCAATACAACAAACATAAAATACTGAAATGAAATATATCTGTGCGATCAAGGCTCAATCGAACGGAGCCGATCGTATTGCATGTACTGAAAATGAAATGGATGTGCGCTCAAGGCTCAATCAAACGGAGCCGAACGTATTGAATGTACTGAAATTGAAATTGTGTGCTCAAGGCTCAATCGGGTGGAGCCGAGCGTATTGCATGTACTGAAAATGAATAACTTAACCACACAAACAGCCTATACATGGAACCTCTCATAACCGCCTGATAATGCCTCCGATCATTTGACAAGAATACTTATATATAGGAAGTACCAGCGGCGTATCCACCATATCCTTGTCAAATTTTCATTGACTTTATCCGCAAGTTATGGTTAGTTCGATGCGACTCTACTATAAACACCACAACCACAAGATACTGATAATGAAATTGTCTGTGCGCTCAAGGCTCAATCAAAAGGAGCCGAACGTATTGAATGAAATTGTATGTGCGCTCAAGGCTCAATCAAACGGAGCCGAACGTATTGAATGTACTGAAATTGAACAACTTAATCTAAACAACCATCACACAATCAGCCTATGCATGGAACCTCTCATAACCGCCTGATAATGCCTCCGATCATTTGACAAGAATACTTATATATAGGAAGTACCATCGGCGTATCCACCATATCCTTGTCAAATTTTCATTGACTTTATCCGCAAGTTATGGTTAGTTCGATGCGACTCTACTACAAACACCACAACCACAAGATACTGATAATGAAATTGTCTGTGCGCTCAAGGCTCAATCAAACGGAGCCGAACGTATTGCATGAACTGGAAATGTAAATTGAAATGTGCGCTCAAGGCTCAATCAAACGGAGCCGAACGTATTGCATGTATTGAAATGTAAAATGAAATAACCGATCAAGGCTCAAACAAACGGAGCCGATCGTGCGGGCACGCCAAGATCAACCACATAATAAAATGGGGATCCAACTCAACCTCGATGGATGGGGAGCCACGGCCTCGGCAAAAGCATATACTGAAAGCAATATATAATATATAATATCCAATAATTTCTCTAACAGTCTACACATGGAAAAACATCAAACTAAACGATAGGGGTTGAATCTGGATCTTCGGTGAAGAGGACTAGCTGAGTATCTTCGTTTGGGCCGTCATTATCTTCGACAGGATTGGCATTGATATTGAAGACTCTTCCTCTTGCTGGTGGCATAGTGTTTGGGTTTTCTTGGTTTACTTGGTTAACTGGGTTTGATTGGGCTTGAGTGTTGATAACATTAACCAATTGAGGGCATGTGTTTCTAAAGTGGGTAGGGTCGCCACAATTGAAACAAGCCCGAGCATATGGGAACATGGGGTATTGGGGTTGGTGATAAGTTTGGGCCATGTTTTAAGTAGGGGAAAAGGTTTGGTCTTGAAAGGTGCGACAAACATTGCTCAAATGACCATAGCGTCCACAAGTTGCACATAGACGACAAGGTAGGGTATGGGGATGGTGATAAAAACAGTTGTTGCATCGAGGGTGAGGTCCAAGATATGGTTTCTTATCTGGGTAAGCTGAGTTGGGTGCCACTTGGGTGATTGGGATAGCTCGGATGGGTATGGCGTGAAAAACTGGTTGATTTCGTTGAGTGGCAGCGAAAAGTCGCCCGACTCTTCTTCTCTTAGGATTGGGTTGAGAAGGGGATTCAGTTTGAGTGGAGTCGGAGGTTTAAGTCGATTCTTTATCCTTCTTCTTCTCCTCCTTGAAGTCTTTGTTTCGGATTCGGTTCTCGGTGAGCTCTGTTGCTAGCTCCATTGCTGCTTCCAAAGTTGCAGGCTTGGCACTTATTACAGGGTCTTGAATCTTTGACGGAAGACCACGAATGTAGTGCTCGATCAAACGGTAGAGGGGAGTGAACATGTTGGGAACCATTTGATGTAACTCGAGGAATCTTTTGTTGTAGGTGATGTGGTCTCCTTCCACTTGCTTTAATGAGTAAAATTCATCTTCTAACTTCTTGATTTCGCTCATTGGGCAAAATCGTCTGGTCATGATTTCCTTCAATTCGTTCCAAGTTAAGGACATAGCATCTTCCACACCTCGTTTGGCCTTCTCTGTGTTCCACCAAGTAAGTGCTATCCCATATAATCGACCGGTAGCATATCGTACTTTGCGATCGTCAGGGCAATCGCAATTTAGAAAAGTGTTCTCCATTTCTTCAAACCAATGGAGAAGAGCAGTGACGCCTTCAGTCCCTTTGTATTTCGGAGGGTCGCATGATTTGAAATGCTTGTAGGTGCATTTAGTGGTATTTGGGGGAGAGTTGAAAATGTTTTGGTTTGCTTGATTGACGGGATTATTGGTAAGTGCTTGTTGAACTTGGATTACAATATTGGGTATTACAGCAGCCATTTGTTGAGCGATTAAGGCAGCCATGCGTTCGCGGGCTTTTCTTGCTCTCGTCTTCCTACGGGCGAGGTTAGAAGACATCTACAAGGAATACATGACAAGAGTATGAGTTGGATGCTTTTGGGTTCATGGGTCGCATTAAGAATGAACATTCATAAAATAATTATAGATAAATAAATTACTACATCCATTGGATGTCTTGGGCTTTGCTCGCTGTTAGGCCCTTCATGCCGCCATACTTTACCTGTGTAATCATGTGGGCCCCCATGAATACCGGTTTTTCATATGGTTCGCACGGTTTCTGCCTGGTTGCGTACACAAAAACCCGGAGAAAATCGAGAAATATGTATACAACGTGTGATATTCGGAATGTGTCCAGGTGTAGACACGGTGACAACTCAAAGTAGGGTTAGTTCGAACGACGTTTGGTGTGGCATGCTTTGGCCTAATAGGTCCTTCGTACTCTCATCGTTGGTCCCCAGGTAGGCAAACTGGTCCGTTATATTGGATTTATACGAATGCCAGCCTAGACAGGACGTTCCGACTACCGGTACTTGTACCCTTCCAGTTACTACATGCCCGTCGCAGAACTTACTTTGATGAGATTTGAAAATTGCACAAAATCTTTGGATAATGAGAGTATGAAAATAAATTGAATACATGAACATCGATCTATGTATAATGAATATGTATATATGTATAATGAATATGTATATGAGCATGTATGTTTGACTGAAATGTAAACAAATATGAAACAAATAAATATCACAAGTTTGTATGTAACCACCTAATCAATTAAAATTTAGGCAGACTATAGTATAGGCTCTAAGGGTCTAATAACCTATCCTATATCCCTATAGTCATGGCTCTGATACCAATCTGTCACACCCCGACCCGCAGCGGAAAAGGTGATCGGGGCATGATTGGGTTATCATCAAAGCTCATGACATTTATTAAACGTTTCATATTCATTAATATAAATTAAATGGAAATTTACAATAATGTTACAACATGATCTAACTAACAATCTAACTTCTTTGTTCTCTTCTAAGGCATATCCTATGTTTTCCTTGCTTCAACCTGTTCACCTGTATCATGTGTAAAAAGGTTTTTGGATCAACATAATGTTGGCGAGTGAATCCTATGGAAAACATTTGAACAAATTATTTAAATTGATTATGAAATATGTGCACAACCAAACATGAGTAAAAATAGATGTAACTTAATCAACAATCATAAAATATTGAATGAAACACTCATGAATAATAATGGAACAATTAAAGGCACGCGATGCTCAACTCGTCTCTCACGAGGAACTGAGAGGCCTAATGAATGAATTGCATAACCATGATAATATGAATGACACAACTACAAACAATACAAACTCAATGATATACACATAAACAATAATGAATTTGATTTGTAGCACGCGTTGTTCAACTCGTCTTCCACGAGGAACTGATGGGCTTAATGTATGAGTTTCATATAATATGACAAATGGAAATAAGTAAATCACAACAATAAAAACAATCTAAGTTTAAGTCATGATGTGGTATGGCACGAGTTTAAATAAATAAATTGATTATTTTCATAACACATGACACACCCCAAAACGTGTAATTTAAAAAGGGGAAGTTGTAAGATTCACTCACAGTGGGTGCGTTCGGTTGATGACGTTGAATGCACGCGAAGTGGTTTTAACCACGAGTGAGATTTAACCTAGATAAATCGCATTATGGTTTGGTAAGTAAACGGATTTTATTAAACTATTTTAGTAGGATTGTTGGGTGTATTTTTGTGAGTTTGAGGCTATTTTCTAACCTTAAAAATGTTATTTTTAAGTATTTATAATTGATTTTTAATTAAAATAATTAAATAAAAATAATAAAAAAAATTTATTTTTTTCTGACCGTTGACCGTTGACCTGACCGTTGACCTGACCGTTGACCGGTTCGATCATGTATACAAGTGCGCTGAGTGAGGCTCGAACCCGAGACCTCCCGTACGCGTGCACGCAGCTCTACCAACTGAGCTACGTGTCTAACCCGTTATATATCTGATTTTAATTATATATATATACTAATTAATTTAAACCGAAAATCATTTTATTTTAAAAACAGTTTTAAGCGAATCGGACATGCACTCCACAGGTCTCGAACCCGGGACCTGTGGTTTAATCTAACACACAGTCCACCGCTGGACTGTGTGTTCAACATGTTATATAATTCGATTTTTATTATACTTAAATACAAATTAGTTATTTCTTTTTCTGCCTTATTTAAAAGAAGAGATAATTGTCCGAGTCGGTGCTGAAGACCGGACTCGAACTCGTGACCTGTGATATAAACAAACACACAGTCCACCGCTGGACTGTGTGTCTAACTTGGTTATTATTCGGTTATTAATATAGTTAACATATAACTGTGGCGACTCCGGTTCAGTTTAACAAAAAATGATTTTTATTAAGGCAGCGTGTGTGAGACGGGAATCGAACTCGAGACCTTTGCATGTTTAACGTGCACACAGTCCACCGCTGGACTGTGTGTCTAACCCGAGTAAAATCCTGATTTATATTATACTTATATGATACAGAAGAACATCGTCTTCCTCGTCAAGTTAGAACCAGAAATCGGAAATCGACTGGTTCAAGATTTTTATCAGTTTATTAGTGTGTTTCAGTCCATTAAGGTAAGATAAAGGTGAAAAGATAAAGAAAATAAGCGAAAGAGGTATACCGACTGGACCCTCTGTTTTCCGGCAGAACTCCGGCGACAGCAATCAACTCCGGCGTCAGGTGTCTTGCAGCAGCAAGTCTCCGGAAAGCTTGGAAAAAGTATGGGTATCTCCGGTATAAGCTTCAGGGGCTCAGTAAGGCTCGGCAATGGGGAAACCGGTTTTCCGGCGACGAACAGAAAAGTTCCGGCGAGTGGAATTACGCCGAGAAAAGGTGTATTTTTGAGCGAAAAGGTTTGCAGACGGTTGTGGGTGAATTTATAAGGCAAATCGTCAATGCACTTGGTCTGATTTCCGACTGGATTCACTGATTTAAATTTCCCGGCGGTTATGGTTTGGTCGCGGACTTCATACATCGGTTATAACCGATGTCTGGTTAAAGGTTTACGTTATAACGTAAATTGTAGTTAAGACTCGCGAGATTTCCGGGATTCCGACGACTGAAATGTTTGGGCGCCGGTTTTGAATTCTTAAAGTCACTTTATCAATTAAATGATTTCAATGATTACCAAAAAGAACAAGTGGCGCAGTGGTTTGTGTGTGTGAGATAAGTCGCTTTGCTGATTCGGTACAGACCCGGGTTCGAAACCCGGCAGATGTATAATATTTTTATTTTGCGATTTTTGACAGTTTTTCAAAAACTAATTATATATTCTTGTATAATAATTGATTACGGATCGTTTAAAAATATTTTGGGCATTTAATTCGCAACGAAATTTTTGACTGACTGTTCGGTTGATAAACGGAGCGGGTTTGGTAAATCCGTTTTTGACGGATGTTACACCATTTTACCCCTGACCTGCGCCCATCTAGTCCTAAGTCAGGGGCAAAACGGTAATTAACCAGTTGAGTGTTTTACAGCTCAGCATGGTTAATTACCATTTTGCCCCTGAATTAGGCCTAGACGGTCGGCAGTTCAGGGGTAAAATAGTAATTTTCATTTTAAATTTAAAATTCAAATTTTCTTAGGGATAAAGATCCCGCCGACACTTTACGGTGCGTCAAGGTCTAGACGACCCGTCTAGGCCTTGATAAATTTACCATTATGCCCCTGGGCATAGACGGCCAACAAACCGGGGGTAGAATGGTCTTCTTGCTAGGCCAAGACGGGGCGTCTAGGTCTAGACGACCCGTATATATACATTTAATTTTTTTTGGTATAACTAATAGTATTTTATTTTACTTAATCTGAACTTTGATTTATGCCGACATTCTACCAGTACACCAAAGGCACAACAAATAAACCATACAAAGTCTATCGAAAAACCGACAAACTCCGAGTATTGACAAACATACGGCAATTATACTCTACGAGCTCGCACATCCCACCATCGCCATCCCAGTATCGACATTTCGTTATCTGCCGGTGCTGACGGTTGGACGTGCGAGCTCGGAGAGTATAATTGCTGGTCAATGTCAATACCCAGAGTTTGTAGGTTTTTAGATGCGCTTTGTATGATTTTTTTAAACCGTACAAAGCCTATCTAAAAACCAACAAACTCCGGGTATTGACCAACAATTATACTCTCCGAGCTCTCCCGTCCCACCGTCGCCACCGGCAGTATCGACATTTGGTCGTCTGCCAGTGCCGACGGTGGGACGTGCGAGCTCGGAGAGTATAATTGCTGTTGTTTGTCAATACCCGGAGTTTGTTGGTTTTTAGATGGGCTTTGTATCTAAAAACCAACAAACTCCGGTATTGACAAACAGACAATAATCATACTATCCGAGCTCTCATGCCCAACCGTCGCCGCGGGCAGTATTGACATTTCGTCATCTGTCGGTGCCGACGGTTGAACGTGAGAGCTCGGAGAGTATCATTACCGTTTGTTTGTCAATACCGGAGTTTGTTGGTTTTTCGATACAAAGCTTTGTATGGTTTAATTGTTGTGGCTTTGATGTACTGAAGGAATGTCAGCTTATATCAAGGTTCAAATTAAGTAAATAAAATCCTATTAGTTATACCAAAAATTTTTTATTGTATTGAAAAAATATTTGTATTATTTATACAAACAAATCGTATTAAACATAAAAAAAATCGAGCCATTGTTCTTGCTTTCTTGACCGTGAACACCTGAAATAAGTTCAACAACATATTACTATGTTAAACCACAACACACTCTATTACGCAAACAAAAACCATATATATTTAAAAAATGACAGTATTTCTCATTTACCTGCATTTACTCCTCGAGTTTCCCTTCGGTTACAGTCTTCGATTCAGCACAAGACACTCTTTGACGTGTAGTCGATTGAGATACAAATTTGCACGCAGGAAACCGTCCCTCCAATACTTTTTTCCAAAATAAATAAGGTTGATCTCCATCGGGTAAATATGTATTATACTCACTGAAAAAACCTCAGCCGTTTTTCAAATGATCTCCGCGAGATAGGATTGGCTGCGTATGGGGGTGCCTCACCACCATATCCTCCACCATCACGAATAATGTCTTGTACACTAGACACAACCTCCTCTTGCTCGTTAGAATTGGGAACACCGCTCTCCCCCTAACAACGATATCACCATTAGTAAATAATTAAAACAACAACTAGTTTAACATAATAACTGTTACCATATTGGCTTCAGGCACCCACGACTCGCCAGAATACGCCCCAAACAAATAGTTGCCGTCACAATTTAATGACATTTCACCACCTATATATAAAACCAGATAAAGCAATACAAGCCAAAATGTTCGTGACAAAGAGACTTCCGACAACGAAGTGAAAGTTTTATGCGACATCAAATGCTCTTCATGGGTCTATATAACACAGAAATAGACGCTCCGTCTAACGCCTAGGCGGAGAGAATGATATCAGATTGAATGATATAAGCCAAAGAAGAAGTCGGAGAGAATTCCGACGACGAAACGAAAATTTCCTGCGACACAAATGCTCTGCATGGCTCTATTTAAAAAGGATATATACGCCCAGTCTAGGCCTAGACGGGGCGTCTCACTTTGCAACTTGACTGATATGTATGCAGAGCACAAACTTCTAGACGGCTAGTCTAGACCTAGACGCCCCGTCTTGTCCTGGTCGTCTTGACATCCGTCTATTGCTAGACGTCCCGTCTGATTTGACGTTGTACGATGCAGGAATGTGGTCGGAGAAAAAAATAACCTAGACGACCCGTCTAGGTCTAGACGACCCGTCTAAAGGGTGTCTAAATAGGCAAGTGGGTGTGTGAATATATAGACCCCTTAGAAATCCAATATTTTACATTACAAATTTTTTTTTTCGGAAATTTTGATAAAATTTAACACTACGAGTGAAAAACCGGCGAGGGCCGGGGCCCCAAAGAAGCTCCGCCAATGAGGTGATGTGTGTAGGGCTTCGAAGGCTTTGGCTTGGGCAACTTGTTCGGCAGCATGGTGGTCCCATCACCGGTCAAGTCCCTTGACTAAAGTCTGGACCATGTCTTCAGCTGACAAGGGAGGCATGAGCAATCTAAAGAAAGCACCAAATGATAGGACCCCTACAGTGGGTTAAGCTCCAAAAAAATAGATGCAAAAAAGAACAAAACTAAACTTGATTAATTCATTTTCTTCTACCTTCATGAACTACTCTACGAAAGGCTTATATAGCCTCAACTACATAGACATCTAAACTAACATACTGTATAGAAGATGGAAAGAAAAATAACACACTAACAAAACAAACTTGACCCACTAAGACATAGATTTAAACGCCACATGCGTGGTTGACATGCATATCACCATACAATGCTTATTTTAGTGCTCACTGCCATGGATTGACAAAACTCATATTGTTGCTAATTAGAGTTTGTGTGGTCTAAGTTTTGTGTAGATTTTGCGACATTATTTCTCTAAAACTTGCGTAAAAACTGGATGCTTACTTTCTTTCCACACAATATAACACTAGCCCAAAGGTGACAACTTTTTTAATCACTAAATGACTGACATTTTAAGCGTAAACTGGCGCATAAGTGTTTGTCCTTCATCCCATTAGTCGTTGCATCATCATTATCCATCATGCCACCAACAATCACCGTCTCGCATTGTTTGCTGCCATGTTCTCGACCGGACTTTAACTTTGTTAGGACCACTTTGGTTCACGACTGGTTGCTATCACACAACTTTGATTGCTCAACACTTTGATCTAACCACACAGGTTTAAGCAATCTCGTGATTTGTTCACATAGATCGGATCCACCACACACGTCCCACTCAGTTTTCTCTACCACTTAGGTTCGATTACTAATCCAATTAACATGATCCAATGATCGCGACTTTTTTTTGAATTAATGTGGCCATGCTTCTGATCGATGTGTCCTCTTGTTTTGGCGCCATGCTTATAGATTGATCGATGTCTCAATTCGAAAATAAGTCGCATATGATGGTAATTAAGTTCTAGGGTTTTATATACTTCTGATCGACGTGTCCTCTTGTTTTGTAGCCATGCTTCTGGATCGATGTCTTGATATGCTCATAAGTCGCATCTCATGGTAATAAAGTTCTAGAGTTTTACATAATAAACCCTTACACTTACACATAACCTTTAAATGCAATCTAAACATAGCATTAACCATTTACACTAAGATCCTTTGAAATATGAGGGATTATTATCATCATTCTCCCCCTTAATCACGAACATCTTCAATCTTGTAGGTATTAAATCTCCTTGGTATCCAACGTTCCACACGGAACTTCTCATTCAAGAACCTTGCTCTTCAGGAACTTGCTTCGCATGAACATTTTGTTTCACACTTGTCATGACTACACTTGATTTATATCACACAAACCTTTTCTTGTGTAGTATCTCAACATGAACTCGACATGGCTTGATTAACTTGCCCACCATCATATCTCATGATTTGAATCCATCTTGCTTAGATTTTGGATAATTTGACTGTAACATTTGTCGAAAACGGGTTTTCGAAACCCGCTTCGTTTAATAACCAAACAATTAGTTTTAAATTTTTATTGTCATTTATGGCTTATTTTAATTTTAAACGATTCATAATTAATCAACGAATTAGAAGATATAAATTATAATGGTAAAAATATAAAAATAAATTAATTAAAAAGGAAAACCGGCTGCCGGGAGTCGAACCCGGGTCAGCCGGATATTCCCCAAAGACTTAACTTTCACGCCATCAACCGCTCCGCCACTTTGATTTTCTGATAATATAATGAATCAATTAATTAAAATAATAAAGTGCGGAAGTCAAATTCAGTCAAATTGCGCCCAAATAGCAGTCGTCGGAAATCCCGACGACTTCGCCGATAATTTACGTTTCCGTCCAAAATAACCGAAGAATTAACTCTAACGACGGTTATAACCGACGTCTGAACCCGCGACATCAGTCGTAACCGCCGGAGAACGGCTGACCTTGAATTGAGACCGAATTCAGACCCCATACATCTCGATACTTCCCTATAAATTCACCCACAATCCACCGGAAACCATTTCGCTCACAAATCGCACATTTTCTCGACGAAAATTTACTCGCCGGAAACATCTGCAAGTCGCCGGAAAACCGAGACTTCCACCTACACGGTAATTACTTCGATTTTTCTGGCTCATTCCTTTATTAGACAAAATTCTAATATCAATCCCTCACCAAGAATCCTTTCCAGACGACGTTGCCGGATTATCTGTTTTCGCCGGAGAAATTCTGAGCTTTCAAGGAAACTGCTGTTAACCGGTATGATTCTTCTAATTTACTGATAGTCGTTACCCAGTAGTTCCATTTCACATCTAATCCCTCCAAATTGTTGGTAGATCCTATTAGCCGCAGCTCACCAAGACGGAGCCGACGACCTTGCCGGACATCTGAAGAAAAACGAACAGTTGGTACAATCAACCCTCCAATCTCTTTCCGTTCATTTTCTTTACGATGGCTCATAACATTCATTGAGCTAATTTAACAAATAGCAGTCAATTGGTCGATGTCTGTGTTTTGAACGAAGAAGATGAAGTGTTGTATAATATAAGATTAATTAAAATCGGTTTAATGAACGGGTTAGACACACAGTCCAGCGGTGGACTGTGTGCAACAAACACACATGCAACGCGAGTTCGAATCCTGTCCCAGCTTTACTCACTTGAAATAAAAATCTGCCTTTTTAACTGAACCGGGTTGACACACAGTCTATGTTAAGTATAATAAAAACCGAGTTAATAACCAAGTGAGACACACAGTCCAGCGGTGGACTGTGTGTACGCTAACCCACAGGTCCCGGGTTCGAGACCTGTGGTCAGCACCGGTCCGATACGTTTAAAAGCTTTTTAAAAATAAATGATTTTCGGATTAAATTAAATAGTATATAAGTATAATTAAAAACAGAATTATTTCGGGTTAGACACGTAGCTCAGTTGGTAGAGCTGCGTGCACGCGTACGGGAGGTCAACGGTTCGAACCTCGCTCAGTACAACAAATAACCGACCGAACCGGTCAACGGTCAACGGTCAACGGTCTCGGTCAACGGTCAAAGTCAACAATTTTTTATTTATTTTAATTAATTATTTAATTTAAAAATCAATTAAAAATACTTAAAAATAACGTTTTCAAAGTTAAAAAGTAGTCTTAAACTCACAATATTATACCCAAAAATCTTATTAAAATAGTTAATAAAATCCACATACTTACCGTACCTTTTCGTTATTTATTTGGTTAGTTATCTCTCGTCGATCAATCCCTTAAACTCGTGCGTATTCAACATCTTCAAACAAACGCACCCAATGTGAGTGAATCTCTACAAATTCCCCGTTTTACTCACATTTTGGGGTGTATCATGTGTCTTATTTATTTATTATAATTAAACATTTGTGCATCCATCATGTTCATGATCAAATGTGTATTCAATGTGTATCCATTGTTTGTGTGGTTGAAGTTTAGATAAATTTTATCATTTCAGTACATACATTTCGTAGGCCGCCGCTCCCCATTACCTATGAGCGTGAGCTGTTCCCCATTACCTATGAGCGTGAACCAGGCGTTGCCAACATAAGATCGGCTCCGTTTGATTGAGCCTTGATCTCACATACATTTGCATAGGCCGTTCGTTCCCCATTACCTATGAGCGTGAACGGGACGTTGCCAACATATACATTGTCATTCTTATTTCATGTTTAAGCAAGGTGGTTTGTGATCGTTATGTTTACATACATTTGTTCATATATGATTATTGCACAGTTTTTCCTAAATAAATTACAATAATGAATTGATAACAAATGTTTTTAACAAGGTTCACTCGCCAACTTTTGTTGACCCAAAATTTCCCATTTTTACACATGATACAGGTGATCAAGTTGAAGCAAGAAACATATAGGGCGGCTTAGAAGAATAAACCAGTTTAGATTATGGATTTATTTTAGTTAATTTCTCCTTTCCTTGTATTGTATGAATTTGACTTGGAACATTGAAATGTAATTTGGATTTAATAAATATGAAACATATTAGTAAACATCATGAGCTTTGGTGATAACCCAATTATGCCCCGACTCTTATTCCGCTACGGGTCGGGTGTGTGACAGATTGGTATCAGAGCCATGACTATAGGGATATAGGATAGGTTATTAGACCCTTAGATCCTATACTATAGTTTCTTAGAAATTTTAAATTTTTGTGTGTTACATGCAAAATTCATGATGTTTATATGCTTTATGTTTATTGTTACATTCAAGGTTATGCAAGCATGTTCATAAGTATATATTATCATATAATGCTTATCATGAACCATATTCTTATAACATATCATATCCATGAAAGCACACACCACATCATTTTCATGATTGCTTTACAATGATTTTTGTACTTTCAAATCTCATCAAAGTGAGTTCTCATGACGGGCATGTAGTAACTGGAAGGGTACCAGTACCGGTAGTCGGAACGTCCTGTCTAGGCTTGGCATTCGTATAAATCCAAAATAAAGGACCAGTTTGCCTACCTGGGGACTAACGATGAGAGTACGAAGTACCTATTAGGCCAAAGCATGCTATACCAAACGTCGTGTGAGCTAACCCCACTTTGAGTTGTCATTGTGTCTACACCTGGACACATTCCGACCATACATCTTGTAAACATATTTGTGGTTTTCATTCGGGTCATGCGAGTGTTAAATCGCCAATACTAATGTGAATCCTACCAAGCCAGTAGTCATGGGGGCCCACATGACTATACAGGTGAAGGTATGGGGGACATTTGAGGCCCAACATGAGCTAACCCAAGACATCCTATGGATGTGGTTGCATTATTGATATTTATGTTAATTTCATTTTTTTTAGACACATGACCCCTAAACACTCCATAAACTCACCATCTTCCTATGTATATTCCTGTAGATGTCGGGTAGGTAGCTACGTGGAGGACGAAAGTCAGGAAGGTCAAACGAACGCTTGGCCACTCAAATAGCAAAACAAATGGCCGCAGTACTTCCTGATATTGTAGTTCAAGTTCAGTAAGCTCTCACTACAAATCCTGTCAACCCACCAAATCAAGAGGATCAAAACATCGACAACCCCTCCTCCAAGAAGTGCTCCTACAAGCACTTCAAGTCTTGCGATCCCCCAAAGTTCGAAGGGACCGAAGGTGTCACCGCTCTCCTCCACTGGTTTGAGGAAATGGAAAACACTTTCCTAAATTGCGATTGTCCTGAGGATCGCAAGGTACGTTACGCAACCGGGAGATTATTTGGGGTAGCCCTGACCTGGTGGAACACCGAGAAGGGTAAGAGAGGAGTAGAAGACGCGATGGCCTTAACTTGGGAAGAGTTAAGGGAAGTAATGACAAAACTCTTCTGCCCGAGAAGCGAACTCAAGAAGTTGGAAGACGAATTCCACTCGCTGAAGCAAAAGGAAGGGGATCACACTTCCTACAACAAAAGATTTCTTGAGCTGAACCAGATGGTTCCTAACTTGTTCACCCCCGTGTACCGTTTGGTGGAACACTATATTCGAGGCCTTCCCTCGAAGATTCAGGACTCAGTCCTCAGCGCTTCGCCTGCAACTCTCGAAGCCGCCATGGAATTAGCCACCGAACTTACCGAGAACCGCATCAGAAACGGTAAGTTCAAAGAGGAGAAAAAGAAAGCCCCCGTTGAGGGCCAAACTTCCAACCACCCCACCTCATCCTCAAAATTTTCAAACAAGAGGAAACGAAATACCAGAAATTTTGCCGTCACTCAAACAAATTTCCCTATCCCTGCTGCACCCATCACACAAGTTACTCCTTCAACCGCACCATACAAAAGGCAATACTCTGGGCCTTACCCAAAGTGCACCCGTTGCCAATACCATCACTCCCCCGAATACCCTTGTCAATACTGCACCGGCTGTGGCCGTGCAGGTCACACCATCCAAGCCTGCCGCTCACTGCAACGAATGAACCGCAACCAACCCACAACTCAAACCCACCATCAAATAATGGGTCAAACCCAACAACCCCCACTACCGCCACCTACACAACATACAACCCAAACCTACTATCAACCCAACTACCCCATGATGCAACCCATGCGGGCTTGCTACAATTGTGACCCAAACCACTTTAGAAACACGTGTCCACGCTTGGTGAACATCATACATGCTCAAGCTCAAGCGAATCCGGTGAACCAGGCTAACCAAGCTCCTCCACTTGCTAGAGGAAGAGCATTTAACATCAACGCCAACCAAGCTAGGGCCGACAACAACGTGGTTAACGGTACGTTTCTCGTCATTGGTAGTTATGCATCCGTGTTATTTGATACTGGCGCGGATAAGAGTTTTGTGTCCTTAGAATTCGAACCCATCCTCAATCAAACTCGTGACGAACTTATGAAATCCATAACGGTAGAAGTTGCTGACGGAAAACCGGTCTCATTAAACTCCATTATCCGAAACTGCACCTTTACTCTAAACGATCACGATTTTTCTGTTGACCTCATTCCTATGAAGTTGGGAAGTTTTGACATTATAATCGGCATGGACTGGCTCAGCCAACATCAGGCTGAAGTAGTATGCCGTGAGAAGTTCATTCGCATTCCTCTTGCAGACGGTCAAACTCTACGAATCTTTGGAGAAACCCCTTCGAAAGGACTCAAGCTGATGTCCTGTCTTCAAGCCCGAAGATATCTCCGCAAGAATTATGTAGCATTTCTAACCCACGTTGTCAAGAAGGGAGGCAAAGAGAAGAAACTCGAAGATATACCCGTAGTGAAGGAATTCCCGCAAGTTTTTCCCGATGACATCGCCGGACTTCCTCCCAAGAGAGAAGTCGAATTCCGCATCGACCTTATACCTGGCGCTACACCCGTCGCGAAATCTCCTTATAGGCTAGCCCCATCCGAGATGCAAGAGCTGGCCAGTCAATTGCAAGAACTGACCGACAAGGGATTCATACGTCCTAGCTCATCGCCTTGGGGTACACCTGTTCTGTTTGTAAAGAAGAAAGATGGGACCTTTCGCACGTGTATCGATTACAGGGAACTCAACAAATTAACGGTCAAAAATCGCTATCCGTTACCTCACATCGATGATCTTCTAGACCAACTCCAGGGTGCCACTTGTTTTTCAAAGATCGACCTTCGTTCCGGCTATCACCAACTCAGAGTACATGAAGAAGACGTCCCAAAGACCGCCTTCCGAACTCGATATGGTCACTATGAATTCATGGTTATGCCATTTGGTCTAACGAACTCTCCAGCCGTCTTCATGGACTTAATGAACAGAGTTTGTAAACCCTATCTTGATCGCTTTGTTATAGTCTTCATCGACGATATTCTCATTTACTCAAAGTCTAAGACTGATCATGAACGACACCTTCGACTCATCCTCACACTCTTGAAGACCGAAAGCTTTACGCTAAATTCTCCAAGTGCGAATTTTGGTTAAAAGAAGTACAGTTCCTTGGTCATGTCGTCAATGACAAGGGAATTCATGTCGACCCCGCAAAGATCAAAGCAGTACAAGAGTGGCAAGCGCCACGTACCCCAACCGAAGTAGGATCTTTCCTTGGGTTGGCTGGTTACTATCGTCATTTCATATCGAATTTCTCTCGTATCGCTGTACCACTCACAGCTTTGACACATAAAGGAAAACCCTTCGCATGGGGACCTAAACAAGAAGAAGCCTTCCAAACCCTTAAGCAAAAGCTTTGTGACGCTCCTATCCTCACACTCCCCGAAGGTTGCGATGACTTTGTAGTGTATTGCGACGCATCAGGACAGGGATTAGGCTGTGTTTTAATGCAAAGGGGAAACGTGATAGCCTATGCTTCTAGGCAGCTCAAAACTCATGAGAAGAACTACACTACTCACGACCTAGAACTTGGAGCCGTTGTGTTCGCTCTTAAGATATGGAGACATTACCTCTATGGTACCAAGTGTGAGATTTACACTGACCACAAGAGCCTCCAACATATCTTTAACCAAAAGGAGTTGAATATGAGGCAACGAAGATGAGTCGAACTTCTTAATGACTACGACTGTGAAATTCGGTATCATCCTGGCAAAGCAAATGTGGTGGCCGATGCCCTCAGTCGAAAGGGTTATGCGAACTCCATTCGCCTTCTATGTTCGCAAATCATGACCAACATCAAAGACCAAATCCGAGAAGCTCAACATGTTTCCATAACAGAATACGACATACGCAATGAGTTATCTTGTGGAGCAGAACTTAAACTCGAATCGAAATCTGATGGCATTCTGTATTATCTAGATCGCATATGGATTCCTGATCACAACAACCTTCGCGATACTCTTATGAAAGAGGCTCACAAGACACGATACTCCGTACATCCAGGAGCCGACAAGATGTATCAGGACCTCCGATACACCTACTGGTGGCCTGGCATGAAGAAGGATATTGCTGTTTTTGTTTCCAAGTGCCTTACCTGTTCAAAAGTGAAAGCTGAACACCAAAGACCCTCAGGACTTCTGGTCCAACCTGAAATACCCGTATGGAAGTGGGAAAATATAACCATGGACTTCATAACCGGGTTACCTCGCACTCCCGGTGGGTACGACACAATATGGGTAATCATTGATCGTCTTACAAAATCAGCTCACTTCATTCCGATTCGCGAACACTTCAAAAATGAGAAACTAGCTCGCATCTACATCAGTGAAATTGTAAGCCGTCATGGTGTGCCATTAAGCATTATATCAGATCGTGATGGTCGTTTCACTTCACGAACATGGCAAGCTGTACAAGCCGCTTTGGGTACACGATTAGATCTCAGCACCGCTTATCATCCCCAAACTGATGGTCAATCTGAACGCACCATTCAAACTCTTGAAGACATGCTTCGGGCATGTGTCATAGACTTCAAAGGGAATTGGGACGCTCACTTACCATTAGTTGAATTTTCGTACAACAACAACTTTCATTCAAGTATCGGCATGGCACCTTTCGAAGCATTATATGGTCGTAAGTGCCGATCACCAATATGTTGGCACGAAATTGGAGAAGCTCAAATCACCGGTCCAGAATTAATACAAGAAACAACTGACAAGATTCATCAAATCCGAAACAACCTTTTAGCGGCACAAAGTCGTCAAAAGAGCTATGCTGACAAGCGACGAAAGCCCTTGGAGTTTAACGTTGGCGATCAAGTACTTTTAAAAGTATCACCGTGGAAGGGAGTAGTTCGTTTCAGCCAAAAAGGCAAGCTAGCACCATGTTACGTAGGTCCTTTCAAGATACTCGAAAGGGTAGGACCTGTAGCCTACAAGCTTGACCTACCGGAGGAACTCAACAGAATTCATCCTACATTCCACGTATCGAACTTGAAGAAGAGCCTCGCCGATGAAAATCTCCATATTCCTCTAGAAGACATTCAAGTTGATGAATCTATGCATTTTATTGAAAGACCAGTAGAAATTATGGACTTCGGGGAAAAACGTTTAAGAAGAAGCCGCATCCCAATTGTCAGGGTACGCTGGGAGTCGAAACGAGGACCTGAGTTTACTTGGGAACGTGAAGACTCAATGCGCGAGAAATACCCACACCTTTTTCCTGTAACTACTAAAAGTAGGGGATACTGTAACATTTGTCGAAAAACGGGTTTTCGAAACCCGCTTCGTTTAATAACCAAACAATTAGTTTTAAATTTTTATTGTCATTTATGGCTATTTTAATTTTAAACGATTCATAGTTAATCAACGAATTAGAAGATATAAATTATAATGGTAAAAATATAAAAATAAATTAATTAAAAAGGAAAACCGGCTGCCGAGAGTCGAACCCGGGTCAGCCGGATATTCCCCAAAGACTTAACTTTCATGCCATCAACCGCTCCGCCACTTTGATTTTCTGATAATATAATGAATCAGTTAATTAAAATAATAAAGTGCGGAAGTCAAATTCAGTCAAATTGCGCCCAAAGCAGTCGTCGGAAATCCCGACGACTTCGCCGATAATTTACGTTTCCGTCCAAAATAACCGAAGAATTAACTCTAACGACGGTTATAACCGACGTCTGAACCCGCGACATCAGTCGTAACCGCCGGAGAACGGCTGACCTTGAATTGAGACCGAATTCAGACCCCATACATCTCGATACTTCCCTATAAATTCACCCACAATCCACCGGAAACCTTTTCGCTCACAAATCGCACATTTTCTCGACGAAAATTTACTCGCCGGAAACATCTGCAAGTCACCGGAAAACCGAGACTTCCACCTACACGGTAATTACTTCGATTTTTCTGGCTCATTCCTTTATTAGACAAAATTCTAATATCAATCCCTCACCCAGAATCCTTTCCAGACGACGTTGCCGGATTATCTGTTTTTGCCGGAGAAATTCTGAGCTTTCAAGGAAACTGCTGTTAACCGGTATGATTCTTCTAATTTACTGATAGTCGTTACCCAGTAGTTCCATTTCACATCTAATCCCTCCAAATTGTTGGTAGATCCTATTAGCCGCAGCTCACCAAGACGGAGCCGACGACCTTGCCGGACATCTGAAGAAAACGAACAGTTGGTACAATCAACCCTCCAATCTCTTTCCGTTCATTTTCTTTACGATGGCTCATAACATTCATTGAGCTAATTTAACAAATAACAGTCAATTGGTCGATGTCTGTGTTTTGAACGAAGAAGATGAAGTGTTGTATAATATAAGATTAATTAAAATCGGTTTAATGAACGGGTTAGACACACAGTCCAGCGGTGGACTGTGTGCAACAAACACACATGCAACGCGAGTTCGAATCTGTCCCAGCTTTACTCACTTGAAATAAAAATCTTCCTTTTTAACTGAACCGGGTTGACACACAGTCTATGTTAAGTATAATAAAAACTGAGTTAATAACCAAGTGAGACACACAGTCCAGCGGTGGACTGTGTGTACGCTAACCCACAGGTCCCGGGTTCGAGACCTGTGGTCAGCACCGGTCCGATACGTTTAAAAGCTTTTTAAAAATAAATGATTTTCGGATTAAATTAAATAGTATATAAGTATAATTAAAAACAGAATTATTTCGGGTTAGACACGTAGCTCAGTTGGTAGAGCTGCGTGCACGCGTACGGGAGGTCACCGGTTCGAACCTCGCTCAGTGCAACAATATAACCGACCGAACCGGTCAACGGTCAACGGTCAATGGTCTCGGTCAACGGTCAAAGTCAACAATTTTTTATTTATTTTAATTAATTATTTAATTTAAAAATCAATTAAAAATACTTAAAAATAACGTTTTCAAAGTTAAAAAGTAGCCTTAAACTCACAATATTATACCCAAAAATCTTATTAAAATAGTTAATAAAATCCACATACTTACCGTACCTTTTCGTTATTTATTTGGTTAGTTATCTCTCGTCGATCAATCCCTTAAACTCGTGCGCATTCAACATCTTCAAACAAACGCACCCAATGTGACAAATTCCCCGTTTTAATCACATTTTGGGGTGTATCATGTGTCTTATTTATTTATTATAATTAAACATTTGTGCATCCATCATGTTCATGATCAAATGTGTATTCAATGTGTATCCATTGTTTGTGTGATTGAAGTTTAGATAAATTTTATCATTTCAGTACATACATTTCATAGGCCGCCGCTCCCCATTACCTATGAGCGTGAGCTGTTCCCCATTACCTATGAGCGTGAACCAGGCGTTGCCAACATAAGATCGGCTCCGTTTGATTGAGCCTTGATCTCACATACATTTGCATAGGCCGTTCGTTCCCCATTACCTATGAGCGTGAACGGGACGTTGCCAACATATACATTGTCATTCTTATTTCATGTTTAAGCAAGGTGGTTTGTGATCGTTATGTTTACATACATTTGTTCATATATGATTATTGCACAGTTTTTCCTAAATAAATTACAATAATGAAGTGATAACAAATGTTTTTAACAAGGTTCACTCGCCAACTTTTGTTGACCCAAAATTTCCCATTTTTACACATGATACAGGTGATCAAGTTGAAGCAAGAAACATATAGGGCGGCTTAGAAGAATAAACCAGTTTAGATTATGGATTTATTTTAGTTAATTTCTCCTTTCCTTGTATTGTATGAATTTGACTTGGAACATTGAAATGTAATTTGGATTTAATAAATATGAAACATATTAGTAAACATCATGAGCTTTGGTGATAACCCAATTATGCCCCGACTCTTATTCCGCTGCGGGTCGGGGTGTGACATTGACTCACTCAGATCTCTCTGACGATTGTATCACACAACAATTCCTTCTTCTAACATAGTCCCAGGATTATCCGTTCCCTTCACACATGTCGCGTCTTTATTTATTTGGAAAAAACAAATTCTGTCATTAGTGAACGTGCATTTTGCAACCAATCTACACCAACGTGTCTCATCTTCAACAAGTTCCAAATCTCTTTTGCAGTCTTGAAATTAATTGCCACTTGCAAAACCACATCTTCCGGTATAGGCTGAAATTGATATGCATCCCTTCTGTGGGTTCTATCATCTTCTGGAGTGTATTTGCTTCTAGTATCGTTTTGATGCGTATTGTCCATACCATATATTTTTTTGGTTTTAAAATTGGACATCGGTAGTGAGTTAGAGATCTCACATCCTTTTGAAATACAAATTTGTTGATTTGTACCACTTGGTGTTAGATATGATTAATTTCTTATTGAATGACATACACTTTGACAATATGTAATTCTACAACCCTGTATGTTTCTTGTTTCTAACCTAACAATACAAGTACAAAAGTCAGATTCTAATGAAATAAACAAGCCTAATTTTCTGTTTCTTGATTCCTATATTGATAAAAACTTGATTCTTGAATTCGCTTAACACATTTTGGCCTTCACACCTTCACTCGTGAATCCAATGATGGCCTAAACCACTAATTTGCTTCCAATTCTCCCTGGAACTCGAAACAAAACCAACACAACCCTTTTATTTTCCCCCTAAACCTGATTCAAACACACCCTTAAAACTGTCACACCCTCAAAATTTCCACGTGCGGGGTTTACCGCGAGAGGTGTGACTGACCAGGATCAAACCACTAATCATGTTGAACAACCAATTAAGTTATCAAAAGTATCATCATCAACACGATTAGTGATCTAAAGTTTAAAGTCCAAAATATAGTTTAATCAACAGCGGAAGCAATCAGTTTAAAAATCCTACATTATTTAAAACCATAACTGTTTAATAAAACCAAATCAAATAGCCCACGCAGCCACGACACTCCTCCAATGCAAGCTCCCATGCTGTACCTAACGACCTGCAAAGCATGTACAAGTGTATCAACAAAGGTTGACGAGTTCACAGTTTTTCAATATTATTTTCCAAGAACTTAAGTTGTTAAATTACTTAATTTATAAAACATGTCGCGGAGAGCTACCCTTAAGCTACTAAACTGTGTGGTACCGAAACTTTGAGTGTTTAAGTTGTTTGTGCCCCAGGTCGATGTCTATCATCATTGACCAGTTGCCAAGGCATAAAAGTTCACGCCCGTCCTCCCAGGTACGGTGTGAGGTTTATCAAACCTAATAGCGCCATCAACTAATATCTTGTTCGCCAGGCCCCGGCGATTAATCAGTATAATGTGTGGGGACTTTCAGATAGAGTTTGTTTAGTCCGCTAAAAACATGAAATATAAATAGTACTTAACAGTATTCCACCCCAAGGAATACTAGGCAATCCCCTAACCAGAGAAAGTGAAGTTAACAGTATCCCATACCCGGGAAAGTAAGGTTCCCAACCAACGGGAATACATGCTTTTAGTAAAGGTGTGAACTCACCTTTGTTTTGCGCGGTAAGAAATAAAGTGCAAATAGTAGCGAAGATCATCAACCGCGTCCTAAGATGGTTATCATATAGTTCATTAGTGTGGGTTCATGCAACACGTATGTTCCTATACGCAATCTAATACTTTGCACGTAACACGTTTATACATGGACAATTTAGTCAAATGTAAATATACATAACACCATAGGATAACCCATACTTAGTATCAATCATATAGTCGTCAAACACATTAGAACATTTTATGATATCTCAAGCAAGAAACAAGCACGTCAAATCAATTTGCCAAAATTCAGCATTTACACTTAATTTTCTGCAGTTTTTCGGGAATTTTCTAATATAGTTTCGGAACTACGCTTGGTCATAGTCAATTCATACTTTGGAAAATAAATAAACCCTTATACAATATTCGTGGTTCTTTACTGATTAGCTTAGAGATCTCCAATCGATCAGAACAATTAATTTTATATTGGACAAGAAAGCGAGGTCAAACAATTAATATCTGGTAGCTGTAAAAGCTGAGTTTCTGCCTAGCAATTACAATGGTGCCATAGAAAGTCAACTACTGTTGTTACAGTGGTCAAGGTGTCAACATGTGGGGTATGAAATCAAGGGTAGCTCTAAATGAACAGGACTGTACAAAAGACCTTAAAGGATTGTCTATTACTATTTACTTTACTGTTGGTATACTTGAATATGATTCACTGTCTATTTCTGAATATGGTGTCAACATACACTATGGAACAAGTAATGATGTAATGCAGGTCAATGTTGCTGCTAGAACATCAAGGACACCTTTAGAAAAGAAACCACAATAAAATATGCTTTAATCACTAGTTATGGACCGCACACAGGAAAACAATCAACAGACACTCCAACTAGCTCTAACAAATCAATGATATCGACGCAAACACGTCTCACAATATACACAAGATCGATCAGATACAAACAAAAAAGCAAATCCACCGAAAATGGGGTGATGATCCACTACCATTCTCCATCAAAAGTGCCCATATGCTTGCTTAGATCGAGTTTTCTGAAATAGGTCCCATTTGTTTTTCTGAGAGCCGTTTTGCTTGTTCACATTAAGAGAAGGAAATAATGGCACCATTTTTTGAGTGCTAAATATTGTATGCTATAATTCAAGTCTGTCACATGTAAAATTGGTGGTGGACATAAGTAACGTGCGAGTTTAAAAGACTAGTTTCCGATAAGATATGTGGCACTATGTGTGGTAGGACACAGGACACTCTTAATCAGCATCTTGCTTAAGGACCTTGAAGAATACAACATTTCCTTGTAAAAAAGAAAATAAAACAAAGATTAGTTATTGTGAACAATAATTTGTTAGTATGGTGAATACCCTGGTTTCATGAATGTGGCTCAGCGGCCAAACCTGGTGCACGATGCTCTTGCTTGCGTGGGGCGGAGGGTTGTCGAGCCAGCTTAATGCTGATATGATGTGCCCATCCTTACCCTGCATTTCTTTTCTCTAAGAAGTTTTGTCCACGACTAGAACCCGTGGTCTCCAGCTCATGCATACAGCTCAGTGCATAAATCACAACCACAATTATTAATTCTACAAGAAATTCATCCCATAGTACCTCAATAGGCTTAATTGTACTTTCCAACACACATGCAAATGTTTTCATGGGACAGTAAGACAAAATTGCTGTACAAGCTGTGCTATATGAAGCAAGGATGAGCAGCCTTGATCAAGCATATATTGTAGGGTACTGCATGATGGAGTGATCAACCAGATTGTAAGATACTGCATTGTGGAGATAGATGACCGGTGAATGATGAAACTGCCAGGAATCTCTTCATTGAAATGCTCATCAAATTTATTTAGAAAAAGAAAAGTTAACTAAGATTGTTTACATTCTAAAATTTTAAGAATCAAACTCGGCCACTATCAAATTAATGATATCTTAAAGCACAGATAGAAGTTATGATTGATTCACAGCACCAGACAACTATATGTTTGAGTGTATGAGAGAGAATGAAAAAGTACTATATATGCGGCGATACTTTCATTGTTTACAACAAGTATCAGCTACCCATGCAAAAAGATTACAGCTTTAAATGATGGATTGGCATTAGATGCAACATTGATTGACAAAAAGAATAACATAAGACAGCGACGTATACATATGTTTAAATCAACTTTTGGAATCGAAAAAAACATTGTCGTTTCGGCAAACTGACCAGTGTAGCTGCTCTTTGCCCGAGACTCGAGAACTACTCGTGACCAGCTCAGTTAAAATCTCGAACGAGCCGAGACTTAACGAGCCCGAGCTCGAGCCTGAAATAGAGCTCGTTTAAGCTCACGAGCCTAAACGAGCCCAAACAAAATTTTAGTTTTTTTATATATAATAATAATAATAATAATAATAATAATAATAATGATGATGATGATAACAATGGCAAGCCAAACACGAGCCGAGCTTCAGCTCGTTTATGCAATATTGAAGCGAGCTCGAGCCGAGCTTTTTAGCTCGTTTGAGATTATTCTCAAAATAGCTAGAGCAAGCTCGAGCTTTGGGTTTTACTCGTGTGCCGAGCTCAAGCTCAAATAAGGAGGCTTGAACCCAGCCGAGCTCGAGCTTCATAAAAATATGATGAGCCGAGCTTGAGCCTAGTCGGGATCAGGCTCGGCTCGTTTACACCCCTAAGATAGTTCGAGCTTATGAAGGTCTAACCCAGAAGCACGACCAAATATTTTCGATGCCCATTTGATTAAGCTTCTTTGTTTGGAAACAAGAGCAATACATTAACCAGTATTATTGTTGAAGGACAAATATTCCAAATAACAAAACTATATATGGACTGTGGGGCATGGTAAACCTGTGAGTAAATGACGATAAATCTCAAAGTGGACTTTTACAATTTTCTTAAAACTTCATCTAAGAAGAGTATCATGTCACTGACTTATACAATTTATTAGTCGTTGATGAGGTAGGACCCGGTTTAGTCATTTAAACTGATCAAACTCTTTTATTAATAAAAATAACTAGTGGACTTCCCCGTATGTTGTGACAGGAAGTCGGTCGCTATGAGTTTGATTCAATAAGGTATTTGTATCACAATGGACACTTTGTATAGCGAACGAAAGCTAAACCCCAAAAAAATAAAGTTATGACCAAGAAGGATATTGACACATGTTTAACATCAATAAAAACTATAAAAAATGATTATCGATAACTGTTTTAAAAGTATAAATACCGGTAACGATGCTTGATTGAAATCGATGTAGTATCGATGTTGTTCGGACAATATCAGTCTTGTTCGTCACCGATACACGTTATAGCTTATGATATAAAAAGATACTCTATAGTGCTACTGAAGTTGTTCGGTTAGTATTAGTTTGATTGGTTCGGCTCCTCACGTCAACAAACAAAAAATATCAATTAATTTGCTCGCTAAGTTTTGAACAAGCCTTTTATCGAAACACGGGTAAAAATAAGCATGTCGCACCACTATATTCGAAATTTTATAAAACATTACATTATGTTATTAAAATAACGAAAAGGATAAATGACGTTAATATATAAAACATTTATCTTAAAAGTTATAAGATAAAAACAGAATATGTTTTAAACTTAATTATATTATAATATATATAATATTAAAAAATAATAAAAACTATAATAATATATAACTAGTATTGGACCCCGCGGTCACAGGAGTTTGATGGCAATGAGTACTTGTTTGATGATATATCAATGAACTATCATAGGCCATCTGAGTTTTAATCTACACGATGGTAAAAATAAGTGATTAAGCAACTAAGACAATTGTATATTAAAAAAAACGATTGTATTTATTACCTGTTATATCAAAGTAAACATGATAAGAAATAAACATGTCTAGAGTTAAAAGTTAAAAAGCTGTTAGAACTAGCGCACGCCCCTATCAAAGGATTCATTGAAAAAAGTAGATCCAATAGAGCAAATCATCTTTCCAGTCACTTTAGGCAAAGGACCATGCAAGAGAACCCTCGTTGTTACCTTCCTGGTGGTGCTCACTGACTCCAATCAGAATGTGATCATTGGTCGTTATACGTTGGGTAAGCATGACACCCTAGTATCAATAGCACGAGGATTTATGAAATCCCCAATGCCCGGAGGAGTCGCCACAGTAGAAAGAAACAAAATAGAGGAAGTCGTAGAAACAAAGAGATGCAGACAAGGACCGACAGGGGTAACTGGTCCTGAATTTGGGTACTTGGCACAAAATACTATACGGTCACTGTCGGCGACACACTCTCACCTGAAATTAAAAAAAACCTTAAACAGCTTCTCTAGAACAACCTGGATGTATTTGCGTTCGAATATGCAGACATGACAAGAATCCCTTAAGACAAGGTGGAAAACCGTGTAGCCACACTCCCAGATATCAAACCAGTAACTCAAAGAATGAGAAGTTTGGCCCCTGATAGAAGAGAAACAATAATGAAAGAGGTTCGGAAACTTATCGAGGGTGACATACTCAGAGAAACAAAGTATCACACATGGATCACCAATCTGGTCATGGTCAGGAAACTAGAAGGTTTGTGGCGCATGTGTGTTGACTACTAGAAGGTTTGTGGCGCATGTGTGTTGACTACAAGACCTAAACGAGGCATGCGCTAAAGACGCCAATCCCCTCCTGAAGATAATCTTCAAGTTCGATTTGTTGGCACCTTTTCGCTACAAATGTTTTTTAGACGCGTACAAGATTCAAGTGACCGAAGAAAATGAAGACAAGACCGCTTTCCACATGGATGTAGGCGTGTTCTGCTATACCAAAATGCAATTTGGATTACGTACACTGGTGCAACATATTACTACCTAATGGATAAGGCTTTTAAGGGTCACATTGGTGGAAATTTGGAAGTATACGTTAAAGATTTGGTCATTAAAAGCATGGAAGAAAAGACAATGATGCAAGACATCAAGGAAACTTTCCACAAGCTAAGAGAGTACAACATCAAGCTTAACCCCAAAAAAATGTTCAGTTGGAGTAGAAGAAGGTAAATTCTTAGGGCTAGTGGTCACCGGAGATGGTTTCAAGGCCAAAACGGAGAAAGTAATAGCGATAACAAAGATGCTTTCACCCAGAACTCTTAAGGAAGCCCAAGCGCTAAACGGAATTCTTTGTCAAATAACAAGTCTAAGAAACAATAAATCCCAGATGCCCTACTTATACTGAAAACTTAAAAGATAAACATGAAAACTATAATTCAAAAAATAAATAAAAGATTTCACCTCAATTTGTTCCAAACAGGTAGTCACTTTTCATTAACATCCATTTGGGTCACCCAAGTGTGCGAGTTCAGTTTATACTTATTTGGTTGGATGCTCTTGCATGAGAATAGTTATGAATAATAATTTTGGTCGTAAAAAAGTCTTGTTTTTTTACCAGTTGTTAGCTAGTAATTGTGGTGGATGTTTTGGTGCCGGCCAGTTTCTCGTGGGGTATTTACTTTGGTGCTAGCGGCTTGCTAGAATCATCAAAATCTACATATGCCGTTAAAAAATTGTCAACTCAAGTTTAAACTATCATCTTTTGTTTCCCTTTCCTACCTTTTTTTAACTAAGATTCAACCCATAAAATGCTAAATTATTTTTGTCATATTCAAAATATTGTGAAAACCATCTTTTGTATATATAACATCTTTACAAAAATATATTTTAGGTTCCATATCTACCTTTTCAATGCTACGTCCAAAGAGTCATTGAATAAGTGATAAATGAGGAAAAAAATTCAATTCACATCTATGTTTGCTATAGTTCGGGAACCCCCATCACCGCAACTATTGTTACTGTACCAAACGATAGATATTGTGTGGGGATTCACTAACAATTGCAGTAGGAATCGAATAGACATTACGCAATTGCTTTGCGTTGATTATAAGTCCTTGGAATTATGGCTTGTATTTAACTGGTGGCCAAATAGGACGGTTTTTATAATAATGGTTTTTTTATTTGACAGGAATAGAATACTTCCAACTTTGGATGGATCACATTTAAGAACTGATTTTAGCATTTTCTCTGAAATATTTAAACGTATAAATTTTTGTTGATCACTAGATGCGTATACCATTGTGCACACTATCCCCAATTATATAATTTTATTTTACTGTTATTAAGACAACTATAGTTTGATTTTATCAATAATTGTCACGCTCATATTGTTATTAATTTAAATTCAATGTAGCATGTGATATATACAAACATTTGTTCAATCAATAATACATATATTATATATTTAAGTTTGATCTTACTTAGACTAGATGGAAATAGTGAAAGAAACAGAATGAAACCAAACCTTAAAAGAGTAAAATTTGATCATATGGATGGAGTTACAAAGCCCAAAAGATGTTGATGTAAAGGTCTTGGCGAGCTGGATCATAAGGCAAACGACCATAGACGGTCTGATCATCTATTGCATCAAATTTAATCTTTTATGGTTTAGCCCACATTTTTCCCGATTTTAACATTTTCTTATTCTTTCCTTTTTAGTAGAAACACGTAAATCACTGATTATCTAAATTTACACATTTAATTATTTTTTTAATTTTGTATTTATACGATAGATTTAATTTAAAAAATGTAGCAATCCCTTTCAAATTTAGCATTCTTTATAAATAAGCAAATCATGTGTGATGTTTTGATCATGAAATTTCACATCAATTTTTTTAGTATTCCTCTCTTTTTATTGTTTTTTCTTCCACTCTGCGTCATTTATAAATTAAGAAATTACGTGTTTAGTGCAAAGATAAGATAGTTTGCACGAAGAGGCAAAGATGCTCTCCGGTGTTGGGACGTCGTGTTTTCTAGTTAATATTCCCAATCCTATGCCCTTTGTAAACCATCCATATATTTGTTGTTTAGGTATCATATCCTGTCCGAATCAACTAAAATGAATGGTTTGAAATTATGAAGTGAAAGTGTTAAAAGATGCAGCAACCTGACTACATAGTCATAAAAATCCAAAGCCCTATTGAAAAGACGAGCCCAATTCTCTTCTGATGTTTCTACACCTCCCCTTTTTCATCATAGTATAATGTTCTTTTTCAGAAAAAAGCCACTTTTTTACAAAAATTCAAGTGGTACATTTCCACCAAAGCTGTATAGTGACCTAATATAGAAGTTTCAAATCTGTTAGTTCAATGTATGTAGACCTCATTTGGTACCATATTCATACGCCCACTCTTCAAAAAGGCTGGCACATTAACTGAGTGAAGCACTGTTGCAGCACTAACCTTAAAGTGGTTTTTAGTGTTTTACTCTATTGTATTTACTATTTGTGACAATTACTAGCATCTTGTTTTAAAACCCTATAAGTTCCAGCAAATCTTTGTTGTAAAGATTGAAAGGAGAACAACATGAATGTAAAAAAAAAAAAAAAGGGTAAATGCACGGTACCCCTGACCGCGGGACATAGCTGCCTGGCGGTTACTACCCAGCAGGATTATTCGGGCCGAGCTGGACTCGAACCCGCGTCCTCCTGTTTGGAATGGGTGAGGCTGGCCACTGGGCTGACACCCCGTGGTTAACACACCGTGGTTAACAACATGAATGTAGGTTGTGTCCTTTATTATTTCTAGCTGGATAATTGCCAAGTTTATATTCGATCCTTAAGCTGCATGTTTTGTTCCGTAGCATGATTTAAGTCTCACACCCGGGTTTCCCCAAACACTTCAAAGAAACAAAAGCATGGATGCATCACTACCAACCGATGCTTCTGCTGCTTCTGATCATGTCTTTACTGTTGAAAGACATGATGAGTTGCAGCTTAGTCATGAGGATCGTAAGCGAATCACTGAACGAACCAAATGGGTTCTTGATTCGCCTAACCCTCCGGGTTTTCGCCAAGAGATTCTTGGCTCTATCAAAAACGTCGTTTGTTCTCAGAAAAACAACAAACGCAGTTCGTCACAACCCCCATTGGCTTGGGTTGTGGCGTTTTTGCGTTCGGTATTTCCCATACTAAGTTGGGCTAGGGATTACAAGGCTTCAATGTTCAAGGATGACTTGCTTTCAGGGCTAACTCTTGCTAGCCTATGCATACCTCAGGTACATTTCTTGAGCAAAAGGTACACTCAATTACCAAAATATTTACAATTTACATCTTTTTTACCCTAATGGAATTAAGTTTGGCAGAGTATTGGGTATGCTGCTTTAGCCCAACTTAATCCTCAGTATGGCCTATGTAAGTTTTAAAAATATCATATTATCAAAGTTGTGTTTTGTAGTAAGAATTCTAGCTCTTTTTTCATTCTATTGTGTTATATTATTTTACTTTCATAGACACTAGTGTGGTACCTCCTTTGATATATACAACAATGGGGACTTCACGAGAGCTAGCCATCGGTCCGGTTGCTGTGGTTTCCCTGTTGATATCTGCCATGTGCTCCAAAGTAATAAATCCTGTTGTTGATCCTACATCCTACACGAAGCTTGTGTTCACTGTCACTTTCTTCACTGGGGCTTTCCAATCTCTTTTCGGCTTGTTTAGGTAATATTTTTTTCTTCTTTGTATTTGGGTTTAAGAATTTTTTTTAATTTCCTACGTATAAAGTTCATTACAAAACACTAAATTATTGCAAGAGAAAAGAACAAATCCTACTTAGTCTGTTACATTCTAATAAAAATAACTCAAATACTTTAATCACAATTTTTTAATTCTAGTGATCTTTATATGGTGCTTTTTTTTAATTCGTTATCTTTGTTGTTCTCGATTCGTAGGCTGGGTTTTCTTGTCGATTTTCTGTCGCAAGCGGCTATAGTAGGTTTCATGGCAGGTGCAGCCATTGTTATAGGTCTCCAACAGCTCAAGGGTTTGCTTGCCATTAGCCATTTCACCACAAAAACTGATGTTGTTTCCGTGTTGATTGCCGTTGCTAAATCATTCCACACTTCAGTAAGTTAAATTTCATCTTTTCATTTCTTAAGGCTTGACATATACATATTCCCTAGCCTTATGATTTTCAAAAATATTAAGTAAATTATCTACAGTCCCCAGAAGTCATTGTCAGATGACATAAGGGAATTACTTTATGTTAAGTTTCAGTTTAAAGATAATTATAATGTTTTTTCTTCTTTTTTTTTCTCAATTTAACAGTGGTACCCTCAGAATTTCATCCTTGGATGTTCATTTCTCATCTTCATCCTGATCACGAGAATTATTGTAAGCAACAAATCAAACTTTAGTTCTTTTTACACAATATATGTGTTGGTTCTTTACTTTACAATATAAGTTATTCTTATTGTTTTCCCATCATCCAAAAGTAAAAAAATTTAACTAGCACAGTGCCAACTTTATCTTTATTGGATGTAAGATATCAACTCACTTTAGAGATTTACAAGATTTATTGATAAAGGTAGTTAAGGTTATAGCGGGAAGAGTGAGATTTATTACAGTATGCGAAATTATGGTGAGAAAAAATGAAAAAAAAAATCTAAATCAATCAATTTTTTTGTCAAAAATCATTGAATGTGTATGTCTATGCACACCAAAAGCCATCGATCTAACTATTTCATATGTTTTTAATTTATAATCGTCTAGCTACATGTAGGTAATATGTATTATACACGACTTACTCATGAGCAGGTTATATACATAAACAAAAATTGTTCAGTTTTATTTTGAATTTCAAAAGATAGGAATAAACATTGCATTTCTTCATTTTTTTTCCTTAAAAACTTTTAAGAACAAAAGTGAATAATTAATTTTGTGATGCATGTTCTCGCAACATTTAATGTTCTATCTAGATTCTCCACCTAAGACTATATTAATTTATAATCATCTACTCTTGATAGATCAGATATTTTTGAACAAATTAAATTAGAAACTTGACGATGGATGAAGTATATGTTAACTCATATGGAAAAATACCAGGGAAAAAAGAACAGAAAGCTATTCTGGTTACCCGCAGTCGCTCCTCTACTATCAGTAATTATCTCAACTGCGATCGTCTACCTAACTAGAGCCGATGAGCACGGAGTTAAAATAATCAAGCATGTCAAAGGAGGATTGAATCCAAGTTCAGTTAATCAGTTGCAGTTCAACAGTCCACATCTCAGAGAATCAGTCAAAATTGGGCTCGTTTGTGCTGTCATTGCTCTAACGGTTCACCTTGCTAAAAAACAGACACTTTTCTAGTCAATATAATACCAAAAACTAAGATTTGGATAATGATTTATTAACTTATAATGGCAATGTATTTTTACAGGAAGCTGTGGCAGTTGGCAGGTCTTTTGCTACAGTAAAGGGGTATAATATGGATGGGAATAAAGAAATGATAGCTATGGGGGTTATGAATATTGCTGGATCTATGACTTCTTGCTATGTTGCCACAGGTACATTTAGTACATATTGATGGATCTATATATTCTTGCTATAATTTCAACATCATAAACTAATAGAAAAACTTGAAAAGACACAAAAATCAGTTAACTTATAAGCTCAAATTCAATTTGTTTGTTCAGGTTCATTTTCGCGCACTGCTGTAAACTTTTTTGCTGGCTGTCAAACAGCAGTGTCTAACGTAGTCATGGCCATCACGGTGCTCTTAATGCTACAGTTTTTAACGGGGCTACTGTACTACACTCCGGTTGCCATACTATCCTCGATTATCTTATCTGCACTACCGGGACTAATCAACTATACTGAAGCTTATAATATCTGGAAAGTTGACAAACTCGACTTTTTGGCTTGTGCCGGAGCTTTCTTTGGTGTGTTGTTTGCTTCAGTCGAGATCGGTCTTATGGTTGCGGTAAGCATTCTTCACCTTTACCGTCTAAATTAATTTATATATATAGGATAAGGATCGGTGTAAACAAGTAAAACAAAATATATCATTCACTTTTTCAGTTTAGAATAAACGGAATGCGATAACAAAAAGTAATATTGTTTGTTCCTCTCTCATAAGATAATTAATATATATATATATATATATATATATATATATATATACACTTACACATATATAAATTATATGTAGGTTATATTATCTACCTATGACATATATATATATATATATATATATAACGTGTAAGTAAACGATTATATACTAAATTAGTAACGTACATTTGAGAGTTCTCGAAAAAATTGTGCAAAATGTTTCTTTTATTTCCAAGTATATTATCTACCTCAAAAGTCACCATAAAATATGCTTTCTAATTTTACTTTATTCATCAAAACAATTTCACAACTGATTTATTATCTTGTAGGAATATTCTAATTACGAATTAATTTAGTTACTCCAGATTTTTCAATTCTATAATGAACTCAATATCTTAATTTCTTGCATTATGTATATTTTCACAACCGGTTAAAACAAAGAGTAATCTTATGATTACTTATATTTTTATGTTTAAGATAATCTTGAAATACTAAATAGTAAGGAAGTTTGGTAATTATCTGTTTCTGGCTCACCGACTTTGAACCTGATGTGAAAATTTTAGAAACAAATTAATCAATATTAACATTAAAGTAGTTTTACTGATGAAAATTTTGAATAACTTTATAAAACAATATTACATTTTTTTATAATTTTTAAGTTAATTATTAAAAAGTGTGAATCCACCCCTTGTGCCCTAGTGGTATGAGACTTGGGTTCTCCAATAGAGACTCAAATTCAATCTTCACTTTTGTCACTTTGTTGATAAGACAATGATAGATAGAGCCTAGCCTCTTTGCAAAGATGTCAGGCTCTATCGTGAGCCCATTCGGGTTTTCGTCCCACCGTGTGTTACACCAGAGAGTTCTGATCTTGTGGTGGCATAACGACTGTCAATTGCAGCCGGCGGTATGGTTTCCCGAGGGAACGCCCAAAGCCAAACTTTAAAAGCCAGCGTACGCCGGGTAAAAACAACATAGTCTAACCGAGATAGGACTACAGGCTCTTCAATTTGGGTAGTACGGTAGCCTATAAAAGAAATTCGCTCTTTAAAAAAATTAAAAAGTGTGAGGCCTTTAATGAATGTGGCAATCTATTTATGAAAGAAGTGAAGACTGAAAATTTATGAGTTGCTTCCATACATGAAATTTTATCTAGTACAGTAGGATGCATTATAAATTCTAATAATGGGAACTAGTAGTTGAATACAGTAGCCAATCTGAGCTAGGTTCATGAGGGACCACAAAAAGAAAGCTAACCACAGTATCAAAGTTGACCTAGGTTCCGGTGTATAATATATATTTATTTTTCGAAAAGAAACATAGATATGAAATATAATCAATTCCCTTAGAATAGAAAATATGGTCAAGTCCTTTTCTCATTGGAAAACATAACTTTGTTCTGAATTATTTAAGATTTTGTGATTCAGTTTCACTTTTAGTAAATTTCTTTAAATTTGAACTATATGTCATGCAAGTACTATCAAACTTTAATGCCAAAAAGCTATTAGTTTTTAGATTATCAAGAGTACGATTCAATTTATATATTGATTAACAATTGCATCCTTTATATGACAGATTGCTATTTCATTTGCTAAGATAATTCTCAATGCATTGCGCCCTCGCGTGCAAGAACTAGGGAGGCTTCCGGGAACAGATATCTTCTGTGAAGTTGATCAGTATCCTGTCACACAAGCGGTTCCAGGTGTTCTAATAATCCGACTTAATTCTGGCTTGCTTTGCTTTACAAATGCAAATCCCCTCAGAGATAGGTACATGTTTGATATATAAGCTATGTGTACAGGAAGAATAATCATTTAACACAACTACATCCTTTTGAGATACACAAGTATAAGTCCTTATTCAAATCATTTATTTTGCTCTCAAATAATTAAATAAACAGTTTCGATACATAAGCCGATCTAATAAGAAATCCCAAACACCCCTTAGTAATCTTGATTAATCATGTAGGATATTGAATTGGGTAGCCGAAGAGAATGAAAAAGAAGACATTAAAAGACCATTCAGTGGAATAATCCTCGACATGTCTAGTAAGTGAATTTTGTTCTTGCTATATGACTGAACTATATGTTTCTGGATCAAATAATGGATGTGTTCATGAACTAATATCTCTAACTGTAGGTGTCACCAACATTGATTATGCCGGAATTCTAGCACTGGAAGAAACTAACAAGAAGTTGCTTTCAGGAGGTATCAAAGTAAGATTCTTACACCAACTTCAACATTTTTCTTTTTGTTCCATTCTTCTATTAAACAATATTACAGGTCAATCAGAGCATGATCCGTTTAATGAAATATGATAACCCAAACACTACCCGTTTTCTAAGACGTCTAGATATTGTTGGTATCAGGAACAATGGGTTCCCAGAACCATTCGGTTCGAGAGGGACGATGGTTACAAACATTCTTAACACCACAGATTTCACACCGCTTCATGATCAAAAACAATGCAGAAAAATAAACAATTGAAACTAACCGAAACAATAATCGAAACTTGAACCAAATCAGAAACTTGAAATAACTGAAACTTGCATATCAAACTGTACGATTACAACTGATAACCATCAGACCCTTATATACTTGACGAAGGGATGCGTGTGAATGGTTGTGTCGATCAGCAGAGGGATGTGTCTATCCCTGATAACCGTTTGTGCAGTTATTCAAAACACACACCCTTTCAATCACGTACCCTTTCAGCCAAGCCCAACTAAAAACTTAACAACTGGACTTTTAACTACTGACCCAACATTTATGTCTATGACATGTGGCCCAATACTAAATAAACATAATAGACAAATTGTTTGACCCATTTAAACAAATAAAACGTTAAATATTACTACCGGTTCGAAACCGGTTCCGATCGGATGTTCTTGATTATTTTCTTGATCTTCAGATATGTCAACACAAAACCTTGTTCTTGTGTCGTGACAGAAATTTCCACGTCCCCTGCTCGCTCTTTACATGACTTTAAAACTCATCCTATAAATCATTATATTCCAACAACTCACATGAAAGCAAAATTGCACAAATTCTTAACACTGTATTTCAATTTAAAGGAAAAAAATCACAATTACAATGGATAAAGAAGATATATACCACGCACAAGCCTTATTTAAGCCACACCACTAAGAGCATCACAATGCTATAGGATTACAAACTGTCAGTTCACTTGTCAGATTAGATTCCAAACATCCATAAAACCACACATTTCTATCACAACGCTATGAAAATTTCACACATCTGTTAATATATATATATATATATATATATATATATATATATATATTGTTTATTTTAAAAAAAATATCCACTCGCGCTTTTTAGTATTTTTTTTTCTCAAAACTCTTGCAAACATGTATATTACATGTGTGATTTTTTTCAAAATAAAAAATGTCGGGATGTTAGAGTTTTCTAGGTTTTCTCAATTACAAGAGTTTTCTCCATATACTTACATTTTATATATATATATATATATATATATATTATATATATTATATGCGTGTGTGTGTTTATGTAAATATATGGGTGTCAGAGAGAGATAAGAGAGTGGGGCCCACTCATTTCGTCTGCTATCGGTCTGTATTTCAGGACGGCCCAATCGGACGAATCCCATAATGCTGCACATCCGCTTTTTCTTGGTTTGGACTTTCCGAACAAGCTCCCTGTAAGCATCATTGAAGCAGCTCAAATATTTACACAAGCTGCTCTAATATTTTACACAGTGAGTGATGCTTAAAAGAAAGATATCTAAAGTGTCACTAGGCTCAATCAGTATCTAATTAGATGTTTCACATACACCTATAATAGACTCGTTAAAGCTACCTAGGTAAATACGTCCGGAACGAATTGTTAAATAAAACATAAACACACACTCAATTTCAATGAACTCTCGTATTTGTATATCCAAGAACTGCTTAAAACTTAGATACAATAATTCCTCATACATAAACCCTACTCATGGTTATTTATGTATATGAGTAACTCAACTTGGTCAACAAGGCATTACCAAATATAACTAAACCCTAATTACAACCCCATAAACATGTTAACAACACTTAATGAATTCCACGGGTCCAACCTGGTTGGCCCGTCCCACTTACTCGTGAAGGGCCTAAATAGGCGGACAATTACTAATAATCACCACCAGTTTCTGACTCGAAAGTAGGATGTTCTAAATACCAAGTACACTTTGCGTTTCACGAAACTTAACTTTTGCGAGAGCTCTGTTGAGTATGTTTGTCCGTTGTTTCTTTCCATTTATCTTTTCCATTGCCACTTTGTTGCGATCCACAGACTCCCGAATTTAACTAAAAGCGGACTTTGTATGCTTGCTTCAACTATGAAGAACAAGATTTTCATCCAAAAAAATCGCTGATGCATTTCCAACCCCTAATAAAACTTCTTGCAACTATGTCTCAATTAATTCTCCCAATAATTCATGTAACCATACAGATTGGCATGCGGTAGAGCTTGCTGACATGTACTCTGCTTCACATTATGAAAGGGTTATAGTGCTTTATTTCTAAGAGCACTATGTTATGTTATCGAGGCTTCCCATAATAAAACAGATGATTAGCAGTGCTTCTTCCATCATCATGGCCAATGTTGTGACTGTTATCACTATTCCGGAAAAACATCTTCGATCCGCCTTTTTTTTACTTGATCCCATGTCCACATGTGCAGTTAACATACTAAAGTATTTGTTTAATTTCTTCCAAGTGAGATTGCTTAGGAGTTTCCATGTGTCTATAAAACCATACCCACCGAGAACCCCATGCCAGGTCGTATGTGTATAAAATTCCAAAGACACCCAACCATTTGACACTCCATTGTACTTGCCTCAACATTTATTCCGCTTTATACAACTTCAAATTAGGATCCATGGGTACAACTTTCGATAAAAATTTTCCATTTAGACTTCTTTCAACACCCATCGAGCTTAAGCACATTGATGGATTCATGGTCGTTTTCAAGCTCTGAAACTTCGATCTCCAGGTAGTAAATGAGTTTACCCAAGTCAAAACATTTCAAACTTCTTAGACATCGCAAGGTTGAACTCTTTAATTTTATTGATATTCCAACTCGTAAAACCAAATCATCTACATATACACAAATAATGATAATGCTGATCCCAATCATCATTCAGTACATCGCTTAATCTAGCGAGCACCTCACAAATTTCATACCCTTTACAACACCATCAAGCATGGTATTCCATGACCGTAGTGCTTACCTCCCCAGGATTAACAAACCTATCAAACTAATAAACAAAGACTTTTTCCTTACCTCCCCATGTAAAATTGTTGACTTTACATCTAATTGATGTAATTCCATCCCTCGGAAGCGGCAATGACAATTAGTATACGAACAGTTTCTAGCCTCGCCATAGAGCAAAGACCATGTCAAAAGCAACACTGAGTTGTTACATGTAAACCTTTCCCATGAGTTTTGCATTATATTTATTAACTGAACCATCCGCATTTCTTTTAACTTTGAACACCCATTTCAGTCTGCTCATTTTAGCTCCCTTTGGTAACTTGGTTAACCTCCATGTATCATTAGATTTAATGGATTTGAGCTCCACTTGCAAATGATTTATCCACTTTGGTTTGGACTTTGCTTCTTCAAAATTCCTCGTTTCATCTTTTTCTTTCAAGATGAGTTTAACGACCTCCACTACTGAACACAGGACACAAACATTGAACATAACAAGTGCGGTCGGAATTCATGTGGATTTCGTACATAAATTTCTTGTTCATTTGGTGTTGTTGTCGCTAAATCAGTCGTTGATGTTGTTAGGCTACTAGAATTAGTGACTAGATCATTAGACGTTGTTGCTAAAGGGGTTGGGCTATCTAATTAGAAACTAGATCATCAGAACCAGCCGCAAAAGCTAATGGTAGATCTTTTGACCAAGGAATCTCATCGCTAATGTTGTTTCTCTCCGTTGTCTCGGTTACAACATTCGCAACTCTAGTACCAACAACCCCATTCCAGTTAACCCAAAATAAACCCAATGCAAGTTCCATTTCAGCTTCACTTCATTTCTCCCACTTCTAACTCGACTTTTCATCGAGATGTGGATGCGACTTATAACCACTCCTCGGGTCTTTGGGTCACATAATCAATACACACCAGATCCGTGCACACTTACCAAATAATCCATGAATTTTGATCGATTATCAAGTTTCTTCACATTTGGCCCATTAATATATGCATAAGCTAGACAACCAAATACTCTAAGACATTGCAAGTCGGGTTTTTTTGAACATCTCATAAGGTGTCGTTTCGTTTAATGTGTGTCTAGTAACTTGATTTGTTATATATAAAAATATACACACGCATAGATTGCCTGACCACCTCGCCCCACATATAGTTAGGAACATTACAATACTAGTGATCAATTCCATTATGTTAGATTTCGACGCTCCACCACACCGTTTTGTTGAGGTGTTGTATAGGTCAGTCAAGTGTCTAGTTATGCCTCCATCATTGTAGAATCGGTTGAAGTCATCCTTGTACGCGACAGTCAAGAGAGTTCTGATTACTTTACCACTCGACCAATTTCTTAAACTTCTTTAGAATACTTTATCTTTAACCTTAACCAAACAATTCCACCTAAAATGTGACTAAATGTCAATTAGTACAAAACGTACCTGTTACACGGCTATTAATGTTCGAGGGGTAATATTCCCACACAAATCTATGTGAACTAACTCTAGGGCCCAAGTCATTCTAAATGTTGTCATTTGTGGAAACAGTTGCCTTATTTGTTTCCAAACCAAACACCATTCACGTAACTTCTTTTCATTTGTGATTAGGGGCATTCTCATAACTGTATCCTTTTAACTAAGAGCTTTATTAACTTGAACTTCACATGACCAAGTCTTGCATGCCACAACCAACTTGATTCGTCAATATAGCTTTGCAAACTATACGATTTAGCAATATTCAACTTTATATGATAAAGACGGTTTGCGGTTCCATTCACCTGCATCGTCAAATAGTCATTTTTCCTACTGATACCACACCCATGCTTTGTGGCTTGACCAAGACTAATAATATTGCTTTTAAGACTTGTTATAAAAGAAATATCCGTTGGTAGTCGTTTTTGAACAGTTTTACCTTCAAACAAAATCGCTAACTCGTGAATGATGACACTGTTATCCAAAACCCCCATGTCTTCGTCTTCTATGGATCGACAATTATCAAATAAGACTTTCTCCTTATTCAGGAACATGTCTCGTGCACATATTGTATAATGAACAAAGCCTGATCAACAATTTCACCCCCTTTGGTTACATGAATTTCAGTTCGAGACAAAGTGTCTAAATGAATCACATTGGTAACGTCAACCTTTGGGAGTTTCTGGTTGTTCCCTTCTGTTTTGCGAATCATCATCCATTACCCGTTCCCTGTATGCTTTTAAACGTCCCACAACATCATCATACCCAATAGTCTTGAGGTCCAATACCCGTTCAAAGAAAGTTGTAATCTGAATATATTTGCTTCTTGGAGGGATTTTAAGGGAGTTATTTACTAACCTCGATTTGTCAACTGTCTCACCCAAAGTCGTTGATTTAAATGCAAAACCTGAATTTTTGTTTCTACAAACTCATCTATAATATATGTATCTTTCATCATCAGTGTATTAAACTTGGACATGAGTTCGAAATCTCACCTCCTTTACCCTATCAGCCCCCAAGTTATGCATCACAAATCGCCTTAGCCGTATTAAGGTTGCCAACTTGCAAGAATGTAGTTTTTGGCATGGATGGAAACAACAACGCAGTTGCGTAGTTATTATTAGCAGCTTCAATTGTACTTGGGTGGCTGGCATCCCAAACCATGTACACGTTCATGATCATCTTCATGCGGAGCCCATACTGTGTAATTGGTAGAGGCGACCATCGAACATTGGAACGAAGTTAGGTTTCGCTCCCACTCTCGCTTGACTTCAGAGCTAGCTTGTCATCCATAGTTACCGATTTTTCTTTCTCTATAACCGTTGTAGATGGGTTTCCATCTAGCCCTGTCAATCCTTAGCCACGATACTTGTTCAATCGCAACCCGCCGTCGTCCACGTCTTGAATGCCAATCTCCTCCTCGATTTTGGTTTGGCTTTGATACTAGTTTAACAACAAATCGATAAACAAAACACAAACAAACACAATTTCAAATAAACATCGTATTATCATATCTAACAAACGGATCAAAACTTTGATACAATAATCCTTCATACATAAACCCTAATCATGGTTATGTATTTATAAAGGTAACCCAACTTGGTTAACAAGCATTACCCAATATAATTAAACCTGGATTGCATCAACATAAACCTATTAACAACACATAATGAATTCCACGGTCCCAACTGGGTAGGCTTATCGCACCTATCCGTGAAGGGCCTAAACAAGAAGATAATTACCAACAACAGGAACAACGGCGAAAAAAATCACTCTATGTTTGGACCTTCTGCCACTATTATTTTCGAAAGGTGTCGGTAACTCTAGTTTGGACCTTAGATTATTACTTTGTTACCACATTTTTTCTAAAAGTGTGGTTAAAATTTAAAAAAAAAAAGCCTTGTTCATAGAAGTGTCACTAAAGGAACAATATAGTTAATCCCTCTTTAAAAGATTGTGTTTCACCCAAAAAAAAAAAAGACAACATTTCCACTGTCGTGTTGGTGGTAATTAGGGTGACATTTTAACTTTTGGTTGCAGTTGGCAATCGCCAGTCCTAGATGGCAAGTGATTCACAAGCTAAAAGTAGCAAAGTTCGTAGATAAAGTTGGAAGAGACTGCATCTTCCTCACTGTTTGTGAAGCCGTTGATTCCTTTGTTGGTTCCAAGTTCACAGGTCCTGGCAATTGTTGATCAATGCTTGTTTCTACAGCTTCTTATGAATGAGGTTGATCCTTAAACAATTTCCTTAAAGCTAAACTCCTCTAATATGTAAAACTGGACTTCAGTTATGTATAATATGATACTTTGTGTTGTTTTCACTCAACCTTTTGTGTTAATAAATAAAAACAAAACAATGGGTATCTTATAGAACCCCTAGTGTTCTTGGTGATCATGAACCAGATGCAATGTATTTCACTTTTCGTATAACATATATATTAATTATTGCAAACAAAATGTAATGCAAAGGGTTTGCCTACTGTTTGTTTTTTTTCAACCAGATTAACTTTTTTATTGGCATAGATTTGTTTATAAACTGAGCTCTATCAACATTAAACACAATTACAGCGGAATGGAACAAGCCATGCATGGACCACAAATCCAATCAATATGAAATTAATCATTTTTGTTTCATTTGATAAAAAGTCTCACCCTTTTTATTGTGTTAGAAAACCCGCAGACCCTGATAAAAAGTTGATTCATAACACTGAATTGATATGTGTATTCGTATATCTCATTACAAAGACGGGTATTCTATTTATACACAAAAAACGTAATCTAAATATAGAAGACAGCAGCTGATTGCTAGCTGTCTTTATCTTTGCTGTTGATTGCTGAAGATTAGCTGGATATGCAGCTGTGGATTAGCTGCCGCAGGATGTCCGGCTGTCGATTAGCTGCAGTTTATTCCAAGGTTAGTCTTTCCTTTCTAACACTCCCCCTCAAGTTGAATAGTTGGATTTCCAAAATTCAACTTGCCCAAACAATCATTGAGAATTTTCCCGTTAACTGCTTTTGTTAGAATGTCAGCAAGCTGATCCTTTGATCGAACGAATGGTAGTTCAATCGTACCATCTTCCAATTTTTCTTTGATGAAGTTCCTATCAACTTCCACGTGTTTTGTTCGATCATGTTGTACTGGGTTTTCTGAAATCTGAATTGCAGCTTTATTATCACACATAATCTTACTTGTTTCTTTTGACGGAAAACCAATCTCAGCTAAGAGTCTTCGTATCCACATGGCTTCTGTTAAACCTCGAGTTATGCCTCTAAATTCAGCTTCTACACTTGAAAGAGCAACCACTTTTTGTTTTTTACTCCTCCAAGTGACAAGATTCCCACCAACTAGAGCGAAGTAGCCTGCTGTTGACCTCCGACTTCCCTTATCTCCTGCCCAGTCTGCATCAGTATAGATTTGAACATTTAGGTGTCCATGTGATTGAAACAGGACTCCATGACCCACTGTTCCTTTGAGATATCTAATAATTCTCCAAACTGCTTCCATATGTGACTGTTGAGGTTGGTGCATGAACTGACTTACTACCCCTACAGCATAGGCGATGTCTGGACGAGTGTGTGAGAGATATATTAGTTTTCCCACCAGCCGTTGGTATCTTTCTTTATTTGCTAATTTTGCTCCTTCTTCCATGTAAAGCTTTTGGTTTACACTCATAGGAGTATCTGCCGGTTTGCAATCGATCATTCCAATTTCTGTCAACAGGTCTAAGACATACTTCTTTTGACTAATGAAGATTCCTTGTTTCGACCTTAGTACTTCAATACCGAGGAAATACTTAAGTCTGCCCAAATCTTTCATTTCAAATTCAGCAAACAAGTTTTCTTTGAGTTTTACCATTTCTTCTTTATCGTTCCCTGTAATGATCATATCATCTACATAGATAATTAGACAGGTTACGAATTTTCCTCTTTTTTTGAGAAACAAAGTATGATCGGCATTACTTTGTTTATATCCAAACTTTTTCATAGCTACCGTAAATCTGCCAAACCAGGCCCGGGGAGACTGCTTCAAACCATAAAGGGATTTCTTCAGACGGCAAACTTCTCCAGTTTTGAAATCTTTTGTGAATCCTGGAGGAGCATCCATAAATACCTCTTCGTCTAGGTCCCCGTGTAAGAAGGCATTTTTTACATCAAACTGTTGAAGTGGCCACCCTTCATTTGCAGCTATCGAAAAAAGAACCCTGATTGTGTTCATTTTTGCAACCGGGGAGAATGTTTCAGCATAGTCAATCCCATGTGTCTGAGTATACCCCTTTGCTACCAGTCGGGCTTTATATCTTTCAATTGTACCATCTGGTTTATACTTAATCGTATAGACCCAACGACACCCCACGGATTTCTTTCCCAACGGAAGAGTACACTTTTCCCATGTATTGTTCTTGGTTAGGGCTTCCATTTCTGTGTTCATTGCTTCCTTCCAATGTTTAGATTTTAAGGCTTGATCCACGTTTGTAGGAGTTTCTTCGGAATAAACAGATGAGATAAATGCTTTGGCTTCCTTAGTGAAGTTTCCATCGGCCACACTAGCTATAGGATAACTAGATCTTCGTGGTTCTTTTTCAGGAGAATACCGTTTCGGAGGAACCCCTCTGTTTGTTCTAGGGGGTAACACATATCTCGATGGTGGTTCTTCTTGTCTGGATTCATCTGCCTGCAAATTTTCAGTTTGTTCTGTGGCAGTTTCATGGTTAGAAGTATTGGTGTCCTCAAAGTCATTAGAAACTTCAAAAATACCACCAGACTGAATAGGATGAGTATCACTTACCTCGGACACCAGGTTAGGAGGAACATTAGGACCGTCAGTGGCACTGAGATTGGGTTCTGGTGACTCTGTGGTTGGTGACTCTGTAGTTGGTACATAGGGAACATATTCCAACCAGCTTAGTGTGTCTAAACATTCCTTCTCCCCCTGACCACTGAATTGGGAATTGTAGTAATACTCGGTTTCAAGAAAGTCACAGTTTATTGTGGTGAACATATGACGTGTTTTTGGATTATAACATCTGTATCCCTTTTGATTCATTCCATACCCGACAAAGACACATTTTACAGCACAAGGGTCAAGTTTGGTTCGATCTGATTTAGGTATGTGAACAAAGGAAGTACATCCAAAGATTCGTGGTTGAAGGGTGAGAACTGAGGGTAGTTTGAAGAATTTTGAAAGGGTGTGTAACGGAGTGTTAAGCTTTAAGATTTTTGTTGGGAGTCGGTTGAGAAGATAGGTAGCAGTAGCAAGGGCTTCAGGCCAAAAATATTTCGGGACCTGGGATTCAATCAGGAGAGCTCGTGTCATTTCTAGCAAAATGCGATTTTTCCTTTCGGCGACACCGTTTTGTTCTGGGGTGTTTGGGCATGTAGTTTGGTGGATTATTCCCTTGTCTTGGAAAAAGGATTTAAACAAGGTATTAACAAACTCACCCCCATTATCAGATCGGAATATTTGGATGTTTGTTTGAAATTGGGTTTGAATCATGGCGTAAAACATAGTGAATTTTTCAAATACTTCGGATTTGTTTTTCAAAAAATAAACCCAGGTCATTCGGGTACAATCATCAACGAACATCACAAAGTACCGAAGGTTTTGCCCCCCAAGAACTGGGGCAGGACCCCATACGTCAGAATGGATTAATGAAAATGGCAAAGCAGCCTTAGTGTTATTGGGTTTAAAAGTTTTTCTATGGCTTTTTGCTAAAACACATGTTTCACAATGTGACATAGAATTAACTGGAAATAGTTTCGGAAATAAAATATGCGAATAACTTGTAGAAGGATGACCTAATCTTCGGTGCCATAGCCAAGCTTCCCGTTCCGATGTCCCATGAGTCAGCATCACAGCACCACTTTGAGTCACCTCATCCACATAGTACAACCCTTGATTTTCAGTGCCACGCCCAATGATCACTCCCGTCCTGATATCCTGTAAAATACAAAACGTAGGGTACATTAGGACAATACAGTTGAGTTCCTTCGTGACATGGCTGATGGAAAGCAGCTTATGTGATAACGAAGGAACATAAAGGCAATTAGAGATTTTTATTGTGGGTGAAATCTCAATAGTTCCTCCCGATTTTACATCCATTATTCCTCCGTTTGCCGTTTGAATATGTGTTTTTTCTGGTTTGGTTGTTGAAATAATATCCGATAGCTCATAAGTCATTGTATCGGTTGCGCCACAATCAAAAATCCATAGTTTTTGTTTTTGATGTTCGTGGGCCATATTGGCTTCTCCCTTATTTCCAGGGACTATATGTGTAATATTTGTTTTTAAATTCGACCGAGGGACTATTCGTGCATTATCTTCTTCTTCTTCACTTATGTATGACTTAGGGTTTGAGGGTTGCGCCCCAAACCCTTTACCTGTTGTTTCTTCTTCATCTGCTTTGGCCACTCCGCCGAAGCCCGATCTGTTCCGGCTTTCATCTTTGGGAGCATCTCGGTTACCGGCGCCGGATGACTTTCCTTTTTCTGTAGTCTTTGTGCCTCTCTTCTGACCATCAGACCACCATTCCGGATATCCGACGAGTTTGAAACATTGTTCCCGGGTATGTTTCATCATCCCGCAATGATCACACTTGAGGTGAGATTTGTCGTCTTTACTTGTTCCGATTCTTTTTTCACCGGCTCGTCGGTAACCCTTTGACGCAAGCCCTAGTCCGTCAATTTCAGAGGCCGTTAGTCCCACTGTGATACCCTGTGTGTCACTGAGAGGTGTTCCCAGAATATTCTGGTGAGCGGCCTCCTTGCGGACAGTAGAGTATGCAGTTTCTACGGTTGGAAGGGGCTCTAACCGGAGTATTTCCCTTTTTATAGGATCATATTTCCGGTTGAGAGCGTTTAGAAACTGGAACAGTTTCTGTTCCGACCTGATTTTGTGATACGCTTGGATATCGGCTGGGCAGGTCATAGGGTTTGGGTCAATCCGATCAATTTCTCCCCATACTCCTTGGAGTATAATCCACAATTCTTCTAGGGAGAGATTGTTCTGTTTGATTTCATTCGCCTTGACATGTAGGTTGAAAGTTTGGAGCTTGTCACGCCCACTGCTATATGTTATAGCTAGGGCATCCCACAGCGATTTTGCTGTTGGGAATTCGGTTAGATTGCTGGCAAGGGTTGGTTCGATGTTCTGTATGAGCCATGAGAAGACGACTAGGTCGTCTTGTTCCCATTGCTCATATTGCTCGCTGGTTTGGTTTGGTGGGTTGGTTGATAGATGATTTAGAAAGGCTTTTGATTTACCGCCTATGGCTACCCTCATCATCCGGGTCCATAAGGCGTAATTCTGACTGTTGAGCTTGAGGTTTATTTGAAGGTTATCGGATAGTTTTGGGTTTCGGTTTTGTGGGTTAAGGCCATTCTTGAGCAGATTGGCGATTTGAATGGATAAATCTTCTCCCAAGTTACCGGCTTCGGCCATGGCAGCTTGGTTGAGAGGATGATTTGGTTTTGGGTGAGCAAGGTAGATGATGAACAGGTCAAGAACGACACTGCTCTGATACCATGATAAAAAGTTGATTCATAACACTGAATTGATGTGTGTATTCGTATATCTCATTACAAAGACGGGTATTCTATTTATACACAAAAAACGTAATCTAAATATAGAAGACAGCAGCTGATTGCTAGCTGTCTTTATCTTTGCTGTTGATTGCTGAAGATTAGCTGGATATGCAGCTGTGGATTAGCTGCCGCAGGATGTCCGGCTGTCGATTAGCTGCAGTTTATTCCAAGGTTAGTCTTTCCTTTCTAACAGACCCGCCTAAGGCACGACATCTATGCATCTATTATCCATCCCTTTCGTAGGGAATACGTATGCATCACGCTGTCAGGACATTCTCTAGCGCCAACGGTGGTTGTGGGTGTAGGCTCGGAATTAAATGTGCCTGAAATGGGATTAACATATGCGAGAATCAGTGTTCTTGCAGTGCTTCTACTAGGCTTATTTAAAGAGATAATTTAATAACATTTCCTACAAAAAAAATTTGTATTGTATCTCTAATATTTGGAAATGTTAATGTATCGCAATTCAAAAAAAGCATTTGAACTCTATCACAGACATCTTTAATGTAATGGGAGGGGTGTGTGCACGATGCGGCAGAGAACACAAGCACTAGTAATCACATATATATTAATTTTTTTAGCTAAAAAATTATAGCAATATCATACTCACATTAGAAAAAAAAATTCCCATTTTTATGGTGTAATTTATTTTAAAAATGATATTAATGTATAAATTATAGAGGTAGTATGTTTTAGAGGATTGTATCATATGTTTTAAAAGTTATATTAGTTAAAGTCTTAAAATATGTAAAACTGCATTTGTGTCCTCTTTACATGTATTACAATACAATATTGATATATAGTAACAATATATCCATATTTTATCTTCTTAGATATTAGTTCACCACTTAACAAGATCGGATCACATTAACTTGAAAAAATAACCATACTACTTTGAAGGTAGAGAGGAGTGTTTGTGAATGTGACTTTAAAACTATAGTAAGTGAAGAGAATCTTCAAGAGAATGCAGTAGGAAATATTTCTTTTCAACTTTAAATTTGTGATTCGTTATGGCATAATTAAACTAATAAGTGTTTATCTGAGAAAACTAATCCTAGACCTTCAACATCAACACCAGAAGAATCTTGAGTGATGTTGATTACAAGTTAAAGATGACTTTTAGGGTTTTACTAAACACCCCGTTCTCCATGGTGGAGAATGGTAATTTAGGAAACTAATAATTTGGAAAGTAAACTCTTAATCTTCCTCTTCTTCTTTAGTTATTCATTATGTTATAAGATAACTCTTAAATGTCATTAAGACGGTTGTCATGGAATCTCACTATTAACAACTTTCGGTAATAACTAAGTGAGGTTGGTATTTAACTGAAAAAAAAGCTGGGTAAAGAATTAGTAATAACTACTCGGCAAATTATTTCTTCACTGCTAACCTAAGTGCAGTATACTAAGTCGGTCCTGATCAATACTAACTTGTTTCAGTTTGAAACTAACATCTATGTTGACTCTTAGTTGCCCCAAAAGACGGCCCGTGGTGGCAAAGTTATTATCGAAGGATCTAATGTAGTCAGAGGCAAGTATTTGATGATGGTGGTTGGCAAACGAAGATTAAAATAAAGAAACATGAACAAAATATTTGTTCAATAACGAAGATTACTAACGAAGAATAGTGGGACACACACACCCCTAGAGTAGTCTAGAACAGACCTAGCAATCCTAAATCGTATCGTATCTCTATTTAATGGAATTAGATACACACTAATGTCTACTGATTTAAGTTGATTAGTTAACCTATATTATCTCTAATAATATGGTTAGGACGAAAACGGCCCAAGTTAACGAACAAACAATTTATTTTAATGTGCCTATGGTGAATCTCTTCTTTATAAACACATCACTAATGACAAAATCACAGCAAAGTAGTAACACACATAATCATATTCAATAACAAATCAAAGTTATTTTCAATCAAAACACGTCATAGTTGAAAAATTCAAATACAAAAGTCAAAACACAGCTTCCAGTTCCATCGCAACCTAGGCGGAACGATAAAACTAGCCTCTAAACATGTTTGGATAATCAAATCACAAATATATAATAGCAAGTATTATAATTAAACAAGATTAAACGAAAAACAAATGAAAAATAAAGACTAGCTCGTATGTTGAATCTTAAATTATTTACGTTGCTCTGGATCGTATGGTATATCTTGATTTGTATATTAAATGCGTATGGTATATATAGCAGCGTGTATTTTTGGGGTGTTTGGGCCTTCTCCACGTTGCTCTAGAAGCCCACGAGCCTAATGATATGCAATCCAGTGGCTATCCCCCCAAAATAATGATTCAGCCTCCTTTGCGTTTTATTTGGTATAAGAATTTATTCCACCGTCCACTTTTGTATCTAACTCTACTGCCAAAGTCTTGCATCCCCTTTTCAAACATCAGTTAATTATCCTTTTTGTAGGATAATTTTACCCCTGTATTTGAAGTGAAATTTGTAAAACAAGTTTTCTATTTTGTTATAGTTTTTTTTTCTGCAATTTTTAGCAAAAAAACTGGATGTTATTTTTATTTTTATTTTTCTACCTAAAATGAAATTTGTTGGAAATGTGTCAAAAAAAATAGCTCGAAATGTGTCAGAAATTTGTGGGGAAAAAAGGGGATTTTTCTTTTCTTTTTTTTTTTTGTTGGAAATGTGTCAAAAAATATATGGATTTTTCTTTTTTGTATTTTTTTCTTCGTCGGAAATGTGTCACAAACATATACAATATTTTTTAAATTTTCTCTTCTTTGGAAATTTATCACAAACAAAAACTTGAATCTTCTTTTTCTCTTTTTCTATTCTTCAAAATTTGTGGTCGCGTTACAAAAAAAATAAAAAAGTTAAGTCTTGTCACAAATTTGTCGCTAACTAAAAAAAGTTTCTGAAAAAGTAACTATCAACAGTAATTTAAAAAATAATTAAGATAGGTTTAGGAAATTTATCGCAATTTCCAGCACCCATTTTTGCCTGAAATGGCGAGTAAGATCGTAGAAAACCAGTTTTCTACAAGGGGTTTTCCGAAAAGTTTTTAGTCGTGAATTCGTTGGAAAACACAATAGACGGAAATTTGTATATGTCATGTAATAAGTAGTTGGAAATGAATGATTTTATAAATAAATATGGTAATTACAGGTGAACTACATGTTGTAAAACTGTATTATAACTTGTGTCTCTGTACAAAAATCATATAGGATAATTGGTTGTTTTTTTTCCTTTTAATCAGTGGAAGATTTGAAGTTAAGAGCAAAGTTGAAGAAAGCAAATATTTGTATTATGCTTGTTGGGGAGTGGGCCGATTTCCTGCTGGGCCGCAGCTCTTGCTCCTTTAAGTTGGGCCACAACCCATCTGCAATGAGATGGGATGGACACAAGAAATTTTGGAATCTGCAGTAGTAAAGTCTACAATTCAAAAGAAAGATATCTTGTTGAATACAAAAGTCAAAGTGGTTTCATGTAAATATTAGAGACAAGGGGGTGGGGGGCTCTTTTTTGCTCTGTAATGGACATTTTTCATGGATGCCCATTTCATATACAGTTTTTAAGAATATGTGGCTTTAGAAAACTTTATGTGGTCAATTAAACAACACTTGTTCAAGAGAAAATTCGATGAACCGCATAATCAATTTGATAACATAAAGAAACCGAAAAATAGTTCTTTAATGCAATCACAGAATCGTTTCGAGGCGCCCCACAAAACATTAACGGTGGAATTGATACATAACCGGATTCAGGTATAGGATTCTTTGATAAAGACAAGTCATTTTGTTCCGTCTAGTTAAATAGTACCATAAAGAAAGTGATACCTGTGCTGTTATTCTCTTCTATCCTTTTTTATCAAAAAGATACTATTTATATAACACCACTAATACTTTTTTGCATATTTATTTACAATCACTTGACAAATAAAGGGTAAGCAATCATGGATGCTGTGTCTCAATTGCAAAGACAGTTTGTTGAACATGCAACGTCTTTGTATCGTGAGGTTGGTTTTTGCGGTTGATATGTTTCCAAATTCTAAAATAAGTTGTCTAAATTTTGTTTTTTGGGCTTTACAAGGGGTACCTTGATGATCAGTTTACTCAGCTTTTAAAACTGCAAGATGAAAGCAACCCAGATTTTGTTGTTGAAGTTGTATCCCTTTTCTTTGAAGATTCCGAAAAGCTTCTTAACAATTTGGCAACTGCATTGTGAGTAATAAGTCCCTATATATTACTTGATGTTGTGTTTCTTGAAATCTAATATTATTTATTAACTCTACTTTTTATTTTGTGTATCACCACAGTCAGCAGGAGAGTATTGATTATAAACAAGTAGATGCTCATGTGCACCAGTTCAAGGGTAGTAGTTCCAGGTAATATGCATGGATAAATATGTAACTTAGAGTAAAAAGTTTGCAAAAAAGAAAAGAATGATTTATGCTTATAAAACATGTGTTTACTTGTTTCTGCTAACAGCATAGGTGCGCAACGAGTAAAGAATGTATGCGTCGTCTTCAGAAACTATTGTGATGAGAAAAACCTTGACGGGTTAGTATTATTCTTACAGTTTTCAACTTAAAGCTAGAAGTATTTACTCGCCTATTCGTTCTAAAAGTAGTTAAATTATATATGGAAACTAGATTCGGTATGGAGGTTAACTCTGACTTTTTTTTTGTATTCTAGTTTCGTTCTGTCGAATTGGATTCGGGTTTGGAAATAGTTTTAACACTAAGATCCGGATTTCGTGCATATCTTAAGCTTAATTTAGCAATCAAAGCTTTTTTTTTTGAAAAACGTTAGTGACTCTATCTCAGCTCTCAGGTCTAGAAATACCTTGTTTGACTTTAAAAGGCAACTGTTATTATTTCCTTTATTGTTTGTGATTATGCATCACCCAAGCGCCGAGTGCTAGCTTGATATCTGTATTTAGTTACTAGATTAGAAACCCGTGTATTACACAGGTTGAATAAATGAAATCTTTAATATTAAATATTGAAGATTTAGAAATTATAAAAAGAATATTTTAAGATAAACTATATTTGCAAAATTAAGAGATAAAATACGAATAGATGAAATAAAAGAAGGGAAAACAAGAATCTTGACACATTTTGACTAGCATAACCATTTAGCTATTTAGTAGCTATATAGATACAGATTTATCTATATTTATGAAGTTTGAGTACTTAATTGACTCCTACTTACAAATTTTATTTTCTATTTTTATTAATCGGTTGGGCCTCTATAACCACCTAATGACCACAATTTCATGAGTGTAGGTGTTTAGTATGTTTGGAACAAGCAAAAAATGAATGCCTCCTCGTAAGGAACAAACTTGAAGCCTTGTTTAATGTAAGTCTATAGCTCTACCTAAACAAAACAAAAAAAAACTACATAAAACATTGATGCATGTTTGATCCTAAGTTTTATTTCTTTTATCTCTTGTGTGCACAACTTTGGGTCCACAAGACTTGGATATTATTTATTTTTTTATAGTTGTTCTAGCAAAATCATAGCCATTCTAGTAGGTGTTTGAAACACCATAAATGCCGAATATATTTTTCTTATTGTTTTCCAATAATTTATGTATGGTTTCTTTTTTCTTTAATAATTTATAAGATTTAACTTTCTTCAAATGTAAATACATGGTTTGTTTATTTATTTTGTAAACATCCTGAAATAAATTTCATAAAACTGAATTATTTCAAAATAAAGTATTTTTTTTATTTAGGAGACAAAATATACTTTATTTTGCAAAAGCACTATGTATTCTAAAATTTGTATCGGAAAGTTAACAAAATAAAAAAGAATTTGTATCAATTCTAAGAAATCCAAGTTGAGTTTGTTGTCATGTATATAGTGAACCGCATACAAACGAAAACAAACCTTCTAGGAAACACTTGTAATCTTGCTAGACCACCTAAAACTACAAATTTAACATGCTTATGATTCCTTTAGTGTCTTTGTAAAACAAAAACATAGAAGGTGATTCGCATACCAGTGAAACTTTTGAAACATACAATCTTACCTTTTATTGTTGTCTTTTGCCAGAAGATCTAATGATAATTCTTTTTTTCAACTCACTTTCATAATAGTAGGATCCACGTGGGTCCTCTTTGTACGTTTAGAGCATGATAGCAGTGACGAATCTAAAAACTTTTTTCATTGGGTTCCTTTTGGTAGCTTCTCACTATTTCTCACTATTTTTTTCCAAATCATACAAAGTTCTCACTATTTTTTCCATTTTTTTCCAGACCGAATGGGTTTTTGGAAACCCACAAAAGTAGTCTAGATCCGCCACTGTATGATAGAACACATTTGTTTTTCTTTAATGTGGTTTTGATCATATATATGATGCAGCTTGAGCAACAAATCTTACAAGCCGGAGGATCGGTCCCTATGATGGCATAGGTGTCACAACCTTGGCTAGATAAATAGATTACTTATCGATATAGAGCTTTGTATGAAACTACCATCCAGATTATGTGAATAATGTTACTCGTTAAGGAATGTAAGATTTTCAATGTTTGATCTGTGTAATAATAACTTATGTTGTCTGGAGCATTGTTTCATGATGCCTTATATTGATATTCTTCACATTGTTTCAGTAGGCTTATAAATTTCCCGAATTGTTCTTCGGTTTTTTGTTTGACCAGGCAACCAGGTTATGGAACTTGTTGTCTTTCTAACTTGTTCCTCCGGCTGAGTATGGTTGTTAGGAGGTTTGTCTGGCTCTGGAATAGGAGGGGTGTTTTGGTCTTTTTCAGTGGCAGGTTAACATCCGTCAAAAACCGGGTTAACCAAACCCGCTTCGTTTATTAACCGAACATCCAGTTAAAAATTTCGTTGCGTATTTAATGCTCAAATCAATTTTATACAATACATAATTAATAAATATATTAGAATTTAAAATCAAAAATAGAAAATTTATAATAAATAATGAAATAAAAATAATTTGCTGATGCCGGGTTTCGAACCCGGGTCAGCCGGATGAAATCTCAAGACCTAACTCACACCCACTTAACCACTCCGCCACTTGACCCATTTGTGTTATATAATGAAACAAATAACATTTATAATAAAACTCGAATTCAAACCCAGTGAATCAGCGCGCCTATTTCGCAGTCGCCGGAAATCCCGACGACTTCGCCAATCATTGACGGTTTCTATTGACTTAACGGATGTATTAATCTCAACGCCGGTTATAACTGATGTCTAATCCCGCGACATCAGTCATAACCGCCGGAGAAAAACTGACCAACGAATCAAGACAGAATCGGACCAAATTCATCGAAATTCTTTCCTATAAATACACACCCAAGTCTCTGGAAATCATTTTGCTCAAAATCGCACCATTTCTCGAATCAATTTCACTCGCCGGAAATATTCTGCCATCACCGGACTTTCGCCGGAAAACCGAGACTCACATCAACACGGTAAATACCTCGACTCTTTCTGTTTCAATCCATTGTTAGACTATTACTAACATCAATCCATCACCCAGAATCAATCCCAGACGACGTTGCCGAATATTCTGCTTTCGCCGGAAAACTTCTGGAATTTCCAGAATCACGCTGTGAATCGGTATAATCACCTAAACCTTCTGCTAATCATTGTTTAGTAACTCAATTTCACATCTAATCAATCAAAACTGTTAATCGATCCGAACAGACGGAGTTCACAAAACAGAGCCGACGATCCTTGCTGGAGTTCTGAGAAAGACATCTGTTCGGTACATTCATTTCCAAAACTCTCTCTATTTCATCGCATTACAATCGCTTATAAAGTTCGTTAATTGAATTTAACAAGAAACAGTTGAATAATCGTTGTCTGTGTTTTGAACGAAGAAGATGAATTCGAACTAATGTATAAGTGAAATTAAAACAAGATAATAAACCGGGTTAGACACACAGTCCAGCGGTGGACTATGTGCAAACACACAGCAAACGTCTCGAGTTCGATCCCTATCACGACCCTATCCTCGGAAATAAAAATGTTTTTTTAAAAACCGAACCGGGTTAACTCACTGTAAGATGTAAAGTATAATAAAAACCAGTATATTAACCAGGTTAGACACACAGTCCAGCGGTGGACTTGTGCAACACTAAACCACAGGTCCCGGGTTTGAGACCTGTTGACGGCACCGGTTCGATATAATTAAAATCTTTTTAAAATAAATGAATTCTAATTAAATTAAATAGTGTATAAATATAATTAAAAACAGAAATATTTCGGGTCAGACACGTAGCTCAGTTGGTAGAGTTGCGTGCACGCGTACGAGAGGTCACAGGTTCGAGTCTCACCCAGCGCATACTTACACAAGACCGAACCGGTCAACAGTCAAAGTCAACGGTCAACGGTCAACCCAAAAAGTCAACATTTTTTTATATTTTTATTTATTTATTTTATTTAAAAATCAATTAAAAATACTTAAAAATAACATTTTTAAAGTTAGAAAGAGACCTTAAACTCATAAAAATAAACCTAAAAAATCCAATTAAATTGTTAATAAAATCCACTTATTTACCGTACCTTTTTGTTATTATCTAAGTTAGTTATTCCTCGTTGATCAACTCTCTAAACTCGTGCACATCCAACATCATCAAGAGAACGCACCCAATGTGAGTGAATTCTTACAAATTCCCCTTTTTATTCATGTTTTGGGGTGTATCATGTGTCGCTTAAACTAATTCGCTTAATCAAACTCGTGCTATACCATATTATGATCTAAACTTAGAATGTAAATATTGTTTGTTGTTATGTATTACATATTGTCAAGTTGTATGCAAATTATTTGTTAGGCCCATCAGTTCCTCGTGAGAGACGAGTTGAACAACGCGTGCCTTAAAACTCATTCATTAGGCCCATCAGTTCGTAGAACAACGCGTGCCTCAAAACTCATTCATTAGGCCCATCAGTTCCTCGTGGGAGACGAGTTGAACAACGCGTGCCTCAAAACAAACAATTGTTGTATGTGTGTGCAATATTTAATATTATGTGTATTGTGAATAAATTTACATCTACATTTACTCATATGTGGTTATGCACTTTATTTTATAATCAATACAATAAACTCGTTTAAATGTTTTTCATAGGATTCACTCGCCAACTTTTTGTTGATCCAAAAACCATTTTTACACATGATACAGGTGGACAGGATGAAGCAAGGGAACACATAGGAAAGTGCTTTAGAAGAAAAATAATGAAGCCTAGAAAGATGTATAGAACATGTTGAACTTGTATGATATGATTGTATGATTTCCTTTAAATTGTAATAATAAATATGAAACATTATAATAAATGTCATGAGCTTTGATGAAAACCCAATCATGCCCCGATCACCTTTTCCGCTGCGGGTCGGGGTGTGACAGATTGGTATCAGAGTTTTTGACTATAGGGATATAGGATAGGTTATTAGACCCTTAGAGCCTATACTATAGTTGATTAGATTTTAATTGTTTATGTGGTTACATGCAAACTCATGATGTTTATTTCTTTCATATTTATTACATACACAAATGCATGAAAACACTTCCAATATTACATTTTGTGATACATAGTGAATTATACTTACAGTCAAACATACGTAATTACATACACATTCATCATACATATTTCAATGTTCGCATATTCAAATCATCTTCATACTTCCGTTATTCAAGATTTTGTCGCATTTGTCATTTTTCAAATCTCATCAAAGTGAGTTCTACGACGGGCATGTAGTAACTGTAAGGGTACAAGTACCGGTAGTCGGAACGTCCTGTCTAGGTTGGCATTCGTATAAATCCAATATAACGGACCAGTTTGCCTACCTGGGGACTAACGATGAGAGTACGAAGGACCTATTAGACCAAAGCATGCCACACCAAACGTCGTTCGAACTAACCCCACTTTGAGGTGTCACCGTGTCCACACCTGGATACATTCCGAATATCATACGTTACATACTTATTTCTCGATTTTCTCCGGGTTTTAGTGTACGTAACCAGGCTAACACATGCGAACCATATGAAAAACCCGGTAATCATGGGGGCCCACATGATTACGAAGGTGAAGTATGGCGGCATGCAAGGCCCAATTACGAGCAAAGCCCAAGATATCCTATGGATGTAGTAGATTTATTATTCTATATTTATATTATGAATGTTCATTCCTAAATACGACACATGACCCCTAAAACGTCCAACTCATACTCTTGATATGTATTCCTTGTAGATGTCTTCTAATTCCGCTCGTAGGAAGATGAGATCAGGAAAAGCCCGCGAGCGCATGGCTACCCAAATCGCTCAACAAATGGCTGCCATAATACCCAACATTGTAGTTCAAGTTCAACAAGCCCTTACCGCTAATCCCGTCAATCAAGAAGATCAAAATGTTGTCAACCCTCCCCCAATTACCACTAAATACACCTTCAAGCATTTCAAATCCTGCGACCCTCCAAAATACGAAGGGACTGAAGGTGTCACCGCTCTCCTCCATTGGTTTGAAGAAATGGAAAACACTTTCTAAATTGCGATTGCCCCGATGATCGCAAAGTGCAATATGCTACTGGTCGTTTACTTGGAATAGCACTTACATGGTGGAATACAGAGAAGGCCAAACGAGGTGTTGAAGATGCTATGACTTTGACTTGGGAAGAGTTGAAGGAAATCATGACAAGACGGTTTTGCCCAAGAAGCGAAATCAAGAAATTAGAGGGTGAGTTCTATTCTTTGAAACAAAAGGAAGGCGACCACACCACATACAACAAGAGATTCCTCGAGTTAAATCAAATGGTTCCTAACTTGTTCACTCCTCTTTACCGTTTGATCGAGCACTACATTCGAGGTCTTCCTTCAAAAATTCAAGACTCTGTAATAAGTACCACACCTGCAACTTTGGAAGCAGCTATGGAGTTAGCTACAGAACTCACCGAGAACCGCATAAGAAATAAGGACTTCAAGGAGGAGAAGAAGAAGGATAAAACATCAACTGAAACCTCGAACTCCACCCAAACCGAATCCCCTTCACGATCCATTTCTAAGAGAAAATGAGATGGGCAACTTTTCGCTGTCACCCAACGCAATCAACCAGCCTGACAAGCCGTACCCCTCCAAGCTATCACAATCACTCAAGTAGCACCCAACTCAACTTACCCAAATAAGAAACCTTACCTTGGACCTCACCCTCAATGTAACACCTATTTTTATCACCATCCATCTACCTTACCTTGTCGACTATGTGCGAATTGTGGACGCTATGGTCATTTGAGCAAGGTTTGCCGCACCCCTCAAAACCAAACCTCACCCCCTACTCAAAACATGATCCAAACATATCAACAACCCCAATACCCCATGTTCCCATATGTTCGAGCTTGTTTTAATTGTGGCGACCCTACCCACTTTAGAAACACGTGCCCTCGATTGGTTAACATCATAAACGCCCAAGCTCAAGCAAACCCAGTTAACCAAGCAAATCAAGAAAACCTAACCACTAGGCCACCAGCAAGAGGAAGAGTTTTCAACATCAACGCCAATCCTGTTGAAGATAATGACGGCCCAAACGAACCACCCAACTAGTCTCCTTCACCAAAAATCAAGATTCAACTCCAACCGCTTAGTTTTTATGTTTTTCTTTATGTTATCTCAATTTTCACGTATCTCAATTATAAATTGGAAATTTATCCAAGAATTTTAATGCGAATTACTATCTCAGTTTTGTTTTATACTCATTGATTTAACATTCATATCATCAAACATCTCGACGTACCTCGATCTCATCATTTAAAGAAGTTGGGTTGCGTCTCACTCTTACATAGACTAACCCCTTCATCATAACAAACGAGAGAGGTACTGTCATCATTCGAACATGTATACTATCAGAATTAAGACTCAAGCTTTGGTTGTTGTGTTTGTTTATGTTCTAGAGTCACATCATAGAACTAATCATAACTTACTGATAAAACCAATGAAAATTTGACAAGAATATGGTGGATACGCCGCTGGTACTTCCTATATATAAGTATTCTTGTCAAAGGATCAGAGGCATTGTCAGGCGGTTATGAGAGGTTCCATGTAGGTTTTAGTAGTAAAAGTTTTGTTTTAGGATATAACCTTATCTTTCCAAACGTATCAAAACTCTTGCGCATGAAATCATACTTAGTGAATCAACTCTGTTTATCAATATTTTTATCGTAGGCATCAAAAAGCGATTCCTGTAGCAGGGTACTCAACCCTTACAAGGAACGTTACCGCCTCAAACAAAATTTAAACTCTTACTCCCATCTAAGTATGTAACTGTCAAATTAAAACACCATCCTTTTTGAGACAAACATGCCACTACTTAAATTTCGGGACGAAATTTCTAAAAGTAGAGGATACAGTAACATCCGTCAAAAACCGGATTAACCAAACCCGCTTCGTTTATTAACCGAACATCCAGTTAAAAATTTCGTTGCGTATTTAATGCTCAAATTAATTTTATACAATACATAATTAATAAATATATTAGAATTTAAAATATAAAATAGAAAATTTATAATAAATAATGAAATAAAAATAATTTGCTGATGCCGGGTTTCGAACCCGGGTCAGCCGGATGAAATCTCAAGACCTAACTCACACCCACTTAACCACTCCATTACTTGACCCATTTGTGTTATATAATGAAACAAATAACATTTATAATAAAACTCGAATTCAAACCCAATGAATCAGCGCGCCTATTTCGCAGTCGCCGGAAATCCCGACGACTTCGCCAATCATTGACGGTTTCTATTGACTTAACGGATGTATTAATCTCAACGCCGGTTATAACCGATGTCTAATCCCGCGACATCAGCCATAACCGCCGGAGAAAAGCTGACCAACGAATCAAGACAGAAATCGGACCAAATTCATCGAAATTCTTTCCTATAAATACACACCCAAGTCTCTGGAAATCATTTCGCTCAAAATCGCACCATTTCTCGAATCAATTTCACTCGCCGGAAATATTCTGCCATCACCGGACTTTCGCCGGAAAACCGAGACTCACATCAACACGGTAAATACCTCGACTCTTTTTGTTTCAATCCATTGTTAGACTATTACTAACATCAATCCATCACCCAGAATCAATCCCAGACGACGTTGCCGAATATTCTGCTTTCGCCGGAAAACTTCTGGAATTTCCAGAATCACGCTGTGAATCGGTATAATCACCTAAACCTTCTGTTAATCATTGTTTAGAAACTCAATTTCACATCTAATCAATCAAAACTGTTAATCGATCCGAACAGACGGAGTTCACAAAACAGAGCCGACGATCCTTGCCGGAGTTCTGAGAAAGACATCTGTTCGGTACATTCATTTCCAAAACTCTCTCTATTTCATCGCATTACAATCACTTATAAAGTTCGTTAATTGAATTTAACAAGAAACAGTTGAATAATCGTTGTCTGTGTTTTGAACGAAGAAGATGAATTCGAACTAATGTATACGTGAAATTAAAACAAGATAATTAACCGGGTTAGACACACAGTCCAGCGGTGGACTGTGTGAAAACACACAGCAAACGTCTCGAGTTCGATCCCTATCACGACTCTATCCTCGGAAATAAAAAATGTTTTTTTTTTAAAACCGAACCGGGTTAACTCATTGTAAGATGTTAAGTATAATAAAAAATCAGTATATTAACCAGGTTAGACACACAGTCCAGCGGTGGACTGTGTGCAACACTAAACCACAGGTCCCGGGTTCGAGACCTGTTGACGGCACCGGTTCGATATAATTAAAATCTTTTTAAAATAAATGAATTCTGATTAAATTAAATAGTGTATAAATATAATTAAAAACAGAAATATTTCGGGTCAGACACGTAGCTCAGTTGGTAGAGCTGCGTGCACGCGTACGAGAGGTCACGGGTTCGAGTCTCACCCAGCGCATACTTACACAAGACCGAACCGGTCAACAGTCAAGTCAACGGTCAACGGTCAACCCAAAAAGTCAACATTTTTTTATATTTTTATTTATTTATTTTATTTAAAAATCAATTAAAAATACTTAAAAATAACATTTTTAAAGTTAGAAAGAGACCTTAAACTCATAAAAATAAACCTAAAAAATCCAATTAAAATTGTTAATAAAATCCACTTATTTACCGTACCTTTTTGTTATTATCTAGGTTAGTTATTCCTCGTCGATCAACTCTCTAAACTCGTGCGCATCTAACATCATCAAGAGAACGCACCCAATGTGAGTGAATTCTTACAAATTCCCCTTTTTTTCATGTTTTGGGGTGTATCATGTGTCGCTTAAACTAATTCGCTTAATCAAACTCGTGCTATACCATATTATGATCTAAACTTAGAATGTAAATATTGTTTGTTGTTATGTATTACATATTGTCAAGTTGTATGCAAATTATTTGTTAGGCCCATCAGTTCCTCGTGAGAGACGAGTTGAACAACGCGTGCCTTAAAACTCATTCATTAGGCCCATCAGTTCGTAGAACAACGCGTGCCTCAAAACTCATTCATTAGGCCCATCAGTTCCTCGTGGGAGACGAGTTGAACAACGCGTGCCTCAAAACAAACAATTGTTGTATGTGTGTGCAATATTTAATATTATGTGTATTGTGAATAAATTTACATCTACATTTACTCATATGTGGTTATGCACTTTATTTTATAATCAATACAATAAACTCGTTTAAATGTTTTTCATAGGATTCACTCGCCAACTTTTTGTTGATCCAAAAACCATTTTTACACATGATACAGGTGGACAGGATGAAGCAAGGGAACACATAGGAAAGTGTCTTAGAAGAAAAATAATGAAGCCTAGAAAGATGTATAGAACATGTTGAACTTGTATGATATGATTGTATGATTTCCTTTAAATTGTAATAATAAATATGAAACATTATAATAAATGTCATGAGCTTTGATGGAAACCCAATCATGCCCCGATCACCTTTTCCGCTGCGGGTCTGGGTGTGACAGGTTGGTGGGTGAAGGGGTTAGGCGTGGTTTCTTGCATTTGAGTGGTGGGTGGAATGGGTGGTTTTTTAATGGTTGCATTTGTGGTAGGTGATATGTATAGGTTTTTAGTTGTTGTTGCTTGAGAGATAGACTACTAGAAAAAAGACATTTAATGACACACATTACTTGTCACTAAAGGGTATATATGACAAGCAAGAGTGTTAAGGAAGCCCATGTCATAAAATGAGGATGACATGCAATTGTGTGTCATCCTTTTACTACACACATTCATGACACACATTTATGACATACAATGCATGTCAAGGAAGACCTTGTCATAAATAAAATGACACGCTTGGATGCCTGTCATGGTTTTAGGCATTTTAAAAAATTCTTTTTTTGGAATTATCAAATTTCCCTTTAATTGATAATTGTCTCACACTAGAAAATTTTATATATATATATATATATATATATATCAAATCACTCCGGTTCATGCAATGCTTCGTATAGAAGTAACATTGTGTATCTCATATCTCAGCACACTTACATAATTTTATGAATTGAAGCAATATTTGTTATATTTTTTAATAAACAAGTACCTTATTGACGATGACACGGTTTCTTTCTTCGTATCTGTGAATGAAATGTATAAAGTAAATTGGAAAATTGCATAAAAAAATTTTAGCATCCGGTACTCTTCTTGTTCTTGCATCAATTCACAATAAAAAGATTACTAAAAAGAATCATGAAACAACGACTTGTAGCATGAATTCAAATTTCTTTTCGAATATATGATTTGCAAACAACAATCAATTAATTAAATATTACCATTCGAAAGACGTATTAATTAAAAGAATATAACAGAGAAAACATAGCAACACCACCTCTAATAAGATAAGGCGTTGAAGTTCGTTAACAACACATTTCAAATTAAAGCACCATTGTCGTCGCCGCTGCTCCCAAAGTAATCATCGTCTTCGCCCGCCAACACATCCGACATACAAACTTTGTTCATATCCATGACAACCACGTACCACCACCCAGCCCTTATGTTGTTGCAAACCATTTCCTCTCCTAAAAAAACACCAGATTTCAGAAAAATCACATACGTATAAAGCCTTTTGGGGAGATTTAAAATGAAAATAAAGCGGGAGAGCAGGAATTATGAAGGAAATGTGAAGGAAGAAAATTTTGAACGAAATTTAGGTGGGGAAATTTGGTTTATATTTTTAATGATAAATTTTATTTTAATGATTGTCACTATTATTTGTATTTTGTATTGTTTTCTATTAAGGTTTCGTATGTCTCTTATTTATATTTTCAAACATTTGGTTAATATTCACAAAGCCCAAATAATAAAGCATATACGAAGATTATCAAGTATAGCAAACAATATAATAGTCATACAATAAAAAGATTATGTACGAAAATTTCATACAAACTTATTATTATTATTATTATTATTATTATTATTATTATTATTATTATTATTATTATTATTATTATTTACTTTATTTGAATAAAGTTGACTTTTATTAACAAAGTTTTGTTTGACTTTGGAAAATGAAATAGATGGTTATCACTTATGAGTTCAAATGCGTCATACTAGCTTTTAGGGACTAGTAACCTCTGAATAGTAATTGTTGAACTCGTAAGAGTTTAACTTGATAAAAGATTTTGAACCAGTGCTGCTAGTAAGTTTTGTTTGGCTAAAGTTCTAAATAATTGTACAAAATGGCTATTTTATCGCTTTGTGTTGAATGAAATTTATTTGTTGGTTGGCGGGTGGTGATGGTGGTTGTTGGCGGTGGTGCTAGTGCTTGCCGGTGATGGGTAGTGGTGGTGGTTGCCGATGGTGGTGGGCGGTTGACGGTGGTGGTTGGCGGCGGTAGGTGGTGGTGGCGCTACTGCTTAGCGGTGATGGGAGGTGGTGGTAGTTAATGGTGGTGGGTGGTGTGTGGTGGTGGTGGGGATTGGTGGTGTTTGTCATGGGTGTTGGTTGTAGTGCATGGTGGTGGTTAGCGGTGTTTGACATGGGTGGTGGTGGTAGTGGGTTGTGGTGGTGGTTGGAGTGGGTGGTGGTGGTTGGCGGTGTTTGTCATGGGTGGTGGTTGTAGTGCGTGGTGGTGGTTGGCAATGTTTGTCATGGGTGGTGGTGGTGGTAGTGGGTTGTGGTTGTAGTGGGAGTGGGTGGTGGTGGTGGTTGGCGGTGTTTGTCATGGGTGGTGGTGGTTGGAGTGATGGGTGGTGGCTAAAGTTTTTGTGTTAAGTAAGTTTATTATGGCAAGGATAAATCTATCTCTTAACCATTTAGATTTATCTTATCGCTTTGATCGTTAAGAGGTAAACTGAACCATTAAGATGCGTTATTTTTGTGAACCTAACACTCTTACCTCTTACTCATTCAGAGGCAGCGTCTTATTAAGAGGCTACCAAACAACTCCTTTATCTCCTTAAATGATCTCAGCCGATTATTACGGATGACAATCGAACCCAAAACCGATGGGTAAATCTAGAACCCAACACACATGGGACGAGATTGGGGTTGGGTAACTGGGAATGAGACCGGGTTTAGGATTAGTTTTTATTTTTTTCGCACGTTTGTGCCATGTTTAGGATTTGATGATGTATTCATTTACCCGACTCAATTACGCGATAAAATACATCTATTTATCTGATTGTATATTTCCTCATAATACACAGTTGTCCAATTATTTCTTTCTTATATTCCCTAAAACAAATTATTTTCATTTAGGTTATAATATAAAAAAACTACATATTAAAAATAGCATTGCATGATTAATAATCTGAATAATATTTAAATAACAACTGTAAAAGTTTAGCAATTACGAATTGAAAAACAGTTGTTAATATTTCTATAACTAGATACGTAGTAAATTAGATAAACTTTAAGTCACATAATAAGTTTAATTGATTAATCATTAGAAAAAAATAAGATGACACATGAAGATAACACACATATTTTGAAGATGTTTTATTTTTTTCAATGACACACATAAATTCTTTAGATTTTATAAACGATGACGGTATTTTATAACACACGCTTTTGCATGTAATAAAATAGTGTTTGTCATTATTCTTGTGTCATCAAAGGCTATTTTTCTAGTAGTGCTAGATGTTGAAGGGTACATCTCTTAAGTTCCAACCTTCCGGCTTCTTAATGCGATTGCATGCACCTAAGCCTTTGGGTTGGTCTCTGTGTTGCTTAGAAGTGTGTCTTGAAGCCTTTTATGAACTAATTCCGCTAGATGACTCAGTTGCTATTCAATATTCCGAAGAGTTGCTCGTTGGTTGCGTGCCTCTACTTCGTTCTGAGCAAAACGTTCACTGGTCTTCTTGTCATTTTCTAAGAACAGGTGAGTTGTCATTTCTTCTAACCTAGATATGTCATTAGAGAAACTGCTATTTTGATATTGAGAACGGGGAGCAAACCACTGATCGTTCCTTTGAAAATTGTTTCTTTGGTTAAAATATTGTTGTTGGTTATTATTATTATTGTTATTGTTAATGTTATTTTTATTCTTATTCTTATTATTAGAGTCCTTCCAGCCAAAACTCGGGTGATTTCTCCATTCAAGGTCAAGAGCATTCACAATCCATCCATCAAATTTTGTGAGAAAGGTTCTTATATTATAAAATGTGGTTGTAAGTAGTTGTGAGTGATGCAGAGAGAAAATGTTAGTGTTCATCCGTACATTTGAGACGACACTGTTCACCCTCTATACTTTTTTTTAATATATTTTGAAAGTGATTGTGAGTGGAGAAGAGAGAAAATGTAATGAAATGTGTAAAAGATATTATTTAACTCAAAAAGAGAGAAAATATATTTGTTTTTTAGTGAAATTATAGGGTAAATCTGATGAAAGAGATATGAATGCTCTAAAAGCATTACTGAAAGTCCCTTGTGGTCTAGGTTTGTTATCTACAAAGTTGACCTCTTCCTACTAGTACTCTGCTTGGGTGCAACTCCTATTTTCATGAGATCCGTCACACCCTTCGCATGACATAACAGCAGAGCTGGTTCTACTTGCTTCTGTTTTTTTAATTTTATTTGTTAAAGGTTCTATTTGGGTTTGAAAGGAAGTGGTCTGGTCAACTTTGTATGCATCAAGGGCTTTCGCTTTGGCACTTCGGGTTGTATGCCATTGAAAGCTTGTCTGGCTATTTCTTCAATGTGCGTAAATACTGTCGCTGGCCACCTATTTCCTAAGATTCCCCAAGAGTTGGAATCTAAGATTTAGCGAGTTTGGGGGGTCTAAGATTTAGCGAGTTTGGGGTAATAGCACATTGTAGAAGATGGAAACTTATTGTCATACTTCTAATCCATAGTGTAGACATTTTCTTAAAAGTTCTTTAAGACGTTCCCATGTTTCATGTAAAGATTTCGCATCCTCTTGTTGCAAAGAATTAATTTCAGTTATTAGTTTAGTTATTTTAATCGGTAGGAAATATTTATAAAGAAATTTTGAAATCCCAAGTAATTATAAAGCCATTGAGGAGGCTTTTTAGCCATGCCTTTGATGGCTCTTTTGATGAAATGGGAACATACTAAGTCTAATGGCATCGTCCGACACGCCATTAATTTTTAAAGTCTCAATATTTATAAGAAGTTGGAAATATGGAGATGAGGGTCTTCGTTAGGTAGTCCGTAAAAGGTAGACGAGTTCTGAAGCATCTGGATAAGAGGTGGCCGAAGCTCGAAGTTGTTCGTGTTCACCCCAGGGGCTGTGATTGCGCCCCCGAAGTTCTCCAGGCTTGGCCTCCGAAAGTCTACAAGGGTCCTCTCCTCCGCCATCGGTTTTTCTACTACTTGAGCCACGAGTATCGTTCATTGACGAAGTCTGCTACAAAAGTATCGCTCTAGTTCGTTGATAAAAAGTAGAGCGTGGATTCACCCGAGGGGGTAGAGGTTATGCACCACCTGCACAAATAAACAAGAACGAATGCGTAAACTATTCCAAAAAAAGAAATAACAGAAAAAGAATTATGCTGGAAGTTGAGATACGGCCTGTGGTAAGAATTCAAGCTAAACTTGTTATTGGACTCGAGGCACGACCCGTTTCTGGGTCCATAGCAGTTTATTTTAAATATAGGCCGTTAGCTTGGATTTTTCCCAAAATCTTTGTATACCCAGCAATGCTGTCAAAAATTTAACGTGGTTTGGTGCGCTTATAAAAGATAGTTAATTTTAGGTTGTTTTATACACTAATTCAAGTTTTAATATTTATAAAAACATAATATAATGTTGGGCAAGTGCACCCATTCTTGGTGTAATATAGTGATGGTAAGATGTAACATCCGTCAAAAACCGGGTTAACCAAACCCGCTTCGTATATTAACCGAACATCCAGTTAAAATTTTCGTTGCGTATTTAATACTCAAATTAATTTTAAGCGATACATAATTAATAAACAATTTAGAATTTATAAACTATATTTGTTAAAAAGTAAAAATAAAATAATTAAAAAGAAAAACAGGCTGCCGGGATTCGAACCCGGGTCAGCCGGGTGGAACATCAAAGACTTAACTCGCACACATCCAACCACTCCGCCACTTGTGTTATTTGATGATATATCAAAACGATTAATACATATAACAAAACTCAAAATCAAATCCAGTCAACAGCGCGCCCATTTCGCAGTCGCAGGAAATCCCGACGACTTCGCCAATTATTGACGGTTTCTTTTGACTTAACGTACGTATTAACGTCGCCATCGGTTATAACCGATGTCTAGTTCCGCGACATCAGTCATAACCGCCGGAGAAAGGCTGACCAACGAATCAAGACAGAAATCGGACCAAATTCATCGATATTCTTTCCTATAAATACACACCCTAGCCTCTGGTAATCTTTTCGCTCAAAATCGCAACAATTCTCGAATCAATTTCACTCGCCGAAACTTTTCTGCCATCACCGGACTTTCGCCGGAAAACCGAGACTCACATCAACACGGTAAATACCTCGACTCTTTCTGTTTTAATCCATTGTTAGACCATTACTAACACCAATCCATCACCCAGAATCAATCCCAGACGACGTTGCCGGATATTCTGTACTCGCCGGAAAATCGCTGGAATTTCCGAAATCACGCTGTTAATCGGTATGATCATCTAAACCTCATGTTAATAATTGATTAGTAACTCAATTTCACATCTAATCAATCAAAACTGTTAACTGATCCGAACAGACGGAGTACACAAAACAGAGCCGACGAATCCTTGCCGGAGTTCTGAGAGAGACATCTGTTTCAGTACAATTCTTTCCCCAAACCCTCTCTGTCCATCACATTTCAATCGCTTATAAATTTCGTCAATCGAATTAAACATGAACAGTTGATTAACCGCTGTCTGTATCTTTGAACGAAGAAGATGAAGTCGACCTATTGTATAAGATTAATTAAAACAAGACATATAAACGGGTTAGACACACAGTCCAGCGGTGGACTGTGTGCAAACAATGAACATACGTCTCGAGTTCGATCCCTATCACGACCCTATTCTCGGAAATAAAAATGTTTTTTTTTAAGAACGAACCGGGTTAACTCACTGAAGATGTTAAGTATAATATAAATCAGTATATTAACCAGGTTAGACACACAGTCCAGCGGTGGACTGTGTGCAACACTAAACCACAGGTCCCGGGTTCGAGACCTGTTGACGGCACCGGTTCGATACAATTAAAATCTTTTTAAAATAAATGAATTCTGATTAACTTAAATAGTGTATAAATATAATTAAAAACAGAAATATTTCGGGTTAGACACGTAGCTCAGTTGGTAGAGCTGCGTGCACGCGTACGGGAGGTCACCGGTTCGAGTCTCACCCAGCGCATACTTATACACGACCGAACCGGTCAACGGTCAACAGTCATGGTCAACGGTCAACGGTCAAAGTCAAAAAGTCAACATTTTTTTATATTTTTATTTTATTTACTTAATTTAAAAATCAATTAAAAATACTTAAAAATAATGTTTTTAAAGTTAGAAAATAGCCTTAAACTCACAAAAATAAACCTAAAAAAATTCAATTAAAATTGTTAATAAAATCCACTTACTTACCGTACCTTTTCATTATTAACTAGGTTAGTTATTCCTCGTCGATCAACTCTCTAAACTCGTGTGTAACATCCGTCAAAAACCGGATTTACCAAACCCGCTCCGTTTATTAACCGAACAATCAGTTAAAATTTTCGTTGCGTATTTAATGCCCAAAATAATTTTAAACGATACATAATTAATAAGTATATTGAATTATAAAAGTTTTATTCGAAAAAGTATTAAAATTTGTGGTTTAAAAATAAATGAAGGCTGCCAGGTTTCGAACCCGGGTCAGCCGAGTCAATCTGGTCAACAAGGCATTAACACACACGCGCTCAACCACTCCGCCACTTTGGGTTTTTGTTAAGATACCGAAACAATTAATTGAAATAATGAATCTCAGAAATCAAATCCAGTCAACTAACGCGCCCAAATCCGTTGACGCCGGAAAATCCGACGTTTTCGTCAAACAACGTCGGTTATCTATGACTTAACGTAAACATTAAACCTCAACATCGGTTATAACTGATGTCCAGTCCGCGACACAAGCTATAACTGCCGGAAAATCTTTAACCGACGAATCAAGACGGAAATCGGACCAAATACGTCGATGTCCTGCCTTATAAATACCCCCTCAAACCTCTTCTAGCTTTTTCGCTCACAATCACACCTTTACCCGACGTAATTCCACTCGCCGGAAAAGTTCTGCACCTCGCCGAAAAAACCGACCCTTTTACCTCTGTGCCTTACTGAACCCCCAGAGCTCATACCGAAGCCACCCACATTCATCTCAAGCTCGTTGAAGACTCTTTGCCGCAAGACATACGTCGCCGGAATAACCTGCTGACATCGGAGTTCCGCCGGAGAAACAGAGGAGTCCAGTTCGGTATACTTTACACTTAATCTTTCATTCTTTTATTTCGTCTCACCTGTAATTAACCGCAAAACACTAAAAGAACATGATTAAATCAACGATCCAGTCGGACTTTAGTTCTGGTTAAGTCCAACGAAGAAGACGAAGTTTCAGTTGTCTATTTGTATAATTAAAATCAAGATATAACTCGGGTTAGACACACAGTCCAGCGGTGGACTGTGTGCACAATAAACACGCTTACGTCCCGAGTTCGATACTTGTCCCACGCACACTCGCCTTAGTAAAAATGTTCTTTTTTTTACTGAACCGGATTCATTTCACATAGATGTTAAGTTTAATAAAAACCGGAATAATAACCAAGATAGACACACAGTCCAGTGGTGGACTGTGTGAACGTTTAATCACACGTCACGAGTTCGAGTCCGGACTACCGCACCGGTCCGGGCAATTATCAAACTTTTTATTTAAAACAGAAATGAAAACATTTAGTTTGTATATAAGTATAATAAAAATCAGATTATTTAACAAGTTAGACACACAGTCCAGCGGTGGACTGTGTGTTAACTCAACCCACAGGTCCCGGGTTCGAGACCTGTGGAGCGCACCGAGTCGTTAGGTTAAAATCTTTTTAAAAATAAATAATTTTCGGATTAATCTAATTAGTATATAAATTTAATTAAAAACAGAAATATTTCGGGTTAGACACGTAGCTCAGTTGGTAGAGCTGCGTGCACACGAACGGGAGGTCTCGGGTTCGAGCCTCACCCGACGCAAACACACACACATACGAACCGGTCAACGGTCAAAGTCAACGGTCAAAAAGTCAACATTTTTATTATTTTTATTTATTTATTTTATTCAAAAATCAATTAAAAATACTTAAAATAACATTTTTAAGGTTAGAAAATAGCCTTAAACTCACAAAAATACACCCAACGATCCTACTAAAATGGATTAATAAAATCCGTTTACTTACCGAACCATTATGCCATTATCTAGGTTAGTTTCACTCGTGGTTAAAACCAACTTCGTGCGCATTCAACATCATCAACCGAACGCACCCAATGTGAGTGAATCTTACAACTCCCCTTTTTAATTACACATTTTGGGGTGTGTCATGTGTCACCAAACTTAACTCGTTTATTTAAACTTGTGCCATACCATATTGTGATCTAAACTTAGACTGTATACATTGTTTGTAGTTATGTATTTCGTATTGTCAATTTATATGCAATTCATTCATTAGGCCCACCAGTTCCTCGTGTGAGACGAGTTGAGCAACGCGTGCCTCAAAACGATCCATTATTGTTCATGTGTGCATTATTTAATATTAATTGATTGGTGAATAAGTTTACATCTATTTTTACTCATGTGTGGTTGTGCACTTTACTTTATAATCAATTAAATAAACTTGTTCAAATGTTTTTCATAGGATTCACTCGCCAACTTTTTGTTGATCCAAAAACCTTTTTTTTACACATGATACAGGTGAACAGGATAAAGCAAGGAAAACATAGGAAATGCCTTAGAAGAAAACAATGAAGCCTAGATTGATGTTTAGGACATGATGTAACACTGATTGTAATTTCCCATTAAAGTGTATTAATGATATGAAACGTTAAAATAAATGTCATGAGCTTTGATGATAACCCAATCATGCCCCGATCACCTTTTCCGCTGCGGGTCGGGGTGTGACATCGTGCGCATCCAACATTGTCACACCCCGACCCGCAGCGGAAAAGGTGATCGGGGCATGATTGGGTTTTCATCAAAGCTCATGACATTTATTATAACGTTTCATATTTATTATTACAATTTAAAGGGAAATTATACAATCATATCAAACAAATACAACATGTTCAATTTATCCTTCTAAACTTCATTATTTTTCTTCTAAGTCATTTCCTATGTTTTCCTTGCTTCATCCTGTTCACCTGTATCATGTGTGAAAAATGGTTTTTTGGATCAACAAAAAGTTGGCGAGTGAACCTTGTTAGAAAACATTTATTATTTATTTCTTGTTGTATTTAATATGGAAAAATTGTGCAATATTCATATATGAACAAACGTAAATAAACATACAATAACAACAATTAGCATACAATAACAAACCATTAGCATACGATATCAAACAACAACAAACAATAACATACATTAACAAACCAACAGCATACAATAACATATCAACTTGCATAAATATATAACATGAATGAAACTGTGCGATCAAGGCTCAATCAAACGGAGCCGATCGTATTGCATGTACTGAAAATGATAAATGTCTGTGCGATCAAGGCTCAATCAAATGGAGCCGATCGTATGTTGGCACGCCAGGTTCACGCTCATAATGTAATGGGGACCATGCTCAATACTCATAATGTAATGGGGAGCGGGGGCCTATGAAATTGCATGTACTGAAAATAATAAATTAAATCTAAACAATAACCACACAAACAGTTTATACAAGCTGAATACACATTTATTCATGATATGATGTATGCACAATGATTTAAATATAATAAATAGTAAGACACATGATACACCCAAAAAACGTGATTTAAACGGGGAATTTGTAGAGATTCACTCGCCTTGGGTGCGTTCGGTGAATGATGTTGAATGCGAACGATTTTAGAGGATTGATCGACGAGGAAAAACTAACTTAATTAATAACGAAAAGTAAGGTAAATAAATGGATTTTATTAACAACTTTAATAGGATTACGATTTTAGAGGATTGATCGACGAGGAAAAACTAACTTAATTAATAACGAAAAGTAAGGAAAATAAATGGATTTTATTAACAACTTTAATAGGATTTTTTGGATATATTTTTGTGAGTTTTAGGCTATTTTCTAACTTTAAAAATGTTATTTTTAAGTATTTTTAATTGATTTTTAAATAAAATAAATAAATAAAAATAATAAAAAAAATGTTGACTTTTTGACCGTTGACTTGTTGACTTGTTGACCGTTGACCGGTTCGGTCGGTTATATGTGTGCGCTGGGTGAGACTCGAACCCGAGACCTCCCGTACGCGTGCACGCAGCTCTACCAACTGAGCTACGTGTCTAACCTGAAATATTTCTGTTTTTAATTATATTTATATACTAATTAAATTAATCCGAAAATCACTTATTTTAAAAACGATTTAATGTATCGACTCCGTGTTAGCCACAGGTCTCGAACCTGGGACCTGTGCTTTAACGTTACACACAGTCCACCGCTGGACTGTGTGTCTAACTTGGTTAATATACAGATTTTTATTATACTTAACATCTAACGACGAAAAGGATCCGGTTCAGTTAGAAAAACAAAACATTTTTATTACAGAGCATACGTGTGTCAAGGATCGAACTCGCGGCAGGTGATATGTATGTGCACACAGTCCACCGCTGGACTGTGTGTCTAACCCGAGATAATATCCAAATTATAATAAACTTATAATCAACCGACTTCGTCTTCTTCGTTACCGAATTACAGACAATGATTTACTCATCTGTTCTTGTTTTAAAACGATTAACAAATGTACAAAAGACTAAAATGAAATGGCAGAGACGATTTGGAAGTAAACATACCAGAGAACGATTTATCTCAGATTTCCGGCAAGTCGTCGGCTCTGTTTTTTATGAACTTCGACTGAGCGAACAATTTAACAGTTTTGATTAGCTAAGAGAGGAATTGAAGTATTAAACAAGAGTTATCAGAAGGTTTGAATGTCTATACCGTTTAACAGCTGAAGATAAGGATTTTTAGAAGTTTTCCGGCGAACTGGAATTATCCGATATTGACGTCTGAAATTGATTCCGATTGAAGGGTCTGAGTTAGCAATAGCTTAACAATTGATAGACCACGAAGGAATTGAAAGACTTACTGTTTTGATGGAGAATACGGTTTCCGGCGAAAGTCCGGCGAGTCCAATTAGAATCTCCGGCGAACTGAAAATTGTGCGAAAATGTAATTGAGAGTTTGTAGATTGTGTTTAAGTCGCGAGAGAGGACAAAGATTGAAGTAATTCTAGAATTGAAAGTTTTCGGTTATTAAAACCGAATCACTTCTAGAATTCAAGTTCATTCAAAGCAAACTTGATTGAAAGCGTCGGTGCATCGGTTAAACTCAGTAAACCGCGATCAATCAAACGTCTTTGGACGTTTGATGACCGATTTCGGTTACAGTTGGCGTAACCAGAGTGATTTATGATTGAGTATAAAATTTAATTGTTTCCTAGAATTTACAGAAAACATCAAGTGGCGGAGTGGTTGGATGTGTGTGTGTTAAGGCTTTGCTGACCCGGTTGACCCGGCTGACTCGGGTTCGAATCCCGGCTTTAGCATATTATTTTTAATTCACTATTTTTAATACATTTTCAAAAATAAATTTTATATTCTAATATACTTATTAATTATGTATCGTTTAAAATTAATTTGGGCATTAAATACGCAACGAAATTTTTAACTGGTTGTTCGGTTAATAGACGAAGCGGGTTTGGTAAATCCGGTTTTTGACGGATGTTACAGTATCCCCTATTTTTTAGAAATTTAGTCCCGAAATTTAAGTAGTGACATATTTGTCTAAAAAGGATGGTGTTTAATTTGGCAGTTACATACTTAGAAAGGAGTGAGAGTTCAAATTTTGTTTGAGGCGGTAACGTTCCTTGTAAGGGTTGATTACCCTGCTACAGGAATCGCTTTTTGATGCCTAAGATGATGAATATTGATAAACAGAGTTGATTGACTAAATATGATTTCATGCGCAAGAGTTTTGATATGCTTGGAAAGATAAGGTTATATCCTAAAAACAAAACTTCTACTACTAAAACCTACATGGAACTTCTCATAACCGGCTGACAATGCCTCTGATCCTTTGGCAAGAATACTTATATATAGGAAGTACCAGCGGCGTATCTACCATATTCTCGTCAAATTTTCATTGGTTTTATCAGTAAGTTATGATTGGTTCTATAATGTGACTCTAGAAAATAAATAAACACAACAACCAATATCTGAGTCCTAATTCTGATAGTATACATGTTTGAATGGTGACACAATCCAATTTCTTTAAATGATGAGATGATATGAATGCTAAATCAGTGAGTATAAAACAAACTTCAACCAAGACATTACTAATGTAACATTTGTCGAAAACGGGTTTTCCAAACCCGCTCCATTTGTAATTGAATATCAAGTTATAAATGTTCGTTGCGTATTTATGCCTATTTTGAGTTTTAATGTTACCTAATTAATAAACAAACTAATCTATAAAAGTTATAATTGATAAAAAGTAAAATTAAAACAATTAAAAATAAATTGAGGCTGCCGGGACTCGAACCCGGGTCAGCCGGAAGAGATCTCAACGACTTAACACACACAGGCATAACCACTCCGCTACTTGTTGTTTTCTGTCAACTCTAGGAGACAAATGAGCTTTATAGTCAATCATAGATCAACCGGTTGCGCCAACTGAAAACCGTAATCGGCTATTCAACCGTCCAAAATGTTTGATTAAACGCGAATTCTGGTTTATAACCGATGCACCGACGATTCTAATCAATTCAGACATTGAATTAACTTAAATTATAATGATGATCGGTTTTATAACCGAAGATATTCAATACCTGAATTACTTCAATCAAAGACCTCTTTCGCGACTCAGAAACACTCTACAAACCCGCCATTTCATTTTCTTCATACACTCAGTTCATCATAAACGTTTATTTTACTCGCTGGAAAAATTCTGCAGTTCGCCGGAAAACCGTATTTTTCATCAAAACGGTAAGTCTTTCAATACCGTCGTCGTCTAACAATTGTTAAGTTATTTCTAACTCAAACCTTTCAATTGAAATCGAATTCAGACGCTGTTATCGGATAATTCCAGTTCGCCGGAAAATTTCTGGAAATCTTTATTTTCATCTGTGAAACGGTAAGGACATTCAAACACTCTGTAAAGGTTTGTTTAGCACTTCAATTCCACGATTAGCTAATCAAAACGGTTAATTTGCTTGCTCAGTTGAAGTTCATAAAAACAGAGCAGACACTTTGCCGGAATTCTGTGATAAATCATTCACCGGTATGTTTACTTCTAAATATCGTTTCTGCCATTTCATATTAGTCTGTACAATGTTTATCAATCGAATTAAACAAGATATAATGGTGTAATCGCAGTCTGTAATTTTGAAATGAAGAAGACGATGATAGTTTGATTATAAGTTTAATAAAATCTGGATATTATCTCGGGTTAGACATACAGTCCAGCGGTGGACTGTGTGCATATACATATCACACGCCGCGAGTTCGATCCCTGATACACGCACCCTCTATGTAATAAAAACGTTTTATTTTTCTAACTGACCCGGGTTAATTTACGTTAGTTGTTAAGTATAATAAAAATGTGTATATTAACCAAGTTAGACACACAGTCCAGCGGTGGACTGTGTGTAATGTTAAAGCACAGGTCCCGGGTTCGAGGCCTGTTGGTGACACCGGTTCGAGGATTTAAAATGTTTTTGAAAATAAAAGAATTTTGAATAAACTAAATTAGTATATAAGTATAATTAAAAACAGAATTATTTCAGGTTAGACACGTAGCTCAGTTGGTAGAGCTGCGTGCACGCGTACGGGAGGTCTCGGGTTCGAGCCTCACCCAGCGCATGTATTTACACAATAAACCGGTCAAACAGTCAACAAGTCAAACGGTCAACGGTCAGCGAAAAAGTCAACACATTTTATATTTTTATTTATTTAATTTAATTTAAAAATCAATTAAAAATACTTAAAAATAATGTTTTTAAAGATAGGAAATAGCCTTAAACTCACAAAAATATATCTAAAAAGCCTATTAAAATTATTAATAAAATCCACTCATTTACCATATTTTCCGTTATTATTTAGGTTAGTAATTCTCGTTGTTCAACTCTTCCAACTCGTGCGCATCTCACCATCTCCAATCAAACGCACCCAATGTGAGCGAATCTTTACAAATTCCCCGTTTTAATCACGTTTTGGGGTGTATCATGTGTCTTGCCATTTATTATACTTAAATCATTGTGCATACGTCATACCATGAACAAATGTGTATTCAGTTTGATTCAATTGATTGTGTGGTTATTGTTAGATTTAATTCATTATTTTCAGTACATGCAATTTCATAGGCCGCCGCTCCCCATTACATTATGAGCGTTGAGCATGTTCCCCATTACATTATGAGCGTGAACCTGGCGTGCCAACATACGATCGGCTCCGTTTGATTGAGCCTTAATCGCACAGACATTTATCATTTTCAGTACATGCAATACGATCGGCTCCGTTTGATTGAGCCTTGATTGCACAGTTTCATTATGTTATCTATTTATGCAAGTTGTTATGTTATGGTATGCTGTTGGTATGTTATTGTATGTTATAGTTTGTGGTTAACATTGTTACTGATTGATTATTTTGATTTGCTCACTTATGATTATGCACAATTTTTCCTTGATAAAATAACAAGAAAATCAATTATAAATGTTTAACTAACAAGGTTCACTCGCCAACTTATGTTGACCAAAAAATCCCCATTTTTACATATGATACAGGTGAACCAGCTGCAGCCAGAAACACATAGGATTGGCCTAGAAGAATAAAATGGTTTAGAGCTTGGAATTGTTTTGTTTGGTTATTTTCTTTGTATTGTATGGACATGTTTGGATTATTGGGAATGTAATTTTGACTTTAATAAATATGAAACATATTAGTAAATATCATGAGCTTTGGTGATAACCCAATTATGCCCCGACTCTTATTCCGCTGCGGGTCGGGGTGTGACAGATTGGTATCAGAGCCATATAGGATAGGTTATTAGACCCTTAGAGCCTATACTATAGTTGTTTAGAAATTTTTAAGATTTTTGTGTGTTACATGCCAAATTTCATGATGCTTATATGTTTTATGTTAAATGTTACATTCAATGTTATGCAAGCATGTTCATAAGTATATATTATCGTATAATGCCTATCATGAATCATATTCTCATAACATATCATATTCATGAAAGCACACACCACATCATTTTCATGATTGCTTTTACAATGATTTTTGTGTTTTTAAATCTCATCAAAGTGAGTTCTCATGACGTGCATGTAGTAACTGGAAGGGTACCAGTACTGGTAGTCGGAATGTCCTGTCTAGGCTGGCATTCGTATAAATCCAAAATAAAGGACCAGTTTGCCTACCTGGGGACTAACGATGAGAGTACGAAGTACCTATTAGGCCAAAGCATGCTATACCAAACGTCGTGTGAGCTAACCCCACTTTGAGTTGTCATTGTGTCTACACCTGGACACATTCCGACCATACATCTCGAAAACATATTTTGTGGTTTGCATTCGGGTGATGCGAGTGTTAAAACGCCAATACTAATGTGAATCCTACCAAGCCAATAGCCATGGGGGCCCACATGACTATACAGGTGAAGGTATGGGGGACATTTGAGGCCCAACATGAGCAAACCCAAGACATCCTATGGATGTAGTTGCATTATTGATATTTATGTTATTTTCATTTTCTTAAAGACACATGACACCTAAAAAGACTCCATAAACTCACAATCTTCTTATGTATGTTCCTGTAGATGTCGGCTAGACAACAACGAGGGGGTAAAAGATCAGGAAGGTCTCACGAACGCTTGGCCGCACAAATCGCGAAACAAATGGCCACGATGCTTCCTGACATAGTGGTTCAAGTACAACAAGCCCTCGCTACAAATCCTACTAACCCTCCCCAACAACATGACCAGAACATCGGCAACCCTCCTACCAGCAAGTGCTCATACAAACATTTTAAGTCTTGCGATCCTCCTAAATTTGAAGGGACCGAAGGTGTCACTGCTCTCCTCCATTGGTTTGAGGAAATGGAAAACACCTTCCTCAACTGCGATTGTCCTGGGATCGCAAGGTTCGATACGCCACCGGGAGACTATTTGGGGTAGCTCTCACCTGGTGGAATACTGAAAAGGGGAAGAGGGGAATTGATGATGCAATGGCCTTAACATGGGAGGAGTTAAGGGAAACCATGACCAGGCGTTTCTGTCCTAGGAGTGAAATTAAAAAGTTGGAGGACGAATTTCATTCTTTGAAGCAGAAGGAGGGAGATCATGCTTCCTACAACAGGAGGTTCTTAGAGTTGAACCAAATGGTTCCTAATTTGTTTACCCCAACTTATCGTTTGATCGAGCATTATATTCGAGGACTTCCCTCGAAAATTCAAGATTCAGTTCTTAGCACTTCACCAGCAACACTTGAAGCTGCTATGGAGCTAGCGACTGAACTTACCGAGAATCGAATTCGCAACGGTAAGTTTAAAGAAGAGAAAAAGAAAGCCCCTGTTGAGGGACAAACTTCAAACCATACCATCTCCTCCTCTAAGTTTGCTAACAAGAGGAAGCGCAACACCAGAAACTTCGCGGTCACTCAAACCAATTTCCCTATTCCTGCTGCACCCATTACCCAAGTCGCCCCTTCACCTGCACCATACAAAAGACCATACTCTGGCCCGTTACCAAAATGCAACCGTTGTCAATACCACCATTCTCCTGATCATCCTTGCCAATATTGCACCGGCTGTGGTCACGCAGGTCATACTGTTCAAACCTGCCGCATGCCTCAGCGAACGAACCGCCACCAGCTTTCAACCCAAACCCACCAACAAATAATGGGTCAAGCCCAACAACCCCTATTATTACCACCCACCCAACATTTAGCCCAAACATATTACCAACCCAACTATCCTATGGTACAACCTATGCGGGCTTGCTACAATTGTGGAGACCCAAGCCATTTTAGAAACACTTGTCCAAGGCTGGTAAACATTATTCATGCTCAGGCCCAAGCCAATCCGGTGAATCAAGCAAACCAAGCTCCTCCACCTGCAAGAGGAAGAGTTTTCAACATTAACGCTAATCAGGCTAGAGCTGACGGCAATATGGTTAACGGTACGTTCCTTATTAATGGTCGATATGCATCCATGTTATTTGATACTGGCGCGGATAAAAGTTTTGTGTCCTTAGAGTTTGAACCTATCTTAAACCAAAATCATGATAAGCTCATGGAATCCATAACAGTAGAAGTTGCTGACGGGAAACCGGTCTCATTGAACTCTATTATACGTAATTGCACTCTTACTCTAAACGACCATAATTTTCTAGTTGACCTTATTCCTATGAAGTTGGGAAGTTTTGATATCATAATCGGTATGGACTGGCTTAGTCAACATCAGGCAGAAGTTGTATGTCGCGAAAAATTTATACGTATTCCTCTTTCAAACGGTCAGACTCTTCGAATCTTTGGAGAAACCTCGTCGAAAGGGCTCAGCTTAATGTCTTATCTTCAAGCTCAAAAATATCTTCGCAAGAATTATGTCGCGTTTTTAGCTCATATCATCAAAAAGGGAACCATGGAGAAGAAACTTGAAGACATTCCAGTAGTAAAAGATTTCCCGCAAGTTTTTCCTGACGACATTTCAGGACTTCCTCCAGTTAGAGAAGTCGAATTCCGTATTGAACTTATACCTGGTGCTACACCAGTTGCAAAGTCTCCTTATAGGTTGGCCCCCTCTGAAATGAAAGAGCTAGCCAGTCAATTGCAAGAGTTGACTGATAAGGGATTCATACGTCCTAGCTCCTCGCCTTGGGGTGCACCTGTCCTTTTTGTAAAGAAGAAAGATGGATCGTTTCGCATGTGCATCGACTACAGAGAACTCAACAAGTTAACAATCAAGAATCACTATCCATTACCTCGCATTGATGATCTTCTTGACCAACTTCAAGGTGCCAGCTGCTTTTCAAAAATCGACCTTCGATCTGGTTATCATCAACTTAGAGTGCATGAAGAAGACGTCCCAAAGACCGCTTTTCGAACTCGTTATGGTCATTATGAATTCATGGTTATGCCATTTGGTTTAACCAACGCTCCAGCTGTCTTCATGGATCTAATGAACAGAGTCTGCAAACCTTATCTCGATCGTTTTGTTATAGTCTTCATCGACGACATCCTCATTTATTCAAAGTCTAAGTCTGATCATGAGCGACATCTTCGACTCATCCTTACACTTCTAGAGAATGAAAAGCTTTATGCCAAATTCTCCAAATGCGAATTCTGGTTAAAAGAGGTGCAATTCCTCGGACATGTAGTCAATGACAAGGGAATACATGTCGACCCCTCAAAGATCAAAGCGGTACAAGAATGGCAAGCGCCACGTACATCAACTGAAGTAAGATCTTTTCTTGGTTGGCTGGTTATTATCGTCGTTTCATTTCAAACTTCTCTCGCATTGTTGTACCACTCACGGCTTTAACTCATAAGGGAAAACCTTTCATATGGGGACCCAAACAAGAAGAAGCTTTCCAAACCCTTAAACAAAAGCTCTGTGATGCACCAATCCTCACTCTGCCTGAAGGTTGTGATGACTTCGTGGTTTATTGCGACGCGTCGGGGCAAGGACTAGGCTGTGTCCTAATGCAAAGGGGAAAGGTTATAGCTTATGCTTCGAGACAACTCAAGACTCATGAGAAGAACTACACCACCCATGACCTAGAACTTGAAGCCGTTGTGTTCGCTCTTAAGATATGGAGACATTATCTCTATGGTACTAAGTGTGAAATATACACTGACCACAAGAGTCTTCAACATATCTTCAATCAAAAGGAGTTAAACATGAGGCAACGAAGATGGGTCGAACTTCTAAATGACTACGACTGTGAAATTCGGTACCACCCTGGCAAGGCAAATGTGGTGGCTGATGCACTTAGTCGAAAGGGTTATGCGAACTCCATTCGTCTTCTATGTTCGCAAATCATAACTGACATTAAAGATCAAATTCGAGAAGCCCAACATATTTCAGTAACGGAAGATGATGTACGAAAGGAGATGTCCTGTGGAGCTGAACTTAAAATTGAAACTAAATCTGACGGTATTCTGTACTATCTAGATCGTATATGGATTCCTGACCACAACAATCTTCATGAAATTCTTATGAATGAAGTTCACAAAACGCGATACTCTATACACCCAGGAGCCGATAAGATGTATCAAGACCTACGATATACCTATTGGTGGCCTGGAATGAAAAAGGATATTGCTGTTTTTGTTTCTAAGTGCCTTACATGTTCCAAGGTGAAAGCTGAACACCAAAGACCCTCAGGACTTCTGGTCCAACCTGAAATACCTGTATGGAAGTGGGAAAAATAACCATGGACTTCATTACCGGGTTACCTCGCACTTCTGGTGGGTATGACACTATATGGGTAATCATTGACCGACTTACAAAATCAGCTCACTTTATTCCTATCCGCGAAGATTTCAAGAACGAAAAGCTAGCTCGTATTTATATCAGCGAAATCGTAAGCCGACATGGTGTACCGTTAAGCGTTATTTCAGATCGTGATGGTCGTTTCACTTCACGAACATGGCAAGCAGTACAAGCCGCTTTGGGTACGCGATTAGATCTCAGTACCGCTTTTCATCCTCAAACTGATGGACAATCTGAACGCACCATTCAAACTCTTGAAGATATGCTTTGAGCATGTGTCATAGACTTCAAGGGAAATTGGGACGCTCATCTACCATTAGTTGAATTTTCGTACAACAACAGCTATCATTCAAGCATCGGCATGGCACCTTTTGAAGCCTTATATGGTCGTAAGTGCCGATCTCCAGTATGTTGGCACGAAATTGGGGAAGCTCAAATCACTGGTCCAAAATTGATCCAAGAAACCACAGACAAGATCCATCAAATCCGAAACAATCTTCTAGCGGCTCAAATTCGTCAAAAGAGTTATGCAGATAAACGACGAAATCCTTTAGAGTTTAACATTGGTGATCATGTACTTCTAAAAGTATCACCGTGGAAGGGAGTAGTTCGTTTTGGTCAAAAAGGCAAGCTAGCACCACGCTACGTAGGACCTTTCAAGATACTCGAAAGAGTAGGACCTGTAGCATACAAGCTTGATCTACCAGAAGAACTCAACAGGATTCATCCCACATTCCACGTATGAAACTTGAAGAAGTGCCTCGCTGATGAAAACCTCCACATTCCTCTGGAAGATATTCAGATTGATGAATCTATGCATTTTATTGAAAGACTAGTAGAGATCATGGATTTCGGAGAAAAAGGTCTACGACGAAGTCGCATTCCAATTGTTAGGGTACGTTGGGAGTCGAAACGGGGACCTGAGTTTACTTGGGAACGTGAAGACTCAATGCGTGAAAAATACCCGCATCTTTTTCCTACTACTTCTACTACTTAAATTTCGGGACGAAATTCCTAAAAGTAGGGGATACTGTAACATTTTTCGAAAACGGGTTTTCCAAACCCGCTCCATTTGTAATTGAATATCAAGTTATAAATGTTCGTTGCGTATTTATGCCTATTTTGATATTTAATGTTACCTAATTAATAAACAAACTAATCTATAAAAGTTATAATTGATAAAAAGTAAAATTAAAACAATTAAAAATAAATTGAGGCTGTTGGGACTCGAACCCGGGTCAGCCGGAAGAGATCTCAACGACTTAACACACACACACATAACCACTCCCCCACTTGTTGTTTTCTGTCAACTCTAGGAGACAAATGAGCTTTATAGTCAATCATAGATCAACCGGTTGCGCCAACTTAAAACCATAATCGGCTATTCAACCGTCCAAAATGTTTGATTAAACGCGAATTCTGTTTTATAACCGATGCACCGACGATTCTAATCAATTCAGACATTGAATTAACTTAAATTCTAATGATGATCGGTTTTATAACCGAAGATATTCAATACCTGAATTACTTCAATCAAAGACCTCTTTCGCGACTCAGAAACACTCTACAAACCCGCCATTTCATTTTCGTCATACACTCAGTTCATCAGAAACGTTTATTTTACTCGCCGGAAAAATTCTGCAGTTCGCCGGAAAACCATATTTTTCATCAAAACGGTAAGTCTTTCAATACCGTCGTGGTCTAACAATTGTTAAGCTATTTCTAACTCAAACCTTTCAATTGAAATCGAATTTCAGACGCTGTTATCGGATAATTCCAGTTCGCCGGAAAATTTCTGGAAATCTTTATTTTCATCTGTGAAACGGTAAGGACATTCAAACACTCTGTAAAGGTTTGTTTAGCACTTCAATTCCACGATTAGCTAATCAAAACGGTTAATTTGCTTGCTCAGTTGAAGTTCATAAAAACAGAGCCGACACCTTGCCGGAATTCTGTGATAAATCATTCACCGGTATGTTTACTTCTAAATATCGTTTCTGCCATTTCATATTAGTCTGTACAATGTTTATCAATCGAATTAAACAAGATATAATGGTGTAATCGCAGTCTGTAATTTTGAAATGAAGAAGACCATGATAGTTTGATTATAAGTTTAATAAAATCTGGATATTATCTCGGGTTAGACACACAGTCCAGCGGTGGACTGTGTGCATATACATATCACACGCCGCGAGTTCAATCCCTGATACACGCACCCTCTATGTAATAAAAACGTTTTATTTTTCTAACTGACCCGGGTTAATTTACGTTAGTTGTTAAATATAATAAAACTGTGTATATTAACCAAGTTAGACACACAGTCCAGCGGTGGACTGTGTGTAATGTTAAAGCACAGGTCCTGGGTTCGAGGCCTGTTGGTGACACCGGTTCGAGGATTTAAAATGTTTTTGAAAATAAAAGAATTTTGAATAAACTAAATTAGTATATAAGTATAATTAAAAACAGAATTATTTCAGGTTAGACACGTAGCTCAGTTGGTAGAGCTGCGTGCATGCGTACGGGAGGTCTCGGGTTCGAGCCTCACCCAGCGCATGTATTTACACAATAAACCGGTCAAACAGTCAACAAGTCAAACGGTCAACGGTCAGCGAAAAAGTCAACACATTTTTATATTTTTATTTATTTAATTTAATTTAAAAGTCAATTAAAAATACTTAAAAATAATGTTTTTAAATATAGGAAATAGCCTTAAACTCACAAAAATATATCTAAAAAGCCTACTAAATTATTAATAAAATCCACTCATTTACCATATTTTCCGTTATTATTTAGGTTAGTAATTCTCGTTGTTCAACTCTTCCAACTCGTGTGCATCTCACCATCTCCAATCAAACAAACCCATTGTGAGTGAATCTTTACAAATTCCCCATTTTAATCACGTTTTGGGGTGTATCATGTGTCTTGCCATTTATTATACTTAAACATTGTGCATACGTCATACCATGAACAAATGTGTATTCAGTTTGATTCAATTGATTGTGTGGTTATTGTTAGATTTAATTCATTATTTTCAGTACATGCAATTTCATAGGCCGCCGCTCCCCATTACATTATGAGCGTTTAGCATGTTCCCCATTACATTATGAGCGTGAACCTGGCGTGCCAACATACGATCGGCTCCGTTTGATTGAGCCTTAATCGCACAGACATTTATCATTTTCAGTACATGCAATACGATCGGCTCCGTTTGATTGAGCCTTGATCGCACAGTTTCATTATGTTATCTATTTATGCAAGTTGTTATGTTATGGTATGCTGTTGGTATGTTATTGTATGTTATAGTTTGTGGTTAACATTGTTACTGATTGATTATTTTCATTTGCTCACTTATGATTATGCATAATTTTTCCTTGATAAAATAACAAGAAAATCAATTATAAATGTTTAACTAACAAGGTTCACTCGCCAACTTATGTTGACCCAAAAACCCCCAATTTTACACATGATACAGGTGAACCAGCTGCAGCCAGAAACACATAGGATTGGCCTAGAAGAATAAAATGGTTTAGAGCTTGGAATTGTTTTGTTTGGTTATTTTCTTTGTATTGTATGGACATGTTTGGATTATTGGGAATGTAATTTTGACTTTAACAAATATGAAACATATTAGTAAATATCATGAGCTTTGGTGATAACCCAATTATGCCCCGACTCTTATTCCGCTGCGGGTCGAGGTGTGACAACTAAATCCTATATGGAACTTCTCATAACCGCCTGACAATGCCTCTGATCCTTTGGCAAGAATACTTATATATAGGAAGTACCAGCGGCGTATCCACCATATTCTCGTCAAATTTTCATTGATTTTATCAGTAAGTTATGATTAGTCCTATGTGACTCTAAAACATAAACAAACACAAAGTTTGTTGTGATGGAGAGGTTAGTCTATGTAGAAAATGGAACACAATCCAATTTCTTTAAATGATGAGTTAATATGAATGTTAAATCAGTGAGTGTAAAACAAACTTCAACCAAGATATTACTAAATCATACATGGAACTTCTCATAACCGCCTGATAATGCCTCTGATCCTTTGGCAAGAATACTTATATATAGGAAGTACCAGCGGCGTATCCACCATATTCTCGTCAAATTTTCATTGGCTTTATCCGTTAGTTATGACTAGTTCTATGTGACTCTAAAACATAAACAAACACAACCAAAGCTTGAGTCTTTGAATGATGACAGTACCTCTCTCGTTTGTTATGATGGAGAGGTTAGTCCATGTAGAAGTGAGACACAGCTCAACTTCTTTAAATGATGACACTGTGATATGTCGTGAGGTATGATGATATGAATGTTAAATCAATGAGTATAAAAACAAAACTGAAATAGTAATTCGCATTAAGATCCTTGGATAAATTTCCAATTTAAAATTAAGACACGTGAAAATTGAGATAATCATAAAGAAAAACATAAAACTAAGCGGTTGGAGTTGAATCTTGATTTTCAGTGAAAGGGACTAGTTGGGTGTTTTCGTTTGGGCCGTCATTATCTTCAACAGGATTGGCGTTGATGTTGAAAACTCTCCCTCTTGCTGGTGGCCTAGTGGTTGGGTTTTCTTGATTTGCTTGGTTAACTGGGTTTGCTTGAGCTTGGGCGTTTATGATGTTAACCAATTGAGGGCACGTGTTTCTAAAGTGGGTAGAGTCGCCACAATTGAAACAAGCTCGAACATATGGGAACATGGGGTATTGGGGTTGTTGATATGTTTGGATCATGTTTTGAGTAGGGGGTGAGGTTTGGTTTTGAGGGGTGCGGCAAACCTTGCTCAAATGACCATAGCGTCCACAATTCGCTCATAGTCGACAAAGTAAGGTAGATGGATGGTGATAAAAACAGGTGTTACATTGAGGGTGAGGTCCAAGGTAAGGTTTCTTATTTGGGTAGGTTGGGTTGGGTGCTACTTGAGTGATTGGTATAGCTTGGAGGGGTACGGCTTGTAAGGCTGGTTGATTGTGTTGGGTGACAGCGAAAAGTTGCTCATCTCGTTTCCTCTTGGAAATGGGTTGAGAAGGGGATTCGGTTTGGGTGGAGTTTGAAATTTCAGTTGATGCTTTATCTTTCTTCTTCTCCTCTTTGAAGTCTTTATTCCGTATACGGTTCTCGGTGAGCTCTGTAGCTAACTCCATTGCTGCTTCCAAGGTTGCAGGTGTGGTACTTATTACAGAGTCTTGAATTTTTGAAGGAAGACCTCGAATGTAGTGCTCGATCAAACGGTATAGGGGAGTGAACAGGTTGGGAACCATTTGATTTAACTCGAGGAATCTCTTGTTGTATGTAGTGTGGTCGCCTTCCTTTTGTTTCAACGAATAGAACTCATCCTCTAATTTCTTGATTTCGCTCCTTGGGCAAAACCGTATTGTCATGATTTCTTTCAACTCTTCCCAAGTCAAAGTCATAGCATCTTCAACACCTCGTTTAGCCTTCTCTGTATTCCACCAAGTAAGTGTTATTCTAAATAAACGACCAGTAGCACATCGCACTTTGCGATCATCGGGGCAATCGCAATTTAGGAAAATGTTTTCCATTTCTTCAAACCAATAGAGAAGAGCGGTGACACCTTCAGTCCCTTCGTATTTTGTAGGGTCGCAGGATTTGAAATGCTTGTAGGTTTATTTAGTGGTATTTGGGGGAGGGTTGACAATATTTTGAACTTCTTGATTAACGGATTAGCGGTAAGGGCTTGTTGGACTTGAATTACAATGTTGGGTATTACGGCAGCCATTTGTTGAGCGATTTGGGCAGCCATGCGCTCGCGGGCTTTTCCTGCTCTCATCTTCCTACGAGCGAAACTAGAAGACATCTACAAGGAATACATATCAAGAGTATGAGTTGGACGCTTTTGGTATCATGTGTCGTATTTAGGAATGAACATTCATAAAATAAACATAGCATAATAAATCTACTACATCCATAGGATGTCTTGGGCTTTGCTCGTAATTGGGCCTTGCATGCCGCCATACTTCACCTTCGTAATCACGTGGCCCCCCATGATTACCGGGTTTTTCATATGGTTCGCATGTGTTAGCCTGGTTACGTACACTTAAACCCGGAGAAAATCGAGAAATATGTATGTAACGTATGATATTCGGAATGTATCCAAGTGTGGACACGGTGACACCTCAAAGTGGGGTTAATTCGAGCGACGTTTGGTGTGGCATGCTTTGGCCTAATAGGTCTTTCGTACTCTCATCGTTAGTCCCCAGGTAGGCAAACTGGTCCGTTATATTGGATTTATACGAATGCCAACCTAGACAGGACGTTCCGACTACCGGTACTTGTACCCTTACAGTTACTACATGCCCGTCGCAGAACTCACTTTGATGAGATTTGAAAAATGAAAAAATGCGACAAAATCTTGAATAACGGAAGTATGAAGATGATTTGAATATGTGAATATTGTAACATGTATGATGAATATGTATGTAAGTATGTATGTTTGACTGTAAGTATAATTCACTAGATATTACAAAATGTAGTATTGGAAATATTTGCATGCATTTGTGTATGTAATAAATATGAAAAAAATAAATATCATAAGTTAGCATATACCACCTAAACAATTAAAATCTAATCAACTATAGTATAGGCTCTAAGGGTCTAATAACCTATCCTATATCCCTATAGTCAAAAGCTCTGATACCAATCTGTCACACCCCGACCCGCAGCGGAAAAGGTGATCGGGGCATGATTGGGTTTTCATCAAAGCTCATGACATTTATTATAACGTTTCATATTTATTATTACAATTTAAAGGGAAATCATACAATCATATCAAACAAATACAACATGTTCAATTTATCCTTCTAAACTTCATTATTTTTCTTCTAAGGCATTTCCTATGTTTTCCTTGCTTCATCCTGTTCACCTGTATCATGTGTAAAAAATGGTTTTTTGGATCAACAAAAAGTTGGCGAGTGAACCTTGTTAGAAAACATTTATTATTTATTTCTTGTTGTATTTAATATGGAAAAATTGTGCACTATTCATATATGAACAAACGTAAATAGACATACAATAACAACAATTAGCATACAATAACAAACCATTAGCATACGATATCAAACAACAACAAACAATAACATACATTAACAAACCAACAGCATACAATAACATATCAACTTGCATAAATATGTAACATGAATGAAACTGTGCGATCAAGGCTCAATCAAACGGAGCCGATCGTATTGCATGTACTGAAAATGATAAATGTCTGTGCGATCAAGGCTCAATCAAACGGAGCCGATCGTATGTTGGCACAACCAGGTTCACGCTCATAATGTAATGGGGAACATGCTCAACGCTCATAATGTAATGGGGAGCGGCGGCCTATGAAATTGAATGTACTGAAAATAATAAATTAAATCTAAACAATAACCACACAAACAGTTTATGCAAGCTGAATACACATTTATTCATGATATGATGTATGCACAATGATTTAAATATAATAAATAGTAAGACACATAAAACACCCCAAAAACGTGATTTAAACGGGGAATTTGTAGAGATCCACTCACCTTGGGTGCGTTCGATGAATGATGTTGAATGCGCACGAGTTTAGAGGATTGATCGACAAGGAAAAACTAACCTAATTAATAACGAAAAGTAAGGTAAATAAATGGATTTTATTAACAACTTTAATAGGATTTTTTGGATATATTTTTGTGAGTTTTAGGCTATTTTCAAACTTTAAAAATGTTATTTTTAAGTATTTCTAATTGATTTTTAAATAAAATAAATAAATAAAAATAATAAAAAATGTTGACTTTTTGACCGTTGACTTGTTGACTTGTTGACCGTTGACCGGTTCGGTCGGCTATATGTGTGCGCTGGGTGAGACTCGAACCCGAGACCTCCCGTACGCGTGCACGCAGCTCTACCAACTGAGCTACGTGTCTAACCCGAAATATTTCTGTTTTTAATTATATTTATATACTAATTAAATTAATCCGAAAATCACTTATTTAAAAAAACGATTTAATGTATCGACTCGGTGTTAGCCACAGGTCTCGAACCCGGGACCTGTGCTTTAACGTTACACACAGTCCACCGCTGGACTGTGTGTCTAACTTGGTTAATATACAGATTTTTATTATACTTAACATCTAACGGCGAAAAGGATCCGGTTCAGTTAGAAAAACAAAACATTTTTATTACAGAGCATACGTGTGTCAAGGATCGAACTCGCGGCAGGTGATATGTATGTGCACACAGTCCACCGCTGGACTGTGTGTCTAACCCGAGATAATATCCAAATTATAATAAACTTATAATCAACCGACTTCGTCTTCTTCGTTACCGAATTACAGACAATGATTTACTCATCTGTTTCTTGTTTTAAAACGATTAACAAATGTACAAAAGACTAAAATGAAATGGCAGAGACGATTTGGAAGTAAACATACCGGAGAACGATTTATCTCAGATTTCCGGCAAGTCGTCGGCTCTGTTTTTTATGAACTTCGATTGAGCGAACAATTTAACAGTTTTGATTAGCTAAGAGAGGAATTGAAGTATTAAACAAGAGTTATCAGAAGGTTTGAATGTCTATACCGTTTCACAGCTGAAGATAAGGATTTTCAGAAGTTTTCCGGTGAACTGGAATTATCCGATATTGACGTCTGAAATTGATTCCGATTGAAGGGTCTGAGTTAGCAATAGCTTAACAATTGATAGACCACGAAGGAATTGAAAGACTTACTGTTTTGATGGAGAATACGGTTTTTCGGCGAAAGTCCGGCGAGTCCAATTAGATTCTCCGGCGAACTGAAAATTGTGCGAAAATGTAATTGAGAGTTTGTAGATTGTGTTTGAGTCGCGAGAGAGGACAAAGATTGAAGTAATTCTTGAATTGAAAGTTTTCGGTTATTAAAACCGATTCACTTCTAGAATTCAAGTTCATTCAAAGCAAACTTGATTGAAAGCGTCGGTGCATCGGTTAAACTCAGTAAACCGCGATCAATCAAATGTCTTTGGATGTTTGATGACCGGTTTCGGTTACAGTTGGCGTAACCAGAGTGATTTACGATTGAGTATAAAATTTAATTGTTTCATAGAGTTTACAGAAAACATCAAGTGGCAGAGTGGTTGGATGTGTGTATGTTAAGGCTTTGCTGACCCGGCTGACCCGGGTTCGAATCCCGGCTTCAGCATATTATTTTTAATTCACTATTTTTAATACATTTTCAAAAATAAATTTTATATTCTAATATACTTATTAATTATGTATCGTTTAAAATTAATTTGGGCATTAAATACGCAACGAAATTTTTAACTGGTTGTTCGGTTAATAAACGAAGCGGGTTTGGTAAATCCGATTTTTGACGGATGTTACAGTATCCCCTACTTTTTACAAATTTCGTCCTGAAATTTAAGTAGTGACATATTTGTATAAAAAGGATGGTGTTTAATTTGGCAGTTACATACTTAGAAAGGAGTGAGAGTTCCAATTTTGTTTGAGGCGGTAACGTTCCTTGTAAGGGTTGATTACCCTGCTACAGGAATCGCTTTTTGATGCCTAAGATGATGAATATTGATAAACAGAGTTGATTGACTAAATATGATTTCATGCGCAAGAGTTTTGATATGCTTGGAAAGATAAGGTTATATCCTAAAAACAAAACTTCTACTACTAAAACCTACATGGAACTTCTCATAACCGGCTGACAATGCCTCTGATCCTTTGGCAAGAATACTTATATATAGGAAGTACCAGCGGCGTATCTACCATATTCTCGTCAAATTTTCATTGGTTTTATCAGTAAGTTATGATTGGTTCTATGATGTGACTCTAGAACATAAATAAACACAACAACCAATATCTGAGTCCTAATTCTGATAGTATACATGTTTGAATGGTGACACAATCCAATTTCTTTAAATGATGAGATGATATGAATGCTAAATCAGTGAGTATAAAACAAACTTCAACCAAGACATTACTAAATCCTACATGGAACTTCTCATAACTGCCTGACAATGCCTCTGATCCTTTGGCAAGAATACTTATATATAGGAAGTACCAGCGGCGTATCCACCATATTCTCGTCAAATTTTTATTGATTTTATCGGTAAGTTATGATTAGTCCTATGTGACTCTAAAACATAAACAATCACAACAACCAAAGCTTGAGTCTTTGAATGATGACAGTACCTCTCTCGTTTGTTGTGATGGAGAGGTTAGTCTATGTAGAAAATGGAACACAATCCAATTTCTTTAAATGATGAGTTAATATGAATGTTAAATCAGTGAGTGTAAAACAAACTTCAACCAAGATATTACTAAATCCTACATGGAACTTCTCATAACCGCCTGATAATGCCTCTGATCCTTTGGCAAGAATACTTATACATAGGAAGTACCAGCGGCGTATCCACCATATTCTCGTCAAATTTTCATTGGCTTTATCCGTTAGTTATGACTAGTTCTATGTGACTCTAAAACATAAACAAACACAACAACCAAAGCTTGAGTCTTTGAATGATGACAGTACATCTCTCGTTTGTTATAATGGAGAGGTTAGTCCATGTAGAAGTGAGACACAGCTCAACTTCTTTAAATGATGACACTGTGATATGTCGTGAGGTATGATGATATGAATGTTAAATCAATGAGTATAAAAACAAAACTGAAATAGTAATTCGCATAAGATCCTTGGATAAATTTCCAATTTAAAATTGAGACACGTGAAAATTGAGATAATCATAAAGAAAAACATAAAACTAAGCGGTTGGAGTTGAATCTTGATTTTCAGTGAAAGGGACTAGTTGGGTGTTTTTGTTTGGGCCGTCATTATCTTCAACAGGATTGGCGTTGATGTTGAAAACTCTTCCTCTTGCTGGTGGCCTAGTGGTTGGGTTTTCTTGATTTGCTTGGTTAACTGGGTTTGCTTGAGCTTGGGCGTTTATGATGTTAACCAATTGAGGGCACGTGTTTCTAAAGTGGGTAGGGTCGCCACAATTGAAACAAGCTCGAACATATGGGAACATGGGGTATTGAGGTTGTTGATATGTTTGGATCATGTTTTGAGTAGGGGGTGAGGTTTGGTTTTGAGGGGTGCGGTAAACCTTGCTCAAATGACCATAGCGTCCACAATTCGCACATAGTCGACAAAGTAAGGTAGATGGATGGTGATAAAAACAGGTGTTACATTGAGGGTGAGGTCCAAGGTAAGGTTTCTTATTTGGGTAGGTTGGGTTGGGTGCTACTTGAGTGATTGGGATAGCTTGGAGGGGTACGGCTTGTAAGGCTGGTTGATTGCGTTGGGTGACAGCGAAAAGTTACTCATCTCGTTTCCTCTTGGAAATGGGTTGAGAAGGGGATTCGGTTTGGGTGGAGTTTGAAATTTCAATTGATGCTTTATCTTTCTTCTTCTCCTCTTTGAAGTCTTTATTCCGTATACGGTTCTCGGTGAGCTCTGTAGCTAACTCCATTGCTGCTTCCAAGGTTGCAGGTGTGGTACTTATTACAGAGTCTTGAATTTTTGAAGGAAGACCTCGAATGTAGTGCTCGATCAAACGGTATAGGGGGGTGAACAAGTTGGGAACCATTTGATTTAACTCGAGGAATCTCTTGTTGTATGTAGTGTGGTCGCCTTCCTTTTGTTTCAACGAATAGAACTCATCCTCTAATTTCTTGATTTCGCTCCTTGGGCAAAACCGTCTTGTCATGATTTCTTTCAACTCTTCCCAAGTCAAAGTCATAGCATCTTCAACACCTCGTTTAGCCTTCTCTGTATTCCACCAAGTAAGTGCTATTCTAAATAAACGACCAGTAGCATATCGCACTTTGCGATCATCGGGGCAATCGCAATTTAGGAAAATGTTTTCCATTTCTTCAAACCAATAGAGAAGAGCGGTGACACCTTCAGTCCCTTCGTATTTTGTAGGGTCGCAGGATTTGAAATGCTTGTAGGTTTATTTAGTGGTATTTGGGGGAGGGTTGACAATATTTTGAACTTCTTGATTGACGGGATTAGCGGTAAGGGCTTGTTGGACTTGAATTACAATGTTGGGTATTACGGCAGCCATTTGTTGAGCGATTTGTGCAGCCATGCGCTTGCGGGCTTTTCCTGCTCTCATCTTCCTACGAGCGAGACTAGAAGACATCTACAAGGAATACATTCAAGAGTATGAGTTGGATGCTTTTGGGATCATGTGTCGTATTCAGGAATGAACATTCATAAAATAAACATAGCATAATAAATCTACAAATCCATAGGATGTCTTGGGCTTTGCTCGTAATTGGGCCTTGCATGCCGCCATACTTCACCTTCGTAATCACGTGGCCCCCCATGATTACCGGGTTTTTCATATGGTTCGCATGTGTTAGCCTGGTTACGTACACTAAAACCCGGAGAAAATCGAGAAATATGTATGTAACGTATGATATTCAGAATGTATCCAAGTGTGGACACGGTGACACCTCAAAGTGGGGTTAGTTCGAACGACGTTTGGTGTGGCATGCTTTGGCCTAATAGGTCTTTCGTACTCTCATCGTTAGTCCCCAGGTAGGCAAACTGGTCCGTTATATTGGATTTATACGAATGCCAACCTAGACAGGACGTGTAACATCCGTCAAAAACGGATTTACCAAACCCGCTCCGTTTATCAACCGAACAGTCAGTCAAAATTTTCGTTGCGAATTAAATGCCCAAAATAATTTTAAACGATACATAATCAATTATTATACGGGAATATATAATTAGTTTTTGAAAAACTGTTAAAAATCGCAAAATAAAAATGTTTTGGTTCTGCCGGGTTTCGAACCCGGGTCAGTCACGGTTCAACAAACAAACTTAACACATGCGCACTAAACCACTGCGCCACTGGGATTATCTGTTAATTATTGGAATCATTTTATTCATATCATGAGTTTTCCGAATTCAAAACCGGCGCCCAAAGTTCAGTCGTCGGAATCCCGGCAATCTCGCGAGTATTTAACGAATCCTTCCGTTATAACGTAAACTTTAAACATATATCGGTTATAACCGACGTTTGAGTCCGCGACACCTTCTATAACCGCCGGAGAAATTCAAACCAATGAATCCATTTGGAAATCGGGCCAAATACATCGACGATTTGCCCTATAAAAACCACCTCGAACCTCTGCAAACACTTTCGCTCAAAACCACACCTTTTCTCGGCGAAAACTCTCTCGCCGGAATTTTTCTGTTCGTCGCCGGAAAACCGGTTTCCCCATTCCTGAGCCTTACTGAGCCCCCTGAGCTTATACCGGAGATACCCACACCCTTTGTAAGCTTCCAGGAGACTCGCTGCTGCAAGACACTCGTCGCCGGAAGGGATTGCTGTCGCCGGAGTTCTGCCGGAAAACAGAGGAAGATAGTCGGTATACCTCACGCTTAATTTCCTTTCTTTTATTTATATCTCACCTTTGATTGAACATAAAACGCTAAAGAACCTGATTTAACACATCAAACCAGTCAGATTTTCCGACTCTGGTTAAAATCCGACGAAGAAGATGAAGTGCGGTAAACGTATAAGTATAATTAAAATCAAGATATTACTCGGGTTAGACACACAGTCTAGCGGTGGACTGTGTGCACAATAAACACAGAAAGGTCTCGAGTTCGAATCCTCTTCCACACACGTCGCCTTAATAAAAATGATTTTTTTTGATTAACCGAACCCGGAGTCATACTGATATATGTTAAGTATATTAATAACCGGAAAGATAACCAAGTTAGACACACAGTCCAGTGGTGGACTGTGTGTATGTTTATATCACAGGTCACGAGTTCGAGTCCGGGCTACTGCACCGACTCGGACAATTATCTATTTTTTTTAAACTAAGACAGAAAAGAAAATAATTAATTTGTGTTTAAGTATAATAAAAATCAGTTAAATTAACAAGTTGTACACACAGTCCAGCGGTGGACTGTGTGTTATCATAACCCACAGGTCCCGGGTTTGAGACCTGTGGAGCGCACCGTCCGATTCGCTTAAATTGTTTTTAAAATAAAAGGATTTTCTGTTTAACATAATTAATATATAAATATAATTAAAAACAGATATATGACGGGTTAGACACGTAGCTCAGTTGGTAGAGCTGCGTGCACGCGTACGGGAGGTCTCGGGTTCGAGCCTCACTTAGCGCACAACAATATGCATTCGAACCGGTCAACAGTCAGTCAAAGTCAACGGTCAAAGTCAACGGTCAATGGTCAAAAAAAGTCAATTTTTTTATAATTTTTATTTATTTATTTTAATTAAAATCAATTAAAAATACTTAAAAATGACATTTTTAAGGTTAGAAAATAGCCTTAAACTCACAAAAATACACCCAACAATCCTACTAAAATAGATTAATAAAATCCGTTTACTTATCAAACCATAATGCGATTTATCTAGGTTAATCTCACTCGTGGTTAAAACCACTTCGCGTGCATTCAACATCATCAACCGAACGCACCCACTGTGAGTGAATCTTACAACTCCCCCTTTTAAATTACACGTTTTGGGGTGTGTCATGTGTTATAAAAATAATTAACTTGTTTACTTAAACTTGTGCCATACCACATCATGATCTAAACTTAGATTGTTATATTGTTGTGATTACTTATTTCCTTTTGTCAAATTATATGAAACTCATTCATTAAGCCCATCAGTTCCTCGTGGGAGACGAGTTGAACAACGCGTGCCTCAAATCAAATTCATTATTGTTCATGTGTGTATCATTGAGTTTATATTGTTTGTAGTTGTGTCATTCATAGTATCATGTTTATGCAATTCATTCATTAGGCCCCTCAGTTACTCGTGAGAGACGAGTTGAGCATCGCGTGCCTCTAAATGTTCCATTATTGTTCATGTGTGTTTTATTTAATATCTTATGATTGTTGAATAAGTTTACATCTATTTTTACTCATGTTTGGTTGTGCACATATTTCATAATCAATTTAAATACACTTGTTCAAACGTTTTCCATAGGATTCACTCGCCAACATTATGTTGATCCAAAACCTTTTTACACATGATACAGGTGAACAGGTCGAAGCAAAGAAAACCTAGGAAATGCCTTAGAAGAGAACAAAGAAGCTTAGATTGATAGTTAGAATATGTTGTAACAATTATTGTAAATTTCCATTAAATTGTATTTAATGAATATGAAACGCATAATAAATGTCATGAGCTTTGATGATAACCCAATCATGCCCCGATCACCTTTTCCGCTGCGGGTCGGGGTGTGACAGGACGTTCCGACTACCGGTACTTGTACCCTTACAGTTACTACATGCTCGTCGCAGAACTCACTTTGCTGAGATTTGAAAAATGAAAAATGCGACAAAATCTTGAATAACGGAAGTATGAAGATGATTTGAATATGTGAATATTGTAACATGTATGATGAATATGTATGTAAGTATGTATGTTTGACTGTAAGTATAATTCACTAGATATCACAAAATGTAGTATTGGAAATATTTGCATGCATTTGTGTATGTAATAAATATGAAACAAATAAATATCATAAGTTTGCATATAACCACATAAACAATTAAAATCTAATCAACTATAGTATAGGCTCTAAGGGTCTAATAACCTATCCTATATCCCTATAGTCAAAAGCTCTGATACCAATCTGTCACACCCCGACCCGCAGCGGAAAAGGTGATCGGGGCATGATTGGGTTTTCATCAAAGCTCGTGACATTTATTATAACGTTTCATATTTATTATTACAATTTAAAGGGAAATCATACAATCATATCAAACAAATACAACATGTTCAATTCATCCTTCTAAACATCATTATTTTTCTTCTAAGGCATTTCCTATGTTTTCCTTGCTTCATCCTGTTCACCTGTATCATGTGTAAAAAATGGTTTTTTGGATCAACAAAAAGTTGGCGAGTGAACCTTGTTAGAAAACATTTATTATTTATTTCTTGTTGTATTTAATATGGAAAAATTGTGCACTATTCATATATGAACAAACGTAAATAGACATACAATAACAACAATTAGCATACAATAACAAACCATTAGCATACGATATCAAACAACAACAAACAATAACATACATTAACAAACCAACAGCATACAATAACATATCAACTTGCATAAATATGTAACATGAATGAAACTGTGCGATCAAGGCTCAATCAAACGGAGCCGATCGTATTGCATGTACTGAAAATGATAATTGTCTGTGCGATCAAGGCTCAATCAAACGGAGCCGATCGTATGTTGGCACGCCAGGTTCACGCTCATAATGTAATGGAGAACATGCTCAACGCTCATAATGTAATGGGGAGCGGCGGCCTATGAAATTGAATGTACTGAAAATAATAAATTAAATCTAAACAATAACCACACAAACACTTTATGCAAGCTGAATACACATTTATTCATGATATGATGTATGCACAATGATTTAAATATAATAAATAGTAAGACACATGATACACCCCAAAAACGTGATTTAAACGGGGAATTTGTAGAGATCCACTCACCTTGGGTGCGTTCGGTGAATGATGTTGAATGCGCACGAGTTTAGAGGATTGATCGACGAGGAAAAACTAACCTAATTAATAACGAAAAGTAAGGTAAATAAATGGATTTTATTAACAACTTTAATAGGATTTTTTGGATATATTTTTGTGAGTTTTAGGCTATTTTCAAACTTTAAAAATGTTATTTTTAAGTATTTCTAATTGATTTTTAAATAAAATAAATAAATAAAAATAATAAAAAAATGTTGACTTTTTGACCGTTGACTTGTTGACCGTTGACCGTTGACCGGTTCGGTCGGTTATATGTGTGCGCTGGGTGAGACTCGAACCCGAGACCTCCCGTACGCGTGCACGCAGCTCTACCAACTGAGCTACGTGTCTAACCCGAAATATTTCTGTTTTTAATTATATTTATATACTAATTAAATTAATCCGAAAATCACTTATTTAAAAAAACGATTTAATGTATCGACTCGGTGTTAGCCACAGGTCTCGAACCCGGGACCTGTGCTTTAACGTTACACACAGTCCACCGCTGGACTGTGTGTCTAACTTGGTTAATATACAGATTTTTATTATACTTAACATCTAACGGCGAAAAGGATCCGGTTCAGTTAGAAAAACAAAACATTTTTATTACAGAGCATACGTGTGTCAAGGATCGAACTCGCGGCAGGTGATATGTATGTGCACACAGTCCACCGCTGGACTGTGTGTCTAACCCGAGATAATATCCAAATTATAATAAACTTATAATCAACCGACTTCGTCTTCTTCGTTACCGAATTACAGACAATGATTTACTCATCTGTTTCTTGTTTTAAAACAATTAACAAATGTACAAAAGACTAAAATGAAATGGCAGAGACGATTTGGAAGTAAACATACCGGAGAACGATTTATCTCAGATTTCCGGCAAGTCGTCGGCTCTGTTTTTTATGAACTTCGACTGAGCGAACAATTTAACAGTTTTGATTAGCTAAGAGAGGAATTGAAGTATTAAACAAGAGTTATCAGAAGGTTTGAATGTCTATACCGTTTCACAGCTGAAGATAAGGATTTTCAGAAGTTTTCCGGTGAACTGGAATTATCCGATATTGACGTCTGAAATTGATTCTGATTGAAGGATCTGAGTTAGCAATAGCTTAACAATTGATAGACCACGAAGGAATTGAAAGACTTACTGTTTTGATGGAGAATACGGTTTTCCGGCGAAAGTCCGGCGAGTCCAATTAGATTCTCCGGCGAACTGAAAATTGTGCGAAATGTAATTGAGAGTTTGTAGATTGTGTTTGAGTCGCGAGAGAGGACAAAGATTGAAGTAATTCTAGAATTGAAAGTTTTCGGTTATTAAAACCGATTCATTTCTAGAATTCAAGTTCATTCAAAGCAAACTTGATTGAAAGCGTCGGTGCATCGGTTAAACTCAGTAAACCGCGATCAATCAAACGTCATTGGACGTTTGATGACCGATTTCGGTTACAGTTGGCGTAACCAGAGTGATTTACGATTGAGTATAAAATTTAATTGTTTCCTAGAATTTACAGAAAACATCAAGTGGCGGAGTGGTTGGATGTGTGTGTGTTAATGCTTTGCTGACCCGGTTGACCCGGGTTCGAATCCCGGCTTTAGAATATTATTTTTAATTCACTATTTTTAATACATTTTCAAAAATAAATTTTATATTCTAATATACTTATTAATTATGTATCGTTTAAAATTAATTTGGGCATTAAATACGCAACGAAATTTTTAACTGGTTGTTCGGTTAATAAACGAAGCGGGTTTGGTAAATCCGGTTTTTGACGGATGTTACAAACATCATCAAGAGAACGCACCCAATGTGAGTGAATCTCTATAACCGTTTTAATCACGGTTTTTGGGGTGTATCATGTGTCTTATTATTTATTACATTTAAACACTTGTGCATACATCATATCCATGATCAAATGTGTATTCAACATGTATCAACTGTTTGTGTGGTTATTGTTTAGATTAAATTTATCATTTTCAGTACATACATTATCATAGGCCGCCGTTCCCAATTACCAATGAGCGTGAGCCGTTCCCCATTACCTATGAGCGTGAACGAAGCGTTGCCAACATACGATCGGCTCCGTTTGATTGAGCCTTGATCGCACATACATTTCATCATAGGCCGTCTGCTCCCCATTACCTATGAGCGTGAGCCGTTCCCCATTACCTATGAGCGTGAACGAGACGTTGCCAACATTTACATTGTCATTCATGTTATATATTCATGCAAGGTGGTATGTTATTGTATGTTATTGTTTGTTATGGTTATTGTTATTGTATGTTTATTTACGTTTACTCACATATGATTATTGCACAATTTTTCCATATTAAATACAACAAGAAATAAATAATAAATGTTTTCTAACAAGGTTCACTCGCCAACTTTTGTTGATCCAAAAACCATTTTTACACATGATACAGGTGGACAGGATGAAGCAAGGAACACATAGGAAAGTGCCTTAGAAGAAAAATAATGAAGTCTAGAAAGATGTATAGAACATGTTGTATTTGTATGATTTGATTGTATGATCTTCTTTAAAATTGTAATAATAAATATGAAACATTATAATAAATGTCATGAGCTTTGATGAAAACCCAATCATGCCCCGATCACCTTTTCCGCTGCGGGTCGGGGTGTGACATAAGATACCAAGGTCATCCAAGTATACATAAGTTTTATGACCATGTCGTTGTTAACATCTAACCAAGTCTAAAAGTTGAGTTTTAAAAAGAATAAATAAAATTATAAAGAAAAGATAATAAATGGCTGAAGAAGAAAATAAAAGGGTAGAAATCAATTATAGGAAAAGGGGTGTTTAGGATAAACTTAGTTCTTGATGCTTCGTTAACTAGCTTAGACCATTGGGTCTCAAGGAGTCGAATGTCAGACAAGGATAGTGTATGAAAATGCGTATTATTGTGCGGTATCTCGATCGGAATCCTAACACACTCGATCCTTCTGCTTTGAATCAGCAGGGAAACGTCAATTTTACTCTCTGAGCTCTCATCCTTCACTTCTGTAGATTAACGGGTAAAAGCCACGTGTAACAAAATTTCATTACCATCATCAATATTGATATACTCAGATTTCGATTGTTCGAAACATTATATGAAATTGCATCATATCCCTAGATAACAACTAGTATGAGTTTTGATTTAAACCTTAATTCTCCACAAACTTCTCACTTCTCTTTGTTCTCGCCCACACCATGTTTGCCATCTTGGATGCGCATATCCTACAAAGTTAGACCAGAGTTTGGGAAACTCAATCAAGTATCGAAAAGAAACCCAATCTGAATTTGCGATATCGAAATCAAGTCGAAAAAGGGGTGTGTAATAATTGCATCATCAAATTTGAAACCATTGTGTCCATCTGTTAGAAAATTCACCAACATTTAGAAATTAGAAGTTAATACCCTAAAATGATATTAAAACAATCAACGAGAAACGAAATTAAAAAGACATGAAAGGAACATGGATCAAAACACCTATTACTTGATTTAATAATTGTGTATGGCATTATAGCTAGTGTTGTAGTAATTGCTAGTCGTTAGTCGGGCAGTGGGTTGGAGACTAGCGATTAATCAGGGATTAATTGGAATTAATAAGGATTAATTAATAAGTGAGTAATCAGGGATTAATCGGCACCTAGTCGGATTTTTACAACCATGATTATAGCTTATTAGCATCTTGGGGTGGGATAAGGCTTAGGGACCATTTGGTTCTGGGTTCGATTCCCACTAGTGGGTTTTCTCAGATTTATTAGGTTTCCTCCTGAATTGGTGTATAGGCATTATTGTCTTGTGAAGATGTATATGATCAAGTGGTCCGTGAGTGATCCAAATTTTCCGTTAAAAAAACCTTGATTTAATAATTTAAACAATCTATAAAGGTTTCAAGCCCTGGATAGATTTCAGAGCGTTACGATGTTAGCGTTTATGAGAACTTAAATCAACCTAAAAACACACACAAGATGCATGAGTGTAGTTCGCTATATAATTAGACATATTTTCAAGCATTAAACTCCTTGTCAAACTCTTAAAACAACCAATACTATCATCTTTTCAATCAATAAAATCACATCCAAAATTAATCATCTGCAAGTTAACTTGCTAATTAGTACTGATTATTTCATATTACAATATTATATTTTCATATTACAAGTAAACTTTAGTGCTGATTATTTCATATTACAATATTATATTTTCATATTACAAGTAAACTTTAGTGCTGATTATTTCATATTATAATATTATATTTTCATATTACAATATTATATTTTCAAAATATGGATATCTCTCGGTTGTGATTTCCACCAGATATGACTTGTTGCGTTGAATTGTTATTCGAATTTAGTATCTCTCGGTGATGATGATGTAAGTCTATTGTAACGTCCGTACATAAAAAAATTTAAAGGTTTAAGGTTGACTCCTGACAATCATAACACTATATCCCCATGATGCGTGGGAACTGAATGTAATCCGTAAGCTCTCGCTCCCATCAGGTTCGAACCCGAGATCAAAGCTCCTATTCGTCCTTACATTCAGATGTCTTTCGAAAATGGCACAAACGGAAAATGAACCTACATCTCAAATAGGGATGGCAGACCACAAAGGCGTAGCTTAGGTGATACCCAGGGGTGCACCCCCCAAGGTTTCGGCTAGAATTATAATTCCAATTTTTCCTTCAAAAATTTTAAAATCATAAAGGATCGCCCACGCCCCCAATTATTTTGCCTAAATATTTATATAATATATAAATTGAGTCCCATGACCTTTCGTCCCATCAAAATTTTTTATCTAGCTCCGTCACTTGCACCTTTTGACCACTAGAGAATATCTTAGGAATAATAGTCAGATATTTAAAAATAGAAAATTGCCACCAAAACAAAATGGCAAGGTTTTAATTATTTATTATCTAAATGAAAATAACAAATGTTTAGCATACGGAAATCCCAAGAGATTACTTTTATTTTCCGCGAATATATAAAAAAATATATTTACTTTTATATATGACCAATGACGCATTTCACAACTGATCAATTACAAATTGATTTAAAAAACTTTAAACCCTATCTTACATGTACTTATAATCTAAAAATATGCCTTAAATAAAGATTTCATATTTTTTAACGATGAATTTTTTATTTTTTTGAGATTTGAACGTAAAATCTTTCATTTAAGCATCTTGAAAGGCTTTGCCTTCTTATTGGACCGTGAAATAAATGAATTAGGAAATTAAATATTTTAAACAGGTTAGCAATGTAATAGCTTTAAATAATAGTTATTGATTTTATACTAAAAATAGATAAACGTTTCGAAACGAAAGTATGTGTCATATTCAAATGCATAGATCTTTTAATGGTTATCCTTACAAAAAAAAGTAATAAATAAATAAAATCTACTTGTTAAGAGATTATTATAACCTTAAAATATTTTGGTAAAGTTGTATTCTAATATTACCATACCTTCAAAGTTCAACAAAATAATGGACATGACTAATACAAGTTAATTAAATAAATTATACAATAAAAAAACTAATGTGATGATGATCCATTAATAAAGAGAAAGCTTTTAAACACCTAAATTATGGATTAGAAAGTAGAATAAGCACATAAGTAAGTAAGAAACTGCTACTACCCATCTATTCTAATCTGGATTCGCTATTTTGTACCCCAAACCAAAAATCTAACCAAATCAAATTAAAAATATGTAAACCTAACCAAATTTAACCGAATTCAGTTCGGTTTGGTTTCGGTTAAAACCCAAACAAACCGATTTCAACCAAATCGAACCTAAGTACTTTTTTCCGAATATTATATTAATGTTTGTGCTCCGAACAACAAATTAGCTGCTAATTTAAATCAAATAATCAAACCACATGACAGATTAATAAACCCTAATTTTTACTTTGAAGTTCAAAACCTTGATTAGATTAGAAATAAATGATCTTTATTTTGAGTTGGGCTTTAGCTTTAGCGTTTTGGCTACTAAATTTTAAATGGTTTATTAAATATTATTATTTTTATTTAATTATAAATTAAATTAACGGTTTATTCGGTTGTCCAAATAAACCGAATAAACCAAAAAAACAGTGGAACCAAACCACGGACCAAAAAACAAATTTAGATTTAGATTTCAATTAAAAACTAAATCGAATACCGAATTTGTTATTCGGATTCGTTTTTTATTACAGTTCGGTTTAGAGTTTTATTTGGTTTCGTTTTTTTCTAACCACCCCAAAGAACAAATAATTACTTATTTTTATTTTTGCATAGATTAAAGGGTAAAAGGCACATGTGCAAACCTTTGTCTTCATCATCGATGTTGATATACTCATCCTTGGATTGTTGAAACATCATGTGTAACTCCTTCATGTTCGGAGTTGTGCATTTGTTCCAATTTGAACCGTGATTCTCCATAAACTTCTAGTTGGTCTCATCTTTGCCATCTTTCGAGCGTATATACAACAAAGTTATAGCTAGTATGGAAATTGCATCATGTATGGAAAATGAAATCAATCCAGATTTGGAAAATTTTAATTAAGTCGAAATACGGGTGGTAATCATTGTGTCATCAAAAATGAAAACATTGTGTTCTAACAATTTCCAAAACCGCCATCACTTGCATTAGAAGTTAAAACCCTACATAGATTTCAATTCAATACCATGTTGTTGGCATTTATGAACCTAAATCAAGTCAAATACACATAAAAGATGGAGTAGTGTGATGGTGGTTAAAGATAAGAAAAACACTTTCTTGTATTGATTCGAACAACATAATGTTACAAACCAACGTAATAATAAGCTATCCAGCAATACCGAAAGAGTATACGTCCTAGAAACCGGGAAAGACTAAGTGGTGGTCTCTCCCCCACTCTAAAACCATGGTTTGCAAGTGACACCAAAACAAGTACATATAGGACTTGGAGATTCCAAACAACATACCCTTGTTGTTTGTGATAGTCAGGCATCACCTCTTGTTGTTTGACCATGCATCTCTTTTGGAAATTCCAAATAACATCTCATGTCTTTTAGAAATTCCAAACAACATCTCCAATAGTCAAACAACAACCTTTTGTTGTTTGACCATACTTGTGTCACTTGCAAACGCTCAAAGTCAAACGAAAAAACCCTTTCATTTGACCACTTCAAGCAAATGGGTCTAAACACATTAGTTTGATCATTCACTAACTATCAGCTAAAATGCACTAATAGGACACGGTGGAAAAAGTGATGTATAAAAAACGAAGGATGCTGATGGTCGTAGAGGTAGATACCATGCAACGATGGATGCTTATACATATATATATATATATACTTAGTATGCTTTTATTCTATAGAAAAATTGACGGTTTGTATGTGGTTGTTCTTAATGTTAGGGGGTGTTAAACACGTGTACACACGCACACACATATATATTGTCACCCGTCAACGTATATCCACGTCATCTAATAATTAATCGTGTTTAGACACGCACGCATGTATATCGTCATCCGTCAACTTATCATATACATAAATTTATTATCTTCCGCTAACTTATCGTCACATCAACTAAATTTGTGTTACTTCATTTTACTACAGGTGTTACAAAAATGTGTCACACACTAAATTGTTATTTGCATTAAAAGAAGTTATTAATGCAGGTGTTTCATAAACCTATAAACACTAAACCTGTAAGGCACTAAATTGTTCTTTACATTATTAATATGTTTTAAAGTTGATCCATGACTTCTTTTTCATCAGCGGCGCTATGTTTTGGTGTTTAGACTACAGAGAAAATTATTTTGTTGGGTCGGGTCAACGAAATTAACCAATACTTCTATTAAATATGAATTTTAGATACACCCCCCCAAACTTGGTTCATACAACCAAGAATCAATTAGGGGTGAAGCAAAAATATTGTAACCGAAGCTTTTCCCTTAAGCTTGTCTAAGAAATCCATCTTTCAACAACTGTTAGTTTCATGCATGCAAACTTGTCGAACTACACCAATTTTTGGGGGGCAGCCATCAATGTCTCTAGTCCACTAAGCCATAGAATCTAGGAATACCATCTATTAGTTGTTTACTATTCATTTGTTCCACTTATAAACCAACAACGGATTCCGCAATTCCTAAATTTCTTTTCTTAAACTTGCGTAGTAAGCTAATTTTTATGCATTCCTACTCATCCATTACTTCATACATGAACCAATGTGGGATGAGTCAAAAATTTTACTTTTAAGTTAATAGGAAGCTACATTTCATAGTAGGATTCCTCTTCACTTTTTGCTACATAAGCCAATGCGGGATGGCAACTTTTAGTTCAGGTTCATGATACCAACATTCTGTATTATAGTTATAAGTGTCACCAAACGAGAACCTATAAGATCAATTGATTTTCAGTATTATACATTATGATCAGTGTCACACCCCGACCCGCAGCGGAATAAGAGTCGGGGCATAATTGGATTATCACCAAAGCTCATGATGTTTACTAATATGTTTCATATTTATTAAATCTAAATTACATTTCAATGTTCCAAGCAAATTCATACAATACAAGGAAAGGAGAAATTAACTAAAATAAATCCATAATCTAAACTGGTTTATTCTTCTAAGCCGCCCTATATGTTTCTTCCTTCAACTTGATCACCTGTATCATGTGTAAAAATGGGAAATTTTGGGTCAACAAAAGTTGGCGAGTGAACCTTGTTAAAAACATTTGTTATCAATTCATTATTGTAATTTATTTAGGAAAAACTGTGCAATAATCATATATGAACAAATGTATGTAAACATAACGATCACAAACCACCTTGCTTAAACATGAAATAAGAATGACAATGTATATGTTGGCAACGTCCCGTTCACGCTCATAGGTAATGGGGAACGGACGGCCTATGCAAATGTATGTGAGATCAAGGCTCAATCAAACGGAGCCGATCTTATGTTGGCAACGCCTGGTTCACGCTCATAGGTAATGGAGAACAGCTCACGCTCATAGGTAATGGGGAGCGGCGGCCTATGAAACGTATGTACTGAAATGATAAAATTAATCTAAACTTCAACCACACAAACAATGGATACACATTGAATACACATTTGATCATGAACATGATGGATGCACAAATGTTTAATTATAATAAATAAATAAGACACATGATACACCCCAAAATGTGATTAAAACGGGGAATTGGTAGAGATTCACTCACATTGGGTGCGTTTGTTTGAAGATGTTGAATGCGCACGAGTTTAGGGGATTGATCGACGAGAGATAACTAACCAAATAAATAACGAAAAGGTACGGTAAGTATGTGGATTTTATTAACTATTTTAATAAGATTTTTGGGTATAATATTGTGAGTTTAAGGCTACTGTCTAACTTTGAAAACGTTATTTTTAAGTATTTTTAATTGATTTTTAAATTAAATAATTAATTAAAATAAATAATAAAAAAATGTTGACTTTGACCGTTGACCGAGACCGTTGACCGTTGACCGTTGACCGGTTCGGTCGGTTATATTGTTGCACTGAGCGAGGTTCGAACCGGTGACCTCCCGTACGCGTGCACGCAGCTCTACCAACTGAGCTACGTGTCTAACCCGAAATAATTCTGTTTTTAATTATACTTATATACTATTTAATTTAATCCGAAAATCATTTATTTTTAAAAAGCTTTTAAACGTATCGGATCGGTGCTGACCACAGGTCTCGAACCCGGGACCTGTGGGTTAGCGTACACACAGTCCACCGCTGGACTGTGTGTCTCACTTGGTTATTAACTCGGTTTTTATTATACTTAACATAGACTGTGTGTCAACCCGGTTCAGTTAAAAAGGCAGATTTTTATTTCAAGTGAGTAAAGCTGGGACAGGATTCGAACTCGCGTTGCATGTGTGTTTGTTGCACATAGTCCACCGCTGGACTGTGTGTCTAACCCGTTCATTAAACCGATTTTAATTACTCTTATATTATACAACACTTCATCTTCTTCGTTCAAAACACAGACATCGACCAATTGACTGTTATTTGTTAAATTAGCTCAATGAATGTTATGAGCCATCGTAAAGAAAATGAACGGAAAGAGATTGGAGGGTTGATTGTACCAACTGTTCGTTTTTCTTCAGATGTCCGGCAAGGTCGTCGGCTCCGTCTTGGTGAGCTGCGGCTAATAGGATCTACCAACAATTTGGAGGGATTAGATGTGAAATGGAACTACTGGGTAACGACTATCAGTAAATTAGAAGAATCATACCGGTTAACAGCAGTTTCCTTGAAAGCTCAGAATTTCTCCGGCGAAGACAGATAATCCGGCAACGTCGTCTGGAAAGGATTCTAGGTGAGGGATTGATATTAGAATTTTGTCTAATAAAGGAATGAGCCAGAAAAATCGAAGTAATTACCGTGTAGGTGGAAGTCTCGGTTTTCCGGCGACTTGCAGATGTTTTCCGGCGAGTAACTTTTCGTCGAGAAAAGGTGTGATTTGTGAGCGAAAAGGTTTCCGGTGGATTGTGGGTGAATTTATAGGGAAGTATCGAGATGTATGGGGTCTGAATTCGGTCTCAATTCATGGTCAGCCGTTCTCCGGCGGTTACGACTGATGTCGCGGGTTCAGACGTCGGTTATAACCGTCGTTAGAGTTAATTCTTCGGTTATTTTGGACGGAAACGTAAATTATCGGCGAAGTCGTCGGGATTTCCGACGACTGCTATTTGGGCGCAATTTGACCGAATTTGACGTCCGCGCTTTATTATTTGAATTAATTGATTCATTATATTATCAAAAAAATTAAAGTGGCGGAGCGGTTTATGGCGTGAAAGTTAAGTCTTTGGGGAATATCCGGCTGACCCGGGTTCGACTCCCGGCAGCCGGTTTTCCTTTTTAATTAATTTATTTTTATATTTTACCATTATAATTTATATCTTCTAATTCGTTGATTAATTATGAATCGTTTAAAATTAAAATAAGCCATAATGAACAACAAAAATTTAAAACTGATTGTTTGGTTATTAAACGAAGCGGGTTTCGAAAACCCGTTTTTCGACAAATGTTACAATCAGAGCCGTTGTTAAGGATTTAAGTATCACGTACAAGCCGGAAAAAGGCCCTTAGACCTAAAGAATTATATAAACCTTTTTTAATGGAGATTAACGTTATAGCAAAAATATAATATTAGAATAATAGAATACATACCGTAATAGCTAACCGATGATTCGTGAAGCTCTCCTTTTATACTTAATAGCAAATTGTTTAATCACCTCTTTATAGTTATACTCTCTAAAATTTCCTTCTCGGTTTGACAATTCTAAGTCTAACAATCATTAAAACACCAATTTAGGGCTCAGTATTCAACAACAACACACCCAATTTTGGGCTCAGCGTTCAATAAAGCTCCTAATTTAGGGCTAAATTAATGATTATAAGTTAAGGCTAAATTGTTTAAAGAAAGTGAGCTAAAAAAATTTACATTGATTTGTTCAACGGTGGTTGATAGTCTCAAGGTGGAATGTGGTGGTCGCTACCGTGGGTTGTGGTCGTGGTGTGGCTGGCGGTGGCTGGAACTTGGAAGTATTGTGTGTCAGCCGCTAAACTGGAAGTCGATATTACCTCACCGTTTTTATTATATTTTTAGTTTTATTATTATTATTTAAATTGGATAGTTGGATTTGAATATGGGCCAATAAGTTATAAAGTTTTAGATTTTATAAAGACGACCTAATTGAACTTTTCAGTTTTTCATCTTTGAAGAAATATATAAAAAATATAAACACCTCGGCTGAGATTAAGCAATCACCCACCTCCCAACCGGCCCTAATTACATTGGTAATGTATAGTTCTTGTTTGTAACACAATTTTTTTTACCCAAATGGAGAGAGATAATGGAAGAGAACTCCAAAACCAATCACTTTACAAGGATCTTATAACTTGTCATAATACTTTAATAAAACTTGATATGGGAAAGTAGGTTTTTGTACATTTATAAAACTTGATAGGGGAAGGTAGGTTTTTGTATAATATAGTACATTTAATGGGAGTTAAGTCTAATGCATAAACCACCTAAAAATAAAATTGAATGTGTTAATTTAAATATGGAAAATGCCTTATATAGCATTGATTTTAATTTATTAAGTAAAAATTTCTTAGCTGTCACTTCCTATATGATATATCTCTCCCTATCTTCACATTCTCGGTTTTTCATCACTCCTATTTATAACCCTTCTTCCGCATTCCACTTCACACCTCTATCTTGCTCTTTCTCTCTCTCTCTCTCTCTCATCATCTATAATGCAAGCTAGTGATCTCGGAGATCACATAGGAATGGAGAGTTGTATTGATCTAAACACTGATACTTACAGCGCACTGTCTTCCATCAATCGAAAACCATGGGCACTGAATAAACGAAGAGTGTCAGTGTCCGATAAAATCCCCAAAAAACTCCCACCACCAATGCCGATGCTAACGTCTACGGTGTTGAAAAGATACAACACCGAAGATGGGAGGTTGATCATCGTGGAGGAAGCGAATGACAACCCGAGTTATCGCTTCACTGCTCATAGATCTAATGGGAGACTCACCCTCCAACTCACTAGTTATGAGTCGAGTTGTTGTTATGATAGTAGTGGTAGTAAGGCGACGGGGCCGTGTTTGTTTGTTGAACAAAATCAACTTCATAATATAAGGCCTGTTAAGATATAGGGTGTGTGAATTTATGTTAAAGTTTTATGTTTGTTGTTGTTGTTCTTTGTTGGTTTTTTTAAAGGAATGAATAATGAATAAGGAGTATTTGATATCTCTTCATTCCGTAATTTCATGAAACGTTATCCTAGTGGAATTCAAAACTTTAATTTTGAGTTTGAAGTTGTTGTTTCATTTTGCTTTATTGCACCTTCCAATCCGATTGACAAAATGGTCATAATTTCGATAACCGACACTAATGATGTATAAAAATTAGAAGTTTATTTATTTACCATTAAAAAAAATCTGCCTTTCCGAAAAAAATTACTATAAAATGTTCAGATTATAAGAAAGGAAGCTAACTTTTTTCCTTGACTAACAATTTTGTCTTTATGTTTTGTATAATTAATGCATAAACGTTTAAATAGTTAACAAAAGTTAATATCGTGTAAAATTAATTTAGAAGTCTCTTGATATAGTTTTGCTGTACGAAAGTCTATAGTTTCATGTTAGAAAAAACACAAAAGACTCACTCAACGTAACTTTACTTTATTGGAATTTCCTAAACTTATTTAAAATATATATACTTGTAAAATAAATATTTAAAATGATTACTTGTTACATCTGAAATTATTTAGCTCTGATGAAATGGCATTCATCTATTTAGATTTTTTTTTTATTTTTAGGGTAACGAGTTATTACTTTATTTAAGTTTAAAAGTATACAATCAATTTACACACCTTTTGTGTTTCTTTTTTCATGCATATAAAATTTAATACGACATAACTTTGTCGGGTGATTTTTTTCGTGTAAACAATTAGAAAACATAATGTTTATAGGATATTAACCCCTTCACAAATAACTTATGTTTACGTGATTATATTTTTCTATATCCAAGTGGTATAACTTTTTGGAGTTGTATTTTATAAACATGAAGATTTAGTTGTTTTAAAGGACTTGTATTATTTAATAAAAGCTTTTCGGATTTTTGTTATATTTGTTCACTGCGTTGATGCTATAATATAATGTAACAAGGATTAACTTTTTTTTTTCAAAATGGTAACAAAATAATTTAAATAACAAATAGGCATTGACTCAGTTTGAGAATAAACTATCTTTTTGAAGGTTGACTTTTTATGTGAGTTTAGCCACCCAATGTAAAGAAGAACAATGTTTCTAAGGCAGGTTGATCTGGCTAAACATCTTCTACCACATTATCTTTATAGCGTCCTAAATGGCGTTTCGAAGGTGTTATAGAGATAATCGTCAAGCTCTCTTAACAGTGTCAATAGTCAAACGTGCGACCCATGAATGTTTTATACCGCTGAAAAACAATAACATTTAAGAAAGATAATCTTTTACAATAAAAGTTTACTATATATAAACCTACATTTTTAACCATTTTATACCACACAACCGATATCACCTTACATTACAAAACCATTCTACAATATCTTTTTCTTTTTTTATATTCTAAATTAAAAAAAGTAATGATTTAAGGGTTTTATGAAGCTTTATCTCAATGTATCGTGGTTAAGGGTGAAAAAATAAAGCCAACTTTACATGATGCTTATGTGATATGATTAAACCCATAGAAACTTTATCCCACTCGATATAACATAAATATTGTTCAACGCTTTGACCACTTAAATTGATTCTTGTTAATGACAACTGTATTAATAATAAATAATAAGTAAATAGATATATCGTTCTTAATAAAGAGATTTTTAAATGAGTCTCTTTATAGATATATCGTTCTTTATATATAGATTTTTTAAATGAGTCTCTTATATTAGTTTTCACAAATGCCGATGAGAATTGTAATGGTATATAAAAAAACATAAAATTCTTGGTTCTTTTAGAAAGAGATTTTCCAGATGTGTAGACTGATATTGGAAAATAAATGGATTTATTTAAAACTGCCTTTATCGACATATAATTCTATGTATTTATGGTATTATATACATGTGCAGATATTTATATATTTAGTTTCATGAAAAAAAAAACGTACTCCATTTTCAGTTTTCACGTAATTCGGTCTTTCAATGAAATTATGAAAGTACGAACACGTTCCTTATTTAAAAAAATCAAATCATAGCGGTCAGAGTTGGATGCAAACCCGAGCCACCAAGCCACCAGTTCCGGGGTAACCCGTCACCTGAAGGCCCACTACGGTGAAACCTGGTTCGGCTCGGTTTCAAACTGGCGAACTCTATAGAGGCCTAGTTCTAATTTATAACTTGGTAATGGATAGTATCATCACATTTTTTTGGCTTTTTTTTAATTTTATGATTTTTCTTTATTTTTTTTAACAAAAATTTTGGTTCTTTTACCATTTTGCCACAAAGTTAACAAGTTTAGTTTTTATTACTTTTTATTTTACGTTTTTTTTTTTGGACTCGACCGTCATTCGGTTGCTACTTAGTAAGGTGTCTGTCACACCCCGACCCGCAGCGGAAAAGGTGATCGGGGCATGATTGTGTTATCATCAAAGTTCATGACATTTATTTTAACGTTTCATATTCATTAATACACTTTAATGGAAAATTACAATCAATATTACAACATGTCCTAAATATCAATTTAGGCTTCACTGTTTTCTTCTAAGGCATTTCCTATGTTTTCCTTGCTTCATCCTGTTCACCTGTATCATGTGTAAAAGGGTTTTTGGATCAACAAAAAGTTGGCGAGTGAATCCTATGGAAAACATTTGAACAAGTTTATTTAATTGATTATGAAATAAAGTGCACAACCACACATGAGTAAAAATAGATGTAAACTTATTCATAAATCAATTTAATATTAAACAATACACACATGAACAATAATGGATCGTTTAGAGGCACGCGTTGCTCAATTCGTCTCTCACGAGGAACTGATGGGCCTAATGAATGAATTGCATAAACATGATAATATGAAAGACATCACTACAAACAATATAAACTCAATAATACACACATGAACAATAATGGATTGGTTTTGAGGCACGCGTTGCTCAACTCGTCTCCCACGAGGAACTGATGGGCTTAATGAATGAATTTCATATAAGTTGACAAAATGAAATACATAATCACAACAATATAAACAATCTAAGTTTAGATCACGATATGGTATGGCACAAGTTTAAATAAACGAGTTAATTATTTTGTGACACATGACACACCCCAAAACGTGTAATTAAAAAGGGGGAGTTGTAAGATTCACTCACAGTGGGTGCGTTCGGTTGATGATATTGAATGCACGCGAAGTGGTTTTAACCACAAGTGAAATTAACCTAGATAATGGCATAATGTTTCTATAAGTAAACTGATTTTATTAATCCATTTTAGTAGGATTGTTGGGTGTATTTTTGTGAGTTTAAGGCTATTTTCTAACCTTAAAAATGTTATTTTTAAGTATTTTTAATTGATTTTTAATTAAAATAAATAAATAAAAATAATAAAAAAGTTGACTTTTTTTGACCGTTGACCGTTGACCTTTGACCTTGACTGTTTGACCGGTTCGTATGCGTGTAAGTGTGCGCTGAGTGAGGCTCGAACCCGAGACCTCCCGTACGCGTACACGCAGCTCTACCAACTGAGCTACGTGTCTAACCCGGAATATTTTTGTTTTTAATTATATTTATATATTAATTAGATTAATCCGAAAATCAACTTATTTCTAAAAAGATTTTACTGAATCGGACCGGTGCTCTCCACAGGTCTCGAACCCGGGACCTGTGGGTTGAGTTAACACACAGTCCACCGCTGGACTGTGTGTCTAACTTGTTAAATAATCCGATTTATATTATACTTATGAACAAACTTCATTATTTCATTTCTGCCTTATTTTAAAAAGTAGATAATTGTCCGAATCGGTGCAGTAGACCGGACTCGAACTCGTGACGTGTGTTTAAACATTCACACAGTCCACCACTGGACTGTGTGTCTAACTTGGTTATTATTCCGGTTATTAATAAACTTAACATGTACAGCGGTGACTCCGGTTCGGTTAACACAAAAAAAAAGACATTTTTATTAAGGCAGCATGCGTGGGACAAGATTCGAACTCGAGACGTTTACGTGTTTATTGTGCACACAGTCCACCGCTGGACTGTGTGTCTAACCCGAGTTATATCTTGATTTATAATAAACTTAAACATTACAGAAACTTCGTCTTCTTCGTTGATTTTAACCAGAATCGGAAGTCCGACTGGTTCGATATTTTAATCGTGTTTGTTAGCGTGTTTCAGTTAATTACAGGTGAGATATAAATAAAAAGAAAGAAAAATTAGGCGTAAGGTATACCGACTGGACTCCTCTGTTTCTCCGGCAGAACTCCAGTGACAGCAAAAGATTCCGGCATCGTGTGTCTTGCAGCAGAGAGTCTTCAGCAAGCTTGAAAAGGATGTGGGTGACTTCGGTATAAGCTCAGGGGGTTCAGTAAGGCTCAGAAGTGAAGGGTTCGGTTTTCCGGCGATGAGCAGAAATTTTCCGGCGAGTGAAATTACGTCGGGTAAAGGTGCGGTTTTGAGCGAAAAAGCTTGCAGAGGTTTGAGGGGGTATTTATAAGGCAAGTCGTAGATGAATTTGGTCCGATTTCCGACTTGATTCAAAGTCATTACGTTTTCCGGCGGTTATAGGTTGTGTCGCGGGTTCAGGCGTCGGTTATAACCGATGTGGTGTTTAAGGTTTACGTATAACTGAAGTAACCGTCCAATCTCGCGAGATCGCCGGGATTTCCGACGACTGAAATTTGGGCGCCGGTTTTGAATTCGGAAAACATGTTATGAATTAATTGATTCTAATAATTAACAAGAAACACTAGTGGCGCAGTGGTTGAGTGTGTATGCGATAAGACTGTTGACCTGGCTGACTGACCCGGGTTCGAAACCCGGCAGAAACATTTAATTTTTATTTCATTATTTTTAACAATTTTTCAAAAACAAATTATATATTCCAATATAATAATTAATTATGTATCGTTTAAAATTAATTTGGGCATTAAATACGCCACGAAATTTTAAACTGATTGTTCGGTTAATAAACGGAGCGGGTTTGGTAAAATCCGTTTTTTGACGGATGTTACAGTATCCCCTGCTTTTTAGAAATTTCGTCCAGAAATTTAAATAGTGATATATTTGACTAAAAGAATGATGGTGTTTAGTTTGACAGTTACATGCTTAGAAAAAGTAAGGTTTTAAGTTTTTGTTTGAGGCGGTAACGTTCCTTGTAAGGGTTAAGTACCCTATTACAGGAATCGCTTTTTGTTACCTACTGTAAAAGTATTGATAAGCAGAATTGATTCGCTAAATATGATATCATGCATAAGAGTTTGGATATGTTTGGAAGGATATGGTTATATCCTAAGGCAAAACTTCTAATACTACAACCTACATGGAACTTCTCATAACCATCTAACAATACCTCTGATCCTTTGACAAGAATACTTATATATAGGAAGTACCAGCGGCGTATCCACCATATTCTTGTCAAATTTTCATTGGTTTTATCAGTAAGTTATGATTGGTTCTATGACTATAGAACATAAACAAATACAACAGCTAATATTTGAATCCACATTCTGATAGCATATATGTTTGAATGGTGACAGTTCCTCTCTCGTTTGTTATGATGGAGAGGTTAGTTTATGTAGAAATAGAACACAGTCCAATTTCTTTAAATAGCGAGATGATATGAATGTAACACAAATTTCAACCAAGGCAATACTAAATCCTACATGGAACTTCTCATAACCGCTTGATAATGCCTCTGATCCTTTGGCAAGAATACTTATATATAGGAAGTACCAGCGGCGTATCCACCATATTCTTGTCAAATTTTCGTTGGTTTTATCCGCAAGTTATGATTAGTTACCAAGAAACTACTAAATCCTACATAGAACTTCTCATAACCGTCTGACAATGCCTCTGATCCTTTGACAAGAATACTTATATATAGGAAGTACCAGCGGCGTATCCACCATATTCTCGTCAAATTTTCATTCGTTTTATCAGTGAATTATGATTAGTCCTATGTGACTCTACAACCAATATAACAAACACGAAATACTGAAAATGAAAAAAATGTCTGTGCGATCAAGGCTCAATCAAACGGAGCCGATCGTATTGCATGTACTGAAAATGAAAATGTCTGTGCGATCAAGGCTCAATCAAACGGAGCCGATCGTATTGCATGTACTGAAAATAATAAATTTAATCTAAACAATAATCACACAAACAGCCTATACATGGAACCTCTCATAACCGCCTGATAATGCCTCCGATCCTTTGACAAGAATACTTATATATAGGAAGTACCAGCGGCGTATCCACCATATTCTCGTCAAATTCTCATTGACTTTATCCGCAAGTTATGATTAGCTCTATGTGACTCTACAACAAACACAACAACCACAAGATACTGATAATGAAAATGTCTGTGCGATCAAGGCTCAATCAAACGGAGCCGATCGTATTGCATGTACTGAAAATGAAAATGTCTATGCGATCAAGGCTCAATCAAACGCAGCCGATCGTATTGCAAGTACTGAAAATAATAAATTTAACCTATACAATAATCACACAAACAGCCTATACATGGAACCTCTCATAACCGCCTGATAATGCCTCCGATCCTTTGACAAGAATACTTATATATAGGAAGTACCAGCGGCGTATCCACCATATTCTCGTCAAATTCTCATCGACTTTATCCGCAAGTTATGATTAGTTCTATGTGACTCTACAACAAACACAACAAACACAAGATACTGATAATGAAAATGTATGTGCGATCAAGGCTCAATCAAACGGAGCCGATCGTATTGCATGTACTGAAAATGAAAATGTCTGTGCGATCAAGGCTCAATCAAACGGAGCCGATCGTATGTGGGCACGCCAGGTTCAACCTCATAATGAAATGGGGAACATGCTCAAAGCTCATAATGTAATGGGGAGCGGCGGCCTATGAAATTGCATGTACTAAAAATAATAAACAATAATTACTCAAACAGTTTACACATGGAACCTCTCATAACCGACAGATAATGCTTCTGATCCTTTGACAAGAATACTTATATATAGGAAGTACCAGCGGCGTATCCACCATATTCTTGTCAAAGTTTCATTGGCTTTATCCTTAAGTTATGATTGGTTCTATGTGATTCTAAAATATAAAGAAAAACATAAAACTAAACGATAGGAGTTGAATCTGGATTTTCGGTGAAGAGGACTAGTTGAGTATCTTCGTTTGGGCCGTCATTATCTTCGACAGGATTGGCGTTGATGTTGAAGACTCTTCCTCTTGCTGGTGGCCTAGCGGTTGGGTTTTTTTGGTTTACTTGGTTAACTATGTTTGATTGAGCTTGAGTGTTGATGACGTTAACCAATTGAGGGCATGTGTTTCTAAAGTGGGTAGGGTCGCCACAATTGAAACAAGCTCGAACATATGGGAACATGGGGTATTGGGGTTGTTGATAGGTTTGGTTCATGGTTTGAGTAGGGGGAGAGATTTGGTTTTGAAAGGTGCGGTAAACCTTGCTCAAATGACCATAGCGTCCACAAGTTGCACATAGTCGACAAGGTAAGGTAAGGGGATGGTGATAAAAACAGTTGCTGCATCGAGGGTGAGGTCCAAGATATGGTTTCTTATTTGGGTAAGTTGAGTTGGGTGCCACTTGAGTGATTGGGATAGCTTGGATGGGTATGGCGTGTGAAATTGGTTGGTTTCGTTGGATAGTAGCGAAAAGTTGCCCGTCTCTTTTTCTCTTAGAATTGGGTTGAGAAGGGGATTCGGTCTGGGTGTGGTCGGAGGTTTCAGTCGATGTTTTATCCTTCTTCTTCTCCTCCTTGAAGTCTTTGTTCCGGATTCGGTTCTCGGTGAGCTCTGTTGCTAGCTCCATTGCTGCTTCCAAAGTTGCAGGCGTGGTACTTATTACAGAGTCTTGAATCTTTGACGGAAGACCACGAATGTAGTGCTCGATCAAACGGTAGAGGGGAGTGAACATGTTGGGAACCATTTGATGTAACTCGAGGAATCTTTTGTTGTACGTGGTGTGGTCTCCTTCCTTTTGCTTCAACGAATAAAATTCATCTTCTAATTTCTTGATTTCGCTCCTTGGGCAAAATCGCCTGGTCATGATTTCCTTCAATTCATTCCAAGTTAAAGTCATAACGTCTTCAACACCTCGTTTGGCCTTTTCTGTATTCCACCAAGTAAGTGCTATCCCATATAATCGACCGGTAGCAAATAGCACTTTGCGATCATCGGGACAATCGCAATTTAGAAAAGTGTTCTCCATTTCTTCAAACCAATGGAGGAGAGCAGTGACGCCTTCAGTCCCTTTGTATTTCGGAGGGTCGCATGATTTGAAATGCTTGTAGGTGCATTTAGTGGTATTTGGGGGAGAGTTGATAATGTTTTGGTTTTCTTGATTGACAGGATTAGCGGTAAGTGCTTGTTGTACTTGGATTACAATGTTAGGTATTACGGCAGCCATTTGTTGAGCGATTAGGGCAGCCATGCGCTCGCGGGCTTTTCCTGCTCTCATCTTCCTACGGGCGTGGTTAGAAGACATCTACAAGGAATACATGTCAAGAGTATGAGTTGGATGTTTTTGGGATCATGGGTCGCACTAGGAATGAACATTCATAAAATAATTATAGAAAAATAAATCTACTACATCCATAGGATGTCTTGGGCTTTGCTCGCCATTAGGCCCTACATGCCGCCATACTTCACCTTCGTAATCATGTGGGCCCCCATGAATACCGGGTTTTTCATATGGTTCGCATGTGTTAGCCTGGTTGCGTACACTAAAACCCGAAGAAAATCGAGAAATATGTATACAACGTGTGATATTCGGAATGTGTCCAGGTGTAGACACGGTGACACCTCAAAGTGGGATTAGTTCGAACGACGTTTGGTGTGACATGCTTTGGCCTAATAGGTCCTTCGTACTCTCATCGTTAGTCCCCAGGTAGGCAAACTGGTCCGTTATATTGGATTTATACGAATGCCAACCTAGACAGGACGTTCCGACTACCGGTACTTGTACCCTTCCAGTTACTACATGCCCGTCGCAGAACTTACTTTGATGAGATTTGAAAATTGCAACAAAATCTTTGAATAATGAGAGTATGAAAATGAATTGAATATATGAACATTGATATATGTATAATGAATATGTATATAAGTATGTATGTTTGATTGTAAGTATAAACAAATATGAAACAAATAAATATCACAAGTTTGTATGTAACCACTTAATCAATTAAAATTTAGGCAGACTATAGTATAGGCTCTAATGGTCTAATAACATATCCTATATCCCTATAGTCATGGCTCTGATACCAATCTGTCACACCCCGACCCGCAGCGGAAAAGGTGATCGGGTCATGATTGGGTTATCCTCAAAGCTCATGATATTTATTTTAACGTTTCATATTCATTAATACACTTTAATGGAAAATTACAATCAATATTACAACATGTCCTAAATATCAATCTAGGCTTCACTGTTTTCTTCTAAGGCATTTCCTATGTTTTCCTTGCTTCATCCTGTTCACCTGTATCATGTTTAAAAGGGTTTTTGGATCAACAAAAAGTTGGCGAGTGAATCCTATGGAAAACATTTGAACAAGTTTATTTAATTGATTATGAAATAAAGTGCACAACCACACATGAGTAAAAATAGATGTAAACTTATTCGTAAATCAATTTAATATTGAACAATACACATATGAACAATAATGGATCGTTTAGAGGCACGCGTTGCTCAACTCGTCTCTCACGAGGAACTGATGGCCTAATGAATGAATTGCATAAACATGATAATATGAAAGACATCACTACAAACAATATAAACTCAATAATACACACATGAACAATAATGGATTGGTTTTGAGGCACGCGTTGCTCAACTCGTCTCCCACGAGGAACTGATGGGCTTAATGAATGAATTTCATATAAGTTGACAAAATGAAATACATAATCACAACAATATAAACAATCTAAGTTTAGATCACGATATGGTATGGCACAAGTTTAAATAAACGAGTTAATTATTTTGTGACACATGACACACCCCAAAACGTGTAATTAAAAAGGGGGAGTTGTAAGATTCACTCACAGTGGGTGCGTTCGGTTGATGATATTGAATGCACGCGAAGTGGTTTTAACCACGAGTGAAATTAACCTAGATAATGGCATAATGTTTCCGTAAGTAAACGGATTTTATTAATCCATTTTAGTAGGATTGTTGGGTGTATTTTTGTGAGTTTAAGGCTATTTTCTAACCTTAAAAATGTTATTTTTTAAGTATTTTTAATTGATTTTTAATTAAAATAAATAAATAAAAATAATAAAAAAAGTTGACTTTTTTTTACCGTTGACCTTTGACCTTGACTGTTTGACCGGTTCGTATGCGTGTAAGTGTGCGCTGAGTGAGGCTCGAACCCGAGACCTCCCGTACGCGTGCACGCAGCTCTACCAACTGAGCTACGTGTCTAACCCGAAATATTTCTGTTTTTAATTATATTTATATATTAATTAGATTAATCCGAAAATCAACTTATTTCTAAAAAGATTTTACTGAATCGGACCGGTGCTCTCCACAGGTCTCGAACCCGGGACCTGTGGGTTGAGTTAACACACAGTCCACCGCTGGACTGTGTGTCTAACTTGTTAAATAATCCGATTTATATTATACTTATGAACAAACTTCATTATTTCATTTCTGCCTTATTTTAAAAAGTAGATAATTGTCCGAATCGGTGCAGTAGACCGGACTCGAACTCGTGACGTGTGTTTAAACATTCACACAGTCCACCACTGGACTGTGTGTCTAACTTGGTTATTATTCCGGTTATTAATAAACTTAACATGTACAGCGGTGACTCCGGTTCGGTTAACACAAAAAAAAAGACATTTTTATTAAGGCAGCATGCGTGGGACAAGATTCGAACTCGAGACGTTTACGTGTTTATTGTGCACACAGTCCACCGCTGGACTGTGTGTCTAACCCGAGTTATATCTTGATTTATAATAAACTTAAACATTACAGAAACTTCGTCTTCTTCGTTGATTTTAACCAGAATCGGAAGTCCGACTGGTTCGATGTTTTAATCGTGTTTGTTAGCGTGTTTCAGTTAATTACAGGTGAGATATAAATAAAAAGAAAGAAAAATTAGGCGTAAGGTATACCGACTGGACTCCTCTGTTACTCCGGCAGAACTCCGGCGACAGCAAAAGATTCCGGCGTCGTGTGTCTTGCAGCAGAGAGTCTTCAGCAAGCTTGAAAAGGATGTGGGTGACTTCGGTATAAGCTCAGGGGGTTCAGTAAGGCTCAGAAGTGAAGGGTTCGGTTTTCCGGCGATGAGCAGAAATTTTCCGGCGAGTGAAATTACGTCGGGTAAAGGTGCGGTTTTGAGCGAAAAAGCTTGCAGAGGTTTGATGGGGTATTTATAAGGCAAGTCGTCGATGAATTTGGTCCGATTTCCGACTTGATTCAAAGTCATTACGTTTTCCGGCGGTTATAGCTTGTGTCGCGGGTTCAGGCGTCGGTTATAACCGATGTGGTGTTTAAGGTTTACGTTATAACTGAAGTAACCGTCCAATCTCGCGAGATCGCCGGGATTTCCGACGACTGAAATTTGGGCGCCGGTTTTGAATTCGGAAAACATGTTATGAATTAATTGATTCTAATAATTAACAAGAAAAACTAGTGGCGCAGTGGTTGAGTGTGTGTGCGATAAGACTGTTGACCCGGCTGACTGACCCGGGTTCGAAACCCGGCAGAAACATTTAATTTTTATTTCATTATTTTTAACAATTTTTCAAAAACAAATTATGTATTCCAATATAATAATTAATTATGTATCGTTTAAAATTAATTTGGGCATTAAATACGCCACGAAATTTTAAACTGATTGTTCGGTTAATAAATGGAGCGGGTTTGGTAAAATCCGTTTTTTGACGGACGTTACAGTGTTTGTGGTAACACTTGGTCCCTAGGGGTTTTTTTACCCCCTCAACTTTCTAAACATGTCGGTATAAATTTGACTTCATCTACTTTTTAAATAATGAGAGTCACTTGGTGTTAAAATTTTATGGTTTTACGTTACGTTTTTTTCTCGATTTTTGTTGTCGTTATATTGCTGCTTAGCACGATTTTTAGGCCTCTAACCCCGCAACGCTAATAACACAGTTTTAGGTCTCCGCCCCGCAACACGGGGAATTAAAACTAGTTTATTATCGTTTCTTTGCTAGAGTTTTAAACAGATATATGGCCCTTTGTTGAAGTAATAATGATAAGCCTTGCTGTTAATGAACAAGGTTTGCTAAATTACAGTTGTTCCGTAATAGCCTTGATGGAAATTGTGTGCTAATTTTAGTATTCTAAATACGGTATGGGATCATTTACTCATTCTCCTTGACTTTTTTTCTGTGGTTAGAACTCACCTTATTTACTCTCTTATATTTATTATTTATGTTTATGAACTCTCTAGTTTTAAACCTTTAGAGTAAATGGATGTGTCACACGTACAGTTTGTTATAGGTAGAAAACTAGGTTATAGATTTGTGTATTAAATAGATAAAATTAGATAAATTATATAATTTGATAACGTTTACAGAAAATTAATAACTAAATTCTTTTATTACAAACAAAGGAAATTTAATTACCGGTTTGATTAATTTAAAAAATTAAACTTTGATATTGTTACTATATCGCCCTTGTATATTTAGTTTACACAATTTTGTTTTTAAATTTAAAATCTAATTTAGGGAGTTTGATTAACTGGAAAATAGAAGACGATTATATTTATTAAAAGTAACTAATGATGAAATTAATTTTAGCATTATAAACCAACAAGACTAAAATTACAATGATTCAAAGTTTAAATACTTAGGAACTCACAATTTAATATATTTTAGAAAAAAAAGGAACTTACAATTTAATATATTTTAGAAAAAAAACAAAGAAATGTTTAGGAAACCGAAGATTCATTTATTAGAAATAAGATTTTCATTTATTCAAATACTATGTTAGTTACCCGTGTGATACACGGGCCAAACTAAAATGTTATGTAAATAGATGTTTTGAATCAAACTACGTGGAAGATTGATTAAAAATAGAAAATTGTAATTAAAATTAATACTTATAAAAGTAATAATACAATAGTAATCATAACTCTTTAAATACGTGTTTTTATAACACATTACTTAATAAAATATAAACATAATCACATAGTACATTAAATATGGCCGAAATGTATCAATAAATTATTAGTGCCCTTAGACATTCAGTTATATACAAGTCTATTTGTTCCATTCCCACTGCTAGCGCATATGTAACATAGAGGCTAAAAAATGTAATTCAGTCCAAAATGAAAAAAATAATGTAATTCAATCCACTATGAACATGCATGAGTTGTCACAGGTAGACTTCCAAGCTTCTAGCAATTCTCTTAGCCTTTTGGTTGTCATTGAGCTTCTTTCGTCTTCTTTTGAAGAAACTAAGTCTTTTTTATAAAGATATAATTTTTAAATTAGAAAAAGTGAAAAATTTTAACACTTGATGAGGATGTATTGCAACCAAGTGAATTATAAAAGAAAGTCCCATCACTTTTTGACGTGAATTAAGAGCTATAATTTGTTTGTTCATAATCTATTCCACCCCTTTTCTTCTTTAGCTGCAAATAAAACATGTTAAAAAAATTGTCACATAACTTTAACTTTGAAGTTTGAATCTCTATTTATAGATTAAAAAGTCAAAAACCATAAACGTATACTTACAACAATTCATTTTCACGTGATGAAGTTTGAATAACATATAGATTAAAAAGTCAAAAACATAAAGTTGAAATATTAAAGCTACTTCATGTAAGTTACCCTACATACAGATGAAAATTAATTGGTTTTTAAGCGTGACGTAAGTTACCACGCTTACAGAAGAATATTAATTGGATTTTAAGCAACTGCCCAACAGAGCGGCTCTAGCACTTTATTTCTGAATCCAAGGTCCCTAAAATCATTGGATATTATGATGGAAAATTTATTTATTTTCTTAAAAATAATCATGTCAAATAGCTCAAAATTCACCCAAAGTGTCAATCTTCGTTACATAATCCGTGGGACCCATTTTAACCATAATTTGTATTGACCTGTTACATAATCTGCGCGGCCTGATCACCTTGGTTATATGAGGTAAAAGTTTAAATAATGAGTTTCATAACTCATCATCTCCTTTTTACAAAGATGATCAGCCACACGTCTATACCCGATTTCTGAAAATTTTTAAGAGAATGCAGTACAAGATGGTTTAACATTTAACACTAATGAAACTGAATGTCATGTAGCATTTCGGTGGCTAATGATATAAACTCCTTATTCAATGGTTCATTAGCTTTTTATATTTTGGCTCATTTGTTCCTTGACAACATAAACTATTCACATTAAAAATAATGTCTCAGCATAGAGGGTGTCCTTACACAAAAAAATTATTGCATAGCAAACTCGAGCGGCGTAAGGTATGTCGAACTCAACGTAGCTTACGCTTTGGTCTGCGCAGACATGGTAAAATCACATCTTAGTAACTCGGATGATCCGTTACCTCAGATTGTTTCATGTGTATTCGTCTGAATAATTTTTATCTGCAATCCCAAACAACACCTTCTTTGTAACAAAAATAAAAATAAAAAACAGATTCTAAAACAGATCATTTGATCAGAAAATCATACAAATATACATTTATAGATATTGTAAAAAGATAGTCATTAAAATCGCATCATGGTGCTTGATATCCTAGCCCTTAAGCGCGATTTAAGCAAGCAACGATTATTTAGAACCAAGAATACAAACCGAAAGTTACAAACTAACCTTGTAAGCTTTGTTGATATCCACCCCCTCTTTTACCACATTCAAATACCTCCTCGATGATTTACAGCTCCGTCTCTGTTTATTCACCTATAACATCCTATATATATATATATATATATATATATATAACCATCATAGTGAACTTTAAGAAAGAGGCTCCAAATAAACCCTAAGCAGTAAACTATTAAACCACGGTAGAAGTAATTATTTGAATCTTCCTTTTTTTTTTTCAAATTATAACCCTTTAATTCAATTAATAAATAAGATGAAAGATTTCATAACCATTATATGACCATCATAGTTGTGGAAATGATTCAAAGCTAAAGCTAAGATGCTTGTGACTGTCATTTGATTTCGGGTATTCATGATCTGATTTCGGGTACTCATCATAGGGTGCGATTTTGTTTCAGACAGATCTAGATTGTTATGAAAACAATACGGTGGAATATGTGGAACAGTTTTCATTAGATGAGTGGCTGAAGGTAGGAGAAGGGTGAAGAGGGTTGTCTAATTGCATAACCTGGGTTCATCCAAGGGGGAAGAAGAGGAGACGCGCACAATGAAGCAATTAGGACACGTGTACAACAGTCCTACATGGCAGCAATAGGATACATCTAGGTGGGAAAAAATTAGTGGGGTGGGCTGAAATGCAGCCAAGTGTATAATCATTTTCGTTTATAATTGTATAGATTATGTTGTAAACACGTGTATTACACAATAAAGGTGAGTAGAAAACCAAAAAATAATTGAACTGAAACTGAAACTGAAAAAACCAATTTAACTGAACGCACAAAAAAAACGAACCGAAAGTTATGGTTCGGTTACAGTTTTGCATTTTAGGAAAATAAAAAAAATCGAGCCGAATTGAATAACCTAAAAAATCATTTTTATTGTTTGTTAGATATTGATTTAGGAATTATTAAATTTATTCTATTTTAATTATTTATAATAAGAAACTAATATTTTATTTATCTTTGAAATAATTCATACATTACCTGGAAATAACAAACTTTACCATAAAACTAAAATGATTTTTAAAATATCACAAAAGAAAATATTTTAACAAAAACTTTTGAGCAACATAAAAATGAATTAAAAGATTAGGTTTATATGAATATATAAAACTAAAAATGTTAATATAATAACTCAAATGTGAAACATCAATAAAAAGATTTCTAAGTCTTGGATTAAACCTTTTATTTTTAAATCTTACGTAATTTTGTTTCAAAAACAAAAAATGAACTGTTGCTAAAACCCAAAAGACCGAAATCGAACGATTTTCAAAAATCGAATCAAACCGTGCACATCCTATTATAAGGGTTAAATAATTAATTTTTTAAAGATATTTTGTATCATAGATATGTTCTAATCATAATATGCATGTTTATAGATAAAATTCAGTAAATTCAATAACCGAATCTAAAAATTTAATATTGTTAAAACATTTATACATATTTAATAAAGTGTCAAAACTTATAAAAATAAATCTTTTGAATCACTCTTAAATAAACATACAAGTAAATTAAAAATACAAATAAATTTTGTCACGAGAAAATAAACAACTAAGAATCTAAAAGATAGTTGACGCTTACTAAATCAATTTCTCTCAAAAATAAAATGGACCAAATATGATGCTCAAATGACACCTAATAATTAGATTCTACTTTATTTGAATTATCGATGATAAATGTCTAAAGCTAGTAAAAGAATCCGGGCTACATAGCAGGGATACGTCCGTATCAGTTCTGTTTGGTATGACACTGACACTTGATATAGCAATCAAAATAAATATGATTAAAAATGATATTGACACGTGTTTTTCGTTAATTAAAAACCATAAAAAACATTGAAAGATATTGTCACCTTATACCGTAAAAATAATTGATGTTTTCAAAACAAAAGAAGAGGTCTTAAAAAATAATGATGCCTTCAACATCATGAACTAATAAATAATCAAAATCAATTTTAAATGTGAAGGTGCATTAAATATCAATGTGAAAAAAACTTCTAATAAAGGATCCATAAAATACTACTGTGAAATTTCTGAATTAAATGAGCTTTTTAAATACAAGTTAATATTATCTCAATTTATGATTTAATATAATATTCGTGTTTATATGTTACCAATGGAAGATGTCCAAATTGATGAAAACCTAAGTTTGTTGAGAAACCAATTTCGATCGAGGATCGACAGATTAAAAAGCTCCGAAAAAAGATGATACCTATAGTAAAGGTTAAGTGAGACGCTTTTAGAGGTCCTGAGTATACATGGGAGGTTGAGTCCACTATTCGACAAAAGTACCCCCATCTTTTTGAATAAAATCTCGAGGTCGAGATTTCTTTTAAGGGGGTGAGGATGTAACACCATGTAAAATCGTATCCAATAGTATAGTGACACGTGTCGTATTTTTAAAAATAGTCTATTAAAGACCAATAAGGACTAAAGGTGTCAACATGCTCAAGTTGAGCCTCTGAGTGACGAACCGGTTTCAACATGCATAAATAACAGCCTCTGAGTGACTGATATGTCAGAATGCTTAAATTATTAGCCTCTGAGTGACTGATACGTCAACATGCTTGAAACTTGGCATCTGAGTGACTGATATGTCAACATGCCCAGCCTCTGAGTGACATCAGAATCAACATGCTCGTAATAAGCCTCTGAGTGATCCTTTGTGAAGTCCTAACTCTTATAAGTGCCGTTTGTTGGACGAGAGAGTTTAATTTTGTAAATATGTGAAAGTTGGATGATGGAGGGATTAAAAGTGTCAACATGTTAATTTATACCTCTGAGTGACCTTTTAACGAGCCGAGAGCTCGAAATGTCCGGGTATAATCCCGGGTATGCCAAGTATTTGCTGCGGAGGGCTAAAAGTGCCAAAAAGGTGTTTGAATGGTTTCTAGAAGCTTTAATAAGTTAAGGGGTTAAAAGTGTCAATTTTTGAAACTGGTCGTGGGGCGGTCGCGGGCCGCGAGAGACCAGGCCTGGGTCTCTCACGTGACGCGAGAAAAGGTCTGAGACAGAAAGTTTTGTTTGGAGACCAAGCAAAACTCGAAAACCATTTAACTCGAAACCATGGCTTCCCAAACTGCTATGCCACGTTTTGGGACACTTGTAAGCTTCTTATTACACCCCTAAACACCTGGCTTCACCTCCTTTGAGCTCTCTAACTATAAATAGGTGATCAAGTTCACCATTTGAACTTGCACCTTTCTAAAACATAACTCTTCTCCCTCCTCTGGAAGTTCCTAGCTGAAAGGAGCATCCAACTTAGTTCTCTTGCATTGTAGGAACCTCTTGTAAGTGTTCCTTGCTCTTGCATTTTCGTTTATAGGCTTTTATAGCCAAAAGTCAAGCGTTTTTCGTAAAACGCTTTGACTTTCGGTTAAGACCATTATGGTCAAGCCATTGTTCGAAATGAACATGGCTAAGTAATCATAATAAGGTAGGTGTTAGTCCCTATAAATGGCACCTCCTGAAGATCACGTTTGCTAGACCAATTGACGGGTCAAAGTTGTGATATTAAAAAGTCAAACTGGCCATTTTTCGGAAAAATCATAAATTGATCTTATATATGTTATGAAACCTGTTTTGACACTTAAACAAGTTGGTAATAATTATTAGAACATGTAAGAACATGTTCAGCTCGTCAATTTCAGTTCTAGGGTCGGTTCGCAACCGAAAGTCGCGAAGTTTGACTTCTGCTTTGACTTTCGATTCTGACCCGATTTAGATTAGTTACCTACTGATCTAAAGTTGAATTATGATCATAATATAATGTAGCATAACCCTCTGAGGTTATATTACATGATCATAATCAGAATCTAAGTTTATGCACAAGTTCCATAATTATGCCATTTTTGACCAAAATGCCCTTATTGAACAAATCAAGGTTTTAATGAGAATAAACTTGAAAATGAGTTTCCTACTGATGTAATATTATAAGTATGATTATTTGGGATGTTAAACCAAGTTGCAAGCTGAGTTTCCAAGCAGGTCCTTAAACTATGTCGATAAATGACGGTTTTAGTCCTTGTGACTCACAAAATGATTTTAATCAATCTTTTCAAGGTAAATCATTTACCTACTGATATGTTATATTAAATAACATATTTTAAACATTTTAATCTAATCCAAATGTCAGTTTTAGTAAACATCGCTTAAAACGTCATTTTACAACATAAGCGCCGTTTAAGCGCATAGTATGGTTTTAAACCATATTATCGACCAAGACTTGATACCTACTGATTTTAAAACTTATTTTAAACATATTTACAGTAGGTACATGTTATAAACTCAGATCCCAAATAATTTATAAACTATGTATAAAATTACCATAATGCCCCTATGAGGCATAATTTCGTTTTAAAACCTTAACGGGCATACAAGTTGATATTCTATTGATATCTTAACTTATTTAAAGTATAATGGAATATAGAACTTGTCCATGACTTATCCGGTTACCCGATATCGCTATTAAGCGCATAGTTACGTATATGTAACTATTTTACGGAAATTAACCGAAGCGGGTTTAACCTTGTCTTTAAGTTTCAAAAAACCAGATTGTATATAGTTTATCCATATTATACAAGTCAAGGTACTTGTTAGGTTTAAACTACATTCTATCCGATCATCATTTAATCAAGCGTTATACGTAATGATCATGTACACTATTCGGTTTATAAGACCGTTAGTATTTAATTGGCTAGTTTATGCCATAATCTAGACTACAGCCTTCCCTGGTAAATGCTGTCTGCACTTGATACTTTTGTATACGGCTGAGTTATTTAAAAATAAAAGAAGAAGACTAGCTCAGGTAAATACTCTCGATTTATTTTCCCTATATGGGCTTGGGATACGGTAAATTATTATCGCTTAGTCCAAAATGGGGTCAATCGAATGCCCGCTCGCGGCTAGTAAACCCGCATATTTCTTTTTAATCAGTTTTGTTTGATAACTTAAACATCAGGGGTTAAATTACCGTGTCCTGAATATCCTGGGTTTAATACATATGTTATTGGCCACGACCTTAGCACGGGGTGTAGGCATACACCTTTTGATGCTCATATGCAATGTTCCCAAGACGTTGGGGATGACTCCTTCGTGAGTCCTGAGTGGTGTGTATTTAATCATCTCTTGGTTTCTGTACTGGGCCCTGTATGAATGGACAAACATGTGAATCTGATACAAGGTTGCAATGTCAACTTTCCCAAGTTAATAAAAGATTTTTTGCCGTTTTGCACTTAAAACCATTTTAAAGTTTTCAAAATGAGTCAGTTGGGTGTATTTACCAGCGTAAGCTGACGTATCGTCCAAAGGCTAAACTACAGGTACAATACGAAATAGGCCGGAAGCTGCTCGGTAGTGATAGAGGATCTTGCAAATCCTAAATTTGCCTAAAGTCTGTTTTGTATTCTTTCCATGTACATTTTATGATCCGCATGTGGATCTTCTATTACGAGCCTGTATATTGTTTTATTTTATCTTTGAACATTCGGTTTGTAATAGTAATTTTACTCCAAGACTTCCGCTGTGCTATGTTTAATTGACAATGATGTTATCAACTTACGTCACGATACTCCCCACCAGGCCTGGATTTCGGGGTTGGAAATCCGGGGTGTGACAGGGTTGGTATTAGAGCCAACGTTTGAGAGAATTAAACACTAGCCTTTTGTGTTTAGTCTCAAACCTACATGAGCACATTCCTTAGACTTCCGAGTCTAGGCTTTGACCTAGGATTACTCATTTCATTATTAAGTTATTAGTATGTTTGAATTGATTTCAACAGGAAAATGCCGCCACGTGTACGAGGACAAAGTGGATGAGGAAAAGGTCCAATGAGGGGAGGACCGTCGGGGCGTATTCCCCCTCAACCTCATAACTCAGATGCATTCCAAGAATCGGGAGATTCATCTCCTTGGCAACCAGCGAGACGTTCTGTCTCTAATAGACACTCGCCCTCACATTCCCAAAATTCTTACCACTCACACCATTCCTACCATTCTCACCATTCTCATTCTCATCACTGATACCATGAGGAATTTAACCCCAACCATTATCTTAACACACCTCCAGCCGATCAAAACCAGTTGGACCAGCCACATCCTATGGACGAGGACTCCGATCCAGAGATGCCACCGTCGGGATCAAATATGCATCTTTCGAGCGATTTAAACTCTTACGCTGGATCGCCCTACCAAGGTCCTAATGAGTGGGACCAATATTGGAACCAATTCACTTTCGCCCGCACTTCTTCTCATCACTCTCAACCACCTCCTGTTCAAGAAGATGTCCACATGGAACCGGTGGACCAACCGCAACCACCACCTGAACCACCAAGAAGAAAGCGTGGGGCACGTATGTCGGTATGTGCCGGACAAAGGTCGGGATCGCTGCCACCTTTGCCCAATTCTTACCCTACAATTCAAGAGGACCCACAAATGGGTGGGCCCTCTAACACCTCACATGTGGTTGAACCAACACCAACACCCACACCTACAGTTCAACCACCACCATCGGGTTATACTAACCCAATTCCCACATATCCAGACAGGTCTGGATATGATCCTTTTAACCCGTCTACGCCGGTAGACTATCAAGCGTGGTCGCAAGACCCATACATGTAGGCGGTTATGCACAACGCACTTTACCCGTCTCCTTTCCCACCTACCTATCCACCAACTGGATATCCAACTTATGGGTACTAGTATCCGGTTATGCCACAACCACAACCACAACCTCCGCCGCCACTAGAGGCCACTAATGAGGCTTTAGAAAGAATGAAAGAAATGCAACAACAGGCGGAGAAAACGGAGAAGAAGATGAATAAGTTCTTCAAGAAACTCTCCAAATTGGTCAAGGGAAAAAAGGACGAGTGAAGTCTCTCCTAATTATATGTAGTCCCTGCGAGGACATTGTTATTTCTTTTAGTCCCTGTGTGGACATGTTTATTTCCTTTAAAGTCCTTGCATGGACAAGTTTATCTCATTTTTCTAGGTATTGTAATTTCTAATTGAAAAGTTAATGAAGTACTTTTGGAATTATATATATATATATATGTAATTCATCCTTTTGAAAACGAGCGCCTCGATTTTATTCGAAATTTATGCTCTGCGATATAATTCCAAAAGATCTTGGTTTTGATTTGCCAAGTGGCGTAGACCACACATTAGCCAAGAAATGATAGTTAAGTATGAAGGGGTCTTCTATCAGGATAGTTAAGGGAAGTTATCCTTCTATCCAGGAGTAAGGGACTAGGTCCAAACCTCTAAGGTCGTTAAGGTCGAAGGAGACCGGGACCATTAATCAACCATTAAGATCCTCTTATGTTAACATTCTAGTGATGTGCATACTCATGGTTATATGACTTGAGGAATCACACTAACCTTCAAGGTAATGGACTATGTCCTAACCTTAAATAGCCCTTGTGATCTGTTTGATCCCGGCTAAATAAGCCTTTGTGATCTGTTTGATCCCGGTTAAATAAGCCCTTGTGATCAGTTTGATCCCGGCTAAATAAGCCCTTGTGATCTGTTTAATCCCGGCTAAATAGCCCTTGTGATCTGTTTAATCCTGGCTAATATCACCAGTGCGGTGATTAAACATCCGTTAGAGATGTATTTTATATAACACTTGTGATCTATTTGATCCCGGTTATATAGCCCTTGTGATCTATTTGATCCCGGTTAAAATAGCCCTTGTGATCTGTTTGATCCCGGCTAAATAAGCCTTTGTGATCTGTTTGATCCCGGCTAAATAAGCCCTTGTGATCTGTTTGATCCCGGCTAAATAGCCCTTATGATCTATTTGATCCCGGCTAATATCACCAGTGTGGTGATTAAACATCCGTTAGAGATATATTTATATAACCCTTGTGATCTATTTGATCCCGGTTATATAGCCCTTGTGATCTATTCGATCCCGGCTAAATAGCCCTTGTGATCTGTTTTGATCCCGGCTAATATCATCAGTGCGATGATAAATAAAACATCCATTAGTGATGTAATACCCTTTTGGGTTATGATCTATTCTATAAAGCCCTTGTGATCCATTTGATCCCGGTTAAATATCACCAGTGCCGTGATGAATAAAACATCAATTAGTGATGTATTACCCTTATGGCTACGCATTATTTTATATAGCCTATGTGATCTATCTGATCCTGGCTAATATCACCAGAGCGGTGCTAAATAAAACATCCATTAAGTGACGTAGTTCCTATGTGCCCTATTTTATGTCCGATAGTGACAGGCCTATGTGCCATATTTTATGTCCATTAGTGACAGGCCTATGTGCCATATTTTGTGTCCATTAGTGACACGCCCTTGTGCCATATTTGATGTCCTTTGTGACAAGCCTATGTGCTATATAATTGTCAAATATGACAATGACAGTTGTGACATTGCGATCCCCTGTCTAGTAATAAATGGACTATGTCCAGATTGTAATTTGCCTATAATGGTCCTATTAAGACCTAGGCCAAAATATAGTTATATTAAGCCTAAGAGTTGTGATGTTATTCACACTAGAATAGGCAATGGATTTTTATATCCAATGTTTAAAAGCCGATATGGTTTTATACCATGGCTAAGAGAAATTTTATTTGGTATAGAACCAAAGCTTTGAAGAATGGCTAATTCTAATGAGGCACAAAGTAGCCATCGGAACGTCAAGGACGCCGAAAATATAGCCATAGATAATAATGATTTCCAAGCACGCATCAATGCGACTGTAGAAAAGGCCATGGGTAAGGCCATAGAAAAACTAAGAGAGTCGAGTGCTACTCGCTCTAAGCCATTATCAATTCCACCATCCTAAGCTCATAAGGAGAGCTCTGTTCACTCATCAAATGCGAAGAGTGAACCTAAGAGGATAGACTATGCTGATAGGTCCCGTTCTTCTAAGGACGGATGCACCTACAAGTACTTTGTCTCTTTTAAACCCCGAGACTTTAATGGGGAAAAAGGAAGCCCTGAAGTGGCTGGACGAAATGGAGACCATTGTAGACATCAGCAGCTGTGCTGAAAGGGATATGGTCAAGTATGTATCACAATCCTTCAACGGCGATGCCCTAACATGGTGGAAGGCCATGATTCAATCAACAGGTAAAGTATACCTGTATAATCTGGGATGGTCCAAGTTTGTGGACCTTATTAAGGAAACCTACTTCCCACCACATGAGGCGGAGAAAATAGAGACAAACTTCTTGTCTCTATCATTGAAAAACCTAGACTGTCGGAAGTATGTTTCCGATTTCAATTCCCTATCTAGGTTAGTTTCCTATTTAATTACCCCTAAATCCAAGCGCATTGCGCGTTTTATAAATGGGTTAGCGCCCGAAATAAAGGGCATGGTAAAAGCTGCACAGCCTACTACCTATAGGTCTGCTGTAGACCTATCTCTTTATCTCACCCTTGATCTAGTGAGACAAAAGTCAGTTAAGTCTGAAACTGACGGAAAAAGGAAGAGAGAAGATGATAACTCCCATAAGTTTAATAAGAAAAATAAAAGGAGATTTGGGTTCAAAGGGAACCAAGGCAAGTTAGCTATAATGCCATTTTGCAAGACTTGCAACCGCAAACACTGGGGACAGTGCCATTCTAATTTTCAAGTTAGACCTTGTGCTATTTGTAAAAGGAGAGGGCATAAGACCCTAGATTGTAAAGATCTTAAGGATGCTGTATGCTATATCTGCAACGAAAAAGGATACATTGCAACTAACTGCCCTAAGAATTCAAAGAATAACAACCCAAAGCCTGGAGAGGCCAAGAAAGGGAATGCCCGTGCCTTCCAAATGAATGCCAGGGAGGCCGTTAATGACAACAACGTCATAACAGGTACTTTCCCCATTAATGATATTTATGCTAGAGTTCTTTTCGATTCGGGTGCGGATAAATCATTTGTTGATCATAAGTTTAGTAAACTATTAAATTTACCCATAAGAACTCTAGATAAAATTTATGAGAGAGAACTCACCGATGGAACCTTAGAAACTGCTTCTTCCATTCTTGATGGATGCTCTATATACATTAAGAATCATTCCAATCCTATCTCTCTTTTGCCAATGAAATTGGCGGGGTTCGATGTTGTCTTAGGCATGGATTGGTTATCTCATAACCAAGCCCGCATTGCCTGTGATAAAAAGCTCATCGAGATTAAGATCCCATCTGGTGAAATGATCACCATCCTTGGAGATTCACGCTATAGACTGCCAGACAAGGTGTCGTTATTTAAGGCATCCAAGTGTTTGAGAAGAGGTTGTGTCGTCTACATGGCACAAGTCACTATAAATGAACCAAAGCCGAACCTTGAAGATCAACCAGTTATCTCGGAGTCTCCCGATGTTTTCCCTGAAGAATTACCAGGCCTACCTCCACATAGGCAAGTGGAGTTCAGAATTGATATCATACCAGGAGCAGCACCCGTAGCTAGAGCTCCATATAGGCTAGCTCTAACCGAATGAATGAACTAAGAGTTCAATTGGACGAACTCTTGGAGAAAGGCTTTATACAGCCTAGTTCCTCACCTTGGGGAGCTCCTATTCTGTTTGTAAAGAAGAAAGACGGTTCGATGCGAATGTGCATCGACTACCGGGAGCTGAACAAGCTAACCATTAAAAATAGATATCCTCTGCCCAGGATCGATGATTTATTCGACCAGCTTCAAGGGGCTAGTTACTTTTCTAAGATAGATTTGAGATCAGGATATCATCAACTGAAGGTTAGAAGTGAAGATGTTCCTAAGACAACCTTCAGGACCCGCTATGGTCATTTTGAATTCTTAGTGATGCCTTTTGGGCTCACAAATGCACCAGCAGCATTCATGGATCTCATGAATAGAGTCTGCAACCCATATTTGGATAAGTTTGTCATTGTCTTCATAGACGACATACTTATCTATTCTCGTAATCAAGATGATCACGAGAAACATCTTCGGTGCATCCTAGAATTATTAAGGCAGGAGAAACTTTATGCAAAGTTCTCTAAATGCGAATTTTGGCTTAGAGAAGTCCAATTTCTTGGACACATGGTAAGTGAGCGTGGTATCCAAGTGGATCCCGCCAAAATTGAGGCCATAATGAATTGGGAAGTGCCCAAGACCCTAACGGAAGTGCGTAGTTTCTTAGGACTGGCTGGTTACTATAGGAGGTTTATTGAGTACTTTTCAAGGATAGCCACTCCTTTATCTTCCTTGACCCGTAAGAATATTAAGTATAATTGGGTCCAAAACAACAAGAATCTTTTGAGATTCTTAAACACAAGTTGAGCAATGCTCCTGTGTTATCTCTACCCGAGGGTATTGAGAATTTTGTTGTCTATTGTGATGCTTCGCACACTAGCATGGGCTGTGTGCTAATGCAAAATGGCAAGGTAATTGCCTATGCATCACGACAACTAAAGGTGCATGAAAGGAGTTACACCACCCATGATTTGGAACTGGGTGCCGTTGTATTTGCACTAAAACTATGGAGACATTACTTGTATGGCACAAAGTGTGTTATATACACAGACCATAAAATTCTCCAGCATCTATTCAATCAGAAAGAATTGAACATGCGACAACGCTGATGGATGGAAACTCTTAATGATTATGATTGCGAGATTCGCTACCATCCAGGCAAGGAAAATATAGTTGATGATGCCTTAAGTCGCAAGGAAAAGGTTAAACCTATAAGGATTAATGCTAAGAGTATTGAGCTCAGAAATAACTTGAGTGAGAAGCTATTAGATGCGCAGAAGCAAGCCTTGTTAGAGGCTAATATCCCTAATGAGGGATTAGGCGGAACTGTTGATCAGTTAGCGCCTGGAAAAGATGGAATCCTAAGATTTAATGATAGAATTTGGGTTCCGATCTTTGGAGGACTTAGAGATCTAATCATCCAAGAAGCGCATAGTTCAAGATACTCTGTTCACCTGGGAGGTGACAAGATGTATCAAGATTTGAAGAAGAATTATTGGTGGATGGGTTTGAAGAAATCCATAGCCACTTATGTAGCTAAGTGTCTGACGTGTTCGCAAGTTAAGGCCGAACATCAGAAACCGTCAGGACTACTACAACAATTAGAAATTCCCACTTGGAAATGGGAAATGGTAACAAACGTTAAATTCAGATAAATTGGTTAAGTTGTATGTGGACAAGATAGTGTCCCTACACGTTGTGCCAGTATCTATTGTATCCGATAGAGATACTAGATACACATCTCACTTTTGGATAAGTTTCCAACAATCGTTAGGCACACGATTAAACTTTAGTATGGCTTACCATCCGCAGACTGATGGTCAAAGTGAGCGTACTATTCAGACTCTGGAAGACATGCTCAGAGCATGTGTGATTGATTTAGGTGGAAGTTGGGATGACCACTTACCCCTAATAGAATTCTCCTACAATAACAGTTATCATACTAGCATCAAGGCTGCTCCTTTCGAGGCCTTGTATGGGAGAAAATGTAGAACGCCTGTGTGTTGGGCGGAAGTTGGGGAGGCCTAACTATCAGGACATGAGATTGTCCTGGAGACCACGGAAAAGATTATGCAAATCCGTGATCGTCTCAAAACTGCCAGGGATAGGCAGAAAAGCTATGCTGACAAGAGGTGTAAACCTCTTCAGTTCCAAGTAGGGGACAAAGTCATGCTAAAAGTATCACCCTGGAAAGGTGTGATGCATTTTGGAAAGAAGGGCAAATTAAGCCCTAGATATATAGGACCATTCGAGATAATCGAACGTGTCGGCACTGTAGCTTATAAGCTCAGGTTGCCAGAGAAGCTTAGTGGAATCCATGATGTATTCCACATATCTAATCTTAAGAAATGTCTAGTCGATGAGTCGCTAGCAATGTCACACGAAGATGTGCAAATTGATGAAAACCTGAGGTTCGTTGAGAAACCAATTTCGATCGACGATCAACAGGTTAAGAAGCTCCGAAGAAAGATGACACCTATAGTAAAGGTTAAGTGGGACACTTTTAGAGGTCCTGGGTATACATGTGAGGTTGAGTCCACTATGCGACAAAAGTACCCCTATCTTTTTGAATAAAATCTCGATGTCGAGATTTCTTTTAAGGGGGTGAGGATGTAACACCCTGTAAAATCGTGTCCAATAGTATAGTGACACGTGTCGTATTTTTAAAAATAGTCTATTAAAGACCAATAAGGACTAAAGGTGTCAACATGCTCAAGTTGAGCCTCTGAGTGACGAACTATTCTCAACATGCATAAATAACAGCCTCTGAGTGACTGATATGTCAACATACTTAAATCATTAGCCTCTGAGTGACTGATACGTCAACATGCTTGAAACTTGGCCTCTGAGTGACTGATATGTCAACATGCCCAGCCTCTGAGTGACATCAGAATCAACATGCTTGTAATAAGCCTCTGAGTGATCCTTTGTGAAGTCCTAACTCTCATACGTGTCGTTTGTTAGACGAGAGAGTTCAATTTTGTAAATATGTGAAAGTTGGATGATGGAGGGATTAAAAGTGTCAACATGTTAATTTATACATCTGAGTGACCTTTTAACAAACCGAGAGCTCGACAATGTCCGGGCATAATCCCGGGTATGCCAAGTATTGGCTACGGATGGCTAAAAGTGCCAAAAAGGTGTTTAAATGGTTTCTAGAAGCTTTAATAAGTTAAGGGGTTAAGAGTATCAATTTTTGAAACTGGCCGTGGGGCGGTCGCGGGCCGCGAGAGACCAGGCCTGGGTCTCTCACGGGACGCGAGAACAGGTCTGAGACAGAAAGTTTTGTTTGGAGACCAAGCAAAACTCCAAAATCATTTACCTCGAAATCATGGCTTCCCAAGACTTGATACCTACTAATTTTAAAACTTATTTTAAACATATTTACAGTAGGTACATGTTATAAACTCAGAATCCCAAATAATTTATAAACTATGTATAAAATTACCATAATGCCCCTATGAGGCATAATTTCGTTTTAAAACCTTAACGGGCATACAAGTTGATATCCTACAAATATCTTAACTTATTTAAAGTATAATGGCATATAGAACTTGTCCATGACTTATCCGGTTACCCGATATCGCTATTAAGCGCATAGTTACGTATATGTAACTATTTTACGGAAATTAACCGAAGCGGGTTTAATCTTGTCATTTAAGTTTCAAAAAATCCAGAATGTATATAGTTTACCCATATTATACAAGTCAAGGTACTTCTCGGGTTTAAACTACATCCTATCCGATCATCATTTAATCAAGCGTTATACGTAATGATCATGTACACTATTCGGTTTATAAGACCGTTAGTATTTAATTGGCTAGTTTATGCCATAATCCAGACTAGAGCCTTCCCTAGTAAATGCTGTCTGCACTTGGTACTTTTGTATACGGCTGAGTTATTTGAAAATAAAAGAAGAAGACTAGCTCAGGTAAATACTCTCGACTTATTTTCCCTATACGGGCTTGCGATACGGTAAATTATAACCGCTTGATCCAAAATGGGGTCAATCGAATGCCCGCTCGCGACTAGTAAACTCGCACATTTCGTTTTAATGAGTTTTGTTTGATAACTTAAACATCGGGGGTTAAATTACCGTGTCCTGAATATCCTGGGTTTAATACATATGTTATTGGCCACGACCTTAGCACGGGGTGTAGGCATACACCTTTTGATGCTCATATGCAATGTTCCCAAGATGTTGGGGATGACTCCTTCGTGAGTCCTGAGTGGTGTGTATTTAATCATGTCTTGGTTTCTGTACTGGGCCCTGTATGAATAGACAAACATGTGAATCTGATACAAGGTTGCAATGTCAACTTTCCCAAGTTAATAAAAGATTTTTTGCCGTTTTGCACTTAAAACCATTTTAAAGTTTTCAAAATGAGTCAGTTGGGTGTATTTACCAGCGTAAGCTGACGTATCGTCCAAAGGCTAAACTGCATGTACAATACGAAATAGGCCGGAAGTTGCTCGGTAGTGATAGAGGATCTTGTAAATCCTAAATCTGCCTAAAGTCTGTTTTGTATTCTTTCCATGTACATTTTATGATCCGCCTGTGGATCTTCTATTACGAGCCTGTATATTGTTTTATTTTGTCTTTGAACATTCGGTTTGTAATAGTAATTTTACTCCAAGACTTCCGCTGTGCTATGTTTAATTGACAATGATGTTATCAACTTACGTCACGATACTCCCCACCCGGGCCCACCGGTGTATGGATTTCAAGGTTGGAAATCCGGGGTGTGACATAGATGTAGGGTATGGAGAGGGAGAGATGTAGGTAAACCTTACATTTATCTTTAGAGATTGGATCTACCTCTCCGCTATAGATTGGAGGTTTACATGCCATATGATGGGTGATCTTTTGGACAACCCGTAAGTGCGTTAGAATGATATATATTCCATGCTTTAAACGTTTATTTGTTACAATTTGATGTCTACGATGCGTTTGGCTTTTCAGGTACCAAAGAGCGTAATGAGGGGGTTTAAACGTGCTTTAGCGGTTATTTACAAGAGCCTAATCGAAGAGGGGTATTAAGAGATTGCACGAAGGGTAAAAATGAAAAAAATGAAGCTTACCACCGTAAGCTACGGTGGTGTCCCCTCTTGAATACCATCGTAAGACAAAAGTGTAATGCCGTAATGAAATTTTTGCCCATCGTAAGCTACGGTGGGCACCGTAGCTTATGGTGGTGGGCTATGGGAAATGTGTAACTGCCCAATTTAAGCTGAATTATGGTGGCCTATCACATTATCAATCATTTGGAACGAAGTGCAGAGAAGATAGGAGGCGATTTTGGGTGTTTTTCATTGATTCTAACAAGTTCTAAACAATACTTGAGTGTGTTTGATTCGTATGAACAAGACAATTGAAGTTTGCTTGATTGTAAGAACATGAGTGGCTAAACATTTCGGTGATCATCTTGTGTTGAAGGTTCGGTAAACAATTGTGTTTCAATTTGCTTATTTCTAGAATAATTGCTATGTTATTGTGATTATCGTGTTGATTGATTATTTGTGTAACATTTGTGTAAAATGGGTTTCAAAAACCCGCACCATTTTACTAATCTTGTGTGTATATATATTTGTCGTATATTCTTAAAATTTTGTCGCAAATAATAAACGTTGTTAGAATTCAAAATTTTAATAATTAAAACCCTAATAAATAATTAAAACATTAATTAATAAATAAAACCAAAAGAAAGTTAAAATTAACTTTAAAATTAATCAATCAAAAATTTGAATAAAAAGAAAAGAGGGAAACCAGGATCGAACCCGGGTCTCCCGGGCACTCACACACACACAAACACTTAACCAAGCGAACGAAGTCCTCATTCAGTTATAATTCGGATTCGCTTAATGTATATGCATCAGTTAAATTCCAATCTTCATTCCATATTGCCGCCAAAAGACAGCAAGGCCATGGCTGTCTGGTTTCCTTTACGGCTCTCGCTGATTTCTCGAGGGATTGGCTGTTACGACGTCTTTCCACGTTTCCGAATTCAATCAATTATAAGCTTCCATTTATTACGTTCAATCAAGAACTTTAACCGAAAACACGACTCGATTCATTGATACGAAACTCCTATATATACCCGAGTCCAACCTTCATTTCGGCACACTCCCCCTCACTCTCACCTCCCTGTGCGTCAAACCACCCGCCGGAAAACCTGCTTTTCGCCGGATCTCGCCGGAGAAGACGACCGACGTCGCCGGAAAACTTGCTTCTTCACCCTTCTTTTGTTTCGGTATAATCTCTATTTGTTGTTTGTTATATATTGTTTTTGCAAATCTGCTGATTAATGGCCAAGCAATCCATAAAGGAAAATCGTTTCTTTTTAAACCTACTGTTATATTTTTGATTGTTTTTATAAAGAAGACGAACTCTAACTGCATGTCTAAACCGATAAACACGTTAAAAAGACACCAAACTGGACATGGTCCACTGTTGTTGATGCGCCTGTTTAAGTCGCGGGTCTTGAGTTCGAACCCGGGTTGATGCAGTTTGACCGATCTTTTTTTGTGGCGAACCTGGGCTTCCGATTTTGGGCCAGACTGTCTCTTGGGCCAAGCCATTTTGGGGCTGCAGACTTTTGGTTATTAAAAACTGTTAACATATTATAACTAATAGTTTATCATTATTATAAATATTGATAAATTATTTTTTTTATTATATGTATTTTTTTATTTATTTATTTATTTAAATCACTTATATATATACTCTTTAGTTAAAATAAAATTAAATAATGCAAATTCAAAGGAAATGAAACCACCAAAAATAATCTAAAAACTTAACAAAGATGTTTAAATAAAAATATTAATTTGTTTATATTATCGAATTAACGTATTATTGTTTTAGGATAATATTCGTTCGTCGATCAAATCCTCAAAATCGTGCGCATCTTTCATCAATCGAGAAAACGCACCCACGGTGAGTGAATCTCTACAAATTCCCCGTTTTAATCACGTTTTGGGGTATATCATGTGTCGTATCATTTCTTTATTTTATTTAACACTTGTGCCTATATCCTTTCGTGATCAAATGTGTATTGCTTGTAGTGTGGTTTATATGTGGATACATTTTATCATTTCAGTGCACTCAATTCATTAGGCTCATTAGTTCCTCGTGGGATATGGGTTGAGCATCAGGTGCCTCATTAGATCGGCTCCGTTTGATTGAGCCTTGATCTCAGATACATCATCATTTATGTCATATATTCATTCAATGTGGTTTGTGATTGGTTACATATATACATTTGCTCACATATGATTTATGCACAATTTTATTTAAATAAACATAAAAATCAATTATTTAAATGTTTTATCAAGGTTCACTCGCCAATTTTTGTTGACCCAAAATTTCCTCTGTTTTACGCATGATACATGTGATCAAGTTGAGGAAAGAAACACCTAGGATGGCCTAGAAGAATAATCAAGTTATTTCGTTGGAACAAGTATTTAGATTAGTATTATGTTTGTATGAAATTTTGTTGGATATTTGAATTTTAATTTGAATTAAATAAATATGAAACTTAATAGTAAATATCATGAGCTTTGGTGATAACCCAATCATGCCCCGACTTTTATTCCGCTGCGGGTTGGGGTGTGACAGATTGGTATCAGAGCTTGTGACTATAGGGATATAGGATAGGTTATTAGACCTTTAGAGCCTATACTATAGTTGACTAGATTTAAATGGTTTATGTGTTACATGCAAAATTCATGATGTTTATATGTTTCATGTTTATATTCACACACAACATTATGCAAACATTCTCACAAGTACATGTTAATATGCAATGCTCATCATAGATCATACCCTCATATCATATCATATCTATGAAAGCACACACCTCACAATTTCACAATTTCCGTTATTTCTTTTCAAATTTTTGCAATGTTTTCATATTTTTCAAATCACATCAAAGTGAGTTTTCACGACGGGCATGTAGTAACTGCAAGGGTACGAGTACCGGTAGTCGGAACGTCCTGTCTAGGCTTGGCATTCATATAAATCCAAAATAAAGAACCAGTTTGCCTACCTGGGGACTAACAATGAGAGTACGAAGGACCTATTAGGCCAAAGCATGCTATACCAAACGTCGTGTGAACTAACCCCACTTTGAGCTGTCATTGTGTCCACACCTGGACACCCTCCGACCATACATCTCGCAATCATGTTTTACGATTTTCATTCGGGTGGTGTGAGTGTTAACCCGCCGACACCAATGTGAATCCTACCAAGCCCAATAGTCATGGGCGCCCACATGACTACACAGGCAATAGTATGGGGGACATTTGGAGGCCCAAACATGAGCAAACCCAAGACATCCTATAGATGTAGTTAAATTATTTTCAGTTATATTGTTTTCATTCTTTTTACGACACATGACACCTATGAAATTCTTGAACTCACAATCTCCCTACATATATTCCTGTAGATGTCGGCTAGGCAATTACGTGGAGGTAGAAGGTCAGGAAAGTCAAACGAACGCTTGGCCACGCAAATTGCTAAACAAATGGCCGCAGTACTTCCTGACATCGTGCTACAAGTTCAACAAGCCCTCACCGCTAATCCCATTAACCCTCCCAACCAAGAAGACCGAAGCGTCGCCAACCCTCCTCCCAAAACCCCTAAATGCACCTACAAACACTTCAAGTCTTGCGATCCCCCAAAATATGAAGGGAGTGAAGGTGTCACCGCTCTCCTCCACTGGTTTGAGGAGATGGAAAACATCTTTCTCAATTGTGACTGTCCTGAGAATCGTAAGGTACGTTACGCGACTTGAAGATTATTTGGGGTAGCCCTTACTTGGTGGAACACGGAAAAAGGTAAGCGGGGCGTAGAAGATGCCATGGCCTTATCATGGGAGGAATTAAGAAAGATCATGACAAGACGCTTCTGCCCTAGAAGCGAGATCAAGAAGCTTGAAGATGAATTCCATTCTTTAAAGCAAAAGGAAGGAGATCACACCTCCTACAACAAGAGGTTTCTTGAGTTGAACCAAATGGTGTCCAATCTGTTCACCCCATTATACCGTCTAATTGAACACTACATTCGAGGCCTCCCCTCGAAAATCCAAGATTCGATTTTAAGCACTTCGCCTGCAACACTCGAAGCCTCAATGGAGTTAGCTACGGAACTCACTGAAAATCGCATTCGAAATGGCAAATTTAAAGATGTGAAGAAGAAAACACCCATTGAGACCCCAACTCCAAACCACTCGGGTTCATCCTCAAAGTTTGCTGGTAAGAGGAAGCGAAATAGTAAGAACTTTGATGTCACCCAAAGCAACCCTCCCATCTCTGCTGCTCCAATAACCCAAGTTGCCCCTCCAGCTGCACCATTCAAAAGGCCATACACTGGCCCACACCCAAAGTGTAACCGTTGTCAATACCATCACCCTCCTGAAAACCCTTGCCAACATTGCACAAGTTGTGGCCGTGCGGGTCACACTATCCAAACCTGCCGTACCCTTCAGCGATCAAACCGCAGTCAACCTCCAACCAAACCCAAAATCAAATGGTGGGCCAAGCCTAACAACCCTTACTTCTACCACCTGCACAACTCACAGCCCAACCTTACTACCAACCCAACTACCCCATGATGCAATCCATGCGAGCCTGTTTCAATTGTGGGGACCCAAACCACTTCCGGAATACTTGCCCACGCCTGGTGAACATCATCCATGCCCATGCTCAAGCAAAGCCGGTAAACCAAGCTAACTAAGCTCCTCCACCTGCTAGAGGAAGAGCTTTCAATATCAATACCAACCAAGCCAGGGCTGACAACAATGTGGTCAACAATACGTTTCTCGTAAATGGTAGTTATGCATCCATATTATTCGATACTGGTGCGGATAAGAGCTTTGTGTCTTTAGAATTCGAATCTATTCTCGACCAACCTCGTGATAATCTCGTTGAATCTCTGACGATGGAAGTTGCTGACGGAAAACCCACTTCATTAAATTCTATTATACGCGATTGTACTCTCACCCTAAATGATCACGATTTTTCAATTGATCTCATTCCTATGAAATTGGGAAGTTTCGATGTTATCATCGGCATGGATTGGCTCAGCCAGCATCACGCTGAAGTGGTGTGCCATGAAAAGTTCATTCGTACTCCTCTCGTCGACGGTCAGACACTACGCATCTTTAGAGAAACTCTTTCGAAAGGGCTCAAATTGATGTCCTGCCTTCAAGCCCGAAGTTATCTTCGCAAAAATTACGTTGCATTTCTAGCTCACGTCGTCAAGAAGGAAGGCAAGGAAAGGAAGCTCGAAGATATTCCAATTGTGAAAGAATTCCCGCAAGTTTTTCCCGACGACGTTTCAGGACTTCCTCCTGCGCGAGAAGTCGAATTTCGAATAGATCTTGTGCCTGGTGCTACACCGGTTGCAAAATCTCCCTATAGGTTAGCCCCATCCGAGATGCAAGAGTTGTCCAGTCAACTGCAAGAGCTGACTGACAAAGGATTCATACGTCCTAGCTCATCGCCTTGGGGTGCACCTGCTCTTTTTGTGAAGAAGAAAGATGGAACGTTTCGCATGTGCATTGATTATAGAGAACTCAACAAGTTGACTGTTAAGAATCGCTATCCATTGCCTCGTATTGATGACCTTCTAGATCAACTTCAAGGCGCCACCTGTTTTTAAAAAATCGACCTTCGTTCTGGTTATCATCAGCTTAGGGTGCACGAAGAAGATATTCCAAAACCTGCCTTTCGAACTCGTTATGGTCATTACGAGTTCATGGTTATGCCTTTCGGATTAACCAACGCCCCCGCTGTCTTCATGGATTTGATGAATAGGGTATGCAAACCCTATCTCGACCGTTTCCTCATAGTCTTCATCGACGACATTATTATCTACTCCAAGTCAAAATCCGATCATGAGCAACACCTTCGACTCATTCTTACACTCTTAAGGACTGAAAAGCTTTACGCTAAGTTCTCAAAATGCGAATTCTGGTTAAGAGAAGTACAATTCCTTCGTCATGTCGTCAATGACAAAGGGATTCATGTCGATCCTTAAAAAATCAAAGCAGTACAAGAATGGCAAGCGCCACACACCCCTACCGAAGTTAGGTCATTTCTTGGCTTGGCTGGTTATTACCGACGCTTCATTGCCAATTTTTCCCGTATCGCCGTTCCGCTCACGGCCTTGACCCACAAGGGAAAACCCTTCATTTGGGGCCCTAAGCAAGAGGACGCCTTCCAAACTTTAAAGCAAAGGCTTTGTGACGCACCTATCCTTACACTCCCTGAGGGTTGCGATGACTTTGTGGTTTAATGTGACGCATCAGGGCAAGGTCTAGGCTGTGTATTGATGCAAAGAGGAAAGGTGATAGCCAATGCCTCTAGGCAACTCAAAGTTCATGAGAAAAATTACACCACCCACGACTTGGAACTTGGAGCCATTGTGTTCGCTCTCAAGATATGGAGACATTATCTTTACGGTACCAAGTGTGAAATATACACTGACCACAAGAGTCTCCAGCATATCTTCAATCAAAAAGAGTTGAATATGAGGCAACGAAGATGGGTCGAACTGCTCAACGATTACGACTGCGAGATTCGGTATCATCCTGGCAAGGCAAACGTGGTGGCTGATGTGCTCAGTCGAAAGGGATATGCGAACTCTATTCGTCTTCTATGTTTGCAAATCATAACCGATATCAAGGATCGAATCCGGGCAGCTCAACATATCTCTGTAACGGAAACTGACGTACGCGATGAGCTGTCATGTGGAGCTGAACTCAAAATTAAAACCAAATCCGACGGTATTCTATATTATTTAAACCGCATATGGATTCCGATCGCGACAACCTTCATGATTTCCTCATGAATGAGCCACATAAAACACGATACTCTGTACATCCAGGAGCCGACAAGATGTATCAAGACTTACGATACACCTACTGGTGGCCTGGCATGAAAAAGGATATCGCTGTTTTTGTTTCCAAGTGCCTTACATGATCCAAAGTAAAAGCTGAACATCAAAGACCTTCAGGACTTCTAGTCCAACCCGAAATGCCTGTATGGAAGTGGGAAAACATAACCATGGACTTCATTACCGGGTTACCTCGCACCTCCAGTGGGTAGGACACCATATGGGTAATCATTGACCGTCTTACAAAATCAGCTCACTTCATTCCGATTCGCGAGGACTTCAAGAACGAGAAGTTAGCTCGTATCTATATCAACGAGATCGTAAGCCGTCATGGTGTACCGTTAAGCATCATTTCAGACCGTGATGGTCGTTTCACTTCACGAACATGGCGAGCCGTACAAATCGCTTTGTGTATGCGGTTAGACCTTAGCACCGCCTTTCACCCTCAAACTGATGGTCAATCTGAACGCACCATCCAAACCCTTGAAGACATGCTTCGAGCATGTGTCATAGACTTCAAAGGGAACTGGGACGCTCATCTACCGTTAGTCGATTTTTCGTACAACAATAGCAATCATTCAAGTATCGGCATGGCTCCTTTCGAAGCTTTATATGGTCGTAAATGCCGATCTCCCGTATGTTGGCACGAAATTGGTGAAGCGCAAATCACCGGACCTGAATTGATTCAAGAAACAAAATCCTTCAAATTCGAAACAATCTTCTAGCGGCTCAAAGTCGTCAAAAGAGTTATGATGACAAACGACGAAAGCCCTTGGAATTTGGCGTTGGTGAGCAAATACTTTTGAAAGTATCACCGTGGAAGGGAGTGGTTCGTTTTGGCCAAAAGGGCAAGCTAGCACCACGCTACGTAGGACCTTTCAAGATACTCGAAAGAGTAGGTCCTGTAGCATACAAACTTGGCGTACCCGAAGAACTCAACAGAATACATCCCATGTTCCACGTATCAAACTTGAAAAAGTGTCTCGCCGACGAAAATCTCCATATCCCTCTAGAAGATATTCAAGTCGATGAATCAATGCACTTTGTTGAAAGACCAGTGGAAATCATGGATTTCGGTGAGAAGCGTTTAAGGCGAAGTCGTATTCCAAGCGTTAGGGTGCGTTGGGAGTCAAAATGAGGGCCCGAGTTTACTTGGGAACGTGAAGACTCAATACGCGAAAAGTACCCACATCTTTTCCCGGTTACAAATACTACTTAAATTTCGAGACGAAATTTCTAAAAGTAGGGGATACTGTAACATTTGTGTAAAATGGGTTTCAAAAACCCGCACCATTTTACTAATCTTGTGTGTATTTATATTTGTCGTATATTCTTAAAATTTTGTCGCAAATAGTAAAGGTTGTTAGAATTCAAAATTTTAATAATTAAAACCCTAATAAATAATTAAAACATTAATTAATAAATAAAACCAAAAGAAAGTTAAAATTAACTTTAAAATTAATCAATCAAAAATTTGAATAAAAGGAAAAGAGGGAACCGGGATCGAAGGGCACTCACACACACACAAACACTTAACCAAGCGGACTAAGTCCTCATTCAGTTATAATTCGGATTCGCTTAACATATATGCATCAGTTAAATTCGATTCTTCATTCCATATTGCCGCCAAAAGACAGCAAGGCCATGGCTGTCTGGTTTCCTTTACGGCTCTCGCTGATTTCTCGAGGGATTGGCTGTTACGACGTCTTTCCATGTTTCCGAATTCAATCAATTATAAGCTTCCATTTATTACGTTCAATCAAGAACTTTAACCGAAAACACGACTCGATTCATTGATACGAAACTCCTATATATACTCGAGTCCAACCTTCATTTCGACACACTCCCCCTCACTCTCACCTCCCTGTGCGTCAAACCACTCGCCGGAAAACCTGCTTTTCGCCGGATCTCGCTGGAGAAGACGACCGACGTCGCCGGAAAACTTGCTTCTTCACCCTTGTTTTGTTTCGGTATAATCTCTATTTGTTGTTTGTTATATATTGTTTTTGCAAATCTGCTGATTAATGGCCAAGCAATCCATAAAGGAAAATCGTTTCTTTTTAAACCTACTCTTATTTTTTATTGTTTTTACAAAGAAGACGAACTCTAACTGCATGTCTAAACCGATAAACACGTTAAAAAGACACCAAACTGGACATGGTCCAGTGTTGTTGATGCGCCTGTCTAAGTCGCGGGTCTTGAGTTCGAACCCGGGTTTATGCAGTTTGACCGATCTTTTTTTGTAGCGAATCTGGGCTTCCGATTTTGGGCCAGACTGTCTCTTGGGCCAAGCCATTTTGGGGCTGCAGACTTTTGCTTATTAAAAACTTAACAGATTATAACTAATAGTTTATCATTATTGTATTTTTATTTATTTATTTATTTAAATCACTTATATATATACTCTTTAGTTAAAATAAAATTAAATAATGCAAATTCAAAGGAAATGAAACCACCAAAAATAATCTAAAAACTTAACAAAGATGTTTAAATAAAAATATTAATTTGTTTATATTATCGAATTAACGTATTATTGTTTTAGGATAATATTCGTTCGTCGATCAAATCCTCAAAATCGTGCGCATCTTTCATCAATCGAGAAAACGCACCCACGGTGAGTGAATCTCTACAAATTCCCCGTTTTAATCACGTTTTGGGGTATATCATGTGTCGTATCATTTCTTTATTTTATTTAACACTTGTGCCTATATCCTTTCGTGATCAAATGTGTATTGCTTGTAGTGTGGTTTATATGTGGATACATTTTATCATTTCAGTGCACTCAATTCATTAGGCTCATTAGTTCCTCGTGGGATATGGGTTGAGCATCAGGTGCCTCATTAGATCGGCTCCGTTTGATTGAGCCTTGATCTCAGATACATCATCATTTATGTCATATATTCATTCAATGTGGTTTGTGATTGGTTACATATATACATTTGCTCACATATGATTTATGCACAATTTTATTTAAATAAACATAAAAATCAATTATTTAAATGTTTTATCAAGGTTCACTCGCCAACTTTTGTCGACCCAAAATTTCCTCTGTTTTACGCATGATACAGGTGATCAAGTTGAAGAAAGAAACATCTAGGATGGCCTAAACGAATAATCAAGTTATTTCGTTGGAACAAGCATTTAGATTATTGTTTGTGTTTGTATGAAATTTTGTTGGATATCTGAATTTTAATTTGAATTAAATAAATATGAAACTTAATAGTAAATATCATGAGCTTTGGTGATAACCCAATCATGCCCCGACTTTTATTTCGCTGCGGGTTGGGGTGTGACAATTTGTAAGTTGTTGGTTGATATTTTTCTTATTGCTTATCTCGTACGTTCTTAGTGTCATTGACAATCAAGATATCACGGGAAGGTTTATGGGTTGGGTATTAATCAATTGGTCATCGGGTAACGACCTCGCATTTCAATCCAAGTACTTTGTTCCCATTTATCACAACTAGTTAATCAAACACGAGTCATGTCTATGGTACTCTTTCTAGTAAAATTGGAACACATGCGTTTTGAACCGGAAACTCAAGGTAATCATTCTTCTATTAGTCTGTTAAAAGAACCAATCTTTGAAGTATTAAGTAGTTAAAATCTAATCCATCAATCGAAAATCTGAAATTTAAATTGTGCAAATTAGGTAATTAGTATAATAGTACAACCATTTGGTAACACTAGTTCCACAAATCCTTGTGTTCGACACCTACTTACCGCTAGCTAATAGCAGTTTTGGGATTAAATTTGCGTGTGACAACGACTACACGTCAAATTTTGGCGCCGTTGCCGGGGATTTGTACGCAACGTGTGTTATTGTGTGTTAGTATAGTTTGTTATTTTTCCAGGTTTACGCTGGTTGTGTTAGTGTGCAGGTTCTCACAGGTGTATGCATACTAGAGGATCCAACAAGCTATCACCATTGGTATTTGATCCGGAAATCGAACAGACTTTACGACGCAACTGGGTTTTGCTAAGGGAGAATAAAATCAGTGGTTCCCCAGCAACACCATCAACACCTATTTCACCACTCCACACCATGGAAAATTTACCTACCCCCACAAATCAAACTTCACAATCTACACCTCCACCAAATTCCACCTCTCACCCAACTTCGACACATGAAGTTGACCCATCTAACGCCGCATCACTAGTACCACCATTCTCATCTTTCTTTCCCACATCCGGTTGATCCTCGTCCACCCAATACCCTTTACCAAATCAACTTTTAACTAGTTCCACCATTATCCATACTTCACCTACACTTCAACCATCAAACCAACCGGGTTCCCATAACCCTTCTTCACAGTTTGTGCAAACATCGGGTGTAGGAGGAGACGGATATGATGATGGTTATGAAGAGAAGTTCGGAGGATATGAAGATGAGGGTTATTATTATGGGGGTGATGGAGGTCACTTAGGACTGCAAGGGGGAATGGGTTATCCACCAAGGCAACCTACGGGGGTGCAACAAGTTCGTCCTCAAGGGTCACCATTTCAACAACCAATGCCTCTACAACAAATTCAAATTCAACATCAACAACCACAATTTCAAAGACCGATGCATCAACCTTCACCTCAACAACAATTTGTGCCTCAAGGGTTAAGACAAGGTTCGGTGGGCCGACCAAGAGTACCATTGGGTGCCCCGCGTCGACATCATCGAGAAGTAGTGTGGGGGATTGAAGCTCATTTTCATCCGGTTATTACCAATAATCCTTCTCCGGTAGTAATACCTCAACACCCGGACGGAAGGACATTTGAAGTTAGGACGACTGCCTTGCAAAGTTTACCAAAGTATAAGGGTCTAGCAACGGAGGAACCCTATTTCCACTTGGAAACTAATGATTCCATTTGCAATACTATCAGGGGGCAAGGGTTTTCATCGGATGATGTTAGGTTGGTGTTGTTTCAATTCACATTGGAGGACAAAGCGAAGAGATGGTTCCATACTTTACCGTCAGCATCGATATATACTTGGGCCGATATGCAACAATGATTCCTCGAGGAATCTTTTCAGCCCAAAAGACAAATGAAGCGAGGCGGAGTATAAGGAGTTTCCAACAACAGCCAAGTGAAATGTTCCATGAGACGTTTGAGAGATTTAACATGATGTTGAAAAATTGCCCTCACCATGGTATAGCATTGTGGGAATTGTTAAATGCATTTCATGAAGGTTTGAGCTTGAAGGATGCAAGGGATTTAATGTCTATCACGAATGGTACATTCGGAACAAATTACGAGCAGGATGATTGGGCATTTCTAGAACAAATGGCGGTCACATAAAAAAGAAAAGCACAATCATCGAGGCGAGCTAGACATGTAATCACAAGGCCACAAGTGTATGCGGTGGAGGATGGAGAAGCATAAGCATAAGCATAGAATCAGGTATATAATGTTTGTACTAATTGTAATGAACTTGGTCATGCAGCAGAGGTGTGCTTGGTGGAAGTAAATGCAAATCAAGTAGAGGAGGTGAAGCAATTGGAGGGGGTGGTCGGAACTTCAACATGAATTCGAACACATACCACCCCGGATTACGGAATCATCCAAATTTCCGCTATGGGAACCTGGCTAATCAGGCTAACCCTAATTTTCAAGGAGCTTAAAGGAGTTTTGCTCCTCGCCCGCAATATAACCAAGGGAATTTTAGGGGCGGAAATAATCAAGGGTATCAAAGTCAAAGTCAACAAGGGGGTGACCAAGGTGGAAACATGGGTCAAAATTCATCAAGCGGTAATGAGGTGATGGATATGCTCCGCATGATGCAACAAGACATGCAACGGAGGAATCAACTTGATGAAGCTCGTTTGCAAAAGGATGAAGTCTGGGACAAAAGTATCCAACCACTCACCACACAAATGGGTCAACTTGCATCGGAGGTAGCGGATCTTAAGAAAGGTAAGGGTCAACTTCCGAGTCACACAAAGGTAAATCCCTCTCACAACACTTCACATAATGTTAACATTAACCATGTAAGTGTTCTACGAAGCGGTAAGGAATTTAAAGCAAATTTAGAACTGGTTTTGGTTGAAGGGGTGGTAGAGGATATTGCGGGTAATGAGAGTGATGAGGATGATACCTCATCACCAAATGTGTCACGGGAGCCTCTTGTTGAAAATGTAACTGATAAACCGGGGTTGGGTGAATTGTTAAATGAACAAAAGGAGGAAGGGGGACCGAGTCAAGTCCCGTTTCCTTCCGCGTTAGTTGACCCCGGAAAGAAAATTTTATTTCAACACGGGGTTCCCAAAAGGAAGAGCTCTTAGATGTTTTTAAACAAGTAAAAATGAACCTTCCTTGCTTGATGCTATAAAGCAAGTGCCCGCTTACGCAAAATTCTTATAAGAATTATGCACTCAAAAACGACAACAATAAAGGAAGTTGCCTAAGCGTGTAGATTTGACCGGGCAAGTTAGTGCGGTGCTAAAAGGAATCCTTCCTCAAAAGCACCAAGATCCGGGAACGCCTCTAATCAATATTCAAGTTGGAAACTTTCCAATGTCAAAAGCGTTGCTAGATCTTGGAGCCAGGTAAGTATTTTATCGGGTGGGTTATATGATCAATATGATTTTGGTCCATTGGCTCGGGTCGAGACGACGGTAGTTTTAGCCGATTTATCTCACAAACTACCCTGAGGGATGGTCCAAGATGTAATTGTAAAAGTTGACGAGTTTTACTACTCGATGGACTTTTTAGTGCTTGACTACTCGTCCGCCGACCCAAAACAACAACAGAATGTTATCTTGGGCCGGCCATTCTTAAACACCGCTCACGCTGTGATTGATTGTCGACTTGGTACGGTTGACATGACATTCGGCAACAGAAAAATGCGTTTAAATCTTTTTACTAACATATCTAATTCGTTTGGTGTTGACGAGTGTTTCATGGCAGATTTGGTGGATGGGTGCAACCCACATGAATATACGGAAGAGGATACTTGTGTTTGTGTTTGTGATGTGTTTGAACAGGTACATGCTAATGACTTGCGAGTGGAGGAAGAGAAGCAAGATGTGATGGCGTTAAGAGAGGGGCGACCACCGTGGACTCATCAGTTTGAGAGTTTACCGACGGAAATTGATTCGGGGACAAAGCCATCTTTGGAAGAAGCCCTATGTTGGATTTGAAGGAGTTACCGAGCCATCTAAAGTATGCATTTCTAGGGGATAATGACACATTACCGGTCATTATTGCCTCTAACTTAGAGGTGGCTCAAGAGAAGGAATTGCTAAGAGAGCTCAAGGCGAATCGGGAGGCTATAGGATGGACTATAGCTGATTTGAAGGGGATCAACCCATCCATTGTGATCACAAGATAATCACAAGTGAGGATGCAAAGCCGACGAGGGAAGCACAAAGGAGATTGAATCCGAACCTGCGTGAGGTAGTAAAAAAGGAGGTAATAAAATGGTTGGATACAGGTATTATCTATCCCATATCTGATAGTGCTTGGGTAAGTCCTACCCAAGTAGTACCTAAAAAGGCTGGTATTCAAGTTGTTAAAGATGAAAATGGTGAACAAATAGCCACCCGACCGGTCACCGGGTGGCGGGTTTGTATCGATTATAGAAAACTGAATACCGCAACCTCTAAGGACCATTTCCCCTTACCTTTTATTGACCAAATAATTGAAAAACTTTCGGGTAAAAAATACTACTGTTTTTTATATGGGTATTCAGGATATAACCAAATTGCAATTCACCCTGATGACCAACACAAAACTACCTTTACTTGTCCTTATGGTACTTTTGCCTTTAGGCGAATGCCATTTGGCTTGTGTAACGCTCCTGCAACTTTTCAATGATGTATGATGAGTATTTTCTCGGACATGGTTGGAGAGTCGCTTGAAGTGTTCATGGATGACTTCTCCATTTTCGGCACAAGTTTTGAGTCATGTCTCGAAGAATTAGAAAAAGTTTTAAAAAGATGTGTTGAGAAGAATTTGGTGTTGAGTTGGGAGAAGTGTCATTTTATGGTCCAGGAAGGTATTGTGTTGGGCCATGTTGTGTCCGAAAAAGGGATGGAGGTAGACAAAGCAAAAATTCGGGTAATTTCACGCTACCTCCTCCTAAAAATGTTAAAGGGGTAAGGTCATTCTTGGGACATGCGGGTTTTTATAGAATGTTTATTAAGGGATTTAGTGTAATTACCAAATCCTTATGTAATTTACTATTGAAAGATGTTCCTTTTGATTTTACTGATGAATGTTTGCAAGCCTTTAATGTTTTCAAGGAACAGTTGGTGAAGGATCCTATCTTGCAGCCACCGGATTGGTCAAAACCGTTTGAAATAATGTGCGACGCCAGCGATACAACTATTGGTGCGGTTTTGGGGCAAAGGGTTGATAAGAAACCAGTGGTGATCTATTATGCAAGCAAAACTCTATCCGAGGCGCAACTGAATTACACCACAACCGAGAAAGAATTATTAGCAGTGGTGTATGCCTTGGATAAGTTCCGGTCATATATTTGGGGGAGCAAAGTAGTGGTTTATTCTGATTATAGCGCGGTGCGGTATTTAATGGAAAAGAAGGATGCTAACCTTAGTTGATTCTTGCAAGAATTCGACTTGGAGAGTAGAGACAAAAAGGGAAGTGAAAATGTGGTGGCCGATCATTTGTCTCGGATTTTGGTTGAAGAGGTTGATGACACAAGTGAAATTAATGAATGATTTCCGGATGAACAGTTGCTCGCTGTCTCGACTTCTACGGCTCCGTGGTATGCACATCACGTAAATTATTTGGACACGGGTGCTATTCCCGAACATTGGACAAAAAGAAGACGGCAACAGTTCATGGTACAAGTTAAATAGTATATTTGGGATGAACCGGACTTGTTCAAAATCGGGCCTGATCAGGTAATCAAAAGGTGTGTTCCGGAATCGGAAGTGGTTGAAATCTTAACCCATGCTCACTTCTCCGCTTGTGGGGGACACTTAGCGGTCATAAGATGGGGTACCGAGTGCTCACGTGCGGGTTCTATTGGCCCACAATTTTTAAAGACGCATGTGAGTTTGCTCGAAATTGTCTGAATTGCCAGAAGTTAGGGAGTATTTCAAAGAGGGACGAAATGCCGATGCAACCTATTTTGGTAGTAGAAATATTTGATGTGTGGGGGATAGACTTCATGGGGCCGTTTTCAAGTTCAAATGGGTTTTTATATATATTGGTGGCGGTGGATTGTGTTTCAAAGTGGATTGAAGTAACGATCATTCGGTTGCATGTAAGTTTGTGCAATCGAATATTTTTGCTCGTTTCGGAATTCCGCGTGTCATAATCAGTGACGGAGGTTCGCATTTCAAGAATTTTAATTCTGGAAAAGTATTGAAGAGATATAATGTGAATCACCGTGTTCCCACACCATATCATCCACAAACCAGTGGACAGGTCGAAGTGTCTAACCGTCAAATCAAAGAAATTCTAATGAAGACGGTACGAACAGACATGAAGGATTGGGCAAGTAAATTGGATGATGCATTGTGGGCATACCGCACGGCTTACAAGACTCCTATTGGTATGACCCCTTATCGGATGGTGTTTGGGAAGGGGTGCCATTTACCAATGGAGCTGGCACATAGAGCACATTGGGCCATTAAGACGGTAAACGCTGATTACGATGAAGCGGGAAAGATCCGGAAACTTCAATTGAGTGAGATCGAAGAGATTCGAGATGAAGCATATGAATGCGCAGCTGCGTATAAGGATAAACTCAAGAAGGTTCGCGATGCAAAGATTCGGAAGCGAACTTTTGAAACGGGTCAAAAAGTATGGTTGTTTAATTCGCGGTTGAAGATGTTCGCGGGCAAGCTTAAGAGCAAGTGGATGGGCCCATATGTTATTACATGTGTGAGAAGGTTTGGAGATGTTGATATCTTGGATAAGAGGACCAATAAGAAGCAAACGGCGAACGGGCATCGGCTCAAACCGTACTTAGAAGGGAATGATATCAAGCATCTTGAACTGGACAAAGTGGGCTACATCTTGCGGCCTTTGAACGAGAATTAATGCAAAAGGCCTAGGTTTGGTATTGTGAAATACTTGTTGTTGTTTAGGAGTTTAGTTGTTTTGTGTCTTTATCCGTACTTGTTGATTTGTGTTTGAAACAAGTGTGGGGAAGTTTTTCGGATTTTCTCGTACACGATGTTGAGGACAACACGAATTTTTCAAGGGGGTGATATTAAAATAGTTTTTGTTTTGTTCCTTATGTTAGAAAAAAATTTTGAAATTCCCAGTACCCACCGTAAGCTACGGCGGGTCAAAAATCCCTTACGGTGCTTATAATCTGTCTTACGGTGCCTTTTATACCCTAGGCCCACCGTAAGCTACGGTGATCACTGTAGCTTACGGTGGCCTCTGGGCGAAAAGGGGGGGTCCGCAATGTCAGTTTTAACATGGGATTTCAACCCCTTCCACTCATTTTCTGCATAACTTTCAGCCACAACCTCATTTCTTCTCCTCCTCCATTAGACCTCAAGAACACCCACTTTCATCCACCTAAATCTTTCAATTCCTAACAAAATCAAGCGATTTTTGGGTCTATTTTGACTAAAATTTCGCAAGGAATTCGATTTTGTGCTTGCATTTGGTCGAATCTGTTGTTTTGGGGATCAAGTTAGGCACTTTTGATCCGAAAACTTCTAGGGTTTTGTGGGTTTTTGATAATCTTGAAGTTTTTAGGTTTCTTCATCTTCTACAAGATCAAGGTATGCAATTTCTTACATCTTTGTCATGGCATTGTAGGATTTGGAGATTTTGAGATGAACTAGGTTATCATGACCCGCACTTGCTTATGTTTGATAATTTTGAGATGAATTTGAATGAGTTTTGAATGATTATGGTCATGGAAGTTAGCTAGGTGATAAAGATATGATTTTTGTGTAAATTTTGCTAATTTAGGGGAATTTGTTCAAATTGAAGCATATGATGAACTTCAAGTTTTGTCTAATTTTCATGACCATATCAGTAAGCAAGTGTGGGGATAGTGTGGGTGTTTGAAAAGGTGAGTAACATGTGTTCTTCATGATTGTCTTGCAGGATTACAATGGGTCGAAAGGGTAAAGAAAAGGTGGGTTCATCTAGTAACCCAGCTCCAAGGAAAAGACGACTCGTGGTGCAAGGCGACAGTGATGAGGATATAGAGGAAGATGTGCCCGATCGAGGGCCCAATCCACGATGGACATCCGGTCCTTTACATGATCAACCGCAAGAGTGGCAGGCCGAACTATTAAATGATCAAATTAACCGATTGGCGCAGAGGAAGGAGGCATTCATTTGTGAGAAAGAAGTTAGGGAGGTTGATTTTGGTCCGTTTGGGATCACGGACAAATTCAGGGCTTTAGGATGGGAAGCAGCTTTAAAGTGCTATGACTATGAGGGCACCAACCTTTATGATACAGAAATACAAGAGTGGATGGCCACTCTTAGGTGCCCTCCATACAAGGGTGGAGCTTCAAGATTGAGATTAATTGACACTGTAAATCGTATAGATGTGGAGATGTCTTTTGATTCATTGCGAAGGGTCGCGAAATTCGATAGCAAACTAGTTAATCAATATATGCTTCCGAGATTGGAAGATCTTTATTTCGAACCCAAAAAGCATCCGAGATGGAATACCATGTTAGACTACCTGTTTTTACCGGGTACTACTCAGGGAAAATTATATCGAAAGAATCTCAAGATTGAGGGGAATCTAATGCTCGCAATTTGTATGCAGAACGTCATCCCGAGGCGGGGTGATAAGACGGAAGTTCGAAGGCTAGAAGTGTCGGTACTCTATGCTTTGCTTACTGGGGGTCCCATGTTTCCATTCCGGTTTTTGGTGATGAACAATATTTGGATCAGTCGAAACAGCGACCAGCAGAAAATCATTCCGCATTGTCGTCTCACCACTGCATTATTAAAGATGTACGGGGCGATTGATGCTGATGATAAGGGATCTTACAAGAAGTTTAAGCCATTTGACATCCGCCAGCTGGGAGCTGGGTAGAAGTATTCAGAGTCTGAAAGATATCATAAGCTAAAGAGTGAAGGTCAACGATGGAGGGTTTAAAGGTTGATGCGCGGCAACTTCAGCCGGGGGAAAAGGATGACCCGAAAGTGATGACGAAGGCCCGAGTGGCGATGATGATTATATGGATGAACCGCAGGTTGCCCCATCGAATGTAGAACAAGGGGGGTCGAGTAGTATTCCGACTGGGGGGTTCTTTGATTTTTCTAGATTTCCTTATGAGCCGAATTGGGCTCATGAAGGTACCATGCAGGAAGTTATTAAAAATCAAAGGCCCTCGGTTTTTGATAGCTGGAGTGGGGCCGAACGGACGTTTTTTGATCACCAAACATATATGGACGCAAGCATGGAACGTGCACTAAGGCACAATTTTGATAGACAAGAATCTTGGAATCATACACATGCCTATGCCTTTGAGCAGGAGATTAACAACCGGTATTTGGATGATCAGCAACGAAGAATGCATGAAGATTGGCATGCATGACGTCCCGTGGTTGTGGACCCGCCTCCAGTTGATTACACCACCTTACCACCTTATGATGGCAGTGCTTCTTACCCAACACCGCCAATGCATCATTCTCAGTGGGTGGACCCGCGGTATGGGCAGCAGCAACAGAGCTCGGAGCAACAACAAGGAGACGAAGGAAGTGGCGCATTTGCATTTAATGAATTTTCAGAGATGATGACCTCCATCTTCGGACCTCCTCAGCCGCGCTACTACTGATCAGGTCTTCTTCGTCCTTTGTATAGTTCGTAGTTTGATTTTGTTGCTTTGTGTTTATGGTTGGGAAGGTCGGGGGTGTAACATAGTTGATAGTTTTGTTGGGTTGGTATTTGTGGTTGAGTTTTTGATATAAAAAAAAAAGAAACATTGGGATTTGAGAGTTTTACCGAAAGGTGATGTTGAAGAAAACAAGTGATCATTCCTCTAAACCCATACATTGGGGACAATGTATCCCAAGTGTGGGGATGGGGGGAAATTTTTAGGAATTTTGAAAAAAATTTTGTGAACCGAACGAAACAGTTGTTAAGTTTGAAAGTAATACCATATTATGCATGACACACCATTATCCCAATTCCATTCTTTCTTGTTGAGGATTGAGCCACACCTATATGTCATTGAGAATTTATTATTTGATTGAGTGGCGATGTGTATAGTGTGTTAATAGAACTTGGATAATATATGCTTGTCGAAACCTGAGTTTACATGCTAGTGAATATGATGAGGGTATTTAGGTAGCCTCGTCTGGGTGTGTGTTGAGTGTGGGTTTGGGGGGTTGGACCTCATAAGTTATGAATATGAGCTTGGTAATGAGCGGGACGGGGGGTTGGACATTAGTAGCCAAATTTGAGCTTATAGCCTTTCAATTGTCACCCAAACCTATGTCCTAAAAAATCTACCTTTTGATCGACCCGGTTTAGATAGTTGTTCTTGTTATGTTAGTATATTCTCTTTCAATAGTGTAATGCATTGTGATTAAAAAAAAGAAGAAATGAAGAAAAGAGAAAAAAGAAGGAAGATTAGTTGTACAATTTGAGTGTGTTATTTATATTGATGTAATAATAAATCGGGTTGATTAAGCAAGCTACATGAATATTTTCCACCAATTCTCACATATACACATAGCCTTGTTACAACCCGAAAGTCCTTCTGATTCACGAGCATGTTAGACGAGTTGTAGGTAAAGACTCGATTGTTATCCAAGCTTACTGTCGCGTATTTGCACACTTGTATTGAGTGATCTAGCACAATCTTGCTAGTGCTACTTTGTCGCCGAGAGAAGAGTTTAGTGAGGGGTGTGTTATGTGTTATGATGGTAAAAGTTGATAACGGGGCAATTTGTTTGTGTTTGGTTTATATGATGATCACTTGTTTGTTTAAAACTTTTGTGAAATGGTTGCTTGGGGCAAGCAACGTTTAAGTGTGGGGATGTGGCGGGTGGTCTTTTGGACAACCCGTAAGTGCGTTAGAATGATATATATTCCATGCTTTAAACGTTTATTTGTTACAATTTGATGTCTATGATGCGTTTGGCTTTTCAGGTACCGAAGAACGTAATGAGGGGGCTTAAACGTGCTTTAGCGGTTATTTACAAGATCCTATTCGAAGAGGGGAATTAAAAGATTGCACGAAGGGTAAAAATGGAAAAATGAAGCTGACCACCGTAAGCTACGGTGGCCACTAGCTTACGGTGGTGTCCCCTCTTGAATACCACCGTAAGACAGAAGTGTAATGCCGTAATGAAATTTTTGCCCACCGTAAGCAACGGTGGGCACTGTAGCTTACGGTGGTGGGCTACGGGAAATGTGTAACTACCCAATTTAAGCTGAGTTATGGTGGCCTTTCACATTATCAATCATTTGGAACGAAGTGCCAAGAAGATAGGAGGCGATTTTGGGTGTTTTTCATTGATTCTAACAAGTTCTAAACAATATTTGAGTGTGCTTGATTCGTATGAACAAGACAATTGAAGTTTGTTTGATTGTAAGAACATGAGTGGCTAAACATTTCGGTGATCATCTTGTGTTGAAGGTTCGGTAAACAATTGTGTTTCAATTTGCTTATTTCTAGAATAATTACTATGTTATTGTGATTATGGTGTTGATTGATTATTTGTAAGTTGTTGGTTGACATTTTGCTTATTGCTTATCTCGTACCTTCTTGGTGTCATTGACAATCAAGATATCACGGGAAGGTTTACGGGTTGGGTATTGATCAATTGGTCATCGGGTAACGACCTCGCATTTCAATCCGAGTACTTTGTTCCCTTTTATCACAACTAGTTAATCAAACACGAGTCATGTCTGTGTGACTCTTTCTAGTAAAATTGGAACACATGCGTTTTGAACCGGAAACTCAAGGTGATCATTCTTCTATTAATATGTTAAAAGAACAAATCTTTGAAGTATTAAGTAGTTAAAACCTAATCCATCAATCGAAAATCTGAAATTTAAATTGTGCAAATTAGGTAATTAGTATAATAGTACAACCATTTGGTAACACTAGTTCCACAAATCTTTGTGTTCGACACCTACTTACTGCTACCTAATAGCAGTTTTGGGATTAAATTTGCTAGAGTACATATAGGGGTCACCGACCTAAAAAAATATATCACAGTTTTCAAAAACTAAAAGACAATATCAGATGGAGGAGATGATATTGATGAGAAATCCGAAAATCATGTTGGAGATGTAGAATAGAAAATGAAAAGTTGAACATGAGTCCTCAAATGATTGAAGATCAGGGTCGTCCTTGGGAACTCGGACATCCTTGAGGTCCTTGTGCGAGTATAAAAATAGGCTCTTAAAGACTCTAGCTGACCTAGAATCTTCTACTAATCGTTAAAATGAAAACAAATTCCGCCAGAAATTTCCGACACTTTTCTTATGCGTACCGATTCCTAAAAATTTCAGACTAACAGTTAAAATGAATTTCGTCGGAGATCCGTGGGAAACTTACGACACTTTTCCTACGCATAACAATTTGTGGTTTTTTTGTCACAAAACTAAGAGCCTTTCTTGTTCTCGGAATTTCGTGGGAAACGTGTGTGCATTTTCTTTCGTAGGAAATGCGTGAAAAATTTTGAGAGGAATAGTAGCAGTTTGTAGTCGTTAAAGGGTTGAGGATCAACTTAAGATGAGTGTAAATTTTGCTGATTCATCTAGTTTGGGGACCCGATTATATAGGGATGAAAACATCTCACTACATGAGCATGTGGTTTTCTCGACTGTAGGTATAAATTCCTTAGTCTCGAACTCTAATTTCAGCCTAGAATATTTTTTCCTTATCTTACGTGATTTGATTATATCCGGTCTAATTATGAAAACATATGAATCATGATCTAAGTTTTTCTAGAGTTACACCACCTATCGGTGCATCTAAGTATTTCCATTGTGAATTATGTACCCGACCGTACAATATATTTAACTAAGATAATACACTCAAAAGAGTTTTGACTTTAGATAAAAGACAAAAGAAGTCATGAGAATTGTATTTTACAGGAGCAATCATGGAAGGTAGCATGCAATTTTGTCCGTTTATATATCTGAAAAGGCTCGAATCTCACCACTCACAAACACCCAATCGATCAAATGGGTTTTTAGGGTTTACATTTTGATGAATGATATGATGGAGGACAGCTAGCTTAAGCTCAAACAATATGCAATGCAGTTGGTCACCTTAGAATATTCTTGAGTGAAAACCAAAGTATTTAATAAAATATCAGCAGTTCATCTGTGGGATTCTTTCATGCAATACATTTGTATTCATTAGTTAACCACACAAGCTTCAATGCATCATAATTATTCATCCATCTGGGATATGATATTTTCATGCAATAGATTCGAATTCATTAAATATCCACACAACCTTCGATGTGTCATAAACTAAGCATTCGTTCAACCAAGTTATATCCGTACATAAGTATATAAAGTTCTTTTTTAACCTATTGTGGATAGATCTAATAAAAGGTTTTCATGCAAAATTTTACGTTTACAAGTGAAAGTTAGATTTCACTTCAATGTTGATAAAAATACATAAAATTAAACAAGAGAAAGTATCATATTTTGTTTTGTTATGAATTTATATATTGAACTAAGATGTCACCAATTTTATATCATTTTGAATTAAGTAAACTAATAGAAAACAACACAAATAGTATTAGATATGAAACACCCTTGTTTTAGAACATTTTTATTCATCAGAAATGCAGCAGAAACTATGCTTATATTTTTCAAAACAATCACATATGCGTTAAAATTTACACCATAAAACGTTGCACTTTATTTAAACATTAAAAAACTAATTAATACTTACACGGGCCAACATGTCTAACCAGTTTGAAATTTCTCCCCATATTTACAAACATGGGATTCGAATATTTAATAGTTAACAGAGCACTAGCAAGGCCATAATTTGTGCTGTTGATTTGAGTGAGTAGCGAATTGCAGAGTTAATAGTTAACAGAGCAGTAGTGCTTAATAGGTACAAATCATCCAGATTGTTTCTTTAAAATATAAATTGTTACACTCTAATCTATAATAATATAGTTTTTGTTGGGTTAATCGGTCATTTGCGGGATAGTTCACGGGTCAGTGGGTCGAATAGAACGGTTCAATAGCCTATGGGTCACGGGTCTGCATGTTATCGGGTGAAGGGTTAAGGGTTTGATTGTGAGTTCAACACATACGTGAGTTTTGAGTGAGTTTGACTGTGAATGTTCGTGGGGTCTGAACAACAACAAAATGGCTGCAGAACAGCAACAAAATGGCTGTAGAGCAGCTGTAAAAATGTTGTATAAATAAGCATCAATTTGGCTGTAAAAATAGCAATAAAATAGTGCAGAAATCTGCAACAAATGCTGTAAATCTGCGTAAAAAAGGGCGGTAAAAACACCAACAAAATGACTGTAGAAAGCTGGAAAATTAGCATAAAATGGCTGTAAAAAACAGCAGCAAAATGACCTGACCCGACTGAAATTCGTTCTGATCCTGACCTGTACCAGAACTCGTTTGCAAATAACTTATGTCCAAGATGTTTGTTTATTTCTATATCTTATAATTTTCAGGAAATTATGGCGGATGTCATGCCAAGAAGCCATGGTGGCGATGGTGCTGGAGATCCACCACCTCCTGGCGGTTTTGGGTGGGGCCAGCATGAAAAGGATCGTAAGTATTATTAAAGTATATTTATTTACTATCTTTATTCATTTTGTTATAAAAATACATTGTGACTAATAGTTTATATTTTTATTTGTAGTTGTCTCAGCCAAGAAAACAATGGGTAAAGCCAAAAACAAAGGACTTAGACAGGCGATTGCTTTAAACAAGAGGCCTGTTTCTCTTACCACTACATTTCCGATCCCGAAAAGAATGCCATGGAGGTGCATTTGAGGGTAAATATTTATTTAAGTATATTTATACGTTCTCTGTTCATTATCTGTTTTCAACATAGCTAATTTCTTTTGTTTAATTCCTAGCGGCGTTTCAATTTTATTGAGATTGAGAAGGATCGTCAATGTAGACATTTGATGGGTGGCCTTAATGCGGTATACCTGAAGCCTTATAGAAGCCGAAAAACCAGAGCAAAAGAAGAATTTTCAGGAAACAGAGGGCTCACTAACGTTGCGAGAGCAAGGGCCAATATCCCGGAGGGTATGAGTGAAGAAAATTGGAATAAAATTGTAGACTTTTTTCTTGACTACATATTGACCGGTCACGTGCCAACACATCTAATCGTAAAAAGGAAAAATACACAGATCATGTGGGCTCGTTGACATACAGAAGTTTTTCTTACAAAAAGGTAATGCTATCTATATATATACTAATTGTACATATAAGTGTTTAATTAATGTAGTCTAATTTTTAATGTTAAACAGGATGAGACCAGACTCGCAGCGTTTAAAATGGTCATCCTATTAAAGATGGAAGGTTTGCAAGTGACCTAGAGGAGCAACAATATGTGAGTATCTTATTTAAAGTATAATTTTTATATATTGATTGTAAGTATCTTATTTAAAGGATAATGTTTATATAAATATATAAATAGGTCATCTTTGTAAAATACATAACGGATTAAAAGCAAAGTTCGAGTCCCAAAGTGAACCCAACATAGAAGACGAATTCGAAGAAGGTAGTGCATCACAAGTGAGTGACGTTCAAGTATTTGAAAAGGTGCTTGGTTCTCAGAGCGTGTATATTAGAGGTATGGGGTGTAAACCTTCATTATCTAGATTCGCACCACCGAGTTGCGTTGGTCCTCATGAGGTGGAGCAAACACCTCCAACACTTACAGAGGTAAAAGTAACTTATTTGACTTGAACACATTAAAAGACTTGTAATTTTCAGCTTTGAGTTTGGACGGGTCAAAATGGCCGGGATCAACTTTATTATGTTAAAAGTTAGATTCTTAAGTGTATTATAGTGGGTTGGGTTTAATCACCCATTTGGTTAATGGTGTGCTTGACAATATGTAGTTTGTTTGTACTTATAATTTATACCTTATTTTGTAGGATTTCCTTCATGGTTTGTTTGAAAAGGAAAGTTTTTTAGAACGCCTTTCAAAATTCATGAATTAGAAGAAGGGTTCAAAGAAAGGCAATGAAGACGACATGGACGAGGATGAAGAATGATGAAAAAAGAAATTTGATGTTTATTGTAAAAGGGTAAAAGGCACATGTTGCAAACCTTTGGCTTCATCATCGATGTTGATATACTCATCCTTGGATTGTTGAAACATCATGCGTAACTGCTTCATGCCCGGAGTTGTGCATTTGTTCCAATTTGAACCTTGATTCTCCATAAACTTCTATTTGGTCTCACCTACACCATCTTTGCCAATTTTCGAGCGTATTTACAACCAAGTTATAGCTAGTAGGGATATTGCATCATGTATGGAAAATAAAATCAATCCAGATTTGAAAATTTTTAATCAAGTCGAAATACGGGTGGTAATCATTGTGTCATCAAAAATGAAATCATTGTGTTCCAAAACCGCCATCACTTGCATTAGAAGTTAAAACCCTACATAGATTTCAATTCATTACCATGTTGTTAGCGTTTATGAACCTAAATCAAGTCAAATACACACAAAAGATGGAGTAGTGTGATGGTGGTTAAAGATAAGAAAAACACTTTCTTGTATTGATTCGGACAGCATAATGTTACAAACCAATATAATAATAAGCTATCCAACAATACCGAAAGAGTATACAACATGGAAACCGGGAGAGACTAAGTGGTGGTCTCTCCCCCACTCTAAAACCATGGTTTGCAAGTGACACCAAAACAAGTATATATAGGACTTGGAGATTCCAAACAACATACCCTTGTTGTTTGCAATGGTCAGACATCACCCCTTGTTGTTTGACCATGCTTGTCTTTTGGAAATTCCAAATAACATCCCATGTCTTTTGGAAATTCCAAACAACATCTCCAATAGTCAAACAATAACCTTTTGTTATTTGACCATACTTGTGTCACTTGCAAACTGCTCAAAGTCAAACGAATAAACCCTTTCGTTTGACCACTTCAAACAAATGGGTCTAAACACATTAGTTTGACCATTCACTAACTATCAGCTAAATGCACTAATAGGACACAGGTGGAAAAAGTGATGTGTAAAAAACGAAGGATGGTGATGGTCGTAGAGGTAGACACCATGCAACGATGGATGCTTATGTATTTTTTAGTATGCTTTCATTCTATAGAAAAATTGACAGTTTGTATGTGGTTGTTCTAAATGTTAGGGGTTGTTAAACACATGTGTAGGTATACACATGCACACACGCACACACATATATATTGTCACCCGTCAACGTATATCCACGTCATCTAATAATTAATCGTGTTTACACACGCACGCGTGTATATATCGTCATCCGTCAACTTATCAGATACATGAACTTATTGTCTTCTACTAACTTATCATCAGATCAACTAAATTTGTGCTACTTCATTTAACTACAGGTGTTACAAAAACATGTAACGCACTAAATTGTTCTTTGCAATTATAGACGTTATTAATGCAGGTGTTTCATAAACCTGTAAACACTAAACTTGTAAGGCACTAAATTGTTCTTTACGTTATTAATATGTTTTAAAGTGGATCCATGACTTCTTTTTCATCAGTGCCGCTGCGTTTTGGTGTTTAGATTACAGAGAAAATTATTTTGTTGGGTCGGGTCAACGAAATTAACCAATACTTCTATTAAATATGAATTTTAGAATTACCCCCCCCCCCCTCAAACTTGGTTCATACAACCAAGAATCAATTAGGGGTGAAGCAAAAACATTATAACCGAAGCTTTTTCCTTAAGCTTGTCTAAGAATTCCATCTTTCAACAACTTTTAGTTTCAAATGCCATGCAAACTTGTCGAACCCATACCACATTTTTTGGGTGGCAGCCATCAATGTCACCAGGCCACTAAGCCATAGACTCTAGGAAAACCATTTATTAGTTTTTTACTATTCATTTGTTCCACTTATAAACCAACAAGGGATTCCGCAATACCTAAATTTCTTTTCTTAAACTTGTGTAGTAAGCTTATTTTTATGCATTCCTACTCATCCATTGCTTTATACATGAACCAATGTGGGATGAGTCAAAAATTTTACTTTAAGTTTATAGGAAGCACAATTTCATAGTAGGATTCCTCTTCTCTTTTTGCTACATTAGCCAATGCGGGATGGAAACTTTTAGTTCTGGTTCATAATACCAACATTCTGTATTATAATTATAAGGGTCATCAAACGAAAACCTACACAATCAATCAACTTTCAGTATTATACATTATGATCAGAGCCGTCATTGAGGATTTAAGTGTCACGTACAAACCGGAAAAAGGCCCTTAGACCTAAAGAATTATATAAACCTTTTTTAATGGAGATTAACGTTATAGCAAAAATATAATATTAGAATAATAGAATACATACCTTAATAGCTAACCAATGATTCGTGAACCTCTCCTATTATACTTGATAGCAAATTGTTTAATCACCTCTTCATAGTTTATACTCTCTAAAATTTCCTTCTCGGTTCGACAATTCTAAGTCTAACAATCATTAAAACACCAATTTAGGGCTCAATATTCAACAACACACCCAATTTTGGGCTCAGCATTCAATAAAACTCCTAATCTAGGACTAAATTTAGCGATTATAATAAGTTAGGGCTAAATTGTTTAAAGAAAGTGAGCTAAAAAAACTCTACATTGATTTGTGCAACGGTGGTCAACAGTCTCAAGATGGCATGTGGTGGTCGCTACCGTGGGTTGTGGTCGTGGTGTGGCAGACTGGCAGTGGCTGGAACTTGGAAGTGTTGTGCGTCAACCGCTGAACTGGAAGTCGATACTATGTCACTGTTTTTATTATGTTTTTAGTTTAATTATTATTTAGATCGGATGGTTGGATTTGAATATGGGCCAATAAGTTATAAAGTTTTAGATTTTATAGAGAGGACCTAATTGAAATTTTCGGTTTTTCATCTTTGAAAAATATATAAAAAATATAAACAAATAGTCTCACGGAAAAAACGGGCCTCCGCTGAGATTAAGCAATCACCCTCCTCCCAACCGGTCCTAATTACATTGGTAGTGTATAGTTCTTGTTTGTAACACAATTTTTTTACCCAAATGGAGAGAGATAATGGAAGAGAACTCCAAAACCAATCACTTTACAAGAATCTTATAACTTGTCATAATACTTTAACAAAACTTGATATGGGAAAGTAGGTTTTTGTACATTTATAAAACTTGATATGGGAAAGTAGGTTTTTGTATAATATAGTACATTTAATGGGAGTTAAGTCTAATGCATAAACCACCTAGAAATAAAATTGAATGTGTTAATTAAAATATGGAAAATGTCTTATATAGCATTGATTTTAATTTATTAGCTGTCACTTCCTATATAATATATCTCTCCCTATCTTCACATTCTTGGTTTTTTATCACTCCTATTTATAACCCTTCTTCCACATTCCACTTCACACCTCTCTCTCCCTCTTCCTCTCTTCATCGTCTATAATGCAAGCTAGTGATCTCGGAGATCACATAGGAATGGAGAGTTGTATTGATCTAAACTCTGATACCTACAGCGCACTCTCTTCCATCACTCAAAAACCAAACCAAAAAATCTCCCACCACCGATGCCGATGCTAACGTCTACGGTGTTGAAAAGATGCAACACCAAAGATGGGAGGTTGATTATCCTGGAGGAAGCGAATGACAACCCGAGTTATCGCTTCACTGCTCATAGATCTAATGGGAGACTCAACCTCCAACTCACTGGTTCTGAGTCGAGTTATTGTTATGCTAGTAGTAATAGTAGTAAGGCGATGGGGCCGTGTTTGGTTGCTGAACAAAATCAATTTCATAATATAAGGCCTGTTAAGATATAGGGTGGACGAATTTATGTTAAAGTTTTATGTTTGTTGTTGTTCTTTTTTGGTTTTTTTTAAAGGAATGAATAAGGATTATCTGATATCTCTTTATTCCGCAATTTCATGAGACGTTATCCTAGTAGAATTCAAAACTTTAATTTCGAGTTTGAAGTTGTTGTTTCATTTTACTTTATTGCACCTTCCAATCCGATTAACAAAATAGTCATAATTTTGATCACCGATACTGATGATGTATAAAAATTAGAAGTTTATTTATTTACCATTAAAAAAATCTGCCTTACAAAAAGATTTACTATAAAATGTTCAGATTATAAGAAAGGAAGTTAATTTTTTTCCTTGACTTACAGTTGTGTCTTTATGTTTTGTATAATTAATGCATAAACGTTTAAATAGTTAACAAAAGTTAATATCGTGTAATCTCTTGATATAGTTTTGCTGTACGAAAGTCTATAGTTCCATGTTAGAAAAAAAAACAAAACACTCTAATTTCCTGAACTTATTTAAATATATATACTTGTGAAATAAATATTTAAAATGATTACTTGTTACATCTGAAATTAATTAGCATCTGATGAAATGGCATTCATCTATTTAAAAAAAAAAGTATTTTTATGGTAACGAGTTATTACTTTATTTAAGTTTAACGAAGGCGTTATAGAGAGAATCGCCTGTAACATCTGTGTAAATTGGGTTTCGAAAACCCGCTCCAAGTTATCAATCAAAACGTATTTATTTATGTCGGTTGATTTTTAGCATTTTTGTTTATTGTTTTATATATTAGAATTTTTTTTTATATTTCTAATAATAAATGTTTAAAATAACTTGAATAAAATAAAATAAATAATCAAATTAAATATTAAATATTTATAATTAATAAATGATTTAACTTAAAAAAAAGGAGAAAATAAATATAAAAACTCAAGAATGGGTGAACCGGGAATCGAACCCGGGTTCCCCGGGTAAAACACACACCACCAACACCACTACGCTGCACACACTAATTGTGCTATTTGTCGAACCTTAATTCTTCTATATTCACGATAAGAGGAACCTGCAACACCCGCAGATTTCCCTCGCCGGAAATCTCGGCAATCAACGCGTTTTCCTCTAGGAACACAACTGGCCGAGCCTATATTCGGTAAATTCCTTGATTGATCGCTGGCAATTAACTCGAAATCATAGTAACCGGAGCCTCAAACATCCCTATAAATACTGGTCGATTGTCCCTCAATCCGAACTCGCTCATTACCTCTGTTCAGTCTCTAATTACCTCAGTCGTCGGAAAACTTGTTCCACCGGAGAACCACCGAGACGTCGGAACCCACTCACCGGAATCATACCACCACCAGTACCGTCATACGGTAGTTTTCTTTTATTATCCTTTTAAGTTTTCCTAAATTAGCATCGTATACATTCGATTGTTAATGAAATCACAATGAATCGGGAATTGATTCAGGCGGGTAAGGTTTATTCAAATGAAGAAGACGAAGTCAATAAGCATATTTGTGAAATAAAAACTTGTGTTTTAAACGGGTTAGACACACAGTCTAGCGGTAGACTGTGTGCATTTTATATACACGATACAGAGTTCGAATCCATGTCCAATCACTGAACCGTTGATTTTTTAAACATCTTTTTAAGAGATTACTGTCAGAACGTCACTTGTATATAAGAATAATAAATATCGGAGTCCCTAACGGGTTAGACACCCAGCCCAACGGATGGGCTGGGTGCCATTAACCACGAGGTCTCGGGTTCGAGACAGCACTGTCTCAGCCGGTTCGATCAGTTATAAATCTTTTTAAAATTATGATTTCCAAATGAACTGAATGTGTGTATAAGAATAATTAAAATCGGGAATATTTCGGGTTAGACACGTAGCTCAGTTGGAAGAGCTGTGTGCACGCAACCGAGAGGTCACGAGTTCGAGTCTCACCACACGCATACAAATTCCACTGTTCGACCGGTCTGACAACCCCCTTGTCAGACTGACAAGTTTTTTTATTTTTATTTTTATTTTCCTGTTTATTTTATTTATGGATTTATATTAAATTTTAATCTAAAACTCAATAAAAATATAGGGTTTAAAATACCAATAAAAACCACAACAATAACTTAAAAATCTAAACAAATGTTTTAAACCAAAAAGTTAGTTTATTTATTTATTGAGTTATCGCGTTATTATTTCTAGGTTAGTACCTTCTCGTCGATTAAATTTCCAACTCGTGCGCTCTCTTTACCACTCAAGAATACGCACCCAAGGTGAGTGAATCTCTACAAATTCCCCGTTTTAATCACGTTTTGGGGTGTATCATGTGTCGTACTATTCATTTATTTTATCTAAACACTTGTGCTTATATCATTTTGTGATCAAATGAGTATTGGTTTTTGTGTGATTTATATGTGGATTAAATTTATCATTTCAGTGCACGCATTTCATTAGGCCCATCAGTTCCCCGTGGGATACGGGTTGAGCATCAGGTGTCTCATTAGATCGGCTTCGTTTGATTGAGCCTTGATCTCAAATACATCATCATTCCTGTCATATATCCATTCAATGTGATTTGTGATTGTTTACATTTATATATTTGCTCACATGTGATTTATGCACGAATTTTCCTTAATAAATAAAACATGCAATTATGAAAATTGTTTTATCAAGGTTCACTCGCCAAGTTTTGTTGACCCAAAATCTCCCCTGTTTTACACATGATACATGTGATCCAGTTGAGGAAAGAAACACTTAGGATGGCCTAGAAGAATAAACAAGTTATTGTGTTGGAATAAACATTTAGATTTGTTTTTCTTTGTATTTGTATGATTTTTGTTTATTGGATATTTCAGTTTGTAATTTGAATAATAAATATGAAACTTCTTAGTAAATATCATGAGCTTTGGTGATAACCCAATCATGCCCCGACTTTTATTCCGCTGCGAGTCGGGGTGTGACAGATTGGTATCAGAGCTTGTGACTATAGGGATATAGGATATGTTATTAGACCCTTAGAGCCTATACTATAGTTGATTAAATTTTAATTGTTTATGTGTTACATGCAAAATTCATGATGTTTACATGTTTCATGTTTATTTTCACACCCGATATTATGCAAGCACACTCACAAGTACATGTTAATATGCAATGTTCATCATAATTCATATCCTCATAACATGTCATATCTATGAAAGCACACACCTCACGATTTCCATGATTTTTGCAGTGATTTTGTATTTTTCAAATCACATCAAAGTGAGTTTTCACGACGGGCATGTAGTAACTGGAAGGGTACGAGTACCAATAGTCGGAACGTCCTGTCTAGGCTTGGCATTCGTATAAATCCAAAATAAAGGACCAGTTTGCCTACCTGGGGACTAACAATGAGAGTACGAAGGACCTATTAGACCAAAGCATGCTATACCAAACGTCGTGTGAGCTAACCCCACTTTGAGTTGTCATTGTGTCTACACCTGGACACCCTCCGACCATACATCTCGCAATCATGTTTTACGATTTTCATTCAGGTGGTGCGAGTGTTAACCCGACGACACCAATGTGAACCCTACCAAGCCCAATAGTCATGGGGCCCACATGACTACACAGGCAATGGTATGGGGGACATTTGGAGGCCCAAACATGAGCAAACCCAAGACATCCTATGGATGTAGTTAAATTATTTTCAGTTATGTTGTTTTCATTCTTTTTACGACACATGACACCTAGGAAATTCTTAAACTCACAATCTTCCTACATATGTTCCTGTAGATGTCGGCTAGGCAATTACGTGGAGGTAGAAAGTCAGGAAAGTCAAACGAATGCTTGGCCACACAAATTGCTAAACAAATGGCCGCAGTGATTACTGACATCGTGCTACAAGTTCAACAAGCCCTCACCGCTAATCCCATCAACCATCCCAACCAAGAAGACCAAAGCGTCGCCAACCCTCCTCCCAAAACCCCCAAGTGCACCTACAAACACTTCAAATCCTGCGATCCTCCAAAATATGAAGGGACTGAAGGTGTCACCGCTCTCCTTCACTGGTTTGAGGAGATGGAAAACACTTTCCTCAATTGCGACTGTCCCGAGGACCGTAAGGTACGTTACGCGACTGGAAGACTGTTTGGGTAGCCCTTACCTGTTGGAACACGGAAAAGGGTAAGCGAGGTGTTGAAGATGCCATGGCCTTGACATGGGAAGAGTTAAGGGAAATCATGACAAGACGTTTCTGTCCAAGAAGCGAAATCAAAAAGCTAGAAGACGAGTTTCACGCGTTGAAACAAAAGGAAGGAGACCACACTTCATACAATAAGAGATTTCTCGAATTAAACCAGATGATCCCCAATTTGTTCACCCCTTTATACCGCTTAGTCGAACACTACATTCGAGGCCTCCCCTCGAAAATCCAAGATTCGGTTTTAAGCACTTCACCTGCAACACTTGAAGCCGCAATGGAGTTAGCTACAGAACTCACTGAAAATCGCATTCGAAACAGCAAGTTCAAAGATGAGAAGACGAAAGCACCCATTGAAACCCCAACTCCAAACCACCCAGTCTCATCCTCGAAGTTTGCTGGTAAGAGGAAGCGAAATGGCAAGAATTTTGTTGTCACCTAAACCAACCCTCCCATCACTGCTGCACCAATCACCCAAGTTGCCCCTCCAGCCGCACCATTCAAAAGGCCATACACTGGCCCACACCCAAAGTGTAACCGTTGTCAATACCATCACCCTCCTGAAAACCCCTGCCAACATTGCACCAGTTGTGGACGTGCGGGTCACACCATCCAAACCTGCCGTACCCTTCAGCGATTAAACCGCAGTCAACTTCCAACCCAAACCCAAAATCAAATGGTGGGCCAAGCCCAACAACCCTTACTTCTACCACCTACACAACACGCAGCCCAACCTTACTACCAACCCAACTACCCCATGATGCAACCCATGCGAGCCTGTTTCAATTGTGGGGACCCAAACCACTTCAGGAACACTTGTCCACGCCTAGTGAACATCATCCATGCCCAAGCTCAAGCGAACCCAGTAAACCAAGCCAACCAAGCTCCTCCACCTGCTAGAGGAAGAGCTTTCAATATCAATGCCAACCAAGCCAGGGCTAACAACAATGTGGTCAACGGTACGTTTCTTATAAATGGTAGTTATGCATCCATATTATTCGATACTGGTGCGGATAAGAGCTTTGTGTCCTTAGAATTCGAATGTATCATCGACCAACCTCGTGTTAATCTCATTGAATCTCTAACGGTGGAAGTTGCTGACGGAAAACCCACTTCATTAAATTCTATTATACGCGATTGTACTCTCACCCTAAACGATCACGATTTCCCGATTGACCTCATTCCTATGAAGTTGGGAAGTTTCGATGTTATAATCGGTATGGACTGGCTCAGCCAGCATCACGCTGAAGTGGTGTGCCACGAAAAATTCATTCGTATTCCTCTCGCAGACGGTCAGACACTACGTATTTTTGGGGAAACCCCTTCGAAAGGACTCAAATTGATGTCCTGCCTTCAAGCCCGAAGTTATCTCCGCAAGAACTACGTCGCATTTCTAACTCACGTCGTCAAGAAGGGAGGCAAGGAGAGGAAGCTCGAAGATATTCCAATTGTGAAGGAATTCCCACAAGTTTTTCCCGACGACGTTTCAGGACTTCTTCCTGTGAGAGAAGTCGAATTTCGCATGGATCTTGTGCCTGGCGCTACACCGGTCGCAAAGTCTCCTTATAGGTTAGCCCCATCCGAGATGCAAGAGTTGGCCAGTCAACTGCAAGAGTTGACTGACAAAGGATTCATACGTCCTAGCTCATCGCCTTGGGGTGCACCTGTTCTTTTTGTGAAGAAGAAAGATGGAACGTTTCACATGTGCATTGATTATAGAGAACTCAACAAGTTGACGGTTAAGAATCGCTATCCACTGCCCCGCATTGATGACCTCCTAGACCAACTTCAAGGCGCCACCTGCTTTTCCAAAATTGACCTTCGTTCTGGTTATCATCAGCTTAGCTTGCGCGAAGAAGATATCCCAAAAACCGCCTTCTGAACTCGTTATGGTCATTACGAGTTCATGGTTATGCCCTTCGGTTTAACCAACGCCCCCACTGTCTTCATGGATTTAATGAATAGAGTATGCAAACCCTACCTCGACCGTTTCGTCATAGTCTTCATCGACGACATCCTTATCTACTCCAAATCTAAATCCGATCATGAGCGACACCTTCGACTCATTCTTACACTCTTAAGGACTGAAAAGCTTTACGCTAAGTTCTCAAAATGCGAATTCTGGTTAGGAGAAGTACAATTTCTTGGTCATGTCGTCAATGACAAGGGGATTCATGTCGATCCTTCAAAAATCAAGGCAGTACAGGAATGGCAAGCGCCACGTACCCCTACCGAAGTTAGGTCATTTCTTGGTTTGGCTGGTTACTACCGACGCTTTATTGCCAATTTTTCCCGTATCGCTGTACCGCTCATGGCCTTGACTCACAAAGGAAAACCCTTCATTTGGGGGCCTAAGCAAGAGGAGGCTTTCCAAACTTTAAAGCAAAGGCTTTGTGACGCACCCATCCTTACACTCCCTGAGGGTTCCGATGACTTCGTGGTTTATTGCGACGCGTCAGGGCAAGGACTAGGCTGTGTATTGATGCAAAGAGGAAAAGTGATAGCCTATGCCTCTAGGCAACTCAAAGTTCATGAGAAGAATTACACCACCCACGACCTAGAACTTGGAGCCGTTGTGTTCGCTCTCAATATATGGAGACATTACCTCTACGGTACCAAGTGTGAAATATACACTGACCACAAGAGTCTCCAACATATCTTCAACCAGAAAGAGTTGAATATGAGGCAACGAAGATGGGTCGAACTTCTCAACGACTACGACTGTGAAATTTGGTACAATCCTGGCAAGGCAAACGTGGTGGCCGATGCACTCAGTCGAAAAGGATATGCGAACTCTATTCGTCTTCTATGTCCGCAAATCATAACCGACATCAAAGATCGAATCCGGGCAGCTCAACATGTTTCTGTAACAGAAAATGACGTACGCGATGAGCTGTCATGTGGAGCTGAACTCAAAATTGAAACCAAATCCGACGGTATTCTATACTATTTAAACCGCATATGGATTCCTGATCGCGATAACCTTCGTGATTTCCTCATGAATGAGGCACACAAAACACGATACTCTGTACACCCAGGAGCCGATAAGATGTATCAAGACCTACGATACACCTACTGGTGGCCTGGCATGAAAAAGGATATCGCTGTTTTTGTTTCCAAGTGCATTACCTGTTCCAAAGTGAAAGTTGAACATCAAAGACCTTCAGGATTTCTAGTCCAACCCGAAATACCTGTATGGAAGTGGGAAAACATAACCATGGACTTCATTACCGGGTTACCTCGCACCTCCAGTGGGTATGACACCATATGGGTAATAATCGATCGTCTTACAAAGTCATCTCATTTCATTCCGATTCGCGAGGACTTCAAAAACGAGAAGTTAGCTTGTATCTACATCAGCGAGATCGTAAGCCGTCATGGTGTACCACTAAGCATCATTTCAGACCGTGATGGTCGATTCACTTCACGAACATGGCGAGCCGTAACCGCTTTGGGTACACGGTTAGACCTCAGTACCGCCTTTCACCCTCAAACTGATGGTCAATCTGAACGCACCATCCAAACCCTTGAAGACATGCTACGAGCATGTGTCATAGACTTCAAAGGGAACTGGGACGCTCACTTACCGTTAGTTGAGTTTTCGTACAACAATAGCTATCATTCAAGTATCGGCATGGCTCCTTTCGAAGCTTTATATGGTCGTAAGTGCCGATCTCCAGTATGTTGGCACGAAATTGGTGAAGCGCAAATCACCGGACCTGAATTGATTCAAGAAACAACCGACAAAATCCTTCAAATTCGAAACAATCTTCTAGCGGCTCAAAGTCGTCAAAAGAGTTATGCTGACAAACGACGAAAGCCCTTGGAGTTTGACATTGGTGATCAAGTACTTTTAAAAGTATCACCGTGGAAGGGAGTGGTTCGTTTTGGCCAGAAGGGCAAGCTAACACCACGCTACGTAGGACCTTTCAAGATACTCGAAAGAGTAGGTCCTGTAGCATACAAGCTTGACCTACCAGAAGAGCTTAACAGAATTCATCCCACGTTCCACGTATCAAACTTGAAAAAGTGCCTAGCCGATGAAAACCTCCATATTCCTCTAGAAGACATTCAAGTCGATGAATCGATGCACTTCGTTGAAAGACCAGTGGAAATCATGGATTTCGGTGAGAAGCGTTTAAGGCGAAGTCGTATTCCAATCGTCAGGGTACGTTGGGAATCAAAACGAGGACCCAAGTTTACTTGGGAACGTGAGGACTCAATGCGCGAGAAATACCCGCATCTTTTTCCAGTTGCAACCACTACATAAATTTCGGGACGAAATTTTTAAAAGTAGAGGATACTGTAACATCTGTGTAAATTGGGTTTCGAAAACCCGCCCAAGTTATCAATCAAAGCGTATTTATTCATGTCGGTTGATTTTTAGCATTTTTGTTTATTGTTTTATATATTAGAATTTTTTTTTATATTTTTTATAATAAATGTTTAAAATAACTTGAATAAAATAAAATAAATAATCAAATTAAGTATTAAATATTTATAATTAATAAATGATTTAACTTAAAAAAAAGGAGAAAATAAATATAAAAACTCAAGAATGGGTGAACCGGGAATCGAACCCGGGTTCCCCGGGTAAAACACACACCACCAACACCACTACGCTGCACACACTAATTGTGCTATTTGTCGAACCTTAATTCTTCTATATTCACGATAAGAGGAACCTGCAACACCCGCAGATTTCTCTCGCCGGAAATCTCGGCAATCAAAGCGGTTTCCTCTAGGAACACAACTGGCCGAGCCTATATTCGGTAAATTCCTTGATTGATCGCTGGCAATTAACTCGAAATCATAGTAACCGGAGCCTCAAACATCCCTATAAATACTGGTCGATTGTCCCTCAATCCGAACTCGCTCATTACCTCTGTTCACTCTCTAATTACCTCAGTCGTCGGAAAACTTGTTCCACCGGAGAACCACCGAGACGTCGAAACCCACTCACCGGAATCATACCACCACCAGTACCGTCATACGGTAGTTTTCTTTTATTATCCTTTTAAGTTTTCCTAAATTAGCATCGTATACATTCGATTGTTAATGAAATCACAATGAATCGGGAATTGATTCAGGCGGGTAAGGTTTATTCAAATGAAGAAGACGAAGTCAATAAGCATATTTGTGAAATAAAAACTTGTGTTTTAAACGGGTTAGACACACAGTCTAGCGGTAGACTGTGTGCATTTTATATACACGATACAGAGTTCGAATCCATGTCCAATCACTGAACCGTTGATTTTTTAAACATCTTTTTAAGAGATTACTGTCAGAACGTCACTTGTATATAAGAATAATAAATATCGGAGTCCCTAACGGGTTAGACACCCAGCCCAACGGATGGGCTGGGTGCCATTAACCACGAGGTCTCGGGTTCGAGACAGCACTGTCTCAGCCGGTTCGATCAGTTATAAATCTTTTTAAAATTATGATTTCCAAATGAACTGAATGTGTGTATAAGAATAATTAAAATCGGGAATATTTCGGGTTAGACACGTAGCTCAGTTGGAAGAGCTGTGTGCACGCAACCGAGAGGTCACGAGTTCGAGTCTCACCACACGCATACAAATTCCACTGTTCGACCGGTCTGACAACCCCCTTGTCAGACTGACAAGTTTTTTTATTTTTATTTTTATTTTCCTGTTTATTTTATTTATGGATTTATATTAAATTTTAATCTAAAAATCAATAAAAATATAGGGTTTAAAATACCAATAAAAACCACAACAATAACTTAAAAATCTAAACAAATGTTTTAAACCAAAAAGTTAGTTTATTTATTTATTGAGTTATCGCGTTATTATTTCTAGGTTAGTACCTTCTCGTCGATTAAATTTCCAACTCGTGCGCTCTCTTTACCACTCAAGAATACGCACCCAAGGTGAGTGAATCTCTACAAATTCCCCGTTTTAATCACGTTTTGGGGTGTATCATGTGTCGTACTATTCATTTATTTTATCTAAACACTTGTGCTTATATCATTTTGTGATCAAATGAGTATTGGTTTTTGTGTGATTTATATGTGGATTAAATTTATCATTTCAGTGCACGCATTTCATTAGGCCCATCAGTTCCCCGTGGGATACGGGTTGAGCATCAGGTGTCTCATTAGATCGGCTTCGTTTGATTGAGCCTTGATCTCAAATACATCATCATTCCTGTCATATATCCATTCAATGTGATTTGTGATTGTTTACATTTATATATTTGCTCACATGTGATTTATGCACGAATTTTCCTTAATAAATAAAACATGCAATTATGAAAATTGTTTTATCAAGGTTCACTCGCCAAGTTTTGTTGACCCAAAATCTCCCCTGTTTTACACATGATACATGTGATCCAGTTGAGGAAAGAAACACTTAGGATGGCCTAGAAGAATAAACAAGTTATTGCGTTGGAATAAACATTTAGATTTGTTTTTCTTTGTATTTGTATGATTTTTGTTTATTGGATATTTCAGTTTGTAATTTGAATAATAAATATGAAACTTCTTAGTAAATATCATGAGCTTTGGTGATAACCCAATCATGCCCCGACTTTTATTCCGCTGCGAGTCGGGGTGTGACAGATTGGTATCAGAGCTTGTGACTATAGGGATATAGGATATGTTATTAGACCCTTAGAGCCTATACTATAGTTGATTAAATTTTAATTGTTTATGTGTTACATGCAAAATTCATGATGTTTACATGTTTCATGTTTATTTTCACACCCGATATTATGCAAGCACACTCACAAGTACATGTTAATATGCAATGTTCATCATAATTCATATCCTCATAACATGTCATATCTATGAAAGCACACACCTCACGATTTCCATGATTTTTGCAGTGATTTTGTATTTTTCAAATCACATCAAAGTGAGTTTTCACGACGGGCATGTAGTAACTGGAAGGGTACGAGTACCAATAGTCGGAACGTCCTGTCTAGGCTTGGCATTCGTATAAATCCAAAATAAAGGACCAGTTTGCCTACCTGGGGACTAACAATGAGAGTACGAAGGACCTATTAGACCAAAGCATGCTATACCAAACGTCGTGTGAGCTAACCCCACTTTGAGTTGTCATTGTGTCTACACCTGGACACCCTCCGACCATACATCTCGCAATCATGTTTTACGATTTTCATTCAGGTGGTGCGAGTGTTAACCCGACGACACCAATGTGAACCCTACCAAGCCCAATAGTCATGGGGCCCACATGACTACACAGGCAATGGTATGGGGGACATTTGGAGGCCCAAACATGAGCAAACCCAAGACATCCTATGGATGTAGTTAAATTATTTTCAGTTATGTTGTTTTCATTCTTTTTACGACACATGACACCTAGGAAATTCTTAAACTCACAATCTTCCTACATATGTTCCTGTAGATGTCGGCTAGGCAATTACGTGGAGGTAGAAAGTCAGGAAAGTCAAACGAATGCTTGGCCACACAAATTGCTAAACAAATGGCCGCAGTGATTACTGACATCGTGCTACAAGTTCAACAAGCCCTCACCGCTAATCCCATCAACCATCCCAACCAAGAAGACCAAAGCGTCGCCAACCCTCCTCCCAAAACCCCCAAGTGCACCTACAAACACTTCAAATCCTGCGATCCTCCAAAATATGAAGGGACTGAAGGTGTCACCGCTCTCCTTCACTGGTTTGAGGAGATGGAAAACACTTTCCTCAATTGCGACTGTCCCGAGGACCGTAAGGTACGTTACGCGACTGGAAGACTGTTTGGGGTAGCCCTTACCTGTTGGAACACGGAAAAGGGTAAGCGAGGTGTTGAAGATGCCATGGCCTTGACATGGGAAGAGTTAAGGGAAATCATGACAAGACGTTTCTGTCCAAGAAGCGAAATCAAAAAGCTAGAAGACGAGTTTCACGCGTTGAAACAAAAGGAAGGAGACCACACTTCATACAATAAGAGATTTCTCGAATTAAACCAGATGATCCCCAATTTGTTCACCCCTTTATACCGCTTAGTCGAACACTACATTCGAGGCCTCCCCTCGAAAATCCAAGATTCGGTTTTAAGCACTTCACCTGCAACACTTGAAGCCGCAATGGAGTTAGCTACAGAACTCACTGAAAATCGCATTCGAAACAGCAAGTTCAAAGATGAGAAGACGAAAGCACCCATTGAAACCCCAACTCCAAACCACCCAGTCTCATCCTCGAAGTTTGCTGGTAAGAGGAAGCGAAATGGCAAGAATTTTGTTGTCACCTAAACCAACCCTCCCATCACTGCTGCACCAATCACCCAAGTTGCCCCTCCAGCCGCACCATTCAAAAGGCCATACACTGGCCCACACCCAAAGTGTAACCGTTGTCAATACCATCACCCTCCTGAAAACCCCTGCCAACATTGCACCAGTTGTGGACGTGCGGGTCACACCATCCAAACCTGCCGTACCCTTCAGCGATTAAACCGCAGTCAACTTCCAACCCAAACCCAAAATCAAATGGTGGGCCAAGCCCAACAACCCTTACTTCTACCACCTACACAACACGCAGCCCAACCTTACTACCAACCCAACTACCCCATGATGCAACCCATGCGAGCCTGTTTCAATTGTGGGGACCCAAACCACTTCAGGAACACTTGTCCACGCCTAGTGAACATCATCCATGCCCAAGCTCAAGCGAACCCAGTAAACCAAGCCAACCAAGCTCCTCCACCTGCTAGAGGAAGAGCTTTCAATATCAATGCCAACCAAGCCAGGGCTAACAACAATGTGGTCAACGGTACGTTTCTTATAAATGGTAGTTATGCATCCATATTATTCGATACTGGTGCGGATAAGAGCTTTGTGTCCTTAGAATTCGAATGTATCATCGACCAACCTCGTGTTAATCTCATTGAATCTCTAACGGTGGAAGTTGCTGACGGAAAACCCACTTCATTAAATTCTATTATACGCGATTGTACTCTCACCCTAAACGATCACGATTTCCCGATTGACCTCATTCCTATGAAGTTGGGAAGTTTCGATGTTATAATCGGTATGGACTGGCTCAGCCAGCATCACGCTGAAGTGGTGTGCCACGAAAAATTCATTCGTATTCCTCTCGCAGACGGTCAGACACTACGTATTTTTGGGGAAACCCCTTCGAAAGGACTCAAATTGATGTCCTGCCTTCAAGCCCGAAGTTATCTCCGCAAGAACTACGTCGCATTTCTAACTCACGTCGTCAAGAAGGGAGGCAAGGAGAGGAAGCTCGAAGATATTCCAATTGTGAAGGAATTCCCACAAGTTTTTCCCGACGACGTTTCAGGACTTCTTCCTGTGAGAGAAGTCGAATTTCGCATGGATCTTGTACCTGGCGCTACACCGGTCGCAAAGTCTCCTTATAGGTTAGCCCCATCCGAGATGCAAGAGTTGGCCAGTCAACTGCAAGAGTTGACTGACAAAGGATTCATACGTCCTAGCTCATCGCCTTGGGGTGCACCTGTTTTTTTGTGAAGAAGAAAGATGGAACGTTTCGCATGTGCATTGATTATAGAGAACTCAACAAGTTGACGGTTAAGAATCGCTATCCACTGCCCCGCATTGATGACCTCCTAGACCAACTTCAAGGCGCCACCTGCTTTTCCAAAATTGACCTTCGTTCTGGTTATCATCAGCTTAGCTTGCGCGAAGAAGATATCCCAAAAACCGCCTTCTGAACTCGTTATGGTCATTACGAGTTCATGGTTATGCCCTTCGGTTTAACCAACGCCCCCACTGTCTTCATGGATTTAATGAATAGAGTATGCAAACCCTACCTCGACCGTTTCGTCATAGTCTTCATCGACGACATCCTTATCTACTCCAAATCTAAATCCGATCATGAGCGACACCTTCGACTCATTCTTACACTCTTAAGGACTGAAAAGCTTTACGCTAAGTTCTCAAAATGCGAATTCTGGTTAGGAGAAGTACAATTTCTTGGTCATGTCGTCAATGACAAGGGGATTCATGTCGATCCTTCAAAAATCAAGGCAGTACAGGAATGGCAAGCGCCACGTACCCCTACCGAAGTTAGGTCATTTCTTGGTTTGGCTGGTTACTACCGACGCTTTATTGCCAATTTTTCCCGTATCGCTGTACCGCTCATGGCCTTGACTCACAAAGGAAAACCCTTCATTTGGGGGCCTAAGCAAGAGGAGGCTTTCCAAACTTTAAAGCAAAGGCTTTGTGACGCACCCATCCTTACACTCCCTGAGGGTTCCGATGACTTCGTGGTTTATTGCGACGCGTCAGGGCAAGGACTAGGCTGTGTATTGATGCAAAGAGGAAAAGTGATAGCCTATGCCTCTAGGCAACTCAAAGTTCATGAGAAGAATTACACCACCCACGACCTAGAACTTGGAGCCGTTGTGTTCGCTCTCAATATATGGAGACATTACCTCTACGGTACCAAGTGTGAAATATACACTGACCACAAGAGTCTCCAACATATCTTCAACCAGAAAGAGTTGAATATGAGGCAACGAAGATGGGTCGAACTTCTCAACGACTACGACTGTGAAATTTGGTACAATCCTGGCAAGGCAAACGTGGTGGCCGATGCACTCAGTCGAAAAGGATATGCGAACTCTATTCGTCTTCTATGTCCGCAAATCATAACCGACATCAAAGATCGAATCCGGGCAGCTCAACATGTTTCTGTAACAGAAAATGACGTACGCGATGAGCTGTCATGTGGAGCTGAACTCAAAATTGAAACCAAATCCGACGGTATTCTATACTATTTAAACCGCATATGGATTCCTGATCGCGATAACCTTCGTGATTTCCTCATGAATGAGGCACACAAAACACGATACTCTGTACACCCAGGAGCCGATAAGATGTATCAAGACCTACGATACACCTACTGGTGGCCTGGCATGAAAAAGGATATCGCTGTTTTTGTTTCCAAGTGCATTACCTGTTCCAAAGTGAAAGTTGAACATCAAAGACCTTCAGGATTTCTAGTCCAACCCGAAATACCTGTATGGAAGTGGGAAAACATAACCATGGACTTCATTACCGGGTTACCTCGCACCTCCAGTGGGTATGACACCATATGGGTAATAATCGATCGTCTTACAAAGTCATCTCATTTCATTCCGATTCGCGAGGACTTCAAAAACGAGAAGTTAGCTTGTATCTACATCAGCGAGATCGTAAGCCGTCATGGTGTACCACTAAGCATCATTTCAGACCGTGATGGTCGATTCACTTCACGAACATGGCGAGCCGTAACCGCTTTGGGTACACGGTTAGACCTCAGTACCGCCTTTCACCCTCAAACTGATGGTCAATCTGAACGCACCATCCAAACCCTTGAAGACATGCTACGAGCATGTGTCATAGACTTCAAAGGGAACTGGGACGCTCACTTACCGTTAGTTGAGTTTTCGTACAACAATAGCTATCATTCAAGTATCGGCATGGCTCCTTTCGAAGCTTTATATGGTCGTAAGTGCCGATCTCCAGTATGTTGGCACGAAATTGGTGAAGCGCAAATCACCGGACCTGAATTGATTCAAGAAACAACCGACAAAATCCTTCAAATTCGAAACAATCTTCTAGCGGCTCAAAGTCGTCAAAAGAGTTATGCTGACAAACGACGAAAGCCCTTGGAGTTTGACATTGGTGATCAAGTACTTTTAAAAGTATCACCGTGGAAGGGAGTGGTTCGTTTTGGCCAGAAGGGCAAGCTAACACCACGCTACGTAGGACCTTTCAAGATACTCGAAAGAGTAGGTCCTGTAGCATACAAGCTTGACCTACCAGAAGAGCTTAACAGAATTCATCCCACGTTCCACGTATCAAACTTGAAAAAGTGCCTAGCCGATGAAAACCTCCATATTCCTCTAGAAGACATTCAAGTCGATGAATCGATGCACTTCGTTGAAAGACCAGTGGAAATCATGGATTTCGGTGAGAAGCGTTTAAGGCGAAGTCGTATTCCAATCGTCAGGGTACGTTGGGAATCAAAACGAGGACCCAAGTTTACTTGGGAACGTGAGGACTCAATGCGCGAGAAATACCCGCATCTTTTTCCAGTTGCAACCACTACATAAATTTCGGGACGAAATTTTTAAAAGTAGAGGATACTGTAACATCTGTGTAAATTGGGTTTCGAAAACCCGCCCCAAGTTATCAATCAAAGCGTATTTATTCATGTCGGTTGATTTTTAGCATTTTTGTTTATTGTTTTATATATTAGAATTTTTTTTATATTTTTTATAATAAATGTTTAAAATAACTTGAATAAAATAAAATAAATAATCAAATTAAGTATTAAATATTTATAATTAATAAATGATTTAACTTAAAAAAAAGGAGAAAATAAATATAAAAACTCAAGAATGGGTGAACCGGGAATCGAACCCGGGTTCCCCGGGTAAAACACACACCACCAACACCACTACGCTGCACACACTAATTGTGCTATTTGTCGAACCTTAATTCTTCTATATTCACGATAAGAGGAACCTGCAACACCCGCAGATTTCTCTCGCCGGAAATCTCGGCAATCAAAGCGGTTTCCTCTAGGAACACAACTGGCCGAGCCTATATTCGGTAAATTCCTTGATTGATCGCTGGCAATTAACTCGAAATCATAGTAACCGGAGCCTCAAACATCCCTATAAATACTGGTCGATTGTCCCTCAATCCGAACTCGCTCATTACCTCTGTTCACTCTCTAATTACCTCAGTCGTCGGAAAACTTGTTCCACCGGAGAACCACCGAGACGTCGGAACCCACTCACCGGAATCATACCACCACCAGTACCGTCATACGGTAGTTTTCTTTTATTATCCTTTTAAGTTTTCCTAAATTAGCATCGTATACATTCGATTGTTAATGAAATCACAATGAATCGGGAATTGATTCAGGCGGGTAAGGTTTATTCAAATGAAGAAGACGAAGTCAATAAGCATATTTGTGAAATAAAAACTTGTGTTTTAAACGGGTTAGACACACAGTCTAGCGGTAGACTGTGTGCATTTTATATACACGATACAGAGTTCGAATCCATGTCCAATCACTGAACCGTTGATTTTTTAAACATCTTTTTAAGAGATTACTGTCAGAACGTCACTTGTATATAAGAATAATAAATATCGGAGTCCCTAACGGGTTAGACACCCAGCCCAACGGATGGGCTGGGTGCCATTAACCACGAGGTCTCGGGTTCGAGACAGCACTGTCTCAGCCGGTTCGATCAGTTATAAATCTTTTTAAAATTATGATTTCCAAATGAACTGAATGTGTGTATAAGAATAATTAAAATCGGGAATATTTCGGGTTAGACACGTAGCTCAGTTGGAAGAGCTGTGTGCACGCAACCGAGAGGTCACGAGTTCGAGTCTCACCACACGCATACAAATTCCACTGTTCGACCGGTCTGACAACCCCCTTGTCAGACTGACAAGTTTTTTTATTTTTATTTTTATTTTCCTGTTTATTTTATTTATGGATTTATATTAAATTTTAATCTAAAAATCAATAAAAATATAGGGTTTAAAATACCAATAAAAACCACAACAATAACTTAAAAATCTAAACAAATGTTTTAAACCAAAAAGTTAGTTTATTTATTTATTGAGTTATCGCGTTATTATTTCTAGGTTAGTACCTTCTCGTCGATTAAATTTCCAACTCGTGCGCTCTCTTTACCACTCAAGAATACGCACCCAAGGTGAGTGAATCTCTACAAATTCCCCGTTTTAATCACGTTTTGGGGTGTATCATGTGTCGTACTATTCATTATATTTATCTAAACACTTGTGCTTATATCATTTTGTGATCAAATAAGTATTGGTTTTTGTGTGATTTATATGTGGATTAAATTTATCATTTCAGTGCACGCATTTCATTAGGCCCATCAGTTCCCCATGGGATACGGGTTGAGCATCAGTGCCTCATTAGATCGGCTTCGTTTGATTGAGCCTTGATCTCAAATACATCATCATTCCTGTCATATATCCATTCAATGTGATTTGTGATTGTTTACATTTATATATTTGCTCACATGTGATTTATGCACGAATTTTCCTTAATAAATAAAACATGCAATTATGAAAATTGTTTTATCAAGGTTCACTCGCCAAGTTTTGTTGACCCAAAATCTCCCCTGTTTTACACATGATACATGTGATCCAGTTGAGGAAAGAAACACTTAGGATGGCCTAGAAGAATAAACAAGTTATTGCGTTGGAATAAACATTTAGATTTGTTTTTCTTTGTATTTATATGAATTTTGTTTATTGAATATTTAACTTTGTAATTTGAATTTAATAAGTATGAAACTTCTTAGTAAATATCATGAGCTTTGGTGATAACCCAATTATGCCCCGACTTTTATTCCGCTGCGGGTCGCGGTGTGATATCGCCAAACTCTCTTAGCAGTGTCAATGGTTCGTCAAACTCTCTTAACGGTGTCAATGGTCAAACATGGGACCTATGAATGTTTTATATCGTTGGAAAACAATAACATTTAAGAAAAATAATCTTTTTTGTAAAAGTTTACTATATTTAAACCTATATTTTTAACCATTTTATACCACACAACCGATATCACCTTACATTACAAAACCATTCTACAATATCTTTTTTTTTTATATTCTAAATTAAAAAAACTAATGATTAAGTAATGGTGTAAGGGTTTTATGAAGCTTTATTTCAATGTATGGTAGTTAAGGATAAAAAATAAAGCCAACTCTAGGTAACGTTTATGTGATATGATTAAACTCATAGGGACTTTATCCCACTCAATGTAACTTAAATATTTATCAACGCTTTGACCACTTAAATTGATTATTGTTAATGACAATTGTATTAATAATAAGAAAATAGATATATCGTTCTTTATAAATAGAGTTTTTAAATGAGTCTCTCTATAGATATATCGTTCTTTATAAATAGATTTTTCAAATAATTCTCTTTTATATTAGTTTTCACTGATGCTGATGAGAATTATAATGGTATATAAATTCTATGTATTTATGGTAATTCTGTATTTATTTAAATGAATCTCTCTTTATTTAAAACCACCTTTATCGACATAGAATTCTATGTATTTGTGGTATTATATACATGTGTGTATGTATTTATATATTTAGTTTCATGAAAAAAACGTACTCCAGTGAAATTCACGTAATTCGGTCTTTCAATGAAACTATGAAAGTACGAACACACAACTTATCTAAAAAAATTAAATCAACACACTATATCTTTATAAAGCTTTGTAGATGTTTTTATAATCTAATGTACTTTTATTATACCTAGCTAGCTAGTTTTTTGTTTTTTTTGTTTTTTGTTTTTTTTGTTTTTTGTTTTTTTGTTTTTTGAATGGCCAATTAAATCACCGTATAAACATCTTGAAATGTTCTCAATCGAGCAAATGCATCTACTCCTCCATAACGGTCAGAGTTGGATGCATACCCGAGCCACCAGTTCCGAGTAAAACCCACCGCCCGAAGGCCCACTACGGTAAAACCCGGTTCGGTTTGGTTTTAAACTACCGACCTCCATAGAGGCCTAGTTCTAATTTATAACATGGTAATGATAGTATTATCATTTTTTGGCTTTTTTTTAAATTGTATGATTTTTTATTCTTTTTATAACAAAATTTTGATTTTGCCACAAAGTTAACAAGTTTGGTTTTTTATTAGTTTTTATTTTACGTTTTTTTTTATTTAACCGTCGTTCGGTTGCTACTTAGTAAGGTGTTTGTGGTAACACTTGGTCCCTAGGGGTTTTTTTACCCCCTCAACTCTCTAAACGTATCGGTATAAATTTGACTTCATCTACTTTTTAAATAATGTGAGTCACTTGATGTTAAAATTTTGTGGTTTTAAGTCACGTTTTTTTTCTCGATTTTGGTTGTCATTAGGTTGTTGCTTAGCACGGTTTTTACGCCTCTAACCCCGCAATGCTCATAGCATGGGTTTTATGTCTACGCCCCGCAACACGGGGAGTTAAGACTAGTTTATTATCATTTATTTGCTAGAGTTTTAAACAGATATAGGGCCCTTTGTTGAAGTAATAATGATAAGCCTTGCTGTTAATGAACAAGGTTTGCTGTTACAGTTGTTCCGTAATAGCCTTGATGGAAATTGTTTGCTAATTTTAGTATTCTAAATACGGTATGAGATCATTTACTCATTCTCCTTGACTTTTTTTCTGTGGTTAGAACTCACCTTATTTACTCTCTTATATTTATCATGTTTATCAACTCTCTAGTTTTAAACCTTTAGAGTAGATGGATGTGTCACACGTACACTTTGTTATACGTAGAAAACTAGGTTGTAGACATGTGTATTAAATGGATATGAAGATATAAAATATATAATTTGATAACGTCTACAGAAAAATTTAATAACTGAATTCTTTTTATTACAAACAAAGGAAATTTAATTACCGGTTTGATTAATTTAAAAAATTAAACATGATATTGTTACTATATCGCCCTTGTATATTTAGTTTACACTTCAATTTTGTTTTTAAATTTAAAATCTAATTTAGGGAGTTTGATTAACTGGAAAATAGAAGACGATTATGTTTATAAAAAGTAACTAATGATGAAATTAATTTTAGCATTAGATACCAACAAGACTAAAATTACAATGATTCAAAGTTTAAATACTTAGGAACTTACAATTTAATATATTTTTAGAAAAAAAAAACAAAGAAATGTTTAGGAAACTGGAGATTCGTTTATTGAAGTAAGATTTTCATTTATTCAAATACTAAGTTAGTTACTCGTGTGATACACGGACCGAACTAAATTGTTACGTGCAATATTGATTAAAAAATAGAAAATTGTAATTAAAATTTATACTTGTAAAAGTAATAATGCAATAATAATTCATAACTCTTTAAATACTTGTTTTTATAAAACATTTGTTCGTCACACTACTTCATAAAAATATAAACATAATCACATAGTACATTAAATAAGGCCGAAATGTATCAATAATTATTATCGCCCATAGATATTAGGTTATATACAAGTTTATTTGTTCCATTCCCACTGCTAGTGCACTATAGAGGCTAACAAATGTAATTCAGTCCAAAATGAAAAAAAAATGTAATTCGGTCCAAAATGAACATGCATGAGTTATCACAGGTAAACTTCCAAGCTTTTAACAATTCTCTTAGGTTTTTGGTTGTCATTGAGCTTCTTTTGTCTTCTTTTGAAGAAACTAAGTCTTTTTTTATAAACATATAATTATTAACTTAGAAAAAGTGGAAAATTTTAACACTTGAAGAGGATGTATTGCAACCAAGTGAATTATAAAAAAAGTCCCACCACTTTTGACGTCAATTAAGAGCTAATTGTTTGTTCATAATCTGTTCTACTCCTTTACTTCTTTAACTGCAAACATGTGAAAAATTGTCCAATAACTTTAACTTTGAAGTTTGAATCTCTATATAGATTAAAAAGTCAAAAACCATAAATGTGCATCTACAACAATTCCTTTTCACGTGATGAAGTTTGATACAGATTAAAAAGTCAAAAACATAAAGTTGAAATATTAAAGCTACTTGATGTAAGTTATCTTGCTTACAGATGAAAATTAATTGGTTTTTAAGCATGATATAAGTTACCATACAGATGAATATTAATTGGATTTTAAGCAACTGACCGAACAGAGCGGTTCTAGCACTTTGTTTCAGAACCCAAGGTCCCTAAAATCATTGAATTTTATGATGGAAAATTTAGATTTTCTTAAAAATAATCTTGTCAAATAGCTCGAAATTAACCCAAAGTGTCAATCTGCGTTACATAATCTGCGCGACCTGATCACCTTGGTTACATGAGGTAAAACCTTAAATATTGAGTTTCATAACTCATCATCTCCTTTTTACAAAGATGATCAGCCACACGCCTATAACCTATTTCTAAAAATTTTTAAGGGAATGCAGTACAAAATGGTTCAACATTTAACACTAATGAAACATTTAACACTAATGAAACTAAATGTCATGTAGCATTTCGGTGGCTAATGATATAAACTCCTTATTCAACGGTTCATTAGCTTTTTATAATTGGCTCATTTGTTCCTTAACAACATAAACTATTCACATTAAAAATAATGTCTCGACGTAGAGGGTGTCCTTGCACAGAAAAATTATCGCGTAGCAACCTCGAGCGGTGTAAGGTATGTCGAACTCAATGTAGCTTACGCTTTGGTTTGCGCAGACATGGTAAAATCACATCTTAATAACTCGGTTGATCCGTTGCCTCGGATTGTTGCAATCCCAAACACACCTCCTTTGTTAAAAAAACATATTATAAAACTGACCAGTTAATCATAAAATCCATATAAATATACATTTATAGATATTGTAAAAAGATAGTCATTAAAATCGCATCATTGTGCTTGATATCCAAGCTTGTAAGCAAGATTTAAGCGACCAACGATTATTTAGAACCAAGATTTACAAATCGAAAATTACAAACTAACCTTGTAAGCTTCGTTGATTTCCATCCCCTCTGTTCTCACATTAAAATACCTCCTCGATGATTTATAGCTTCGTCTTTGTTTATTCACCGATAACATCCTGTATGTGTATATATATATATGTGTGTGTATGTGAAATCAAAACAAACGAACACATAAAGGAAGCAATGAAGCATCTCTAAAAAGAAAATTTCAAATCATGAACTGTCACACCCCAACCGCAACGGAATAAAAGTCGGGGCATGATTGATTGGGTTATAACCAAAGCTCATGATATTTACTAATAAGTTTCATATTTAATAAATTGAATTAAACTTCAAATATCCAACACAAAATTCATACAAACACAAGCAATAAAGCAAATGATTTTTCCAAACGAAATTACTTTTTTATTCTCCTAAGGTCATCCTATGTGTTTCTTTCCTCGGCTTGTTCACCTGTATCATGCGTAAAACAGAAAATTTGGGTAAACAAAAGTTGGCAAGTGAACCTTATAAAACATTTAAATGATTGAAATACATTATTGTTAAATAAAATTGTGCATAAATCATATGTGAACAGATGTATATACATAACCAATCAAAAACCACATTGTATGAACACATGACATAATGAATGATGTATATGAGATCAAGGCTCAATCAAACGGAGCCGATCTAATGAGACATCTGATACTCAACCCATATCCCACGAGGAACTGATAGGCCTAATGAAATATTTCACGGAAATGATAAAATGTATCCACATATAAACCACATAACAACTATACACATTTGATCACGAAATGATATTAGCACAAGTGTTAAATAAAATAAAAGAAAATTGTACGACACATGATACACCCCAAAACATGATTAAAACGGGGAATTTGTAGAGATTCACTCACCGTGGGTGCGTATTCTTGATTGAAGGTGAGAGCGCACGAGTTACGGATTTAACCGATGAAAGAGTACTAACATAAAACAATTAACGCAATATCTCGATAATTAAATTAATTAATATTTAGGTTATAATCCTTTATTTAGGTTTTTAGATTATTTTTGTGAGTTTTATTGATATATTAAACCCTTAGAAAAATATATTCTTAAACATTTTCATTGATTTTTCATTTAATTAATAAGCCATAAAATAAACATTAGAAATAAAATAAAAATAAAAATAATATATAAAAATAAAAACCTGTCAAACTGACAAGGCTGTCAGTCAGCCGGTTGGATCGTGTTTTAAGCCTGCGTGTAGTGAGGCTCGAACCCGTGAACTCTCGGTTGCGTGCACGCAGCTCTTCCAACTGAGCTACGTGTCTAACCCGAAAGAATCTGAATTTTAATTATACTTATATACATTTTAGGTTTATCCAAATTTATTTAAATTCAAAAAGATTATACTGGATCGAACCGGACGCGTACCACGAGTCTCGAACCCGAGACCTCAGCTGTGACTTGCACCCAGCCAAACCAACTGGGTTGGGTGTCTAACCCGTCAATACTTGAAATTTAATTATATTTATGCACTGAATATGATGACACAGATAAGATAGATTTAGAAAAAAGATTTCATAATGGTCCGACCGGTAGATGCTTGGACTCGAACCGGGTGTCCGGGTTTAGGTTGCACCCGGCCCAACCAGTTTGGCTGGGTGCTTAACCTGTTTGAAATCTTAATCATAAAATATATATATAGACGTAGCACTTCATCTTCTTCGCTGAATTTGAACCAACACATACCCGCCCATTTTAATACCTGAACATTAAGCTAATTAATTAAAACAATTCAAGATAAGGGAACAAGGGTTCTACCGATTAACTGAGCAGGTGGGTGACTAGGTTCCGGCAACTGGATGTATTCCGGCGAGGAAGATTCCGGCGACCGACTGATGAAACAAAAGGGAATACTCAGAGCGGTAATGTATTGCGTTTGGAGAGAAGAGAATTGAACGAGTTAGGGTGTGGAATGGTGCTAGGTATTTATAGGTTGATCGAGGTGGGTTTTGGTTTCAGTTTTTGGAAACCATATTTGATGATTGCCAATCTGTTGCGAAAGTGACAGCCATTTGATTGAAATTTGCCAAGAATAAACACAAGCCAGTTGTTCGGAAGATTCAGAAGAAAAGGAAAGGCGCGTGATGATGGATTCGGTTATATTTGCAGGTTCCAACTCAGTTTCAAAATAAAAGTTTTAAGTTTCTAAAATTTGCACATCTAGTGTGTGCAGCATAGTGGTGTTTGTGGTGTGTGTGCATCCGGTGAACCCGGGTTCGATTCCCGGTTCACCCATTTTTTTAAAACTGAATTTTCTTTAATTGTTTTTATTAAGCCTTTTTAATTACTATAAATATTTATTATTTAGGTGATTTATTTTATTTATTTAATTGATTATGTGATTCAAATAATTTTAAACCTTAATTATATATAGAATAGTTTAATATTTTAAACAATAAATAAAACCATCGAACGGCATAAAAAAAAGAAATACGCTTTGATTGATAAATTGGGGTTGGTTTTCGAGACACGATTTACACGAATGTTACATGAACTTTCATAAAGAGGCCCCAAATAAACCCTAAGCAGTAAATTATTAAACGACGGTAGAAATAATTATTTCAATCTTCTTCTTTTTTCAGATTATAACCCTTTGATTCAATTAACAAATAAGATGAAAGATTTCATAACCATTATACGACCATCATAGTTGTGGAAACGATTCAAACCTAAAGCTAAGATATATAACACATAGATATACAGAATTGTTACAAATCAAATTATTAATATGTACGACTGAATCGATACAATAGTTACCTCGAACTGGAGTTTGATTGACCGGAGAAGGTTGATTTAAATGCTTGCAGCTGTCATCTGATCATTTAGGGTATTCATGATCTGATTTCGGGTATTCATCGTAACCTAATTAACAACTGGCGCACAACGAAGCAATTAGGACACGTGTACAAGAGTCCTACGTGGCAGCAATAGGATAGATCTAGGTGGAAGAAAATTAGTGGGGTGGGCTCAAATCCAGCCAAGTGTCTAATCATTTTCATTTATGATTATACAGATATGTTGTAACCACGTGTATTACACAATAGAGGTGGGCAGAAAACCAAAAAATAACCAAACTAAAACTGAAAAAACCAATTTAACCGAACAAACAAAAAACTAACTGAAAGTTATGATATGGTTACGGTTTGCATTTTATAAAAACCGAAAAAAATTTGAGCCGAATTGAATAACCTAAAAAATCATCTTTTATTGTTTGTTATATATTGATTTAGGAATTATTAAATATATTCTGTGTTAATTATTTATAATAAGTAATTAACATTTTATTTATCTTTGAAATAATTCATACATTGCCTAGAAATAACAAACTTTACCATAAAACTTAAATGATTTTCAAAATATTATATAAGAAAATGTTTTAATAAAAACTTTTGAGTAACATAAAAATGAATTAAAAGATTAAGTTTATGTGAATATATAAAATTAAAAATATTAATATAATAACTCAAATGTGAAACATCAATAAAAAGATTTTTAAATCTTGGATTACGCTTTTTATTTTTAAATCTTACGTAGTTTTATTCCAAAAACCGAAAATGAACTATTGCTAAAACCCAAAAGACCGAAACCGAACGATTTTCAAAATACCGAATTGAACAGTGCACATCCTATTATAGGGGTTGCATAATTAATTTTTTAAAGAAATTTTGTAGTACAGATATGTTAAAATCATAATATACATGTTTATAAATAAAATTCAATAAATCCAATAATCGAATCTAAGAATTTAATATTGTTAAAATATTTATACATATTTAATAAAGTGTCAAAACTTATAAAAATAAATCTTTTGAATCACTCTTAAATAAACGTACAAGTAAATTAAAAAAATAAAAATAAATTTTGTAACGAGAAAATAAATAAACTAAGAATCTAAAAGATAGTTGAAGCTTACTAAATCAATTTCTCCCAAAAATAAAATGGTCAAAAATGATGCTCAAATGACACCTAATAATTAGATTCTACTTTATTTGAATTATGGATGATAAATGTCTAAAACTAGTAAAAGATCCCGCGCTACATAGTGGAGATACAATGCGTATCAGTTCTGTTTGGTACAACATTAACACTTGATATAGCAATTAAAAGAAATATGATTAAAAATGATATCGACACGTATTTTGCGTTATTTAAAAACCATAAAAAAACATTGAACGATATCAGTTTGTCACAGTTTGTCACCTTATACCGTAAAAATAATTGATGTTTTTAAAACAAAAGAAGAAGTCTTAAAAAATAATGATGCCTTCAACATGAGGAACTAATAAATAATCAAAATCAATTTTAAATGTGAAGGTGCATTAAATATCAATGTGAAAGAAAACTTCTAATAAAGAATTCCGTAAAATACTACTGGGCAATTTTGAATTAAATGAGCTTTTTAAATACAAGTTAATATTATCTCAATTTTGTGATTTAATATATATTCGTGTTATATGTTACCAGTGGGAAAAAAATCAATTTATGAGTTAATATATATTCATTTTTTATGTTAAAAGTAGAAAAGAAAATTTAATAAATATTTTAGACAATAATATTCTAATTACAAAAGCAAAGTTCACATTAATTTTGGAAATCTTCCGAAATCACGGTGGGAGATATTAAAAATAAAAAATAATTATCCTTTCCAATTCTAGAGGGGAAAATGAAATTGGTTTATATTGTTTAATTAATCAACAAAGTAATTACACTTAAAAAACACTAATTAGATTTTCTTAAACATGACACCAGGTAAGTTTTCTAAAAGTATATAAAAAAAGTAATTGACAAACACTACTCACCCTAAGTTGCTAAATGATACTAATTAATCAACAAAGTAACTATACTTAAAAAACACTAATTAGATTTTCTTAAACATAACACCAGGTAATTAACTTGGGTGAATAGTGTTTGTCAATTACTTTTTTTATATACTTTTAGAAAACTTACCTGGTGCCATTAATTAATTATTAATTAATAATTAATTAATTAATGGTAAAAGTATATAAAAAAGTAATTGACAAATACTATTCACCACAGGTTGGTAAATGTATTATAAGTAAGTTTTCTAAAAGTATATAAAAAAGTAATTGATAAACACTATTAACCCAAAGTTGCTAAATGTATTATACTTAATTAATAATTAATTAGTGACACCAGGTAAGTTTTCTAAAAGTATATAAAATAATTAACTTGGGGTGAATAGTGTTTGTCAATTACCTTTTTTACATACTTTTAGAAAACTTATCTGGTGCCGTTAATTAATTAATTATTAATTAATTAATTATTAATTAATTAAATTGATTAATTAATTAATTAATAGATAATTAATGGTAATAGTACATAAAAAAAGTAATTGACAAACACTATTCACCCCAAGTTAATTATTAATTAATTAATTAATGAAACCAGGTAAATTTTCTAAAAATATATAAAAAAAGTAATTGACAAACACTATTCACCCCAAATTGCTAAATGTATTATACTTAATTAATTAATAATTAATTAATAATTAATTAATTAATTAATTATTTAGTATTAATAATTAGTTAATTAACTTAATTAATATACTTAATTATTAATTAATAATAGTTAATAATAATAATATAAATAATATGGAAACTTATGTCCATATCTACTATTGCATGTGTAACCTCCATTTCCATGTTATTATTAAATAGGAATATTAGATTTTAATAATCTCAACTATTCGTCGTTGTCGCTAACAGTCTCAACTTTAAAAATAACCACAGGCAGTCCCAACTATTGACATATTGGCAATCAATGGACCCTTACTAACAGAACCCTAACGCCGTTAGTCTCCGGTCACCGGAAAACCATTTTTTGCCAAAAAGGTTTGTAAAGGTCCGATCTAAGGTTAGAAAGATGTTTGGGACGAAAATGTTAAGTTTTCCGACCAAAAGGTTGAGTTTTCCAGCCAAAAAGAAGTTTTCCGGTGAAAAAGGAGTTTTCCGGCGATAAAAGGAGTTTTCCGACGACTTCAATAATTGGGGCTTTTACTAGAAAAAGATTTCTCGATGTCCGTAATAAGGTTACAAAGAGGGTTGGGACGAAAATGTTAAGTTTTCTGACCAAAAACGTTTTTTCGGGGACCAGAAACTAACAGCGTTAGGGTTCTGTTAGTCAGGGTCCATAGGAGGCCAAATATTAATAATTGAGACTGCTAGTAGTTATTTTTGAAGTTGAACTGTGGGCGGCCAATGACGAATAATTAGTATTATTAAAAGCCAATATTCCTATTAATATCGAATAAAAAATTTATTGTTCTACTGCTGAATATTACTATAAATCCTACTTTGAGAACATTTGCATCAATATTAACATTAATCATTTAGTCACCAATTCATAACAATCTATGTTTTCTTATTCACTTATATTAATATTAACATAATACAATGTACTATGTTATAAAAATATAAGTAAGACAACAACCAAATATACAAAATGTGAAAACAGATCTAGGTCCAAAAGAAAGCATTCTTTTACCTCCGTTTTAATGGTAGCCAAAGACTTACATTTCATTTTCTAACTTTTTTTATTAATAATCTTTTCAAGTGAAACTATAAAGGAAACAAAAAATGAAAATTTACAACGACTTGACGTTTGAATTGATCTTGAATATTCTCTTTAAATTCTCTAGTTAGGGGTACTACCTAATCAAGATGTTCGTTTGTGTGGAAGTGGGTCGAAAAGATGTACACTAATGGACTTTGGATTGTGTGAGTTACTCTAAACTCGATGTTTTGTCTTCATTCTTATGATTATATCATGATTATCCGTTGACGTTTGTGTTCAATATTGTTCCTTGTATCTATTTTAACTTGGTGCTTGAAGTAGTTCATCTTTTATCCTTTTGAAGATAAGCTACTTAAATTTCTTTGTGTGTGCGTCAAGATTTGGTCAGGTTTATTTGGGTATCGCTACGGTATTGGTACTTGATATAGGAATCAAAATAGAAAACCCAAAAAAGAAAAATGTGATTGCCCAAAAGGATTGCGGTATGTCTATTGTTCCACAAAACGAATGACCCACCCCGCGTGTTGTGACAGGAATTCAGTCATTATCAGTTAGATTCATTAGGTATCAATACCATATCAGCATTCGGCATAGCAACCGAAAAAAACCCAAAAATAAAGTTATGATATGCCCAACAAGATAGTGATAGATGTTTTACATCGATCTAAAACTATAGAAACGAATATCAATAACGATTCCAACAATACTGATATCAGTACATATATTGTTCTTTCCAAAATTGTCGTGGTACCAATATTTTTAGCATAGTATCTGTTTAATTCGTCAAGATACCAGTATCATAACGACACACGCTGTAACTATTCATACAAAAAAGATACTCTATTGCAAATAATATTATGGTAACATCGAAATTCATATATAGATATTAATAAGCACGTCAACCAATCAACAACCATACCCGGTAAATCACACAAATAACAAAGCTAGATGTAGGGTCCGGAGAAGGAGAGATGTAGGCAAACCTTACCTTTATCTTTAGAGATTGGATCTACATCTCCGCTATAGATTGGAGGTTTACATGCCATAAACTTGTCATATATAAAAACAAATATATTATGAGGCTAAGTAATATATAAAAAACAATTATGATATGAGGCTGCTTTTAACTTCTATCCAAATATATTGAGACGTTGACAAAGGAAGGCCTTGTTTTACACATGAATCATATGTTGTTCTAGTATTCGAATACATGGTAGAGTTGCTAGAGTAAATAACGGGGTCACTGACCTAAAAAAATAGATCATAGTTTTTAGAAACTACAAGACAATGTCAGACGGAAGAGATGATATTGATGGGAAATCCGAAAATCATGTTGGAGATATAGAATAGAAAATGAAAAGTTGAACATGAGTCCTCAAATGATTGAAGATCAAGGTCGTCCTTTGGAAATCGGGCGCCCTTGAGGGCCTTGTGTAAGTATAAAAATAGGCTCTTAAAGACACTAGCTGACCTAGAATCTTCTACTAATCGTTAAAATGAAAACAAATTCCGTCATAAATTTCCGACACTTTTCTTATGCATGCCGATTCCTCCAAATTTCCGACTAACAGTTAAAATGAATTCCGTCAGAGATCCGTGGGAAACTTCCTACACTTTTCCTACGCACAACAATTTGTGGCTTTTTTCGTCACAAAACTAAGACCCTTTCTTGTTCGTCAGAATTTCGTGGGAAAAGTGTCTACCTTTTCTTTCGTAGGAAATGCGTAGAAATTTTTGGTAGGAATAGTACCAGTTTGTAGTCGTTAAAGGGTTGGGGATCAACTTAAGATGTGTGTAAATTTTGCTGATTCATCAAGTTTGGGAACCCGATTATATAGGGATGAAAACATCTCACTACGTGAGTATGTGGCTTTCTAGACTTTTAGGTATAAATTCCTTAGTCTCGAATTCTAATTTCAGTCTAGAATATTTTTTCCTTATCTTACGTGATTTGATTATATCCGGTCTAATTATGAAAACATATGAATCATGATCTAAGTTTTTCTAGAGTTACACCACCTATCGGTGCATCTAAGTATTTCCATTGTGAATTATGTACCCGACCGTACAATATATTTAACTAAGATAATACACTCAAAAGAGTTTTGACTTTAGATAAAAGACAAAAGAAGTCATGAGAATTGTATTTTACAGGAGCAATCATGGAAGGTAGCATGCAATTTTGTCCGTTTATAAATCTGAAAAGGCTCGAATCTCACCACTCACAAACACCCAATCGATCAAATGGGTTTTTAGGGTTTACATTTTGATGAATGATATGATGGAGGACAGCTAGCTTAAGCTCAAACAATATGCAATGCAGTTGGTCACCTTAGAATATTCTTGAGTGAAAACCAAAGTATTTAATAAAATATCAGCAGTTCATATGTGGGATTCTTTCATGCAATACATTTGTATTCATTAGTTAACCACACAAGCTTCAATGCATCATAAATTATTCATCCATCTGGGATATGATATTTTTATGCAATAGATTTGAATTCATTAAATATCCACACAACCTTCGATGTGTCATAAACTAAGCATTTGTTCAACCAAGTTATATCCGTACATAAGTATATAAAGTTCGTTTTTAACCTATTGTGGATAGATCTAATAAAAGGTTTTCATGCAAAATTTTACGTTTACAAGTGAAAGTTAGATTTCACTTCAATGTTGATAAAAGTACATAAAATTAAACAAGAGAAAGTATCATATTTTGTTTTGTTATGAATTTATATATTGAACTAAGATGTCACCAATTTTATATCATTTTGAATTAAGTAAACTAATAGAAAACAACATAAATAGTGTTAGATATGAAACACCCTTGTTTTAGAACATTTTTATTCATCAGAAATGCAGCAGAAATTATGCTTATATTTTTAAAACAGTCACATATGCGTTAAAATTTACACCATAAAACGTTGAACTTTATTTAAACATTAAAAAAACTAATTAATACTTACACGGGCCAACATGTCTTACCAGTTTGAAATTTCTCCCGATATTTACAAACATGGCGTTCGAATAGTTAATAGTTAACAGAGCACCAGCAAGGCCTAATCTGTGCTGTTGATTTGAGTGAGTAGCGAATTGCAGAGTTAATAGTTAACAGAGCAGTTGTGCTTAATAGGTACAAATCATCCAGATTGTCTTTTTAAAATATAAATTGTTACACTCTAATCTATAAATAATATAGTTTTTGTTGGGTTAATCGGTCATTTGCGGGATAGTTCACGGGTCAGTGGGTTGAACAGAACGGTTCAATAGCCTATGGGTCACGGGTCTGCATGTTATCGGGTGACGGGTCAAGGGTTTGATTGTGAGTTCAAAACATACGTGAGTTTTGAGTGAGTTTGACTGTGAATGTTCGTGGGGTCTGAACAACAAGAAAATGGCTGCAGAACAGCAACAAAATGTTGTATAAATAAGCATCAATTTGGCTGTAAAAATAGCAATAAAATAGTGCAGAAATCTGCAACAAATGCTGTAAATCTGTGTAAAAAAGGGTGGTAAAAACAGCAACAAAATGGCTGCAGAAAGCTGGAAAATTAGCATAAAATGGCTGTAAAAAACAGCAACAAAATGACCTGACCCAACCTGAAATTCGTTTTGATCCGGACCTGTTTCAACCAGAACTCGTTTGCAAATAACTTATGTCAAAGATGTTTGTTTATTTCTATTATTTCTAGATCTTATAATTTTCAGGAAATTATGGCGGATGTCATGCCAAGAAGCCATGGTGGCGATGGTGCTGGAGATCCACCACCTCCTAGCGGTTTTGGGCGGGCCAGCATGAAGAGTATCGTAAGTATTATTAAAGTATATTTATTTACTATCTTTAATCATTTTGTTATAAAAATATATTGTGACTAATAATTTTTATTTATATTTGTAGTTGTCCCAGCCAAGAAAACAAGGGGTAAAGCCAAAAAAAAAGGACTTAGACAGGCGATTGTTTTAAACAAGGGGCCTGTTTCTCTTCCATTTGATAAAGAAGTCACTTATTGCTCGGTTGGTACCCCTAATGATTGGTTCACTCGCGAAGTGGGGAGTTATATGTGGGGCCACTTTGTATTCGATAAGAGTTCTTACCACTACGTTTCCGATCCCGAAAAGAATGCCATGGAGGTGCATTTGAGGGTAAATATTTTATTTAAGTATATTTATACGTTGTCTGTTCATGATCTATTTTCAACATAGCTAATTTCTTTTGTTTAATTCCTAGCGACGTTTCATTTTATTGAGATTGAGAAGGATCGTCAATGTAGACATTTGATGGGTGGCCTTAATGCGGTATACATGAAGCCTTATAGAAGCCGAAAAGCCAGAGAAAAAGAAGAATTTCTAGGAAACGGAGGGCTCACTAACGTAGCGAGAGCAAGGGCCAACATCCCCGAGGGTATTAATGAAGAAAATTGGAATAAAATTGTAGACTTTTTCTTGACTACATATTGACCGGTCACGTGCCAACACATCTAATCGTAAAAAGCAAAAATACACAAATCATGGGGGCTCTTTGACATACAGAAGTTTTTCTTACAAAAAGGTAATGCTATATATATATATATATATATATATATATATATATATATATATATATATATATATATATATACTATTTGTACATATAAGTGTTTAATTAATGTAGTCTAATTTTAATGTTAAACAGGATGAGACCAGACTCGCAGCGTTTAAAAATGGTCATACTCTTAAAGATGGAAGGTTTGCAAGTGACCTATAGGAGCAACAATATGTGAGTATCTTTTTTAAAGTATAATTTTTATATATTGATTGTAAGTATCTTTTTTTAAAGTATAATGTTTATATAAATATATAAATCGGTCATCTTTGTAAAATACCAAACGAATTAAAAGCAAAGTTCGAGTCCCAAAGTGAACCCAACATAGAAGACGAATTCGAAGAAGGTAGTGCATCACAAGTGAGTGACGTTCAAGTATTTGAAAAGGTACTTGGTTGTCAGAGCAGGTATATTAGAGGTATGGGGCGTAAACCTTCATTATCTAGATTCGCACCACCGAGTTGCGTTGGTCCTCATGAGGTGGAGCAAACACCTCCAGCACTTACAAAGGTAAAAGTAACTTATTTTATGACTTGAACACATTAAAAGACTTGTAATTTTCAGCTTTGCGTTTGGACGGATCAAAATGGTCGGGATCAACTTTAATATGTTAAAAGTTAGATGTCTTTAGTGTATTATAGTGGGTCGGGTTTAATCACCCATTTGGTTAATGTTGTGCTTGACAATATGTAGTTCGTTTGTACTTATAATTTATACCTTATTTTGTAGGATTTCCCTGATGGTTTGTTTGAAAAGGAAAGTTTTTTAGAACGCCTTTCAAAATTCATTATTTGAAGAAGGCTTCAAAGAAAGGCAATGAAGACGACATGGACGAGGATGAAGAATGATGAAAAAATAAATTTGATGTTTATTGTAAAAGGGTAAAAGGCACATGTGGCAAACCTTTGGCTTCATCATCGATGTTGATATACTCATCCTTGGATTGTTGAAACATCATGTGTAACTCCTTCATGCCCGGAGTTGTGCATTTGTTCCAATTTGAACCTTGATTCTCCATAAACTTATATTTGGTCTCACCTGCACCATCTTTGCCAACTTTCGACCGTATATACAACCAAGTTATAGCTAGTAGGGATACTGCATCATGTATGGAAAATAAAATCAATCCAGATTTGAAAATTTTTACTCAAGTCAAAATACGGGTGGCAATCATTGTGTCATCAAAAATGAAAACATTGTGTTCAACAATTTCCAAAACCGCCATCACTTGCATTAGAAGTTAAAACCCTACATAGATTTCAATTCATTACCATGTTGTTAGCGTTTATGAACCTAAATTAAGTCAAATACACATAAAAGATGGAGTAGTGTGATGGTGGTTAAAGATAAGAAAAATTTCTTGTATTGATTCGTACAGCATAATGTTACAAACCAATATAATAATAAGCTATCCAACAATACCGAAAGAGTATACGACATAGAAACCGGGAGAGACTAAGTGGTGGTCTCTCCCCCACTCTAAAACCATTGTTTGCAAGTGACACCAAAACAAGTATATATAGGACTTGGAGATTCCAAACAACATACCCTTGTTGTTTGCAATGGTCAGACATCACCCTTTGTTGTTTGACCATGCTTCTCTTTTGGAAATTCCAAATAACATCCCATGTCTTTTGGAAATTCCAAACAACATCTCCAATAGTCAAACAACAACCTTTTGTTGTTTGACAATACTTATGTCACTTGCAAACGCTCAAAGTCAAACGAAAAAACCCTTTTGTTTGACCACTTCAAACAAATGGGTCTAAACACATTAGTTTGACCATTCACTAATTATAAGCTAAAATGCACTAATAGGACACGGTGGAAAAAGTGATGTATAAAAAACGAAGGATGGTGATGGTCGCAGAAAATTGGCGGTTTGTATGTGGTTGTTCTAAATGTTAGGGGTTGTTAAACATATGTATAGGTATACACATGCACACACGCACACACATATATATTGTCACCCGTCAACGTATCTCCACGTCATCTAATAATTAATCGTGTTTACACACGCACGCATGTATATATCGTCATCCGTCAACTTATCAGATACATGAATTTATTGTCTTCTGCTAACTTATCGTCACATCAACTAAATTTGTGCTACTTCATTTAACTACAGGTGTTACAAAAACATGTAACACGCTAAATTGTTCTTTGCAATTAAAGACGTTATTAATGCAGGTGTTTCATAAACCTGTAAACACTAAACTGTAAGGCACTAAATTGTTCTTTACATTATTAATATGTTTTAAAGTGGATCCACAACTTCTTTTTCATCAGCGGCGCTACGTTTTGGTGTTTAGATTACAGAGAAAATTATTTTGTTGGGTCGGGTCAACGAAATTAACCAATACTTCTATTAAATATGAACTTTAGAATTACCCCCCCCCCCCCCCCTCAAACTTGGTTCATACAACCAAGAATCAATTAGGGGTGAAGCAAAAACATTGTAACCGAAGCTTTTTCCTTAAGCTTGTCTAAGAATTCCATCTTTCAACAACTTTTAGTTTCAATGGCATGCAAACTTGTCGAACTACACCAATTTTTGGGGGCAGCCATCAATGTCACCAGGCCACTAAGCCATAGACTCTAGGAAAACCATTTATTAGTTTTTTACTATTCATTTGTTCCACTTATAAACCAACAAGGGATTCCGCAATACCTAAATTTCTTTTCTTAAACTTGTGTAGTAAGCTTATTTTTATGCATTCCTACTCATCCATTGCTTTATACATGAACCAATGTGGGATGGGTCAAAAATTTTACTTTAAGTTTATAGGAAGCACAATTTCATAGTAGGATTCCTCTTCTCTTTTTGCTACATTAGCCAATGCGGGATGGAAACTTTTAGTTCTGGTTCATAATACCAACATTCTGTATTATAATTATAAGGGTCATCAAACGAAAACCTACACAATCAATCAACTTTCAGTATTATACATTATGATCAGAGCCGTCATTGAGGATTTAAGTGTCACGTACAAACCGGAAAAAGGCCCTTAGACCTAAAGAATTATATAAACCTTTTTTAATGGAGATTAACGTTATAGCAAAAATATAATATTAGAATAATAGAATACATACCTTAATAGCTAACCAATGATTCGTGAACCTCTCCTATTATACTTGATAGCAAATTGTTTAATCACCTCTTCATAGTTTATACTCTCTAAAATTTCCTTCTCGGTTCGACAATTCTAAGTCTAACAATCATTAAAACACCAATTTAGGGCTCAATATTCAACAACACACCCAATTTTGGGCTCAGCATTCAATAAAACTCCTAATTTAGGACTAAATTAACGATTATATTAAGTTAGGGCTAAATTGTTTAAAGAAAGTGAGCTAAAAAAAAACTCTACATTGATTTGTGCAACGGTGGTCAACAGTCTCAAGATGGCATGTGGAGGTCGCTACCGTGGGTTGTGGTCGTGGTGTGGCAGACTGGCAGTGGCTGGAACTTGGAAGTGTTGTGTGTCAACCGCTGAACTAGAAGTCGATACTATGTCACTGTTTTTATTATGTTTTTAGTTTAATTATTATTTAGATCGGATGGTTGGATTTGAATATGGGCCAATAAGTTATAAAGTTTTAGATTTTATAGAGAGGACCTAATTGAACTTTTTGGTTTTTCATCTTTGAAAAATATATAAAAAATATAAACAAATAGTCTTGCGGAAAAACGGGCCTCCGCTGAGATTAAGCAATCACCCACCTCCTAACCGGTCCTAATTACATTGGTAGTGTATAGTTCTTGTTTGTAACATGATTTTTTTACCCAAATGGAGAGAGATAATGGAAGAGAACTCCAAAACCAATCACTTTACAAGGATCTTATAACTTGTCATAATACTCTAACAAAAGTTGATATGGGAAAGTAGGTTTTTGTACATTTATAAATCTTGATATGGGAAAGTAGGTTTTTGTATAATATAGTACATTTAATGGGAGTTAAGTCTAATGCATAAACCACCTAGAAATAAAATTGAATGTGTTAATTTAGATATGGAATATGCCTTTTATAGCATTGATTTTAATTTATTAAGCAAAAATTTATTAGCTATCACTTCCTATATAATATATCTCTCTCTATCTTCACATTCTTGGTTTTTCATCACTCTTATCTATAACCCTTCTTCCACATTCCACTTCACACCTCTCTCTCCCTCTTCCTCTCTCCCATCGTCTATAATGCAAGCTAGTGATCTCGGAGATCACATAGGAATGGAGAGTTGTATTGATCTAAACACTGATACCTACAGCGCACTGTCTTCCATCACTCAAAAACCATGGGCACTGAATAAACGAAAAGCGTCAGTGTCCAATAAAAGCCCAAAAAAACTCCCACCACCGATGCCGATGCTAATGTCTACGGTGTTGAAAAGATACAACACCGAAGATGGGAGGTTGATTATCCTGGAGGAAGCGAATGACAACCCGAGTTATCGCTTCACTGCTCATAGATCTAATGGGAGACTCACCCTCCAACTCACTGGTTCTGAGTCGAGTTGTTGTTATGCTAGTAGTAATAGTAGTAAGGCGACGGGGCCGTGTTTGTTTGCTGAACAAAATCAACTTCATAATATAAGGCCTGTTAAGATATAGGGTGGATGAATTTATGTTAAAGTTTTATGTTTGTTGTTGTTCTTTTTTGGTTTTTTTTAAAAGGAATGAATAAAGATTATCTGATATCTCTTCATTCCGCAATTTCATGAAACGTTATCCTAGTGGAATTCAAAACTTTAATTTCAAGTTTGAAGTTGTTTCATTTTACTTTATTGCACCTTCCAATCCGATTAACAAAATAGTCATAATTTCGATAACCGATACTGATGATGTATAAAAATTAGAAGTTTATTTATTTACCACTAAAAAATCTGCCTTACAAAAAGATTTACTGTAAAATGTTCAGATTATAAGAAAGGAAGCTAATTTTTTTCCTTGACTAACAGTTGTGTCTTTATGTTTTGTATAATTCATGCATAAACGTTTAAATAGTTAACAAAAGTTAATATCGTGTAAAATTAATTTAGAAGTCTCTTAATATAGTTTTGCTGTACGAAAATCTATAGTTTCATGTTAGAAAAAACACAAAACACTCACTCAGCGTAACTTTACTTTATTGGAATTTCCTGAACTTATTTAAAATATATATATATACTTGTGAAATAAATATTTAAAATGATTACTTGTTACATTTGAAATTATTAGCATCTGAATGAAATGGCATTCATCTATTTAGAATTTTTTTTTATTTTTAGGGTAACGAGCTATTACTTTATTTAAGTTTAAACGTATACAATCAATTTACACACCTTTTGTGTTTCTTTTTTCATGCATATAAAATTTAATACGACATAACTTTGTCGGGTGATTTTTTTTCGTGTAAACAATCAGAAAACATAATGTTTGATATTAACCTCTGACAAATAACTTATGTTTACATAATTATATTTTTTCTATATGCAAGTCGTATAGCTTTTTGGAGTTGTATTTTATAAACTTAAAGATTTAATTGTTTTAAAGGACTTGTATTATTTAACAAAAGCTTTTCGGATTTTTGTTATATTTGTTCACTGATAATAGTACGTTGATACTATTATAAAATGTAACAAGGATGAACTTTTTTTTTCAAAATGATAACAAAATAATTTAAATAACAAATAGGCATTGAGTCAGTTAGAGAATAAACTATCTTTTCGAAGGTTAACTTTTTGTGTCAGTTTAGCCACCCAATGTAAAGCAGAACAATGTTTCTAAGGCTGGTTGATGTGGCTAAACGTCTCCTACCACATCATCTTTATAGCGTCTTAAATAGCGATTCAAAGACGTTATAGAGGGAATCATCAAGCTCTCTTAACAGTGTCAATGGTCAAACGTGGGACCCATATATGTTTTATACCGTGGGAAAACAATAACATTTAAGAAAAATAATCTTTTTTCTAAAAGTGTACTATATAAACCTACATTTTTAACCATTTTATACCACAGAATCCATATCACCTTACATTACAAAACCATTCTACAATTTCTTTTTCTTTTTTGTATTCTAAATTAAAACAACTAATGATTAAGTAATGGTGTAAGGGTTTTATGAAGCTTTATTTCAATGTATAGTAGTTAAGGGTAGAAAATAAAGCCAACTCTACGTAACGTTTGTGTGACATGATTAAACCCATAGGGACTTTATCCCACTCGAAGTAACATAAATATCGTTCAACGCTTTGACCACTTAAATTGATTCTTATTAATGACAACTGTATTAATAATAAGAAAATAGATATATCGTTCTTTATAAATAGATTTAGATTTTTTAAATGAGTCTCTCTATAGATATATCGTTCTTTATAAATAGATTTTTAAAAGAATCTCTCTTATATTAGTTTTCATTGATGCTGATGAGAATTGTAATGGTATATAAATTCTATGTATTTATGGTAATTCGGTCTTTATTTAAATGAATCTCTCTTTATTTAAAACCACCTTTATCGACATATAATTCTTTGTATTTATGGTATTATATACATGTGTGTATATATTTATATATTTAGTTTCATGAAAAAAAACGTACTCCAGTTTTCACGTAATTCGGTCTTTCAATGAAACTATGAAAATACGAACACACAACTTATCTAAAAAAAATTAAATCAACACACTATATCTTTATAAAGCTTTGTAGATGTTTTTATAATCTAGTGTAATTTTATTATACCTAGCTAGCTAGTTTTTTTTTAACGGCCAATTAAGTCACCGGATAAACATCTTGAAATGTCCTCAATCGAGCAAATGCATCTCCTCCTCCATTACGGTCAGAGTTGGATGCATACCCAAGTCACCAAGCCACCAGTTCCGGGGAAACCGCCACCCGAAGGCCCACTACGGTAAAACCCGGTTTAGTTCGGTTTCGAACTAATAGTATCATCATTTTTTTTTGCTCTTTTTAAATTGTATGATTTTTTTATTCTTTTTATAACAAGATTTTAATTTTGCCACAAAGTTAACAAGTTTGGTTTTTTATTAGTTTTTATGTTATGTTTTTTTTATTTAACCATCGTTCGGTTGCTACTTATTAAGGTGTTTGTGGTAACACTTGGTCCCTAGGGGTTTTTTTACCCCCCTCAACTTTCTAAACATGTCGGTATAAATTTGACTTCATCTACTTTTTAAATAATGTAAGTCACTTGATGTTAAAATTTTGTGGTTTTACGTTACGGTTTTTTCTCGATTTTTGTTGTCGTTATGTTGCTGCTTAACACGGTTTTTACGCCTCTAAACCTGCAACGTTAATAACACGGTTTTAGGTCTTCGTCCTGCAACGCAAGGAGTTAAGACTAGTTTATTATCATTTCTTTGCTAGAGTTTTAAACAGATATATGGCCCTTTGTTGAAGTAATAATGATAAGCCTTGCTGTTAATGAACAAGGTTTGCTAAATTACAGTTGTTTCGTAATAGCCTTGATGGAAATTGTTTGCTAATTTTAGTATTCTAAATACGGTATGAGATCATTTACTCTCTTATATTTATTATGTTTATCAACTCTCTAGTTTTAAACCTTTAGAGTAGATGGATGTGTCACACGTACACTTTGTTATATGTAGAAAACTAGGTTGTAGACATGTGTATTAAATGAATATGAAGATATAAATTATATAATTTGATAAAGTCTACAGAAAATTTAATAACTGAATTCTTTTTAATACAAACGAAGGAAGTTTGATTACCGGTTTGATTAATTTCAAAAGTTAAACATGATATTGTAACTTTATCGCCCTTGTATATTTAGTTTACAATTCAATTTTGTTTTTAAATTTAAAATCTAATTTAGAGAGTTTGATTAACTGGAAAATAGAAGACGGTTATGTTTATAAAAAGTAACTAATGATGAAATTAATTTTAGCATTAGATACCTGCAAGACTAAAATTACAATTATTCAAAGTTTAAATACTTAGGAACTTACAATTTGATATAATTTAGAAAAAAAGGAACTTACAATTTAATATATTTTAGAAAAAAAAAACAAAGAAATGTTTAGGAAACTGGAGATTCGTTTATTAGAAGTAAGATTTTCATTTATTCAAATACTAAGTTAGTTACTCATGTGATACACGAACCGAACTTAAATGTTATGTAAATAGATGTTTTGAATCAAACTACGGGGAATTTTTAATTAAAAATAGAAAATTGTAATTAAAATTAATACTTATAAAAGTAATAATGCAATAATAATTCATAACTCTTTAAATACTTATTTTTATAAAACATTTGTTCGTCACACTACTTAATAAAAATATAAACATAATCAAATAGTACATTAAATAAGGCCGAAATGTATCAATAAATTATTATCACCCTTAGATATTAGGTTATATACAAGTTTATTTGTTCCATTCCCACTGCTAGTGCACTGTAACATAGAGGCTAACAAATGTAATTCAGTCCAAAATGAAAAAAAATGTAATTCGGTCCAAAATGAACATGCATGAGTTGTCACAGGTAAACTTCCAAGCTTCTAGCAATTCTCTTAGCTTTTTGGTTGTCATTGAGCTTCTTCCGTCTTCTTTTGAAAAAACTAAGTCTTTTTTATAAAAATATAATTATTAACTTAGAAAAAGTGGAAATTTTTAACACTTGAAGAGAATGTATTGCAACCAAGTGAATTATAAAAAAAAGTCCCACCACTTTTGACGTCAATTAAGAGCTATAATTTGTTTGTACATAATCTGTTCCACCCCTTTTCTTCTTTAGCTGCAAACATGTTAAAAAATTGTCACATAACTTTAACTTTGAAGTTTGAATCTCTATATAGATTAAAAAGTCAAAAACATAAAGTTGAAATATTAAAGCTACTTGATGTAAGTTACCTTGCTTATAGATGAAAATTAATTGGTTTTTAAGCATGATGTAAGTTACCATGCTTACAGATGAATATTAATTGGATTTTAAGCAACTGACCGAACAGAGCGGCTCTAGCACTTTGTTTCAGAACCCAAGGTCCCTAAAATCATTGAATTTTATGATGGAAAATTTATTGATTTTCTTAAAAATATTCTTGTCAAATAGCTCGAAATTCACCCAAAGTGTCAATCTGCGTTACATAATCTGCGCGACCTGATCACCTTGGTTACATGAGGTAAAACCTTAAATATTGAGTTTCATAACTCATCATCTCCTTTTTACAAAGATGATCAGCCACACGCCTATAACCTATTTCTAAAAAATTTTAAGGGAATGCAATACAAGATGGTTGAACATTTAACACTAATGAAACATTTAACACAAATGAAACTAAATGTCATGTAGCATTTTGGTGGCTAATATATAAACTCCTTATTCAATGGTTCATTAGCTTTTTGTAATTGGCTCATTTGTTCCTTAACAACATAAACTATTCACATTAAAATAATGTCTCGACGTAGAGGGTGTCCTTACACAGAAAAACTATCGCGTAGCAAACTCAAGCGGCATAAGGTATGTCGAACTCAACGTTGCTTACGCTTTGGCTTGCGCAGACATGGTCAATCACATCTTAATAACTCGGATGATCCGTTGCCTCAGATTGTTTCATGTCTATTTGTCTGAATAATTCTTATCTGCAATCCCAAACATCACCTCCTTTGTTAAAAAAAACATATTATAAAACTGATCAGTTGATCAGAAAATCCATACAAATAGACATTTATAGATATTGTAAAAGGTTAGTCATTAAAATCGCATCATTGTGCTTGATATCCAAGCCTTTAAGCGTGATTTAAGAGACCAACGATTATTTAGAACCAAGAATTACAAACCGAAAATTACAAACTAACCTTGTAAGCTTCGTTGATTTCCATCCCCTCTGTTCTCACATTCAAATACATCCTCGATGATTTATAGCTTCGTCTTTGTTTATTAACCTATAACATCCTGTATGTATATATACATGTGTGTGTGAAATCAAAACAAACGAACACATAAAGGAAGCAATGAAGCATCTCTAAAAAGAAATTTTCAAATCAGGAAATAATGAACTTTCATAAAGAGGCCCCAATAAACCCTGTAAACTATTAAACGACTGTAGAAGTAATTATTTCATTCTTCTTCTTTTTTCAGATTATAACCCTTTGATTCAATTAATAGATAAGATGAAAGATTTCATAACCATTATACGACCATCATAGTTGTGGAAACGATTCAAACCTAAAGCTAAGATGTATAACACATAGATACACAGAATTGTTACAAATCAAATTATTAATATGTACGACTGAATCGATACAATAGTTACCTTGAACTGGCGTTTGATTGAACGGAGAAGGTTGATTTAAATGCTTGCAGCTGATCATTTAGGGTATTCATGATCTGATTTCGGGTATTCATCATAACCTAATTAACAACTGGCGCGCAATGAAGCAATTAGGACACGTGTACAACAGTCCTACATGGCAGCAATATGATAGATCTAGGTGGAAGAAAATTAGTGGGGTGGGCTCAAATCCAGCCAAGTGTCAAATCATTTTCATTTATGATTATAGATTATGTTGTAATCACGTGTATTACACAATACATGTGAGCAGAAAACCAAAAAAATAACCGAACTGAAACTGAAAAAACTAATTTAACCGAACACACAAAAAACTAACTGAAAGTTATGATCTGGTTACGGTTTTGCATTTTATAAAAACCAAAAAAAAAATTGAGCCAAATTGAATAACCTAAAAAATCATTTTTTATTGTTTGTTATATTAATTTAGGAATTATTAAATTTATTCTATGTTAATTATTTATAATAAGAAATTAACATTTTATTAATCTTTGAAATAATTCATACGTTGCCTAGAAAAACAAACTTTACCATAAAAGTTAAATGATTTTTAAAATATCATAAAAGAAAATATTTTTATAAAAACTTTTGAGCAACATAACAATAAATTAAAAGATTAGGTTTATGTGAATATATAAAATTAAAAATGTTAATATAATAACTCAAATGTGAAACATCAACAAAAAGATTTTTAAATCTTGGATTACACTTTTTATTTTTAAATCTTACGTAATTTTGTTCCAAAAACCGAAAATGAACTATTGCTAAAACCCAAAAGACCGAAACCGAACTATTCAAAAACCGAATTGAACCGTGCACATCCTATTATAGGGGTTGAATAATTAATTTTTTTAAAGATATTTTGTAGTATAGATATGTTAAAATCATAATATACATGTTTATAATAAAATTCAATAAATCCAATAACCGTTTCTAAGAATTTCATATTGTTAAAACATTTATACATATTTAATAAAGTGTCAAAACTTATAAAAATAAATCTTTTGAATCACTCTTAAATAAACGTACAAGTAAATTAAAAAAATACAAATAAATTTTGTCACGGGAAAATAAACAAACTAAGAATCTAAAAGATAGTTGAAGCTTACTAAATCAATTTCTTTCAAAAATAAAATGGACCAAAAATGATGCTCAAATGACACCTAACAATTAGATTCTACTTTATTTGAATTATGGAGGATAAATGTCTAAAACTAGTAAAAGAACCCGCGCTACATAGTGGGGATGCAATGCTATCAGTTCTGTTTGGTACAACATTAACACTCGATATAGCAATTAAAAGAAATATGATTAAAAATGATATCGACACGTATTTTGCATTATTTAAAAACCATAAAAAAAACATTGGATGATATCAGTATGTCACCTTATACCGTAAAAATAATTGATGTTTTTAAAACAAAAGAAGAAGTCTTAAAAAATAATGATGCCTTCAACATGAGGAACTAATAAATAATCAAAATCAATTTTAAATGTGAAGGTGCATTAAATATCAATGTGAAAGAAAACTTCTAATAAAGAATTCCATAAAATACTACTGGGCAATTTTGAATTAAATGAGCTTTTTAAATACAAGTTAATATTATCTCAATTTTGTGATTTAATATATATTCGTGTTATATGTTACCAGTGGGAAAAAAATCAATTTATGAGTTAATATATATTCGTTTTTTTTTTGTTAAAAGTGGAAAAGAAAATTTAATAAATATTTTAGACAATAATTTTCTAATTACAAAAGCAAAGTTCACATTAATTTTGGAATTCTTCTGAAATCACGGTGGAAGATATTAAAAATAAAAAATAATTACCCTTTCCAATTCTAGAGGGGAAAATGAAATTGGTTTGTATTGTTTATTACCAGGTAAGTTTTCTAAAAGTATATAAAAAAATAAGAAGTAATTGACAAACAATATTCACCCGAAGTTGCTAATGTATTATAGGTAAGTTTTCTAAAAGTATATAAAAAATAAAAAGTAATTGACAAACACTATTCACCCGAAGTTGCTAAATGTATTATACTTAATAATTAATTAATAATTAATTAATTAATTAATTAATTAATAATTAATAATTGACAAACAATATTCACCCGAAGTTGCTAATGTATTATAGGTAAGTTTTCTAAAAGTATATAAAAAATAAAAAGTAATTGACAAACACTATTCACCCGAAGTTGCTAAATGTATTATACTTAATTAATTAATTAATTAATTAATTAATAATTAATTAATTAATTAATGTTTAATCAATCAACAAAGTAATTATACTTAAAAAACACAATTAACATGACACCAGGTAAGTTTTCTAAAAGTATATAAAAAAAATAAAAAGTAATTGACAAACACTATTCAACCGAAGTTGCTAAATGTATTATACTTAACTTAATTAATTAATTAATTAATTAATTAATTAATTAATTTACTTAATTAATAATAGTTCATAATAATAATAATATAAATAATATGGAAACTTATGTCCATATCTACTATTGCATATGTAACCTCCATTTCCATGTTATTATTAAATAGGAATATTGGATTTTAATAATCTTAACTATTCGTTGTTGGTTGCTAACAGTTTCAACTTCAAAAATAACCACTGGCAGTCCAAACTATTGACATATTGGCCACCAATGGACCCTGACTAATAGAACTCTAACGCCGCTAGTCTCCGGTCGCCAAAAACCATTTTTGGCCAGAAAAAGTTTTGTAAAGGTCCAATCTAAGGTTAGATAGAGGTTTTGGACGAAAATGTTAAGTTTTCCGACCAAAACGTTGAGTTTTCCAGCCAAAAAGAAGTTTTCCGGCGATAAAAAGAGTTTTTCGACGACTTCAATAATTGAGGCTTTTACTAGAAAAAGATTTCTCAAGGTCCGTAATAAGGTTACAAAGAGGTTTGGGACGAAAATGTTGAGTTTCCGGCCAAAAACGTTTTTCCGGCGATCGGAGACTAACAGCGTCAGGATTCTGTTAGTCAGGGTCCATTGGAGACCAATATATTAATAGTTGAGACTGCTAGTAGTTATTTTTGAAGTTGGAACTGTTGGCGGCCAATGACGAACAATTAGTATTATTAAAAACCAATATTCCTATTAAAAATCGAATAAAACTTTTATTGTTCTACTGCTGAATATTACTATAAATCCTACTTTGAGAACATTTGCGTCAATATTAACATTAATCATTAGTCACCAATTCATAACAATCTACGTTTTCTTATTCACTTATATTAATATTAACATAATACAATGTACTATGTTATAAAAATATAAGTGAGACAACAACCAAATATATAAAATGTGAAACCCGATCTAGGTCCAAAAGAATGCATTCTTTTACCTTCGTTTTGATGGTAGCCAAAGACTTACATTTCATTTTCTAACTTTTTTATTAAAAACCTTTTCAAGTGAAACTATAAAGGAAAAAAAATTAAAATTTACAACGACTTGACGTTTGAATTGATCTTGAATATTCTCTTTAAATTCTCTAGTTAGGGCTACTACCTAATCAAGATGTTCGTTTGTGTGGAAGTGGATCGAAAAGATGTACACTAATGGACTTTGGATTGTGTGAGTTACTCTAAACTCGATGTTTTGTCTTCCTTCTTATGATTATGATCATGATTATCCGTTGACGTTTGTGTTCAATATTGTTCCTTGTATCTATTTTAACTTGGTGCCTGAAGTACAGCTTTATCCTTTTGAAGATAAGCTACTTAAATTTCGTTGTCTGTGCGTCAAGATTTGGTTAGGTTTATTTGGGTATCGATACGGTATTGGTACTTGATGTAGGAATCAAAATAGAAAACCCGAAAAAGAAAGATGTGATTCACCAAAAGGATGGCGGTATGTCTATTGTTTCGATCGGAAACCACAAAACGAATGACCCATCCCGCGTGTTGTGATAGGAATTCAGTCAATATCGGTTAGATTCATTAGGTATCGGTACCATATCAGCATTCGGCATAGTAACCGAAAAAAACCCAAAAATAAAGTTATGATATGCCCAACAAGATAGCAAAAGATGTTTTACATCGATCTAAAACTATAGAAACGAATACCAATAACAATTCCAATAATACTGATATCGGTACACATATTGTTCTTTCCAAAATCGCCGTGGTACCAATATTTTTAGCATAGTATTAGTTCAGTTTGTCACGGTACCAGTATCATAACGTATCATAACGACACACGCTGTAACTGTTCATACAAAAAAGATACTCTATTGCAAATAATATTCTGGTAACATCGAAATTTATATATAGATATTAATAAGCACGTCAACTAATCAACAACCATACCCGGTAAATCACACAAATAACAAAGCTAGATGTAGGGTCCGGAGAGGGAGAGAGGTAGGCAAACCTTACCTTTATCTTTAGAGATTGGATCTACCTCTCCGCTATAGATTGGAGGTTTACATGCCATAAACTTGTCATGTATAAAAACAAATATATTATGAGGCTAAATAATATATAAAAGAACTGTAATATAAGGCTGCTTTTAACTTCTTTCCAAATATATTGAGACGTCGACAAAGGAAGGCCTTGTTTTACACATGAATCATATGTTGTTCTAGCGTTCGAATATATGATAGAGTTGCTAGAGTAAATACAGGGGTCACTCACCTAAAATAAATATATCACAGTTTTTAGAAACTACAAGACAATGTCAGATGGGGGGAATCCGAAAATCATGTTGGAGATGTAGAATAGAAAATGAAAAGTTGAACATGAGTCCTCAAATGATTGAAGATCAGGGGTCGTCCTTGGGAACTTGGACGTCCTTGAGGGCCTTGTGCGAGTAAAAAAATAAGCTCTTAAAGACTCTAGCTGACCTAGAATCTTCTACTAATCGTTAAAATAAAAACAAATTCCGTCAGAAATTCCGACACTTTTCTTATGCGTACCGCTTCCTACAAATTTCCGACTAACAGTTAAATGTATTCTGGTGGAGATCCGTGGGAAACTTACGACACTTTTCCTACGCATAACAATTTGTGGTTTTTTTGTCACAAAACTAAGACCCTTTCTTGTTCGTCGGAATTTCGTGGGAAACGTGTGTGCATTTTCTTTCATAGGAAATGCGTGAAAAATTTTGGGAGGAATAGTAGCAGTTTGTAGTCGTTAAAGGGTTGGGGATCAACTTAAGATGAGTGTAAATTTTGCTGATTCATCGAGTTTGGGGACCCGATTATATAGGGATGAAAACATCTCACTACATGAGCATGTGGTTTTCTCGACTTTAGGTATAAATTCCTTAGTCTCGAACTCTAATTTCAGCCTAGAATATTTTTTCCTTATCTTACGTGATTTGATTATATCCGGTCTAATTATGAAAACATATGAATCATGATCTAAGCTTTTCTAGAGTTACACCACCTATCGGTGCATCTAAGTATTTCCATTGTGAATTATGTACCCGACCGTACAATATATTTAACTAAGATAATATACACTCAAAAGAGTTTTGACTTTAGATAAAAGACAAAAGAAGTCATGAGAATTGTATTTTACAGGAGCAATCATGGAAGGTAGCATGCAATTTTGTCCGTTTATAAATCTGAAAAGGCTCGAATCTCACCACTCACAAACACCCAATCGATCAAATGGGTTTTTAGGGTTTACATTTTGATGAATGATATGATGGAGGACAGCTAGCTTAAGCTCAAACAATATGCAATGCAGTTGGTCACCTTAGAATATTCTTGAGTGAAAACCAAAGTATTTAATAACATATCAGCAGTTCATCTGTGGGATTCTTTCATGCAATACATTTGTATTCATTAGTTAACCACACAAGCTTCAATGCATCATAAATTATTCATCCATCTGGGATATGATATTTTTATGCAATAGATTTGAATTCATTAAATATCCACACAACCTTCGATGTGTCATAAACTAAGCATTTGTTCAACCAAGTTATATCCGTACATAAGTATATAAAGTTCGTTTTTAACCTATTGTGGATAGATCTAATAAAAGGTTTTCATGCAAAATTTTACGTTTACAAGTGAAAGTTAGATTTCACTTCAATGTTGATAAAAGTACATAAAATTAAACAAGAGAAAGTATCATATTTTGTTTTGTTATGAATTTATATATTGAACTAAGATGTCACCAATTTTATATCATTTTGAATTAAGTAAACTAATAGAAAACAACACAAATAGTATTAGATATGAAACACCCTTGTTTTAGAACATTTTTATTCATCAGACATGCAGCAGAAATTATGCTTATATTTTTCAAAACAGTCACATATGCGTTAAAATTTACACCATAAAACGTTGAACTTTATTTAAACATTAAAAAACTAATTAATACTTACACGGGCCAACATGTCTAACCAGTTTGAAATTTCTCCCCATATTTACAAACATGGCGTTCGAATCTTCACCTTGAGACTGATCACGATCAACCTTCAATATCCGGTAGCTTTCCTGGAAGCAGTGGTGTACTCAGGAGATATTTTCAAAGTGTGGGAACGAAGGGTTTAACCACCATATACTCCCTGGGAAAATTGCCCTTTTACTCTCCCACTGATTAGCCCCTTGTACCAAATTATGATGTAATTAAGTATTTACGTCAAAGTAACATATTTTACATGATCATTCCGTGTTCTTATACGAATATGGTGTTGGAAATTATGTGAGAAAAATATAAGCTTACAATTCATTTTATTCATGTTTAGTTGTTTCACTTTGAATTCGTGTCAGAATGTGTTTTGGTAAAAAATACTAGTTGAAACACCAAAGTTTTATACTCTAAAATTCGTTTAAGGAAACAATAAAGTTAGGTGCTTTAATCAAAATACTTAAAGGTTTATATTTTATGGATAATGAAGTGTTTCAACTCTTTGGTTCATGAAGTATGGGGTATTTCAACTCATGGATTTATAGAGAATGGGGTCTTTCTAACTCTTTTACAAGTATGGATACCAAGGTGAGCCTTCGTTTAAAAACACATCAAACTCCAACTCTCTAGAGTTCTCCATTTTGTATCTAAATAATTTCCAACAATTCTTTGGTCAATTTTCTCTTTTCTTTGTGATACAATTCGGGCTTGTGAGTTATCTTTGGCAGTACATATTACTCCAGTTGTTGTACCTTGGGAGAAAGACGTGTTCGTCAAAGAGGTGACATGAAATATGTTTTAAGAGACCGGTGTTGAACACGAATCCTCAGCCACAACCGCTCAAAGATTAGTTTGCTCGTTTTGTTGTCAAGAACATTATAGAAGCTCCCATAGAAGACAAAGGATAGAATCATCCTGTGTCATGTAAAATTGTAATCTTATATTATTTTTTGTTCGTTTTATATATGTTATTGTACTAATTATTTCCTACATAAATAACAAGAATTGATATTATATTCTTTTATTATTATATTTATAATAATAATAAAAAGTGAATCAATTTCCTATAAACTTAAAACAGTTTTTTGTGCAATTGTTGATAACGATCACAAATAAATTAACGGCTTATCACTTCTAGTGTACTAAAAACCTATAAGAAAATTAATATGGATTGGGTTTATCAAAACAAAGGCTATTGGTTTGTGCTTATGATAAACCATAAATAATAGTATATGAATTTTTAGATTTTATATTTTAAATTAATTATAATTCTTCAGTTCGACCGATCTAACTAGTGAACCGGTAAGGCGTCCGATTCGATAATCGTTAAAAACATTGATTAAAAAAACTATATTGCTCATCTAATATATTCATTATATAGTAGTATATAGATAATAACTAGATAATTGAAAATAACAAAACACAAATAAACATAAATATTTAATTATCATAAAAAAGGTGTTCAAATCATTTTGTTTTTTAGAGTTTCAAGAGTAAAAAATTATAAAATCAAAAACTGAAATGATGATGAAAAATGACAAACTTACAATTAGCCTGCATTTTGGAAACTTAATATCATTTCTAATACGGCAACTAATCCAATATACTCTCTGATTCTACTAATAAACCATAATTTTTTACAGCATACGGATAAGATGCCAAAAATGCACTTTTAAACTCAACTTTTGGAAAGGTAATGTTTGGAAATTTAGGTTCTATAACTTCACAATTTATTCTGTGAAATTAAATAAATCTTGGCTCAAATGGTCAAGATAACTAATATCGGCTCGTTGAATCTCGAATCAATCTGAAATGAAACAAGCTCCATTCTAGCTCAAGCAATAGTTGAATCTTATTAAAAACAAGTTCAAACCTAAAACTAAAATGATGGTGAAAATGACAAATCTTAAAATCGATTGGACTTCATTTTGGAACTTAATTTTCTTTTTTAATACAACTAATCCAATACACTCTATGATTCTACTACCAAACCATACATTTTTACAGCACACGGATAAGATACCAAAGATGCACTTTTACACTCAGCATTTGGAAAGATAATCGATATCGGCTCATTAAATACCGAATAAATCTAAAATGAAACGAGCTCGAGTCAAGCTCAAGCAATAGTTAAATCTTATTTAAAACAGGTTCAAGCCTGAGTTTCATTCAATGAACTAGAGTACGTTCGTGAATCAAAACAAATGTGTTGCTTGTGTGTGTGTATGGTAGGGATCCTAAGAGAATTCCACCCTATTTGAGAAACTTGAGAGACATTCTGGACCACATATTTTTCGTAAGCTTTTCGTAATATACACATATGTATAGTTTAAAATTGATTATATCCATATGTGTATAATTCAATATACATATATGTATATAGTCAATTTTAAACTATGCATATGTGTATATTACGAAAAACTTAGGAAAATGTGTGGTCCAGAATGCTTCTTAAGTTTCTCAATTAGCCTAGTGTTTCTCACATGATCCCAAGCCTATATATATATATATATATATATATAGCGCTCGGTTCAAATGAGAACCACCACGAGTTGTGAGAACCGTGAGAACTTTTTCTTCCCGTGCGAGGTGGGCAAAATTTTTTCACACAAACGTAGATAAAAATATTATAAACACATCTGTAAAAAAAAAGTAAAAAAAATTGTCTATCCGTAGTTTTGACTGATGCAAGTTTTTTTTTACTCTCTAGTGTAAATTTTGTACGAAAATAATTATTTTTTATGCCTCATGCAAATGTGGGTATGCGACATTTTTTTATTTTATTTTATTTTGCTGAAACAGGTGATTTTTTATGACTTTTGAGAAAAAAAATCGGAAAAAACATTTTGTATGGCCTAGTTCTCACGGTTCTCACAACTTAAAGCAGTTCTCATTTTAACCCATCCATCATGAGAAAACTCATCTTAATGAGAAAACTATAAAACTCCATCAAAATCACTAAAAAGTAGGGGAATGTGTCTTTAATGAAGGATAGGTAAAATTGGAAAAAATAAATATATATTTTTAAACATTTCTAATTTCTCAATACATTATCTTTTTTTTTAAATGGCACCATAAGATCACAATTTTTTTTATCTTTCATTCAAGTATGTTCGAGCATATTTTTATAACATAAAAAAAGGATTTAAGATGTCGTACTTTTTTCAATATTACTATTTATTACTACTCATGTACAACAATACGAAAAACCTAAACCACTCAACCCCCACCCCCCCCCCCCACCCAAAAAAAAAACTAAACCCACTATCCCACCTAAAAACTAAACCCGAAACCTAAACCCCCCAAATATCTAATCCTAAAAGCTAAACTAAACCCAAAACCTAAACCCTAAAGCTAAATTACATATTATATTGCACATGTGCACTACTATAATAGTAGTACTGGAAAAAAAGACGACACACTAAATCTTTTATTGGTGTCGAAAAATATGCTCGAATATACTCGAATGAAAGATAAGAAAATTTGTAATCTTATGGTGCAATTTTTTTAAATAATAACAGAAGATATAAATGTTCGAAAAGTTATATTTTTTTCCTATTTTGCCCCTCCTTCGTTAAAAGTCCCCTCCTCCTCCTCCTTTTTAGTGGTTTTGAGTGAGTTTTTCAGTTTTTTCACATTCAATAAGTCTTCTCATGATCTTCTCCCTATATATATATATATATAGGGTGGGGTTCTAGAGTGAAAACTAGTGTATTTGTAAACTGAATGAACAAATCCTGGTATTGATTTACATCATTAAATCGTAAAATACACTAATGTATGTTTATCATCAAATCTTAATCAAATCATGGTCATTGATTTACCCTTGTGTATTGATAATCAAGGGCTATGATTGTTCATAAATGAACCTAACTATATATATATATTATGTATAATTATGGAGTTTAATTTATAATTAATTATATTATAAGTCTTGTGTATAGATACTAGGTAAATCTTGTACACATCAAAATTGTGTCATATCTAATATGGATTTTATGATATAAAAGGGTATGTAACTTACCCATTAAAAAGGATTCTCTCCTTTTCAAATTCCTTGAAAACATTAAGTGGTTTTTGAAAGTTTTGAAGTGGGGTTTTAGTGGCTGACAAAGAACTAATGAAAGTCAAATCCAGGTTATCTGATGAAGTGATCTAAGACCAAACAAATACAGCTCTAAAACCACTGTAGCATATCTCAAAAGACCCAATAATTTCACAATGGCCCAATGATAAATTCTCAATTATGTTTATTAATAGACTTTTCTAGATTTTTTTTCTATATATATGTTGCAGATTTTGTTATATATTTGTTTCTAGGACATATATCTATACACCTTTGATTAATTGCTGTTATTTTGTCTTGTGAAATTGATACATTGATCTTATATTAATATTATTGATACATATTCTTGCTATCAAATTAATCTTTGATTTAATTTTATTTGAATTGTATTTTATGTTTTGTAGAACTTATAATAAAAATGAAATATGAGATCGCTTCAAAATATATCCTTCTAAATTTTCAAATTTTCTTGTATTTAGAATCAAAAGTTGAGAAGTAAACTCATTAGCAAGATAACCACAAAACATAAGCCATTTTGAGTGTTTGGATGAAGATGGTGTTTTTTTTATTTACTTATTTTACAGTGAAACGGGTTGGTACTCAGACGCTTACTACTACATCACCCCTTAAAGATTGTAATTTTGAATGTTCAATATTACATAATCACGTTCGCTTAATTACCATAAAAGACATAATAACAACCCTTAATGTTGAATCTAGCAAATGTATCATCTAAAAGCTAACTAGGGAAAGTAACAATGAAAATAATAGAATCAACTTTACTATACTTTATGAAAATTTTGAATTACAGCATGGATTCCATATAAAAGGGCATTCCAAATGTTCCATTAACAAATCTACCCCTCATAATTTAAACTCAATGACAACTAATGAACTTTTATTATTTACACCATCATAAAAGATAAAACCTTTCCCTCCTCACAATAAGCTTCTTATTCACAAAACTGGATACTTTTAGCAAGATATTCGACACATTTTGAAAATTATCAACTTTGATCTCCTAATGCAGCCACGGGTGAGCGATTTAGACGAAGCAGATTCCTTGAAGATCTCACACTCTTGAGCGTCATCATCAACTGTTGTCTCTCCCCTTCGACTTCTGCAAACTGCAAGCTTAACTGCGAGTATCGATCATGCATTTCCTTAAGTTCATTTTCAACGTTAACGTATTTTCCTTTGATTTCTAACATGTCTTTGATCAATTCATTGATGTCCCTAAAGCTCTTGAAACACGGCCTCCTCATCACTATGTTGTTTGAGAAAAAAACTGCCAACATAAAATAAAACCAGATAATTATCCGTAATAACGTTAAACAATCAATTGGACAAACTTGCAGGATACAAGGGTTATCAACCGCCTAACAATCTATTGTCGTTTTTGAAAATCAATTTACTTTTTATAGATTTTGGCGGGTTGATGCATGCCAACCGCCACATCAGATGCCAATATGTCATACGCCAAAAAAACGCTTGTGCAGAAAAAAAATACATATTCATTTGCAAGTTTGAAAAAAAGATCAACTTTTATAAAAAAATAATTGTAAATGTTCACTTTGAAAAATATATGTTAAAATATTTCCAAGCTATGTAAAGTTACATACATATACGCTAAAATGACATATATGATGTTCGGCAAAAACACATCTTTTATTGCTACAATAAGTAATCAAGTGCAACTTAGTTTGCAAGATTCGGTCAGGATGTAAATGAGCCAAGCCACTCGAGATCAGCTCACTAAAAGCTAGAAAGCCAAGCTAAAACATGCTCGAGCCTAAAAAAAAGTTTGTTTAATAATCGAGACTAAGCCCAAGCTTAACTTATCGAGCTCGACTAAGTTGCGAGCCTAAACACGACTACTATTTAAATGGATTTCATTTAATATATTAAACATATATTAATATGATAACTATTAATATATAAAACTATGATAAAATTAATAAACATATATTGTGTTATATATAAAAGTTACAATTATAAATATATATGAAAAAAAGTTATAAATGTATATAAATTAATTAACTAAGAAATAATAAACAAGCCAAGCTCAAGCTCTAAAAATATATACTTATCTGCGTGACTTAAAGTTAGTTGCAAAAACAGGAAAAGTGTAATGTTCATATCTATTTTTTACGCTTCGCCAGATAAAATAACGGGATATATGGTTATTTTTACTTTACCCTCTGATAATTAGTATTGTTGGAGCTACTATTAAATCAATAATCAACTCATTACTAATACCGAGTACAAGTTTAAAACTAATGATTGCAACTTGAAGACACATTAACAAGATAACATATATTTGGTCAAAATTACCTTTGGAATTGAATGCTTGATTTCTTTTTTGTCCTAAGTGCTTCGGCAAGCTCGATTTCCAAAGCAAGAACCCTTTCTAACGCATTTCCATTTCCTCGGAAATCAACAAAATTCGGGTATATGCTCGATAGCTCTTCATTGGCCTTCAATTGAAAAGTCATAATCAGAAAAAAAAAAAAAAATGTTACAAATAAAAAAACAAAAGGTTTAAACATTTTCAAAAGTAAAATGCATATACCTGGTGTAGTTGTGCAAGTTCTCGTTGTAAATCTTGAAAACCCGGGTCAAAATTAGTCAATGAAAGATGTGCATTATCGTTTTTCATCTTTTCCAACTGCCATAAGACGCACATCATAAAAGTAGAATGAGATTAAAGTGTGATATAGAAAGAATATTGATCAGATGTGCTGAAATTTTACCTCTTCGTCTAGTTGCTCCATGCAAGACATCAAATGTTGAGTTCTGAATTGATCATTGACAACCATTAGTTGTTTTGAATCATTGGCCAGTGGGCTTTCTTCATCTTCAAGCTTGCGCTCTGTAACTCCCTGCTGAACAAAATATTCAATGAAAAAAAAAATTAATAAAAACTATCAATCATGTTTAGGATGTTTTCATTTAAATACTTTTTTTAGCATGTAAATGTTTTCATTATTTTACTATATTGTATACGTCAATAATTAATTGTATAATTATACATAAATAAAATGCCATTTTTGTCCTTGAGGTTTGACTAGTTTTGTGACCTTCGTCTAAAGGTTTGTTTTTCCGCATCTGGATCCAAAAGGTTTTAAATCTTGTCATTTTCATCCAGCTCGTTAACTCCACCATTTTTTTCCGGTAAGTCGACGGTATTTCCGTCTTTTTTGTTAACATAAAGGACAATTCGGTCGTTTTCACATTATGTAAAAAGACCAAGTACCCTGAAAAAGACTGAATTGCCTTTAAGTTAACAAAAAAGACAGAAATACCCCTGACTTAACGGAAAAAATGGATGGCGTTCACGAGCTGGATGAAAATGACAAGATTTCAAACCTTCCGGCCCAGATGCGGAAAAATAAACCTTTGGACGAACGTCGCAAAACTAGCCAAACCTTAGAGACGAAAATAAAATTTTAATCTTTGAAATTTTAATTCGAACCTGGATTTCTTGCAGATTGACAGAACCATTTTCTTCTTTCTGAGCAATCTGTTCTCTAACCAAAGAAAGTTCATCCGCAAGTTTCGATTTTTCATCCTCGCGTTCTTGTAATAAAGCAGCAAGCTTTTCTTTTTCTTCCTTGCAACACTCAAGGCTCAAAACCGCGCATTCCAACTCCGCCTGTAACCGATCATAATCCGGTTTATCCGAAACGACCGCTTCGCCCTCCGCTTCCAATTCTTGAATCCTCCTCAACTGTGAAGCTGCAGATCGCTTCCTACTTTCAACTTCATCAAGAGCATCTTGTAATTTAAACAACATTTCCTCATTATGCCGTTTGGAAACCGAAAGTTGTTGCTTTAGTTCTTGAATTTTCGTTTGATATTGTTCTTTTATAAATGCTATTCTCAATGACTCCGTTGGGCCTTCCGGGTCTTTTTCTTTTTTCTCGTGTGCCACGTCATCGCTACCTTTAAGCTCCTTTAAGTAGATTGACAAGTTCTTGAATTCTTCAGTTTTTTGTTTCTGTTCGGTGAGCTTGTTTGTAAGTTGGTCACATTGGTTCTGTAACATGATTAATTCTTCGTTTTGTTCTTCCAACTTTGCTTTGAATACTAATAACGTAATTTCCGTTTCATCTACCTCGAGGCCGTTCTTGTAACTTACTTCAGTCGGTTTGGTTTCTGCAGTTTGAGCAATATAATCCTCTAACTTCACATTACGAGATTCAACTTCCGTTGCTAAACGTTTCTTTTCTTCGATGTAATGAGCAACCTCTGCCTTTGACTTAGTCAACATTTCTTTCAGTTGACTTGCCTCAAGAACATGCGCGGTTTTAGATTCCAAAACTTCAGTGCTTTTAGCGATAGAAGCTTGTAACTCCAATCTGACAGAATCTAGTTCCGTTGCTAAATTTCTGTTTTCTTCAATATAACGAGCAACCTCTTCGTTTGACTTTGTCAACATTTCCGTCAGTTGACCAGCCTTCAAAGCATGCGTGTTTTCAGATTCTGCAATTTCAGCACTTTTAGCAACAGAAGCCTGTAACTCTGATCTAACAGATTCTAGTTCGGTTGCTAAATTTCTGTTTTCTTCAATATAACGAGCAACTTCCCCGTTTGACTTGGTCAACATTTCCTGCAGTTGAACAACCTTCATAGCATGCTCGTTTTCAGATTCTGCAATTTCAGCATTTTTAGCAACAGAAGCCTGTAACTCTGATCTAAGAGATCCAATTTCCATTACTAACTTTTCGTTCTCTTCATTTGACTTGGTCAACATTTCTTTCAGTTGACCAACCTTCAAAGCATGCTCGTTTTCGGATTCTGCAATTTCAGCATATTTAGCAACGTAAGACTGTAACTCTGATCCAAGAGATTCAACTTTCATTGCTAAATTTCTGTTTTCTTCAACATAGCGAGCAACCTCTTCGTTTGACTTGGTCAACATTTCTTTCAGTTGAGTCACCTCGAGAACATGCTCGTTTTTCGACTCTGCCAATTCATCATTTTTAACGACAGAAGCCTTTAAGTCTGATCTAAGAGACCCGATTTCCGTTACTAACTTTTTGTTCTCTTCAATATAACGAGATACCTCTTCATTTGACTTGGTCAACATTTCTTTCAGTTGACCAACCTTCAGCGCATGCTCGTTTACAGATTCTGAAACTTCAGCATTTTTAGTGACAGAAGCATGTAACTCTGATCTAAGAGACTCAATTTCCGTTACTAAGTTTCTGTTCTCGTCAATATAACGCGCCACCTCTTCCTTTGACTTGGTCAACATTTCTTTTAGTTGATTCGCCTCGAGAGCATGCATTGTTTTGGATTCTGAAATTTCCGCAACAGAAGCCTGTAGCTCCAACCTAAGAGACTGAATTTCCGTCGCTAAATTTCTATTTTCTTCGATATAACGCGCTGCCTCATCCTTTGACTTGGTCAACATTTCTTTCAGTTGACTTGCCTCGAGAGCATGCATCATTTTCGATTCCGAAATTTCTACATTTCTAGTAACAGAAGTCTGAAACTCCAACCTAAGCGACTCAATTTCCGTCACTGAATTTCTGTTTTCTTCAATATAACGAGCCACCTCTTCCTTTGACTTGGTCAACATTTCCTGCAGTTGACCAACCTTCATAGCATGCTCGTTTTCGGATATTGCAATTTCAGCATTTTTGGCAACAGAAGCCTGTAACTCCAATCTAAGCGACTCAATTTCCGTCACTAAATTTCTGTTTTCCTCTATATAACGAGCCACCTCATCCTTTGACTTGGTCAACATTTCTTTCAGTTGACTCACCTCAAGCTCATGTTCTGCTTTGGATTCTGAAATTTCAGCATTTTTAGCAACAGAAGCCTGTAACTCCAATCTAAGAGATTCAAGTTTCGTCACTAAATTTCTGTTCTCTTCAATGTAGAAAGCTTCATTTTTTAAACAACCATTCAATCTTGACTCCGTATCTTCAAGTTTCATTTGAAGCTCCTTTAACTGCTCTACCTCCGCCTTTGACTTAGTCAACATATCTTTCAACTGGCGTACCTCAAGAGCATGCTCGTTATTTACATTTGCCAATGTTGTCTCGAGAAGAACGTCATTCGATTTCGAAATCTCCGCATTGTGAGAAATAGAAGCCTCTAACTTCAACTTAAGAGATTCAAGCTTCGACCTTTGACTTTCAAGTTCAGAGGTCAAACATGCAACCGTACCCCTTTCGGCATCCAAGCATTCTTGCAGCCTATCGAGCTCTTCACGCTTATTTTCAACATAAATTATCAAATCGTGATTCTCTTTTTTCAACTCGGAAACGATTTGTTCGTGAAAACTTTTATCGTCAGACGATATCTTTTGCAGCTCGAGTTCCAACGACGAAAGGTTCTTTAACATCGCTTCACTGTTCTGCACGTGTCTTTCACCAGATTCCAAACTACTTTGAAACATGTTAGTGACGGAATCAATTTGCAACTGAAGCTTCTCGAAAGACGGCTTTTGGACTTCCATTTTCGACACCGTTTGATATAAACCATTCATAAATTTCATCTTCGCATCATCCATTTCTGATCTTAGAACTTTTATTTCCTTTTGAAGATTCTGTTTATCGGAAACTTCTACTTCTAGAAGCTTCTGGAGCTCCGTTTTTTCAGCGGAAACGACTTCGTATTTTCCTTTGAAAACTCGGTAATCCATGAGTAGTGCTTCACATTCGGTAATCTTTTCCATCAAAAGAAAATTCTCGTTCGAAAGATTTCCGACATCCAATTCTAACATTCGGTTTTGTAGATCCAGATCATTGCATTTGGCAAGATAATAACCGTTATCTTGAAATAAAGAATCCCGAGATTGGTTCAAAGCTTGTAACTTTTCATTCATTTTTCTTATATGATCACTAGCTTCAAATAATGTTTCCTCAAGTGTTTTAGAGTACATGTTTAACTGTAAATTTGCGGAACACATTTCACTGAGCTCCTCTTCGACTTTTTTGTAAATATTCTCTTGTAAACTCAACGATGTCTTCAAGTCGTTTGAGAGATGTTTAGACGATGGTTGTGTAGTGTTGGCAAAAGCTTCTTTAATGACGGTTTGATTCGTTTCGAACATCGACAAAACTTGAAACGAAAGCATGTCGAGATCTTTTTGCAATTGACTCACTGCGATCGAGTAGTTCAAGCGGGCCCGTTTGAGTGCTGATTCGGAAACCGTGACCCGTTTTTGAAGCTCGTTGTTAACCAAACTCAAATCGTTGATTTCGGTTTTAAGGTTCTGGCAGTCGCCCAAAATCCGTTTCTGATTTTCTTCTAGCTCGTGTACGAGTGACTCGTAGTAACTCTCCATTTGATCCATTTTTTTAACAAGATTTTCATTTTCGGCTTTTGCAGTCTCCAATTCTTGAAGCGGTTGAATTGGTACTACACTAAACGTTCCGTTTTTAAGATCTTGAACGGTCCGAAGTAGCACCTCGAAATCCGACTGTAAATTATTTAAACCGGACTCACCGATTAAAATCTTTTCTTGGATTTCCCGAATCTGACTTTCCACAAGTATGACCCCGTTGACTTCTAATTTTCTTTCTGTAACCTTCGAGCTCGATTTAACGTCTTTCAAATTTTGAAGATCGTTTTTGAACTTCGAACATTCCAATTTCAAAACGTTAACTTCTTTGACTAACTCTTGACCTGAAGCAATCTCCACGGTGAGTTCTTGTGCTAACTTTTGTGTTTCGGTTTCCATTTCATTAGCATGACTCTGCAAAGTGGTTAGTTCTTGTTTGAGCTCGGAAATCGATGACTCGGCAGCTGCCAAGCTGGCTCTAAGCCGATTATTCTCTTCGTAAACAACTACCAAGTCATTGTCCAGCTTGGTTGGTTCTGAACCGCTTGACTTTTCAGCAGGTGAATCATGTTTGTCGGCGTAGTAACAGTCTGATGCGGTTGATGACTCGTCACATGTAACTTGTGAATCTGAATATTCTCCATGTATGCTTGTTTCTTCTCTAAGTTGCATTCGAGTTTTTGCCTATTTAAAAATAATGTAAATAAAGATTAGAAACATTTCAAGCAATATTTAAATCCCCCCCCCCCCTTCAAAAAAATTTCTTATGCGGGAAGTTTCATAATTTTAGGCATAGTTTTGATTTTTTGTCGAATATGCTAAAAATAGTCCAAATTTCTATTTTACTTATCCCAAATTTCTATAGTAATAACTAAAATATGCATTATTTAGATATCACAAATTATCTCATATTTTAACAATAATATTGAGATGGAGCGAGTAATCTAACCTTATTAACCAGATCATCGGGTATCTGCAACTCGGAAGATGGTGACTTGGCAGTACTATGTTCGGCCTCTTTATTTACGTTATTGCCACTTTGCAAGCCTTTATCCCTCTGTTGCTCAAATTCCCTATGTTACATCAACAACTCACTTAATAAACAGTAATTAATAATTAATAGTACCATAATCATTATTTAAAGAACATATAATACCTGAATCCAGTTTTAGCCGTTAGCAGCTGAACTGTCACCTGTAAACAAAATATACAGTCAGCCAAGATCAGATAAGAGGAAATAATTATAAAAAGTTTTAGTTAATGTATTAGGATTTTTCTCACATGCAAAAGGGTTCCATGATCGGAACCATGTAGAGGGAGAGAAAGAATGGCAGGTTGTGATGCATCAGCATAATCAGCAAGATTGATTGTCGCCTCACCAAGGATGCTAGACCGTGAAGTACCCTGTGCTCCAAATTTAGAGCCAACTTATAGTTTAATAACTATTAAAGATTGCACTAGGAATGTTTGAATGTGTGTACTTAAGTAATAAGATAGATAACTGTCTGCCGCTCTGCGCCACATAGGGTTGCAAATGAACGGAACGTTCAGCGAACAGTTTGTGAACCGTTTGGCGGGAAGTTTGTTTATGTTCATTCGTTAAATAAACGAACGAACACGAACATAAAACTTCGTTCGCTTAGTTATATGTACGAACATGAACAGAGACCGCGTTCGTTCATTTATGTTCATGAACGTTCGGTAACGTGTTTGTTTGTGTTGAATAGCTCATTAACGTGTTCATTTGTGTTCGATAGCTCATTAACATGTTCATATGTGTTCGATAGCTCATTAACATATTCGTTTGTGTTCGATAGCTCATTAACGTGTTCATTTGTGTTCAATAGCTTATTAACGTGTTCGTTTGTGTATTATATATTTTGTTCATGAACGCTTGTTTGTGTTCATGAACATTGATTTGTGTTTGTGAACGTTCGTTTGCATTCGGTACCTAAAATTAACAAACGAACACGAACACATTCATTTCCTTAACGCACGAACACAAACAAATAATCTCGTTCGGTAAGTGTTCATGAACAGTTCGTGAACACATATAGCAAACAAACACGAACTGTCGGTTTGTTTGCAGCCCTAACGCCACATCCAAACACCCCTAACTCAAATGACAAAATTAGCATAATTAAATGGATAAGAACCTATAGTTAGAATAAAAGTGATAAATCGTAAAAAAAAATTATATATATAAGGAAACTTACCATTCCGACAACAAGTTTGTAGAGCTTATCATCATATTGTTTGGTCTTAGAATCTACTAGAAGCCTTGTAGTTTCGTAAATGGGGTCCGCCCATTTACACGACCCGCCTCTCACATTTGCTTTGCTAGTCTTTGCAGTAGCCTTTCCGGTTTCAGTAGGAATAAACGATATAAATAATTTTTCCCAACCATGTTGCGGTATCTGAAACATAAACATATTTCAAATTGGCAGTCTTTGATGATATTTTGTCTTTCATGTAATAATTATCATGACATCGTTTTATAAACATTCAAGCATCAACCGTTTCTACGTGTAAAAGGTTCCGTTACTCCACATTTTTTGACAATTTTACCCTTGGAGAAGGATATAAAGATAAGTAAACAAAACAAATATGAGTCTTAACCATACATCCACCTATATTACAAGAGTAAAACGGAATTTTCTCTAACGATTACATTCCTTCATCTGCCAAAACAATCTATACCACAAAACAAGGCAGCACAGTACTATATATGTGATAAACGGTACCCAAATGCATATCACTTAAAACTACCATATACAAATTATTTAACAAAATTTAAAGTCTACTAAAGAAACTAGATTAAAACAAGATAAAAAGAGGAACTTACATTTGTCGCATGAAATTGCAACCGAAAGACCACTTTTACTTTAGCTTTCTCGATTTTCCATTTGGCGACCCTTGACATTGTTGTCGCATAAACCAAAACAACACAACCTGCAGATTGGTGGATTTACAAAAACAGATTAACATCGTTACAAAATCCAAACACCCTTATTGCCGTCTAAACCAGTAACAAGCAGATCAATGACTTTAATAAGCAATCCCATATATGTCATGATTTGTCAAAATAACAAATCATTTTGAATAGTTTTAGGTGGTAAATTGGGTACCTTGAAACTAAATCTAGCATCAAAATTCCCAAATAGTTTAGATCCGGAAACTTTTTTGTGTGTTAGAAGTTAAACTTTATACATTAGAGGCCCCATGGTTGATTACAATCCCATACATGTAAATGATGAAAAAGTATTAGCAATAAAGCATAATGATCCCGAAGAAAATTGATCATAAAATTACAAATACATAATGTAGTGAAAAACCATGATTAAGATATAACTTTTTTAATTAACCCTAGATTAACCATTATTCAACTATCATAAATCCCCCCCCCCTCCCCAACCATATAGATTTGTGATGAATAAACCAAGATCTTTACTGTTGGTACAATAATTCAACAAAATGCAAGCAACCCACATTGTATTCCTTCATGATCAAAACAAAAATAAGTTCAAAACCAGAGTAAATGCTTACCTTCTTCAACCTAGTGCCAAAACCAACTCTGATCCAAAACCCTAAACAGTACAAACCCAAATTCAAATCAAGAAAAAGTAGAAAAAAGAATCCAAAAAAGAAAAAATCCAAAAACACCCAAAAATGTACAACCAAAGTAGAAAACAATAAAAGGGAAAAAAACCCTTTTTTCTTCAACTCTTATTAAAATCAAAATTTGACAAGAACATGGTGAACCCACTTCAAAATTTAATAAAATTTAGTAAAAAAAACATTTACATTTGTTTATAGCTCAAACCTTTACAACAAATTTAGAAAACCCACTTCAAGAAACTACAGAAATTGTGAAAAAAAAGAACAAAGATGAACAATCAGAGTGAACCCACTTCAGAATACAATAAAAATTAGTAAAAAAAAACAATTACATTTGTCTAAAGATCAAAACTTTACATCAAATATAGAATACCCACTTCAAGAAACTGCGGAAATTGTGAAAAAAAAAGAGCAAAAATGAAGAATTAGAGTGATAACGATTAAATGAGCATTATGTTACCTAACAATGCAATGGATCTGAGATGTGGGACTTGCAATGGAAGCAATCTGACAAAGATAGTGCGATGTGGAAGCGTGAGAAATCAGTAAAATTGAAAATAAAAATTGGGTTTTTTTTAAATCAAATCTGAAATCACCATCAAAATGAGGAAAAAGATGTGAAAACACAAAGACAAAAGAGAGCGAGAGAGAGAGAGAGATGAGAGAGAGTGAGTATCTTGTTGAAAAGGTTGAAACTTGAGTTGAAATCTTGGATGTATTTTTTTTATTTTTATTGTTTTCGGAAAATAGTGGGAAAAAAATAAAAAAATTTGGGTGTCCCGCCAAAGGGTGTGACTTGTGACTGCCCTGAATTAATTAACTCGACCCATGTTCTTGTGGTTTTGCATTTTTTGGAATATGAATTTTCATGTTTTGAGATAAATACAAAAAAAAACATCATCTTTCATGTGATCATGTGAGGTAAAGAGATCACTTTTCTTGTAGATTTCATATCTTTCGTATGTTAGAAGTTCAATTTTACGACTAGAGTATACTTTTAATTCGGTTGAATGTTAGAAGTTTAATTTTACGACTAGAGTACTCTTTTAAATCGGTTGAATTATAAATTTGAGTTAAATGATAAAATCGTCTCTATAGATTCGTTGCTTTTACTATTTAAGTCTAAAACTGGATTATTTTTATTATCTAAACCCTCAGTGTTTAATTTTTATTGTCTTGTAACTGATTTGGAAATTTCTGTTAAATACTCTATTTTTTGTCATTTTTCACATTTAAATAAAGGGTACAATAGGCTTTTTACCCTATTATTTAGAAAAAGAAATGAAAAAAGGTATATCAATATATAACTATGCTAAATCTCTTTCTATCTCTAAACAAACAAACTGAATTTCTCTCTCTACTCCATCTCTCTGAATCTGAACTTCCATCACAACCATCACCACATCTAAACCCTAACCTACTACCACAACCTCTCTCTAATTGTCTACCATTGACCACCACCTCCTGATTATATTTGAAACCCGCCAACCACCATTGGGGGTTTTATAGCAATTTATTTAGTTTTTTTTTTGTTTTTGGGAGGGGTCAATTAAAATAAAGTTAGAGTTAAAATGTCTATTTTTTTGAACGGTCAACAAATCATCCCGAGCACTCTCGGGACACCCACTGGACAAACGGAGTACTCCGAGAGTAACCCGAGTCGTCCACCACCAATTCCTGGGAAAACCCGGTAACCCACCCGCCCGTAGACACGACGGTAAAATTACCGGTAAAACCCGTTTGCCTCAAGGATCGAACCCAAGTTTCCCTAGGTCTCCTATCACTGATGTAGAAAAGGACAAAAGGGGGGAGTGGTTAACATAAATTTCTAATTGAGTTGTCGTTTGAATGGAAAATACAACAAAAATAAAAACATTGGGGGCTCAGATATAAAAAGTTTCATTTTTTAACTGAAGTTACAAAAGTGTCCAAACCCAGGGACGATTTTGGCATTTAACTATAAATTTTGTGGACATATTTACTATTTTAGAAAAAAAAAAATAGTCTTTTATCTTAATCCCTAAAAAGTTACGGGCCCTACAAACAAATTAGAGGATTAGAGTTGTGAGTGCGTTTAGAATATTTGGGTTTGCTTCTTAATGGGTGTATTCGTAAAGATCCACTGAATTTGATAAACATAATACAAATATTAATTTTTTTGTTAAGATTAAAGTTAATTCATGCATATCTCGATAAACATCAATATGAGTACTTAATGTTTGGCCAAGGAAAAAATTCAAAATCCAGCTGTAGTTCGATAAATTCTAAATTTTATGGATTTTTGAGAAGAACATCCCCAAACGGCACAAAATACAATTGTGAGGTGAGTAGAAATATTATTTGAGTTTGCTTAATGCGTGAAGATTCGTTAATACATGAACATATTTTATAAACATCAATATATGAGGTACTTGGTTCCTTCAACTATCACATGTAACCGAACATATTATGGAGAGAGGAGAGAGTTCAGGCCATAACTCCGACCAAGAGTTTGGAGAGGCAAACACAAAGCAATATGGAGATGCATACATGGAGGAACTAAAGGGGGAAGCGGCCCTACATCTCGAATATCCATCCAAAACTCTCTGACGGATATTCCACAGGCTTATTAGTTAAAGTTTAATGAGCTTGTGGGCTCTAGACCAAGGATTGGGTCAGGAGATTTCAAAAGGTTAAATGAGAAATAAGCTGATAGTTTGGTTCAACCGTTTTCGGAGTAGGAAGTTAGTAGAGTGGTATGGGAATGTGGTGTAAACAAGTCTCTGGGGCCAGATGGCATAACTTTCAAATTACTAGGAGGTTCTGAATCATGGAACCAGTTTTATACGTACGGATTGATTCACCATACTTGTAGCGCTCTCATACCAAAGGTAACCGCCCTATGTCCTTTTTCTGATTTCAAACCGATTTCGTTAATAGGTGTGGTGAACAAAATCATATCCAAAGTTTGTGTACGCATTATTATTATGTTTATATTTATAATTATAACATACGTGGTCCAAATATTGCATAGTTTACTCTTTCTCATGTATCACATTTTATATCCAGTAATTATAATGTAAATGTAAGTTGTACGCGACCAATATGTGTGCATCCATCTTTCTCTAGTGTAGGTTGATACATAACAAATATTAAATATCTATTGACATGTTTTGGTTGTGTATTTGTCTAAGTTTTAACAACATATTGGTGAACCTAAGGTGAATGTCAGGTGAACCTTTATTCTCTTATCTCCACGCTACTTCTTAGTATATGGGGCGTTTATAAAAAGTATATTCTTTCAATCCAACCTCTATACCCTTCTAAACGATGTATTCTTCTCAGCATTATTATAAAAGTTAAAAAAATATATAAAAAAGTATTGCCTGTGTGTGTGTATGTATGAGGATTGTATAGTGAAAATAGTCTCGTATTCTCAACGATCAATAATCATGAATTTATTTTTATATTATCGTATTTTTAGGAAAAGTGGGAGGAAAAAACATTTGTGCTATCACATTAAAGCTTGTGAATTGTCCTGAATTAATCCAATCTATTATGTATAAGTATTTAGGTTAGTTTATCATATATATTAATATTATATAACATTTTTAATACATACCATATTGTGTAGTGGAGTGTGATTCTACTGTACATATTGGGACAAATAGATTTAAAACAATAATACTACTTTTTAAGTCACCTACTCTTGCCCGAGACAGGAATTGAAGTGACCTGGTCCATAATGTCTAATCTCAAATAAAAACTCTTATCCATATTCATCATGCAATCTTGTGGCTTGATGAATTAACTTCTTTCTTTAGCTTTGTTCACTTCATATTCTTTAGTTTATATGTACATTAAAGTTATTAAATAACACGATGCTAAATTATCAATATACCGGAATAGAAAATAAATAAATCAATCTTGAGTTTGAAAATTTATACTAGCAGCCTACCTTTACCTCTTACTCAACTTTGAAATTTATACGAGCTAAATCAACGGAAGGTGAGTTTAGTCGAACTTTTAACTAAGTTGGTTACAAGCGAGTTGTAATCAAATATGTCTATTTCCCCAACACTAGGTACATAATAAAGATCGTTTTGCTAAATTGCCAACTCTTCTTTGCATCCATTCGGTAACTAACTACCAAAACAACAAATTACAAATAAATGATAGGTAAACGAGCAACAAGTTGCACCCAACCCACTTTTGAATTGCAAACCCGATCATACTAAAGAAAAAGTGACTCTTAAGGGTCGAGAAATTACTATAAACGACCCGCTGAACCCTGTTTAGGAATTCCACGACCTCCAGGGCTAGATAAGCAAATGTATCAAAACAAATGAGATAAACACGTGTTGATTCTCTAAACAAGCTTTCTCATGCTTAGCGACTTTGTCTGATTCCTCCTTCAACTCTGTTTGGTTAGCAACAAACTCATTATCCCTAAGCCAACAAGAGGGGACACTTCTGTAAGGTCCACACAAGCGTCTTTTCTCATGCCCACCCAAATACAAGAATATCAGTTGGCTGAATAGTAGATTTCCGATCGAGCGGATCCATCAGAAAGTTCACCGGAGCCTCCATTTTAGCCGAAATCCCTGCTCACTTTATGACATCACAAAGAATGTCCCTAGCAAAATCATGCCTATATTTAAACCCAGGTAACTCCTTGCAATAGACCGCATACCCACCAAAAGTATCTACACAAGCCTTGTGGCAAACTGGGTTGGGCTAATCAAACGAATATAGAGGGATCATTAGCTGGTACTTAAGAATTGCCCGGTACTCCACAACCGACATGTGTTGGCCCAATCTTTCAATGGGAATGATTGTTAGGAAATCTTGAGTATGAGGAGCCAAGAGACAATCAAACACGACTTTCTGAAAAGGGGATAAACCAAACGTTTCTCCCAAAGTCTCCCAAACTCTGTGCAGTTCTACTAAATAGGGCACTCGTCAAAGCATGTTGGGCTTTAGGGGGTGTCTTTGTTAGAGAAACCGCCAAGATCAAAATTAGTAAGGGACATGTATACGCAATCTAACGCACACACATAATCGGAATCCAACCCGACAATACCACAAGCTCGAAGAATGTGGTCCTGCAAACTCCAAGATTGTGACCTCGAGGCCACGAAAACGTACGTAGATACATCCTGAGCCGAATATAAACCCAAACCCTCAAAATGGGTCGGAAAATGCCAACCTCCATTGCAGATCCCCAAAAAACGGACCTCCACATACCACAATATCCTCGATCGCTCTCTGAATGTCTTTGTCAAAAATCGAAACAGCCTCCCCAACAAACGTAGGCTGGCACGTCCTGAGGCCGAACAACAACTTAGCCGCACCCATGCAAGAGCGCAACAAAACGAGCTCACATTGAGGGTCCCGCAAATGTGGAAGATAACTTATCAGATCCACTGCACGGGATGCGCTTTTCACGACCAAACTACTGATGAAATATGCATCCCTGCTAACGGCGCCCCCGAGGAGTTGCACACCTACATTGGCCTTCCAATCTCACTAGGAAAGAAACCCTCCTACACCTTAACCCAATTGCACAATGGTCACAAAACTTACGTTTTCTGACGTTAAGTTCAAGCCCCAAACTGAGCCCCTCAGACCTTGTGATTTCTAAAGCTTTAGCTACCTATTTAACATCTCCAATAACTGTACCGTCATCCAAGTACCAAGCATGGAAGAGTAACTTGCATCTATCTCATATTATGTGAATGAATGGATGCAAAACTAAGGCAAAGAGTGGAGGGCCCAAGGGGGTCCCCCTAGTGAACTCCGATGGTGGACCAAATATAATCGTCTCCGACATATATTCTAGCCGGCTGTCTATATAAAAAATCTACCCATAAGGAAGTTGACGGGCATTGGGTTCGAACCTCTGACAGGAGGACAATCCTAATCACCATGTTGAAAGCATCAGAGAAATCAACAGTTAACATTGCCAGTGACCCATCCGAGTGGAATATATTTAAGAACCTGTTCGTGCTATAGAGTACAGCCTCGACCCCACTAGGAATCCCCGCCCCAAATTGAAAATCACCGAGATATTTAGTCATCTCCTTCCCCGCAACCGTCATAGCCGCCTTAGAGACTAACCTCCTCCAAATTTTGCCCACGGCAATAGGTCTAATCTCGTTGTTCAGTTTGAGTAATGGTGTAAGGGGGATAGAAGCAACAAACTCCACTAAGACCCTAGAACACCTCCCACCCAAGCACAGGTTGACCACTTCGATGAAAAATATGTTGAAACATATGAAAACGATATTTATAACTGTGCTCAAAACATAAAATTAATAAAGTAGAGTGTTGTTTTATTTTTTATTTTTTTATAATTTTGTTATTGATTAACTTAAAGTGGAAACCAATAATAGTACCAAGAGTAAATTGGAGATAAAATCATTGTTGACCCATAACTAATTACATTCAAACCCTTCCATGGGGCATGCTCTATCAAAGTACATAATGTTAGATTCAGCATTAAAATAAATAAAGTATTTATTGGGTGTTGAATATAAAAAATATATATAAATTTGCAATAGGCAGTACATCTAAATTAGTGCAAACATGCGATGAGTATGTTCAAAAAAACAGAGAATAAAGACAAACGAAAATAAATAAGTTATTCTTTAAGGAATAAAACTTATTAATAAATTAATTAATACATAATAAATAGTCAACGTGACAAATAAAAGACATAATCTCTAGGCTCACAGTCATGATAAACCAGAAAGCGAATGCCCGAAATCAAAGAATAAGTTAGTGGCAAATTAAAAAAAAAAATATTCTGAGGGAGAAGAAATGAATTTGGTCAGGGTATTTGATACATAAATGTAGAAGAAATAAATTTATTCAGTGGTATTTGGTACATGTCGACCGAACTTTTTCAAAGTTAAATCCGAACAAACTTCGAGCCGCGGGTTTTTTAGGGAGTCGTACTCATATAATTTAATATACTTTTAGTTAAAAAATACAGGTTTATTATATTTATTAAATTGTTGACTAAGTTAATATGATGTAACTTATCATATTCAAATCAAACACATTTTATTTTGAAAACCTATTACAATTAAGAAGTATATCATCTTGGTACGTGTCGGATACGATGTGTATACAAATATTATTATATATTATTAAAGTATAATTAAAATTATAGATGTAAATATTAGGACATTATGACGCATTGCATGGAGTTTTGTTTGTGAATTTTTGTTTCTGCTCAGTGGGTAATCCCAGTGCTACTCGACAAGAATTTAATTTATATTAGTTCGGTTTGTTACGGTACTGACACTCATTATAGCATTTGAAAAAATAAGAAAAAACAAAATAAAGTCGTGATACGTTCAAAAAGATATCAACACATGTTTTATATCGATCGAAACTAAAAAATTTATATTGGTACTGATGTTACAACTCGTTAGTTCATTGTTCATTTTTTTTGAGCTTTGCATAATCATAATAATAATAATAATAATAATAATAATAATGTGTTAACTATAGACGGTAAATCAACTGGCATTCAGCTTACTTTAAAGGGCGAGAACAAGCTCTTAAACTTTATTCATAAGTTTGAATCCTTCTCAGTGGTTCTCACCCATATTTATAGAATTTGCACTTAGTAGAGACTGGATCCGAAACCTCTCAAAAAGGAAAGAAAATACACTGACCAAATGGGCTATATCATATAGATTAGAATGTGTTAAATATTTTTGCAAAGAAATAATTAACCATTCTATTTTCCAGTTTCCACTAGCTTTTAAACTTTATTCATCCCTTTAGGTAAATTTTAGTCAAATCTATGTAAATTTTTGAAATCTTAATTAATTACACTAGATAGTCAATGCGGGAAAGTAAGATTGTGGTTTTTATCTCAAGTTTCTTTTTGATCTTATTGTTCACTTGTGAGTAGCTTATTTTTTATATTAAATGACATAAAAGTCTTATAATTCAATGTTAAATTACTGTTTTACCTTTCTTATTGAAAACAAAGAATAAAAAAAAATACAAAACTAAAAACTTAAAGAAAAAATAAAGAATAAAAAACTACAAAAAGTCGAAACAAATTAAATTTCTAATCCCCACGTGTCTTTTTAACCTACGAAAAGAAACCTTCAACGTCTCTCGTTTAGAATTCTCCGTACGACCTTTGTTTTTGGCCCAAACTATAACACTCCGGCCAACTATTCATCTTCGTCGCCTTCGACTTCCAGATTCGGGGAGCAAAAACCTCCTCTTTGTAGGAAATGTGTGATTTGTGAGTTAAAATGGTGTACTTTTATAAAACTTGTGACAAAATGTGTAATATAACTAACTTTACTGGTTTAGTATATGAATCATCTGTCTAATTTAGCCAAGTGATAAACAAAGATCAAATAGGGATAAAACAATAGAATTGATTCAAAATGATTTCATATATTTGTAGATAATATATATAATGATGATGCATACGCCCGGGCCAGGCTTTGTTTATGGGCCATATCATCCGGTGTTGGACTCGAAAATGGGCCATATAATCCGGTGTTAGATTCGAAAACTCAAATTTGGTTCTCCAATTCATTCTTTATTGGGCTGCAAGCAAACATATGTGTGGAGTTTGGACTCAATTCAAACATTAATCCATTATAGCTTTATATATATATATTTAACATTTACATTAATTTAAACTATTTTTTTTGTCGAGATTAAACCTGAATTATATTATATTATATTATATTATATTACTAATCATAATTGAACTATGTGCAATCAATCACTAGGGAAAAGATGACATTGTGTAATCGTACAAGAAAACCATGATTATTTTATACATACAATAATAGACGAATTCATCAAGATGATAGAGATTCGTCGTAAGGAAATAAAGCTACCATGATACAATAATAAGCACAAACTCGACTACTATTCATTCGTACACAAATGTAGGTATTTCGTGACACATGGCCATGTAGTACACAATTGTTGATTGCAAAATATGTGGTTTTAGTCAACAAACACTCGGCCCAAATCCCATCCGCCCGTTTGTGGAATCAAAAGAAATTTGAATGCCTTCTTGTTGGATATTTCCGATTATGGATAGCCCGGATGAAGTTGGGGCAAAGGCGAAACAAAATGTTCCCACATCGTTCACTGGAATTAAATAATTCCTAGCCGGAAGCGTTAAAACCGGTCCACCGGTGAAGTAGAACGATACGGTGGGTACTTGAACCGTGACAAACCCGTTTAGGTCGTAACACGTATCAAACATGCTAACTGGGGGAGCACGAGGTAGGTTGGTGGTTTGTGCGATGAAAGCGTCACGGAAAGTGGTATAGGCAACGGTTGGGAGTCTGGTGACGGCTGTCCCCGTGTCCATAACAACTCCCCCATGGCCCATATCGCTCAATTGAAAAATGGGTTCTGGTATGCTCACCTGAACCCCTCCCACACCAAGACCGGAAAGCCCTACATAATAAAAAGTAGGGACTCTCGAGTTTCTTAGTAGTGGGACCCAAACTGCACTATCTGTCGGGATAGATTCTCTCCCGAATTCCAATGAGCCCGAGGAGCCAGTTCCTCGACTAACAAGACAATAGCTAAATGCACCATCAGATGCGCTACCAAGTTGACTCACTAACGACATTGAGCCACCGCCTATGCCAAGTAATCCGGCGGCTCCTATAAACAACCCTTGGTTTCTATGACCACAACCGATGGCAACCTTTTGAATGAAGGTATTGCCGAAGGTAAGGGTCTCGAGGGCCAACGTTCCCTTCGTGTAGGACCCATCACCATACGAAACCTCGTACCCACACCACCGACCACCCCCGTGGCCACGACACCCAACTGCAGTCTCTGCATGTTCACAAACAGCGGACTCGCATGACACGGCTGTAAAAGAAACCGAGTTAGCCGGGTCAAAAAGCGGGTCCGACTGTTGATAACATTGCTTGCATGGCAAGCATTGGACCCAAACATCATCGCTACCGGAGTCAACCACCATGTATTGACTTTGGGCCGGACTTCCAACCCCTATCCTTACAAAATACTCTCCACTTCCCTCTTGCATGCCGGAAACCACCTCCGACCCGAAATCCTCCACCTCGAACCGCCCTCCTCCACCACCACCGGCAGTGTAACTACCATTACCAATCCGACTATTCAAAAATGCCACCCTTTTCACATCCCTCTTCAACCGCGCTTCCACCCGCCGCCTATGATCGCCATGGTGCTCCGACAGCTTGTCACGGTGGACAAGGCTAAGCTTCCACCGTTTACTGTCATGGGACTCATCGGATTCTAATATTTCATGATCAAAAAGTTGTGTTTGGGTTAAGTGGGATGATGATGTGGAGTGTAAGATTTTTTGGACATCAAGGATATGGTGAGATGGATGTGACAAGGATGATGCTGCGGCGGAGGTTAGGGTGGCGAGTGGTGGAAACAATAGCATAACCACCACCGGAACCACCGTGATCAGCATGCCGGTTGTCATCATGGTATTGCTTTTGTTTCAATAGGTTGTCGAACGGGAGTGTCTCATGGTGTATATAAAGAGGCTGTTTAACTAATAAAATATAATATATAATAAATAATAGCTACATGACCAATATATTTATACTATAACAATAAAATATATTATATAAATGGGTGGAACGTACGTCCTTGGTCGATAGTATTTAGTATGATTTAAAGCATGTACCCTTATAACACTATAATTATTGAATACCAAGTATAGAGAACAAAAACATGAAACCAGGTATTGCTAGGAACTGGTTTCATACCCGACCCGATCTAGTGCTAGGAACTGGTTTCATACCCGACCCGATCTAGTGGGTATATATTCATTGGTTCATGTTCTATGATTAGAAACCAGTTCTAACTTGGTAATACCATACTCGAATCAATCAAAACCTGGAAAAACTAAGAACCAAAACCGAACTGATATCTACCCTCTCAAAATCTGGTTCCAACCAATACCAAGTTATTGACTAGAAGTCTGGAACTGAACCAGTTAAAAAAACTTGGTTTTGTGCACGGTGGCGAAGCTTAAGATTTTCTATTGTGAGGTTGAAAATGTATATACTAAAAAATTTCTATAAAACTGGAGGTCGAAAACGTATACACCCAAAAATTTATGTACGAAAATTACATGCTCTCCACTACTGAACGAAAAGTTCAAGGAATCGGACGGCCCTCACGCCCCACAAGCTGCGCCCTTGTTTGTGCACCTCTGACTAAGTATTTTATAAGATTATTAATGAATATTTTGTAGTAGTTGGTTTTTTAGTTGTGGGTAATTAGTAGATAGTTAGCAATTTAATATGCATGTATTTGATTTTTGTTACGTTTTTATAAAAATTGTAGTAACCAAATTTCAATGAATTTTAATATATGTTTCATTCAAATCATCATTCCCACACCCCACACCCTAACGATAATCCGTCTTCGTTGCCATTCTAGTAGTATTACTTTAATTTTAGAAACAAAAACTTATGTATGTCATAACTATTATTATTATTATTATTATTATTATTATTATTATTATTATTATTATTATTATTATTATTATTATTATTATTATGCAACGTATGACCTTTTGGAATAAAAATCATAGAAAGTATATATATTAATTAAGATATAGTTACATGCAATATACCCTTTTTCCACTATTTATATCAATAATTTAATAAAGAGTATTTTTATTTGTTGCGTATTATTTAATTTATTACTTTTGAAATAAATTTAATTAAACTTTTGAAGAAGCATGCATGTATCAACTAATCCACTACATGTTGCTTTCAAGCATGGTGGCACGGAATTATATCAAATTAGGCACTAAATATATCTATTCTTTATTTCAAAAGAAAAAAGTAGTGTAAATTATAACGTTTTGAATAGACAATATCTTCTTGTATGTGAATGCCAATATAATAATTCATATTTACCTTTTCATTAGTATGAAATTATAAGTTCAGGTATTTACTCGTGTTACAGTGCTGAATACATTTGGTTTTGAAATCTAGATGATTGGATGTGATCATTTTCGAAATAAAGATGATCCAGTTTAGTAATTACTCACTTAGCCAGTTTAACCGCAAATTGTCTAATGCATGCATACAGAATAATGGAAAAATATTTCGAATTGATGATCAGATATATGAAAGCATGATTGAGGATAAAAGTGTCAATCCACTCAATAAATTTACGGGGTTTTATCTGTAAGAGCACCTCAAACTAGGGGTATGGGCGGAAAGGAAGAGAGAGACGGGCTGAAAGGAGGTGGTGAGGAGAGAGATGAGTGGGGACGATGTGATGAGGAGAGATGGATGGAAATCCGTCTCTAATGGCGTGAATGAGGGGAATGCAAGAGCCTAAGAGGGGAGGGGAGTGAAAGGGTGGGCTACTCGTGTAGCTTCTGAGATTGCAGAGAGTAGTTGTGTGTCTATCGTTTGATATGGTACATCGGTACATAGGGTCTTGTAAGGTCTAAATGTAAGCATTAGTCAAGGGGGAGACTACAAGGAATCAAATTGAATGTCTGATGCTTATCAAATACATTTTCGCATGAGCTAAAGTGAACGTGCAAAGTGAGTTTGGGCATACCACGCAAAGTGAACAAGACACAAACTTGAGGTTTGTGCACGTGAGAAGTCACACGCAACGCTCAAGTTGAAGACGCGAAAAATGCATTGCGGATAATCATAATAAGTTGACTTAGTTTAGGGGCATATTTGTAACATTGCTTATCTTGTGTGAAGGACTATATAAAGGAGTCAAAGGCTTGCATTGTAACTAGATTTGAAGATTACTCTTCATCATTGTCACTCTAGGGTTTGATGATACAAGATTTGGATTAATATTTATACATATGTGTTCTTGTTTGATTCTAGAACAAATCGATAGCTTCCACATATTGAATTACGTATTGATTTATGATTCGAACAGATTCGTTGTATGATTTCGATCTAACATGCCTATTGCCATTTGAGCAAAAAAGCCATCCCTATAGTTATGTTTTTCAAGTAATAAAAATTCTAAAAAAACTCATAAAAGCTAGATGTTATCCCGTTTATCTATGATTTGATTGATATAGTAATTAAACTAAATATTACCAAAAAGTGTTTATAACTTCAAATAATTGAGAGTGATAAAATAAGACAAAGAGACACAAAAATGGAAGGAGCACAAATAAATAAGACAAGAGAAAGAAAATTTTGTTTAGTAACCAAAATTGAAAATAGTCAATTATTAACAAAAGAAATGAAAAGCTTAATTTGAGTGGGAAGATAAGAAAAAATAATAATATGAAGAATATGGACTACATAAGACATGCACAAATGTTTCAATTATTGAGCCATCATTAAGCCAAAAAGTTCAACTTTTACTAGAAGATTATTAAATAATAGTAATATAAACAAATACATAAATAACCTTTTCTTTTATTTAAAAGCAAATGCATTATTCGTTATTTGTCACGGTTTTAATTATCATTTACATACATAGTGTCACGTTTAATATTGAAACAGTTTAAGCTAAAAATTATAAAAATAATATAAGCATTCGTGCACTTTGATTTAGTTTAAATGCATGAATATTAAGTCCATATAAAAATATCGTGACTTAGATTAAAATGAGTTATATTAACTCAAATATTTCCTCTAATTTTTCTTTTGAAATTCAGGCTGAAGTTACTTGTTCAATTATATTTGAACTGTTACAAACTGATTGGAGGAAATAGTATTTTGATGACAAGGTTATTTATGTTAATATATTAGCATTAAAATATTAGTATTTAACTGTAATCAGACAAGAATCCATTGAATATTATCTAACCAAATCTTATAATCTAATAAATTAAAAGATATTAAGATTTACTTTATTAGGTCATGACCAAGACTTTAGAAATGGTGGGCTAGTGTTTCTAACAATGACCATTTTGTCAAAATGAAAACATTCATGTAAAAATAACTCATTAGTGATTTATATTCTTGTCGTCATACGAATCAAATAGTTTCATTTAATTGTTATCAAAATCAAGAAATCAAATTAAAACATAATATAGTTACAAGTTACAACAAGAAAAAGATGGCTGTGACACCAATTTTAGTTTGCTACAACCACTAAAAAAGTTACATGAACCGAATTTTTTTTTGTCAAAGCATGTCGATTCCTTAAATATAAGTTTGTTAGAAGTGTAACATTCATGTATCTCTTTATCAAGCGTCGTTTGGTTAGCAGAATTCTTCGGAATTGAAAAAATTATTATAACTTTCTTCCAACGTCATGTTTGATTGGTTATGAATAAGAATTAGAATTGTAATTAACTCTTTTCAGTTCCATAAAAGCAAGATATTAAACAACTCTTCAATATCTCAATGGATGTTTAAATTCTAAAGGAATCCATTTAAACTAACTAATATACCCTCAAAATCCTTCATATCTCTAGATATGGTAAATTCAAAGGGTATGACAAGTCCTATTGACAACCTCTAGATATGGTACATTTAAAGATCAACTGGGCCAGTAACCGAAAACGTTAGACTACACGCTAAACTATTGTCGTCTACATAGTTACCAAAATCGTTGATGAAGCCCTATATATCGCAGACTTCAAGATCATGGCAAAGTTCTCTTCACCCTCGCACCTAGTACCGTATGAGGCCAATCTCATCTTTACGACCTCTAGAATATGGTAGTTTTGAAGGTTGCGACAATTGGAGAGAGGTTTATTAAGTGTAACTATGTTATTTATTCGTTTTACATTCCAATTCTTTTAGTAAATATTACATGTCAAACTTATCTTCCAAATCCTCTAATATTGGGTTATATATACAAAGTATCGAAAAATTTACAAAAAAAATGATCAACATATAGTTTCTTGAAACACATCCCTCTAACAATGTCTTCCTGAACCAAAATGTTGAATCTAACCTCCCATCTTCTGATTTGTTTGTATCAAGTCAAACTATAGAATTCCAAATGACCATTTACAAGTGGAACTTGATTCCTTCGTCGTAAGAGACATAATACTATAAAATCATGCTTTGTAGTATATAGATTTATACTTAGGTTGTGCGTAGTAGTGTGGCGTCCATAGCTACATCAGCCATGGGGGCAATAAATACCGCCATGCATTAACAAGGCGTTATAGGCTAAAGCGCTAAGCTGGTAACGAGTGTGAAGAAAGGGCAAAGGCATGTGGGGTCATATTTTAACCAATCAGGAAACAAAGTTTGTTTATCTTTTATCGAATTTTCTTTATTTAACTTGGTTAGTAAAACCTAATGGGCTAATCCTTGTTAAAGCCCAAAAGCAGTTTATTGGGTCAAAGCCCAAATCGGAAGAGTTGTTGATACAGAAGGCCACAACCGACTTTGTGGTGATAAGTATTAATTATGTTTTGAATTTCAATTTTTCTTTTTCAGTTTGTTTAGGATTCGCATTAATGTAACTTGCAAATCAAGTCTATATAGATTAATCAACTAGAATCTTTCTAATCTTTTGTATTTATTATGTAATGTAACTTGCAAATCAAGTTTATATAGATTAATGGACTCGAATCTTTCTTATCTTTCTTATTTATTTATACTTTATATTTAATCTTAATCCTTTAATTAATTTGATGTAACTTAAAAATTTTATTTATTTTATACTTTATATTTGATCTTAATCCCTTAATTAATTTGTTGTAACTTAAAAATAGGCTTACCTGTAATATTTATCATTAAAAAAAATAACATGTAATACGCAAACTACATGTGATAAATATGCCATTTAAGAAGTAGCTACATGTGATAAATAGCCATTTAAGAAGTAGCCTATTGAAAAAAGCAAAGTAAATTGCTTAATTGATCTAGAAAGATTTACTTGTAGCAAGTACCTCTTTGATTTGGTATTGTTAGTTAATAGTTCAGTGATTCAGGTTCTACCCTTCTTGTTAGTTTTGTTGGCATCTGGTGATGACGGGAAACTAAGCGAAGATCGCTAGTTCGGTTCTTGAACTGAGTGGGTTTTACCTCACCGCACCGTCGTGCCTTTGGGCGTGTGTTCATGGGCTTCTACGCTAGGTGAGGGTTTCCTGGTTCGAAGACGAGTATATCTCAATGTGATGAATTTCGTCAGTAGCCTATCCTTTGCCGTTCAAAAAACATATTCCAGTTTTCTCTAGTAAAAGAAAAAAGAGGATCATTGTTGTGAGCTATAAAGTATCAATTTATGGTAGTTAATTTGCCCAATCCATCACCTATGTTATTATTGTCGTCAAGCTTGTATTGAGTGATTTGAATGATTAATCTTGATATAGGAAGAAGTAATTAACTAGTTAGATTTAATTATTAATTTAAAGTATTATGTTTATGTAGTTATTTTATTAATTGGTTAATAAGTATTCGAGTTAGTTGTTTAGCAATTAATTACTTTAGTATAAATAGATGAGCTAGGAGAAGTAATTAAATAGTTAGATTTAATTATTAATTTAAAGTATTATGTTTATCTAGTTATTTTATTAATTGGTTAATAAGTATTCGAGTTAGTATTGGTTTAGGATAGCTTGTTTAGCAATTAATTACTTTAGTATAAATAGATGAGCTAGGTGAGCTAGGTTATGTAGTTATTTGGATGTTTTGCTTTGTTCTTTATTAATATATAAAAGAGTCGTGAGGAGTTCCCACAAATCTCGTGTATTGATTGTTGCGTTTAACTCTGATTTACCAACATGATATGTAGGTTTCTCTTCGTTATCACATTAACAATTGCAAGTTACATGAATAGTAACTTGCAATTGATTTTTTTTTGTCTTTTGCTATTTTATATTTATTATAGTTTTACTATTTAACTTTCAGTATTGACGCTCACAACCATTTAACTTTTTTAAAACTTTGTTATCGAGTTTTATGTTTTTATATTTATGTACGTGTCGGTATAAATTCAAGTTGATTTATGTTTCGACGTAAATTTTTTTTTTCTGGAAATGAGTTGGGTCAAATTTAATATGTTCTTGTGCTTATCATTATGTACGTTTTCAGTTGATCTATATTTTGACGTCAATTTTATTTTTTCTCGGAAATGAATCGGGTCAAATATAATACGCTTTCCTTCTTATTCTATATACGTTTTTAGTTGGTCTACATTTTGACATGATTTTTGTTCGGAAACGAGTTAGGTCAAAGATAACACGTTTTCATTAGCCGATATAAATTCAAGTCACTTTACGTTTCGGCACCGCCGCAACGTGCCGTACCATTTTTTTAAACATTGTTTTCTTACGTGCTTATTTTTATGTACGTGTTGGTATAAATTCATTTTGGTTTACGTTTCGACCTAATTTTTTTTCAGGAATATGTGAGCTCAAGTATAATATGTTTCCCTGCTTATTTTTTATGTGTGTTTTCAATTGATATATGTTTTGACGTAAATTACAATTACCATGTTGTGTGAATAGTGTTTTGATCCTATTGACGCTTTTGTGTTTCTTGCTTAATTTTCTTTTCTCTGAACTTTATTATTTTTGTATTTTTACTTTTCTTTATGTTTAATGTTTTAGTTTTATGTTCCTTTAACATTAAAGTTATATCTAAGATAGCATTTACGTTTCATATACAATTAATTTCTTTATTATTATTATTATTATTGGACCTTTTTAAGTCATATCAAATTAGTATTTAATTTACTTATCAATTGATTTAGTCTAAAACTTATTATTTTATTTAACTATTTCTTATAAAATGTAAAAAAAATTAAATACCCACGAAATCGAAATAAAAATTGCTGAGATGAAAGTTCAACTATCGAATGTGAAATTGTTAGTGGTTTATTCTTGTGTAAACCAATTAATAATTAATAATTATCTAGTTAATATTTGAGAGCGAGCATGGAGACAATAACTAAAGAAAGGCCCCCTTGTGTTAAGCATTTAATTAATATACACTAACGAATGTAAAATACTATATTATAACACTCTATACGAAAAAACTATTAGTTCCGCCACTATATTTAGGGGCCTATTTTTTTATACTCGCACAGGGTCCCGAGGCCCATAAATTCTCATGGAGAGCTCTGCCCTTATATTCTAGCATAAATGAGACGAAATTGGATTTTAGGTTAGGATTTAGTTAGTAATTTTAGTTGTTATTGTGTATTTGATTGTATCAATGTACGACAAAAAGATGAGATACCACTTAGATTTTCTTCTATGTCCACCACTGGGATTAGCAAGATGAAAAAAAGAAAGATGAAACAGAGTATTACAATGAATGGTAGAGAAAGTATGTGTAGAGAATAGCACACGAAAGTATGTATGGTTATGTTGGCCTGATGGGTTTTGAATAACTTTGAAACCACTTTAACAAATCAGTGAGTTTATAAAATGGTATTATATTCACTTTAATACATTTTTATATGAAAAATCAATTATAAGAGTTATTCACAAAACTAAAGTTTGTATTATTTAAGTAACTAATTTTATAAATTCTGAAATTAATATTTACTTTACATATTAAACATAGCACTAAGTTGATATTTTTTATTCAACCAATCCTTTCCCGTTATACTCATTTTAGACATTTCTGGGTGAGAAAAAAGTTCGCCTATGTGTCAGTCACGTGGCAACGCTTTTTTCTCAACTAAACCCCATAACACATAACCTAATAAAAAGATGAGATCCTCCTATGATTTTTTAACTTTTTAACCCCCCCCTTCAAATAATCATAGTTTAAGAAGCCGAATAAAACAAATGTATGGTTTTTAAGATAAGCAACATCTCAATATGTACTCAGATGAGTTGTTGATGATGATGGCAAAGAAACTAAGATGCTTCTCTCTACAAGTACCCACACCGAGGAAGGCTTAACACAATTAGTTCTAGCCTTTCAAACATAAGTAGAATTTGTGTATGATAACTTTAGAAGTAAGCTTTATCCGTAAAATACTTTATCACCTTCGGATTTCTATATCAGGAAAAAAAACATTCTAAAATAATGTAATAGCTTTCTAACACTTCAGAGATAGTTGCATGTGTGTTTTTGTGTGTTCTAGTAAGTTAAACAAATAACCAAGGCCCTTAATAAGGCATTTGGCCTTGAGTAGGGAGGGATAGGCAATATGCCCAAAAAATAGTATTCAGATGCATGTCCTGTCCTGCCCTACTTCATAATACATTTAATCTTTTGGAACATTTTATGTGCATCATTTAGGGTTGGCGTTGTCTTACCAAAACCTAGGGCTTAGAGCCCCAAAAAGTAGGGACCATCATATTAGAAAAAAAACTATATGTATGTATTTATTGGGCTGGACTAGCGGCCGTTACAATGAAACATGGTGAAATTGAAGAGCGAGGCTAAGGAGAAACTGAAGCGTAATAGATGCTGAAATAAAGATCGTTCAAAATCATGAAGAATTGCAATCGGTTTTTAGAAAGGGAAATCGCCCAATGGAATATGGCGATTTGTTTCTAAATTTCACTCATGAGCTGTTAGGCTCTGTTGCAGATGTGGAAGTTTCAATTACGATACACCAATATAAAGTTGAAAAAGGTTTATGAGGTTTCACTTATTTATTGTCGATTTACCTTAGTAATCATGCATCCTTTGGGAACTAAGCCCGCTTTAGATCCTTCTTCTATTCTTTCTCTTGAGTTTTACAATAATTTGCTTGAGGACTAACAAAATTTTAAGTGTGGGGAAATATGATGTGCCATCATTTATACATATTTGTGTGTGTCTATTCACCCTTCATATTTGACGTCTTTCCATGCATTTTCACGTATTTTGATACTTAATATCTTCCTTTGTAAAATTGCAGTGACATTTGGCCTCATGGTGATAAACAAGCGAAAAACGAAAGAAAAACGAAGAAAGCTACCAAGTAAAACCAAACACAGGTGTGCATCACATATGCACATCCGTACGCCTCCAATGAAGCTCTATAAATGAAGGAAAAGAGACTTGGGTGAAACTGACATGAGTGTATTGAAGCTAAACATTAACGTGTTGAAACTGACACAACCATGTCAAAAGTCAACACAACCGTGTTGGACAAACATTGATAAAAAGTACTATTATGACACGAGGAATGTATGTCGGGGTCGTGGCATGACCGTGCCTCATTATGCACGACAATGCACAATTCAAAATCAACCTATAAATAGCTCTAACCCATCCACACCTCAAGGCATTACTCAAACTTCATTCCTATCCACTATACCACGGGGGGACGATCACTTCCTTCGTTACATGAATTGTGTACAGTTTAGTTCGGGAAAATACAAATGTTGGTGGCACGACCCATTTACATTATGTTTGCCTTAGGTTAACACATATATCTTTATTTGTGAAATTCACAAAAAATATAATAAACAACTCTCTGGTTTCTTCATTGATCGTCAATTTACCTTGGTAATCATACATAATGCTTCATATCATCTTTCTATTCTTTCACATTGGTTTTACATAAGTTCGCTTAAGGACAAGCAAATGTTCAGGTGTGAGGATAGATGATGTGCCACCATTTATACATATTTTTCGTGCATGTTCACCCATATTTGACGTCTTTTGATGCATTTTCACTCAATTTGATACTTGATATCTTCCTGTGTGAAATTGCAGCGGCATTCGACCTCATGGTGACAAACAAGCGAAAAAACAAAAGAAAAACAAAGAAAATTCCCAAGCAAAGTCAAACACAATCGTACATCACATATGCACACCCGTATGCCATCGACATAGCCCTAAAAACTAAGGAGTAGACTTGGGTGAATTGAAGCTAAGATGGGTGCGTTGAAGCTGCGTGTCAAAAGTTTACACGACCGTGTTAGGCAATTTTAGTCAACATATTTGCTTCTCATTTCACGAAAAAAAATGGATAGTGTCAACAAATTGAATGAAAGTGGCAAATTTTCAAACCTAAGCACCCGTATAAAATAAAAAAAAAAGGAAAGAACTTTGTAAATGAAATGACGAAAATAACATCGTTAAACTTTACACTAGTATTTGTGTATAAAAGTATGGAAATGCAAGAAATAAAACCATTATTGTAATTTGTAATTCACCAAATATTAATAGTTGTTGGATTTGAGTGTACTAAGTAGTGACCAGTCATGAGGCTTTGATTTTGAAACCCATAAAATCATTGATTTGTATGATGCTTCTACTCCATTTCACCTGTACGACCCTCTGAAACCCTAGAAATCGACGCAATCCGCAAATCAACAATCTTCAAGCTCTTTTGTAAGTATCTCACTAATAATATTTCATAAACAACTACTTAATTGTTCATAGTCTTCTAGGTTTTGATGGATCGGATCCCTAGGACGACAACCGTAGCTGTAGAATTGCATGTGAGTCAGTTTCGTATAATTTTCATTCGATGCGTGGTTTTTTATGCTTTGTGTGTTTGTCATTTTGAAATGGAGCTTAATTGACAGGGGTTTTTGTGTTAGATGTGAATTCACTTGCTGTACCTTTGTCTTCTTAGGTTTGTTAGCCCTAAAACCTACCAATTTTTAAGAAATTGTATAGAGGACAGCTAAACAAACAGTAGATGTTATACTGGCCGTATGACAGGGAGAGAATGCTTATATGAGCCTTATAAATTGGCAAATCATACGGCCGTATGACGTTTTTGACTTACACGGAAATGAGTGATGTGAATGTGACCATTGACGTATGACCATTTTTTGCCCTTTCATATGGCCAATATGACTTGAAAATAGATATGGAGTACACTTTTGGTTTTACAAAGCGCGCCTAGGCGCAAGGCCCTGCGCTTTTGTTAACATAAGGCGAGCTGTGTGCAAGAAGCCCACAAAAAGCGAGTTTTTTTTGGAAAAATCCCGTTGAGACGCACGCTTCTTGTTAAGGGGGTGTTTTTGTGATTCAAAGTGTTATACATCTACCTAAAAAAATTGTACATTTAAGTGATTTATACGTTAAATCATATATAAACCTTATTTATAACTATTTTTTGGGTAAGGGATGCTAAAAACCTACATGATATATAAAAAAAATTATATAAGCACCTTCCCCCTTGTGTACATAAAGCCCTCCGCTTTTGTGCTTTGCGGTTTGATTTTAGACATTGTCGCTTTTGTTCGCTTTGCTCTTTTTAAAACCAAGTGTACACTTTTGGGTTGGTGTTACTGTTTATATATCATCACGCGTTGAATATCTTAAGAATCAATTGACGATTGGGAACATGTTTTTAACGTGCTTCAGTTCTTGTCATTTTTCACGACTGATCTTAAATTAATTGGTTTTAGGTACTAGATTCTGATAACATGGAAGAGGCAGGACCGAGCAACAAGGAGAACCCATCAAACGGAGCGGTACATCTCGACTTAAACGACGATGATGAAGACGACGATGAAATGATGGATGCACCATCCGTTAGAGATTTTGACGAACTGACGTTAAAGAATTTTACTAAAAGAGCATCAGCGTCCTTTTTCAAACACTACGGGCTTATAAGTCATCAGATCAACTCGTTTAACGACTTCATCAAAGTAGGAATTCAGAATGTTTTTGATTCCATTGGTGAGATTATTGTTGAACCAGGGTATGATCCCTCAAAGAAGGGTGATGAATGGAGATTCGCTTCCGTGAAATTCAGGAAGGTCACTCTCGAGCACCCTCGATTTTGGACAGGCGAAAAGTTTACTGCTGATAGCGGTAAAGAATACCTCGAGTTCTTGCCCCGACATGCTCGTCTTCAGAATATGACATACTCATCTAGAATGAAAGTTCAGTTCACAAAAGTGGTACGGATTTTTCTTTATTGGTTTGATTTCTCTTATAAGTTATATTCTTAAACGTTTGGAATATTTCTGATGGATTAGGATCATGTGAGAAGCACTAGGGTAATTGAGAAACGTGAGAATCATTCTGGACCACACATTTCCCGTAAGCAAAAATGCAAAAAAAAAAATTTGGGGTTAAATCGACCCTTTTTGTTAGTTATTATTATTATTTTTTGAATTATGCATATGTGTATATACGTGTTTAAAATAAAAAACATGTATTGTACATCTATGTTTGATAATGTACATATATGTACAAATGTGTATAAATGATTGTACATATACGTATATGATATATGAATACGAAGGAAGATTGTGGTTCTGAACATGTTTTTTCTAGTGTACATATGTGTATATACGTGTTTATAATTAAAAAAAACCTTAAAAAGGTGCGATTAGCAGTAATTATTTTTAGGCTTAGCGAAAATGTGTGGTCAAGAATGCTTCTCACATTTCTCAATTACCACGTGTTTCTCTTAGGATCCCTACCCTATACCTGATTTCATGTTTTTGGTGCAATCAAAGTCGAAAGATCGTGATTACCTGTCTAATGCATTATGCTTGTAGTTGTCGCTTTGATATGTGAATATGTGGTAATTATGTAAAACTATAGGTGTATACTCAAGAGCTTGTTAGAAGTGACAAATTTAAAACCGGTAAAGAGAAGTTTTTGGACAAGAAAATCTTAGATACCGAGGAGCGAGAATTGTATATCGGGAGGATTCCTGTGATGGTTAATTCCGACTCGTGCTGGATGAGCGGAGCCGACAAAGATGACTGCGATTATGACCAAGGTGGCTATTTCATAATCAAAGGAGCCGAGAAGGTGACCATTTATATTTATTTGAGTAAACTGCCATTTTCGCCCCTGAGGTTTGGCCATTTTTGCGACTTTCGTCCAAAGGTTTGTTTTTCCACATTTGGATCCATAAAGTTTGAAATCTTGCCATTTTCATCGGACTCGTTAACTCTATCCATTTTTCTCCGTGAAGTCAGTGGTATTACTATCTTTTTAGACATTTCTTTATTAAACTAAAAACACTATAAGAAATAAAGATCCACCTCTGTTGACTTTATTTATGATAGCGTTTTTAGTTTAATAAAAGTATGTCTAAAAAGATGATAATACCCCTGACTTAACGGAGAAAAATGGATGGAGTTAAACGAGTCAGATGAAAATGGCTACATTTCAAACCTTTTGGATCCAGATGTGAAAAAACAAACATTTGGATGAAAGTCGGAAAACTGGCCAAACCTCAGGGACGAAAATGGCAATTTACTCTACTTATTTTAAATATTATAAATCACTTTGCAATAAACTTAAGTTTCAAAAATGTTATTGCAGACTTTCATAGCACAAGAGCAGCTTGGGTTTAATAGAATTTGGGTGTCGGGTACTCCGAATTGGCGCGTGACGTACCGTTCGGTACACAAGAGAAAAAGAGTTTATGTAAAACTGACAGACACTCCTAAAATTGAAGATATCGTAGGTGGAGCACAGGTGATAACGGTATATGTGTTAAGTTTGATGGATATGCCAATATGGATCCTCTTTTTCGCGCTTGGGGTAACGTCAGATAAACAAGTGGTTGACCTGATTGATGTCGATATTACGGACGGAAATATCGTGAATATTTTAATTGCTTCAATTCATGCCGCTGATCAGGAATGTGACGAGTTCCGTAAAGGAAGAAACGCGCTAAATTACGTTGAAAAACTTCTAAAAGAAAGCCGATTTCCTCCGACAGAGTCGGTGAAAGAGTGTCTCGAGAACTACTTATTTCCAAACATCATTGGCTTTAGTAGAAAAGCTCGGTATCTTGGGTATATGGTGAAATGTCTTCTAGAAGGTTATGTTGGTCGAAGAAAAACTTGCAATAAAGATGATTTTAGGAACAAACGGTTAGAACTGGCGGGCGAGTTGCTTGAACGAGAGCTTAAAATTCATCTTAAACATGCGGAGAAGCGAATGGTGAAGTCGATGCAAAGGGATCTTTATCCGGATCGAACTGTACAACCGATAGAACATTATTTCGACGCTGCAATTATTACAAATGGGCTTTCACGGGCTTTTTCAACGGGTTCGTGGTCGCATCCGTTGAAAAACATGGAGAAGACGTCTGGTGTGGTGGCTACACTTAGAAGGGCAAATCCTTTGCAAATGATCGCTGATATGCGGAGAACCCGTCAGCAGGTTTTATATGCGGGCAAGGCTGGAGATGCAAGATACCCGTAAGTTATTCGGAATACATTGTTTTTGTCTTAATAATAATAATAAACAAATAATTCTCAAATTCAAATACCATTAGTTTTATTAGAATTACCATAGACCCTGCTTGCTAGATTATTATTCATTACAGGTAGCAAATGCTGGCATTAAATTTATAAGATAACAAATTTATAGGAGTTAACTACCATTTTCGTCCATGTGGTTTGTCCCAAATTTGTTCCATATGCGTCCCTGGCATTTTTGAAACATGTCAGTTCCGTCCAAAAAGCTAATGTCTGTTAAAACCTGTTGTTTAATAAGGGTAAAAACGCCGTTTTCCAATTTTCTTTTATTTTCTCTTTTCTAAATTCTATTATAAAAAAGGAAATGATGTTTTTACCCTTCATTAAACATCGGTTTTAACATACATTAGCTTTTTGGACGGAACTAGCATGTTTCAAGAATGTCAGTTAACTCAATTTGTAACTACATGTTAGTTATTTCTAGAATCAGAATTCAAAGTGACATTTGTTTAACCTCAAAAATTATATTTTGCTTCTTACTCTGTTTGCCTTTTGTCTTTTTAATTATATCAAGTAGATTTTGGAATTTGGATACTTAATATAATTTAATTGTTAAATCTTTTGTTTGGTGAATGTAGACACCCATCTCACTGGGGAAAGATATGCTACCTTTCTACCCCTGATGGTGAAAATTGCGGGTTGGTAAAGAATCTGGCTGGGACTGCTCTTGTGTCAACGACAGTCCGGGAACAATTTTCTGATATACTGATAGCGTGTGGAATGGAAAAGTTGGTGGATGATACCTCAACTTCACTCTCCGGAATGGACCGAATTTTTGTGAACGGTGATTGGGTCGGGAATTGCAAAAACTCTGCTTCATTTGTAGCTGAGTTCAGGAGCAAGCGCCGTAGTAAACAAGTTCCCCCTCAGGTTCGTTTCTCTTATGTTTTTATGGCTTGTTCGTCTTCGTGTTCGTTTGTTTATTAAGGAAATATATGTGTTCACAAACTGTTCACAAACACTTACTGAACGAGAGTTTATGTTCATGTTCGTTCGTTAAGGAAATGAGCGTGTTCGTGACCGTTTGTTAATTTTAGGCAACGAACTTAAACAAATGTTTATGAACACAAATGGAAACAAACGAGTGTTTCATGAACAAAATGTATAATACTCTGATACTTATTAAATATTTCACTTGTCGGAATTTTGAATTATTTAAATTAAATATAAAGAACTTAAAACACTAATGAACTATCAAACACAAACGAACATAACCAAACACGCTATTGAACGTTCGCAAACATAAATGAATGAACCCGTGGCCTCTGTTCATGTTCGTTCGTTTTACTAATAGAACGAAATTTATTGTTTTTATTAAACGAACGAACACAAACGAACTTCCCGCTGAATGGTTCACGAATTGTTCGCTGAACGTTCAGTTTGTTTGCAGCCCTAGGGCAGGCGGTTGGTATTGTAAGGTTGACCCATAATCCATATTTTATAAATAGTTAATCTGTTAATTATGATTATAGAAGTTATTTTATCGCAATAACAAATGTGAAGTTGTAAGATAACGATTAAGGAGTCTGTATGCACTAAATAAACATACACTTTGGGTTTCAACCCAGTCTGCTAGGTTTTTTTATTGGACTTGTTAGTATGATTTAATCTCTATTTTTTTCTTCCTCTAAATTGTCGCAGGTTGAAATAAAAAGAGATGTGAATCATAAAGAAGTGAGGATATTTTCTGATGCTGGAAGAATTTTGCGTCCCCTTTTAGTTGTCAAAAACTTGCACAAGATCAAACTTCTAAAAGGCGGAGGTTACTCATTCCAAGATCTTCTAGATAACGGAGTCGTTGAACTAATCGGACCCGAAGAGGAAGAAGATTGCTGCACAGCATGGGACATAAAATATCTATTTCTCGAAAATGACGATCATAACCTGGACAATACACACATTGTGAACTCGACATGTCGTTTATGTTAGGTTTAAGCTGCGGTATCATCCCCTTTGCTAATCACGATCATGCAAAAAGGGTCCTGTTTCAATCGCAAAAACACAGTCAGCAAGCAATCGGGTACTCAAGCACAAATCCCGGTATCCGAATGGACACTCTTTCCCATCAGTTATTCTACCCGCAAAGGCCTCTTTTCAAAACCGTGCTTTCCGATTGTCTAGAAAAAAGTCAATCTCTTGGTCAAACTCAAAAGGGTATGATCCCGAGACCTGAATTCTACAACGGCCAATGTGCCATCGTGGCGGTTAATGTGCATCTTGGGTACAACCAAGAGGACTCGTTGGTTATGAACCGCGCGTCTTTAGACCGCGGGATGTTTCGGTCCGAACATATTAGAAGTTATAAGGAAGAGGTGGATAACAAGGAAGCGTTAGGAAAGAAGGTTAAGTCGGATGACGCGATTAACTTTGGGAAGATACAAAGTAAGATCGGACGGGTTGATAGTCTGGACGATGACGGGTTCCCGTTTATTGGTGCTAATTTGCAGAGCGGTGATATAGTGATCGGGAAGTTTACAGAAGGGGGATCGGATCATAGTGTGAAATTGAAGCACACCGAAAGAGGGATGGTTCAAAAGGTCGTGTTGTCGGCAAATGATGAAGGAAAGAACTTTGCGGCGGTATCTCTTAGACAGGTAATGTAGTTATAATTTTGAGTAAAATGGCATTTTCATCCCTGAGGTTTGGCCAGATTTGCGACTTTCGTCCAAAGGTTCTTTTTTTTGCATCTGGATCCAAAAGGTTTGAACATCTTGCCATTTTCACTCACCTTGTTAACCCCATCCATTTTTCTATGTTAGTCAGGGGTATTTTCGTCTTTTTACCTATATTAATTTTTGTTTTTTATTTAGTTAGGGTATTTTGAATACCTGTACATTATGCTAAATGCTTGCACATAAAGTGAAAAAGATCGAATTGCCCTTTAAGTTAACAAAAAAGACGGAAATACCCTTGACTTAACGGAGAAAAATGGATGGAGTTAACGAGCCGGATGAAAATGACAAGATTTCAAACCTTTTTGGATCTAGCTGCGAAAAACAAACCTTTGGACGAAAGTCGCAAAACTGGCCAAACCTCAGGGATGAAAATGGCATTTTACTCTATAATTTTTGAGTGCGAGTATTTCTTAGTTTTGTCTTGTTGCTAATCTCACACAATGGTTGGTTTAGGTCCGTTCGCCGTGTCTTGGTGACAAGTTTTCGAGTATGCATGGGCAAAAAGGTGTTTTGGGTTATTTGGAAGCTCAAGAAAATTTCCCGTTCACGGTACAAGGAATCGTTCCAGATATCGTAATAAACCCGCACGCGTTCCCTTCACGACAAACTCCTGGGCAGATGCTGGAATCTGCGCTCGGTAAGGGGATTGCGTTGGGAGGTTCACAACGATACGCCACCCCGTTTTCTTCTCTCTCTGTCGATGCCATAACCGCCCAGCTTCACAGGTAAACTTCACCACTCTCTCTTTCCATAACTGCAGTTAATGAGCCTTATTCTCTTTTTTCTTTTAAATTTTTAGGGCTGGGTTTTCGAGATGGGGAAACGAGAGGCTATACGACGGACGAACCGGTGAAATGGTGAAATCTCTCGTCTTCATAGGACCGACATTTTACCAGAGGCTGGTCCACATGTCCGAAGACAAAGTGAAGTTTCGAAACACGGGCCCTGTACACCCTCTCACTCGACAACCAGTGGCAGACAGGAAACGGTTCGGTGGGATCAAGTTCGGTGAGATGGAGCGGGACTGCCTCATAGCCCATGGAGCTTCGGCTAACCTTCACGAGCGTCTTTTCACTCTCAGTGACTGCTCGGAGATGCATGTTTGCAGAAGGTGCAAGAGAATGGCAAGTGTGATCCAGAGGTCGGTTCCGGGAGGACATAAGATCCGTGGGCCCTATTGTCGGATCTGTGATTCGGTGGAGGATGTGATCAAGGTAAGTGTGCCGTATGGCGCAAAGTTACTGTCTCAAGAGCTCTTCAGTATGGGGATCTCTCTCAAGTTTGACACTGAACTATGCTAGATTGGGTCTAGTACATGGTATGCAACTTTATTTAATGTTTGTTAGAATGATGTGAAGTAGGAACGACTCTCTTTAGGTAAATTCGGTTTCAGACTTGTACTCCATGCAGTTTTAGTTGTACCTTGCTATTGGTTGTACTTGTGCAGAACAGTGTTTTTATGCATAATGGAGTTAGCATATCGTGTCTATATTCTTGTTTATCCATTCCATATGTTAGAACGTTAATGCATGGAACTACAGTAAATACAACATCTATATGCTTCCGATACATCCAACACACTTGTCATCTATCTTATTATTGTAGTCGAGACGGGCCCACACGTTCCCCGTCCCATAGGTGAGCCATGTCAGTCCATGGACGCATATGGATGTTTGCGTTTGACATGGCTTAAGTGTTTTGAATGTGTATGATATTTTTATTGAAACTATTAGGGGCTGTTTGGCAACTGCTAAGTGCTAAACCAGTAAGAGGTCTAAACTATTAAGGGGCTGTTTGACAACTGCTGAATGGTTAAGTGCTGAACCAGTAAGAGGTCTGAACTATTAAGTGCTGAACCATTAAGAGCCAGTATAATGTTTAACCGTTCAAAGGTAAATGTCTGACCAATTCAGATCAGAGGTCTTAACCATTCAGACTCAGTATAATGCTTGACCATTCAGACATTCGCTCGTGAAACAAACAGTTTGAACCATTAAGTAATGAACCAGCAAGAAGTCTGAACCATTAAAAGCCTCATTAAGAGTCCTGTGAGTGAAATAAGCTGTTCTACATAAACACTTTCTAGCATTTCACAACTATTTAATTTATAAAACAATAACAACTAACATACAATCTTATTTACAAGTAACAGTTTGTATTTTGATTATCATAACTGGTAGGGAGGTATAGAAAGATACCAACAATCAACAATCTTGTTGCATTGAAGAATGAAGAATAATTGTTAGGTATAAAATATTATGAAAGAATCTTAGTGATGTTTGCACATAATCTTATGAGTTATGAACCAACATTTGGTGGGGAAATTTCACCTTCAATATATACTTTAAACACCACCCATTCAAACCAACTCCCAATTGGTTTGCATTTTCCTATACATAATTAAAGGCTACCATTATCTTTCTTTTGCCAAATCTAGAACAACCATTTTCATTTCCAATGAGTATTTAAATTATCATTTGTTTATCACTTTGCCATTAGAATTATTAAACGAATAATGTGAAGTATTGAAACTTAGTGGATCTTTAAGAAAACATGCACATGACATAAGTTTTTGTTTTCTTGAGTATCTAAGGATGTCTTTGTATTGTCAAAACACTAGTTTCTTTAAGTAATAATAAAATGCAAAGTTAAAGAAATTTCCATGCATTGATGAATATATAATAATTATCAAAATCACCAAAAAAATTAGAATAGTATATTATTTATTTGATTATACTATTATTACAATTTTACTATTATTGTGTTATCTTACTATTATTGTATATAATATTGTATTATTTGGAGTATTTTTAAAATACATATATTGTATATAACTAGAATTACCACCTGTCGCAATGCGGCGGATATTCATTAGTTATATATCATATTAGATTAAAGGAAAATGTTTCTTACATGATCGTAAGTTGTGTGTAAAACATAGAAAATAATAACTAAGTCGATCTGTGACCCGCGCGTTGCGACAGACTATCAAACAAGGAAAAATAGACGCGCAATGACGGGCTGTCAAACTCGAAAAAACAAAAGAAAAAATATTGAACCCCACATGCACATTGTAGCGTGTTAACTCGAAAAATTTAAAACGAAGCGTTAAACGAAAAACTGGGCACCTCCTTAGTCGACCAACACAAAGGTCCAAATATGATGCCACATTTAAACCAACTGTAATTAAAAGAGTAGTCTATCAAGTTTACTAACACTTTTTTTATTCAATATATCTTGACCTTCTAGAAAAAAATTAATAATTAAAATCAACGGCCTCGCTTAAAAGTAATATCGTTCTAAATTAATGATAGATTAACCTTCAAAATCACCTTTTTATGAGTCGTTATCAGTTTGTTAAACACACTATGATTCTACTTTTGTTTTTATTTATCTAAACTATACACTACATTAGTTGTCAAACCATGGAAGCAAGTTACTTAACTTTGTTGGATGTTGAGATTTGCTTGTTACTAATTTCTATAGTTATATAATTAAGGTTAAATTTAAAGTATTAATATAAAAGAATCATCTCTTTTCTTATCCATTGTAAAGATATTAATAAAAATAGATATGTACTGATTCAAGTAGTTTAAATTTAAAGTATGAAAGTAAAATATTTATTTGGTAAGAAGCCATCAAAATACAACACATATATTTTAATGGATGAGCTTAAACGTCTATATATACAATTATACACATAGCAAGTTATATTATCAATCATGTAACATATATCTTTTTAATCATGTGTATATAATCACGACCCGTTATTTCGTTTAAAAACAGACATTATAATTATGTGTCATGTACATAATTATGTACAATTGATATTAATAAAACAAAAAACAAAAACTATATTAGTACTTCACTCAAATTAATATCAAAAAGTTCTTTATCTTCATCATCATTATCATTTTCAGTATATTCCACCAATATCAAAATTAAGGTAGGGTCTAAGAAGGATAAGATGTAAACAACATTACCTCTACCCTGTAGAAATAGAGAGACTGCTTCCGGTGAGACCCCCGGCTCGATAGTAGTTTTGCATCAAGCCTTAGACATAAGGCACATAACACTCAGGAATTGAGATAAACGATTATTAGTGCATGTACCCCTTGTCTTTCGGCGATCAACGCCACCACATGATGCATGATTAACCATCCCCTCTTTTAACATTATTTTCACGAAATAACGTTAAATTAGTACACTTTCACTTTTGACCTCAAGCACCCACACATATATATATTATATGCGCATACCGCAAGGCGTATGAAGAGTTCTTTATCTTGTGGTATATTAAAAAATATCTAATAAAAAAAACATTTAAATCTACAACATAAAAAAGTCAGAATTGTTACTATTCCTTTTTTTCCCTTCTATCCTTACTTTACATAACTATTAATTACGATTTTATAAGTAATTAACTTAGATCATTGCAGCTAGTGTGAACAATGACACAAAATCCTTCCTACAAATTAGTCCTTTCTAATGATCCTCTTAACACACACATGTGTGTTTGTGTGTTTTAGTAGGATAATTATAAAAAAAATAAACTAAGTTATCACCAAAAAAATATAAATGATTTATTTTTTTTATCAAAGGTTCTTATTTTCAAAATTTTGTGTTTGTTACATACCTAAATTATGTAATTAAAAAACATCATACAAATTTTTCTTATCTTTTTTTATAACTTTTATTGTTTACTTATGTCACACCTCGACCCGCAGCGGAATAAAAGTCGGAGCATGATTGGGTTATCACCAAAGCTCATGATATTTACTATCAAATTTCATATTTATTACATTGAAATGAAAACTTCAAATATTCAAACACCAAATTCATACAAACACAAACATAACCAAAAGATTGTCCAAAACGTAATAACTTTGTTTAATCTTCTAAGGCCATTCCTATGTATTTCTTTCTTCAGCTTGTTCACCTGTATCATGCGTAAAACAAAAGATTTTGGTCAACAAAAGTTGGCGAGTGAACCTTAGTGAAACATTTAAATAGTTGAATTATATTGTTGTTAAATAAAAATTGTGCATGAATCACATGTGAGCATATGTATATAAATAACTAATCACAAACCACATTATAATGAACATATGACATGATGAATGATGTACTTGAGATCAAGGCTCAATCAAACGGAGCCGATCTAATGAGGCACTTGATGCTCAACCCGTATCCCACGAGGAACTGATGGGCCTAATGAAATGATTGCACTGAAATGATAAAATGTAACCACACATAATCACACAACAACTATACACATTTGATCACGAGGTGATATTAGCACAAGTGTTTAAATAAATAATAAAGATATACGACTCATGATACACCCCAAAACCTGATTAAAAAGGGGAATTCGTAGAGATTCACTCACAGTAGGTGCGTATTCTTGGTTGGTGATACGTGCGCACGAGTTGAGAGTTTGACCGACGAAAAAGTACTAACCTAAAATAATAACGCGCTACTTCGATAAATAAATAAACTAATAATTCGGTTAAAACCTTTGTTTAGATTTTTTGGTTATTTTTATGATTTTTATTGATGTATTAAAACCCTTGAAATTATACATTTTTAAGCATTTTTAATTGATTTTTCTTTTAATAAAAAACCATAGAATAAAACAATAAAATAAAATAAAAATAAAATAATATTAAAAAAACTTGTCAGTCTGACAAGCGGTTGTCAGACCGGTTCGAATGGAATTGGCATGCGTGTGTTGAGACTCGAACCCGTGACCTCTCGGTTGCGTGCACGCAACTCTTCCAACTGAGCTACGTGTCTAACCCGAAGGAATCTGGTTTTTAATTAATCTTATAATCTTGTTAGCTTCATTCAGAATTTAGTAATTAAATAATTTTTAGAAAAATGTTTCAACCGGGTGACAACAGGGGCTCGAACCGGCGACTTTGGGTTTGGTTTGCACCCGGTCCAACCAGTTGGGCTGGGTGCTTAACCCGTATGATATAGATGTTGTATTATATTTAACATCTCACTGGATTTCAGTATGGTTTGATTTAAAAAGAAGAACAGTTTAAAGAAGACGATGCCAGTTGCAAGTATCGAACTCGGGGACGTGTGTGTTGAATGTGCACACAGTCCACCGCTGGACTGTGTGTCTAACCCGGTTATAACCCGGATTATATTATATAAATCCACACACTATACGTCATCTTCTTCATATAAATTTTCACCCATAACTTTTACCCGCCTGGATAATAACCTTGATTCAGTGTTATAACATGATAATTTGAAAGAGATATCGAAAGGAAACTACCGTTGAATGGAATTGGCGGTGATACTGAGATTCCGGCGACTTGCAGAACTCCAGTGACTTAATTTTTTTTTCCGGTGACAGGAAGCAGTGATTTGCGAGTCTTGGAACGACTGGGATGGGGAGGTATTTATAGGCGAGTGATGTTTCTCAAGACTAGGGTTTCAATGATTTATGGTGGGCGCGCCTTGATTGCCAATTTGCCAAAGATAACAAATGACAGTTGTCGGAAATTTTGAAAAGGAAAGGCGCGTTTGAAGATTTGCGATGTTTCCCGTTTTAGTTGCAGGTTTTCCCGCCCGGTTTCGTATATATATATTGATACAAAGAATCAAATACATCATGTGTGTGCAACGTGGTGGGGCTTGGTGCGTGTTTGTGTCACACCCCGACCCGCAGCGGAATAGGTGATCGGGGCATGATTGGGTTAACTCGAGAGCTTATGACTTGCTATTACTTGTTTTAAATATTCACTAATTCATATCAAGTGTCTCACAATACAAATAATTCACATAAACAATTACAAACACAAGACGATGTTTATAACAAGTATATTGCACTAATTCGTTTCTTGTTACTAAGGCTCATCCTATGTCCAATCTTCTCTTCGTACCTGTTCACCTGTATCATGTGTAAAAATGGTTTTGGGTCAATAAAAGCTGGCGAGTGAATCTAAGTTAAACATTTAAACAGTTTGTTAAATTGGTTATTTCAATAAAAATGTGCATGGACCATATATGAGCATATGTATATATAATTAAATCACAAACCACATAACATCAACAATGAACATATGAACATGATGAATGATGAACTTGAGATCAAGGCTCAATCAAATGGAGCCGATCTAATGAGACACCTGATGCACAACTCGTATCCCACGAGGAACTGATGGGCCTTAAATGAATGATTGCATTAAAATGATAAAATGTAACCACACATAACCACAACAAACAAATATACACATTAGATCACATAATATCAACAATGAACATATGAACATGATGAATGATGAACTTGAGATCAAGGATCAATCAAACGGAGCCGATCTAATGAGGCACATGATGCTCGACTCGTATCCCACGAGGAACTGATGAGCCTTAAATGAATGATTGCACTGAAATGATAAAATGTAACGACACATAACCACAACAAACAAATATACACATTAGATCACATAATTGTGATAGCACATGTATTTGTATAAATAAAGTAAATTACGACACATGATACACCCCAAAACATGAATAAAAAAAGGGAATTTTTAAGGATTCACTCATAGTGTTTGCGTTTTTAATCCTTAGTGAAAAACCGCACGAGAATAAGGAGAGAATCCAATTGATAAGCGTGATTAAGCTAGACAAACGAATGCAACGAAAAAAGTAAATGTTATGCTAGGCATAGCTAAATGAACGAACATGATATGTTAGACTCGTTGAGCCTAACGAGCCTCAACAAGGCTATGAAAAGCCTAAAGGCGATCCTAAACTAGACTACCTTAACGAGCCAAATGCTCCTTAACTAAGAACCTAGCAATAAATAAATGAATATTAAAAAATAAAAAAAAACAAAGAAAGAAAGATTACCTCGAAGAAGAACTTTACAAAATGAGAAGAGCTTGAAGGGCAGCACCAAGCGGAAATAAAAACTACTACACACCACACCCAAAGGGGTATTGTGCTTGTGGAGCCACCAAATTTTGTTATTCCACTTGTTTATACTCAAACCAGGAGTTGCAAGCTATAAAGAACCAAGCAAGGGTATTTATAGGTGTGAAATAGAGCACAAAATGGTGATTGGGGCGATGTGGGATAACTTTAAAACAAGATTTTCGCGTCTTTCAAATCAGCAACAAACACCAAACTTGTTTTCACGATTCCCGCTTCGTTATAACTCCGTTTCGCGCACGGTTTTCACCTACGTTCATTATTTTCAGAGTACTATCATATGGAAGAGAGTAATCCAACATCCATGGTGTCAAGAATTGGGCTTAAACCTTGGGTCTTGATGCGGGTCAAGGTTATGTTCTAAAACTTGTATTTGTGATTTCCGTTACGCTGGAGCTCAGTTTTATGCACCATTTGAACCTACTTGATCCTTAGTATACCAAGTATATCTTGGAGCTTTGACTGGACCAGAATGATAGCTCAAGGATGGAGAAAAGTTAGCAAGAAAGTCATCCGAAAGTCATCTTATGACAAAACTAAGAATACAACATGTAGAGCTTTTTACTTGCGATCATTTACATCTAAACTCTCCAAAACACAATGTCCTATCTTAAGACATGTATATAATGAAGTTTGAATAATAAGAAGGTTAGTATGTGATGTGTTAGGTATGTTCACGAGGTCTCCAAAGTTTTTGATTAACTTAAGGAAAACCTTAGTTTTAGACCTTGAGATATAGATGGTTGCTTCAAAATACATGAAAATGAATTTACAAGGTTGTCTAAAACATGTATAAGACTATAAATCACCAGATATGATAACATGTATGATCAAAAAATAGAATCCAAGACATTTTATTGCTTAAACATTAAACAAAATTACGCGGAATATGAAAACGGATCGAGTTACAAAAACAGATCGGGTTTTAGGATTCATTCATTTTTTTGACGAATGTTACAGTCTCCCCTACTTTAGGAAATTTCGTCCCGAAATTAGGAGGTAACCATTTAGCTCCTTAACATTTGGGGGTAAAGGTAATTCAAAAGGGATTGCAGTGTTTAAGGATTTTGGAAATGGAAATTTTAACAAAGGTTTGATGTGATGGAGTGGCTCAAGTGTTTTGTTTGTTGGTGAGACCCGGGTTCGAATCCCTGGTCCACTATTTTATGTTTCTTTTTTAAATTTAAAGTTTTGAAATGTTAGAAATCAGACCCCTTAACTCTACTATCCGAACTAACTTGGCTACTAACTCATATTACCTTAAAACTCACTTTAAAACCTAACAAAACTAACTAGATTTTAGTAATGATTTTAATTGTGATATTAATTAAATTAAATTAATAAATAAATAAGTTGATAAATAAATTTAAATTAAAGAGTAAAATCTTTCAACGGTTATTTATTTCGCGAAAATTTCCGAAGTTTAAAGGTTAGGATCCGGATTTCAAAGTGGGTCGGACTTCTGGATACCCGTTTTTGGCGGATGTTACAGTCTCCCATACTTTTAGGAATTTCGTTCCAAAATTAGGAGGGAACCGTTCTTGAGGTTTAGTTAATACGGTTTCTTATAGATTGGATCTCGAGTATGCTAGGTAATAAAAATCTCGATGATGCTAAGGATATACATAACCAGGTGAGTGTGAAGTTTGGATTTTGATTGAGGCGGTAACGTTCCTAGTAAGGGTTGAATACCCTGCTACATGAATCGCTTTTTGATGCATGAGGTGTAAAAATGAAAAGTGTTGTAACACGGAGATGGCTAACTGGATATTGTCTCATGATAAGGGGTTTTGAGAAAATCGAAGCGTCATAATGATAAAGTTACATCACAAAACGAAATCATCAACCACATCGTTATCCAAATTGAGGTTGACACTACTTACACAAAACTTCCCATAACCGTCTAACAATGCTTTTGATCACCAGACAAGAACACTTATATATAGGAAGTACATGCGGCGTATCCACCATGTCCTTGTCAAATTTTCATTGGCCTTGTTCCTAAGTCACGATTAGTTCTATGTGACTCATCCTAAAATCTACCAAACATAAACAAACACAACAACCCATGCTTGAATCTCGAATCCAAAGAGAGCAAGACTAAATGACGGCGGTACCTCTCTCATGTGTTATGAGGAAGTGGCCAGTCTATGAAACAGTGAGACATGACCCAGCTTCCCTAAATGATGAGACGAGGTTTGTCGTGATGTATGATGACACGAATAACATGAAATTTAATCGATGTATAGAGACATGTAATGAAACAAATTGGCATAGTGTGATATAAATTGCATTAATGGCATTAATATGAAATAATGAAATCTTGAAACATTATTACCCAAATTGAAAACAATGGTAATTTGAATAACAAGAAATGGAATTTATTAAAGCTTGGATTGGGAATAAAAATAAAATAAACAACTGGAGCAGAGTCTTGAGTCTTCATGATGGGAGAAAGACTAGTTAGGTTGTTCGTTCGCACCGTCGTTGACCTCAACTGGGTTTGCATTGACGTTGTAGGCTCTCTCTATTGCTGGTGGGGGTGCTGGGTTTGCCTGGTTCGCTTGGTTAACTGGATTTGCTTGGGCTTGAGCGTTGATGATGTTAACCAACCTAGGGCACGTGTTTCTAAAATGAGTAGGATCACCACAATTAAAGCAAGCTCGAACATATGGCACCATGGGGTAATGCGGTGGTTGGTAGGGCTGGATCATGTTTTGGGCAAGAGGTGAAACTTGGTTTTGAGGAGTGCGACACGTGTTACTCAAATGGCCATAACGCCCACAATTGGCACATAGACGACAGGGTACGGTGAGTTGGTAGTGATAGTGGCAGGTGTTGCATTGAGGGTGGGGACCAATGTAGGGTTCTTGTTTGGGTAAGCTGGGTTAGGTGCCATTTGGGTGATTGGGATGGCTTGGAGTGGTACGGCTTGTGAAGTTGGGTTAGTCGAGGCAATAGCATAATTATACTGTCACGCTTTCGTTTGGTATCGGAACGGAGAATGTTTCGATCCGGTTGTCTTTGGCTCTTCCACTGAAACCTTGTCAGTTGTGCCCTTCTTTTTAAAGTCTCCATTTCGGATATGGTTTTCGGTGAGTTCGGTGTCTGATTCTATTGCAGCTTCCAATGTTGCGGGTACAGTGCTCATCACGGAATCTTGGATACCAAAAGGAAGACCCCTAATGTAATGTTTAATGAGATGGTAAGGAGGAGTGAACATATTTGGGACCATCTGGTTCAGCTCGAGGAAACGCTTGTTATAGGCCATATGGTCTCCATCATTTTGCTTTAAGCGGTAGAATTCATCCTCCAACTTCTTGATCTCACTCCTAGGACGAAACCGTTTGGTCATTAGTTCCTTGAGTTGTTCCCAAGTTAGGGCCACATCATCTTCAGCCCCTCTTCGACCCTTTTCGGCGTTCTACCAGGTTAAAGCTGCCCCAATGAGACGCCCGGTAGCATAACGAACCTTGCGATCGTTAGGGCAGTCACAATTTAGGAAGGTGCTTTCCATTTCCTCGAACCATCGAGGAGTGTAGTGACCCCTTCTGCTCCCTCATATTTTGGGGAGGGGGTCACAAGACTTGAAGTGCTTATAGGAGCACTTGGATGCAGTTGCGGGAGCATTTACAACGTTTGGTTTGACTTGATTGACTTGGTTATTAGTGAGGGCTTGTTGAACTTGGATCACAATGTTAGGAATCACGGCGGCCATTTGCTTGGCAATTTGGGCAGCCATGCGTCTACTGGAGTTTCCGGTTCTTTTTCCTCCAAAAAGGTGCCTAAAGGACATCTACAGGAATTCACGCAAACGAGATTGTGAGATTCTGTTGATGGATTTGCTAGCACGGATGCGAAAAAAAAATATAAACCTATGATAAAATGAAAACTTTGGGGTGTATTTTAAAACAATAACTTATGATAACACAACACTTTTAAAGTGTTCTTGGGCTTTGCTTGTAATTGGGCCTTGCATGCCGCCATACTTCACCTTCGTAATCATGTGGGCCCCCATGATTCCCTGGATTTCGTATGGTTCGCATGTGTTAGCCTGGTAACGTACACTAAAACCGGGAGAAAATCGAGAAATGTGAATGTAACGTATGAAAGTAGGAGTGCATCCAGGTGTGGACACGGTGACACCTCAAAGTGGGGTTGGTTCACATGACGTTTGGTATGGCATGCTTTGGCCTAATAGGTCCTTCGTACTCTCATCAGTAGTCCCCAGGTAGACAAACTGGTCCGTTAATTCGGATTTATACGAATGCCAATCCTAGACAGGACATCCCGACTACCGGTACTCGAACCCTTCCAGTTACTACATGCCTGTCATATGAACTCACCTTGATAAATTTTGAAAACGAAAAACATCACAAAAGTTTGAATAACATAAAAATAAGTATTTGGAAAATGAAGAGAAATGTTTCAAAAATTTAAAGGAAATCGCGAACTTATAAATAAGGGTTTCATAAGTTTCGTATGGTACATTTCAGGTGGAGTGATATGTATATATGTAACATATATGTAGACTTCATGACATAATTATAACACATTGCACGTATCACATAATCAAGTAACAAAGAGAGTGCTTGCATGCGTTTCTGTGTGAAATGAAAGAAATTTAAATGTCTGGGCAATAGCAAATCATAAGTCAAACAAAACATGAAATCACATAAGCACATAGGTCCTAGTTGACTAAAGTATAGGTTCTAAGGGTCTAATAACCTATCCTATATCCCTAAAGTCAATGGCTCTGATACCAATCTGTCACACCCCGACCCACAGCGGAATAGGTGATCGGGGCATGATTGGGTTAACTCGAGAGCTTATGACTTGCTATTACTTGTTTTAAATATTCACTAATTCATATCAAGTGTCTCACAATACAAATAATTCACATAAACAACTACAAACACAAGACGATGTTTATAACAAGTATATTGCACTAATTCATTTCTTGTTAACTAAGGCCCATCTTAGGATGTCCAATCTTCTCTTCGTACCTGTTCACCTGTATCATGTGTAAAAATGGTTTTGGGTCAACAAAGGTTGGCGAGTGAATCTAAGTTAAACATTTAAACAGTTTGTTAAATTGGTTATTTCAATAAAAATGTGCATGGGCCATATATGAGCATATGTATATATAATTAAATCACAAACCACATAACATCAACAATGAACATATGAACATGATGAATGATGAACTTGAGATCAAGGCTCAATCAAATGGAGCCGATCTAATGAGGCACCTGATGCTCAACTCGTATCCCACGAGGAACTGATGGGCCTTAAATGAATGATTGCACTGAAATGATAAAATGTAACCACACATAACCACAACAAACAAATATACACATTAGATCACATAATATCAACAATGAACATATGAACATGATGAATGATGAACTTGAGATCAAGGCTCAATCAAACGGAGCCGATCTAATGAGGCACCAGATGCTCGACTCGTATCCCACGAGGAACTGATGGGCCTTAAATGAATGATTGCACTGAAATGATAAAATGTAACCACACATAACCACAACAAACAAATATACACATTAGATCACATAATGGTGGTAGCACATGTATTTGTATAAATAAAGTAAATAACGACACATGATACACCCTAAAACGTGAATAAAAAAAGGGAATTTTTAAGGATTCACTCACAATGTTTGCGTTTTTAATCTTTAGTGAAAAACCGCACGAGAATAAGGAGAGAATCCAATTGATAAGCGTGATTTAAGCTAGACAAACAAATGCAACAAAAAAAGTAAATTATATGCTAGGCATAGCTAAATGAACGAACATGATATGTTAGACTCGTTGAGCCTAACGAGCCTCTACAAGGCTATGAAAAGCCTAAAGGCGAGCCTAAACTAGGCTACCTTAACGAGCCTAATGCTCCTTAACTAAGAACCTAAACTAAACTAATCAAACTAAGAAAGCAATAAATAAATGAATATTAAAAAAATAAAAAAAACAAAGAAATGAAGATTACCTTGAAGAAGAATTTTACAAAATGAGAAGAGCTTGAAGGGCAGCACCTCCTCGTCGAAACGGAAATAAAAACTACTACACACCACACCCAAAGGGGAATTGTTCTTGTGGAGCCACCAAATTTTGTTATTTCACTTGTTTATACTCAAACTAGGAGTTGCAAGCTATAAAGAACCAAGCAAGGGTATTTATAGGTGTGAAATAGAGCACAAAATGGTGATTGGGGCGATGTGCGATAACTTTAAAACAAGATTTTCGCGTCTTTCAAATCAGCAACAAACACCAAACTTGTTTTCACGATTCCCGCTTCGTTATAACTCCGTTTCGCGCATGGTTTTCACCTACGTTCATTATTTTCAGAGTACTATCATATGGAAGAGAGTAATCCAACATCCATGGTGTCGAGAATTGGGCTTAAACCTTGGGTCTTGACGCGGGTCGAGGGTTATGTTCTAAAACTTGTGTTTGTGATTCCCGTTACGCTGGAGCTCAGTTTTATGCACCATTTGAACCTACTTGATCCTTAGTATACCAAGTATATCTTGGAGCTTTGAATGGACCAGAATGATAGCTCAAGGATGGAGAAAAGTTAGCAAGAAAGTCATCCGAAAGTCATCTTATGACAAAACTAAGAATACAACATGTAGAGCTTTTTACTTGCGATCATTTACATCTAAACTCTCCAAAACACAATGTCCTATCTTAAGGCATGTATATAATGAAGTTTGAATGATAAGAAGGTTAAGATGTGATGTGTTAGGTATGATCACGAGGTCTCCAAAGTTTTTGATTAACTTAAGGAAAACCTTAGTTTTAGACCTTGAGATATAGAGGGTTGCTTCAAAATACATGGAAATGAATTTACATGGTTGTCTAAAACATGTATAAGACTATAAATCACCAGATATGATAACATGTATAATTAAAAAATAGAATCCAAGACATTTTAATGCTTAAACATTAAACAAAATTACGTGGAATATGAAAACGGATCGAGTTACAAAAACAGATCGGGTTTTAGGATTCATTCATTTTTTTTTGACGAATGTTACAGTTTGAGCCTGGGAGACCCGGGTTCGATTCCCGATTTCCCGCTCTCTCTCTCTCTCTATATATATATATATATTTATTTATTTATTAATTATAGGGTTTAATTTAACTTGCTAATTCTTTAAGTCTTGGTTATTATTTATTTTCTAAATACTTGATAAAATAAAATAAAAGAAAACTAGGGATAAAAGAATATACGCATTTGATTAATGAAATTAGTGCTGGTTTTCGAGACCCGTTTTACAAAAATGTTACAACTTACACATTTGTAGATTAATTTGTAGATGATATAATCGACGAAGTATGACCCGGTTCACCTAACTGATCAAACTAATATGTTAATATATGTGTGTGTGCGTGCACACGCGCTAAGATAGATGGATGAGAACATCACATTTTATAAAATTTTATTTTATTTTTAACATTTCTAATCATAGAAAAATGAATCTGTCATTTAATTCTATGTGTTCTTGTGATATTCAACGTTTTATATAAATCCTTCCCCCACCCACACATATACTAACAATTTTTATAGAGATCATATTTCATGCAAGTTAGAAAAAGAGCGTGTTAGACCGTTACATCATCTAAAGTATTGTATTTAAAGCAAATTACACAAATGTTTATACCATTCTAGAAAACTAGAAGTATTTATGTCAAACTTTGTTTTCTTAAATTTGAGATTTTGGAAGAGGGAAAAGTTACATTGAGATTCATAAGAAAATGAGAATTAAGGGTGGTGTGTAGTTGTAAAGAAAGTGAGGTATCTCTTTTTTGTTTAGCTCAAAACTGAAACGTACTTGATGGTTGTGTTGAGGAAGTTTTTACAGTTTCAAATAGTCAAATGAGGTAGGTGATAACTTAATGAAGAAGACAATTACTATATTTAGGTCACTTGGTGTGGGGCCGTCCCAGGCCCGGCTTACACCGGCGACACCCCCCAACACCGCGTCGGGTGGGTCGTCGTCGTCCTCAACGTCGGTAGGGAGACGTTGGAGACGGGCCGGCTTTTTAAACTCACTGAACACCCACACCATTTCTCCCTTCCACCATCTCCACCAGACAACCACCACCACCACCCTCCACCACTTCCACCAGACCGCCCACTTCCACATGTCACCATCATCAACAGACTCCATCGTCACCACTGTTTCGCGTTCCTCTCCTGTCTCTCATATTTCTCTCTCATTCGGTAGATGATATAGGTTAGGGTTTGATTCCGATGTTTTTGGGGGTGGTGGGGTGATGGCGTTGATTCCCTGTCTCTCATATTTCTCTCTCATTCGTCCTCAACATCGTCACCCATTTCCTTGGTTCTATTCTTGGAGGGGCGTCCTCCAAGGACTCTGACGTGGATGCTGACGTGGCGGGTCGTCCTCCAGGGAGGCCCGTCACCCACACCGAGTAGCCTTATAAACTCATCATACTTTAAAAGCATTCTAACTCGTATCAATATTTAATACGACTTTTAGGTATATTTTAACTGTTTAAAATTGTTTGATAACACTAAAATCACCGATATAACATATAGTGATACATGCTTTTTAGTTTCGTTTTCTTTTTATTAGATTTTACATGTCGATAATTTACAAATCAAAGAACTAGATTAACAAATGCTTACATGTCAACTTTAAAAACCTTTTAATTTAATTAAACCCGATTTATTTAAAGTGTTACCTAACTCATCCTTTGACACCTTAAAAAGTATTTTTCGAGTTTGTTTTTTATATGTGTTGCCCACTTGGAAATAGTTTATATTTGTTTTACATGTTTCATGCTTTTCTGACGCTACACCTTTTCCTTTTTAGTATATTTGTTGTGATTTACACATCATCATATTGTTAGTTATTATTTTTAGCCAACATTATAGGGTTTGCATACGCTTTAGTTATTTTGTTTTTTGTTATTTTTATCTTGAATTTATTAGAAGTGTAAAATACTAAAAATGTAGTGTGTTACAATAGTATACAGTAATGAGATTTATTTTATTCATAGAACATCTCTCTAACATTTATATTAAGCTGTTAGAAAATTCAATAATAATTTATGCCTATAGGTTTTAAACTTAGACCCTTATATCTATACAAACTCAACTTAAAACTGATTAACCCACTGGAGTTAATTCCGTTCAAAAACATGTATAGTTGATCGGGAAAGGAAACAAACCTGGAATAACAATAACCAAACAAAAAAGGCGTCATAGTTACAAACCTAAAATTCGATAATGAACATGAAGGTTATGCAAATGGCGCATTGCAAAATCTATTGTAAAATTGAAGATGTAAATTGATCTATATTAGTTGTGGCGGTGATGTTTTGATTGGATTGATGAGATTTTAGATGTGCATATAATCAAAATTCTATCAGTACTGGAATCAGTATTACCGGAACCAAGGTGAACACGCAGCTGTAATTCTCGACGCTTTGGCATTAAGTTTGTTGAAAATGGAGTTGCATTCAAATTACAGTGCTTTTTGGGTGTCCCAAGCTACACAAGTCGCGGTACCATACCAGTACCGTGAGGAACCAAACCGATTCCCAACAAACATTGATACCAGTATTCGAATTATTAGAATCGGAACTGGTATTTTTTTATGGTTTTGATAGATGTAAAACACGTGTCAATATTCGTTCTGACACATCACGACTTTATTATTCGAGGTTTTTTTCGGTTACTATAGTAAGTATTGGTACCATAACAACGAGTAAATACATTTTATGCACATTACATTTTATAACTTGTTTTTTGGGCATACCAACCGAGTTTCCATCACATATTTAGATTTAGGGGTGTCCGTCCTATGAAAACATCACAAATACAAAAAAGTAACCATACACCTCATCCACTTACATTACATTTTATGGCTGATGTTATTAAATATACTTTCAATTCTTAAATTACTAAAAATCACCACCATTAATTTTCAAGATTTTTCTAGTATTTTGCCTTTTTTCTAGCATGTTACAAATTTATAAGAAGATCACAGAAGATGAACCAATAACTGATTTTGTAAAAAGACACAGTCAAAATGATCGTACAAGAACATAGTACTATAAAAGGAGATATGTCCTTTCCGTACTCAAATTGATCTTATAATTTAGAAACACAACTTTTGTAATTTACTTACTAAATTGGAATGATTGCATTAAGCACATAAAACCAACTGCACATACAAACTTTTTTTTATCGAAATAAAAACGAGTTGGAATCTTATCGATCAACACCCTCCAACCGGAAGAATACAATGATTTATCCAACGACAAACCAATTTATTTATGAAGACCGCATCCTCATGTAATCTACAAATCCACATCAAGTGAAGCAACTCGACAAGTTCAACAGATTCAATTCCTCCTCGAATAAATCTCCACCAAACCACACTTTTAAGAGGGGGTGATCGGGATTTTTGCCTAAATAATCCACTAAAAGAATTTACGAGGTGCGTGGCTGCAGGTCAGCCCACGCCCTATTGGAACACCAATATATATAAAGATGGATGTATAGTATCAATTTGATAAAGTGTTCTTGAAATGGAATTTAGACATCTTCCTAAACTCACTTGCATGCCTCACATAAATTCCATTGGTTTTTTTTTTTTTAAACTTTTTACAAGTTAATTCGTCAACACTTTGAATACAAACATAAAGATTTATTCACCAATTAAAGATCATTTTTAGATCAAACCATATGACAAACATTTAGTAACTTTCCATATTATTAGTTGACCATTTGACCAACTATTTTCTAGTTTGACATTAAAAAGTCAACACAGGGTTTAAATCACTCATTTCATCTAGTACTTATTTGCACAATTTCACTAGAGTTATTATAAAAACATATCTAATAGGTAACATTAGTCATTTATAAACCATAGAAAAATCAAAAGCCTCATACTATACAATAACATATTGTATGTCTATATAATCCATTTTTTCACAAGATTTCTTGATATTTAAGCTTCAAATTCATCATGCGCGTTCATAATTGAATTCTTGAGTCTATTAAACACTACCAAATATACGTGTGTCTGAATAAAAACAAGTTATTTAAATATATATATATATATATATATATATATATATATAGGGGTTAGTTAACGTACAATTGGTCTTAACGTATGATACGTACGCGATGAGAAATCTGCTCGTTATAACCTCAAAAACAAAATCGCATGTTATATCTCTCAAATCCGCATGTTCAAAAACTTGAAAGACTTCACAAACTCGGAAGACTTCCCAAAATCCGCACGTTATATTCTGATTGCGTACGCATCGTACGTTAAGAGATATTCACTTTCTCTCTCTATATATATATAGTTTCTTAGAAAATAATCAGAGTAGAATGTTTATCTTCGCTATTCATGCACAACTTTTGTTTTGTTTTGTGTTTAATAAAGCGACAACTCTTATTACAAACTTTTTTTTAACAACAATTAGATTTTCAAGAATAAATACGCCACATTCACATCTCCATACTTTTATTACTAATTTTTTAACAGCAACTTTTAGATTTTCAAAAATAAATACACTGCATCCACATCTGCATTCTGCCATGATGGCCCTTAGAAACTATGAAAAGTTAATTAACACAAAGTAATTCATTTATAAAAAAAAGTGTGGTTTTACACTAGTACTCATCAAATTAAAGTAAACAACGTTATATTAAGATATTTTGAGAACCACTTGAAAAAGATCTACTCATGTATTCAAAACATTATCATTAATTCTTTTACTAAATATTCAATAAAAGAATCTTAAAACATGTACAATATCGCGTCTATTTAGTGTTTGATGAGTTGATCCATCTATACATCTTGTTTTTTACTCATATATCCGAAATACTACACTCATTTCTTGAATTAACAAAAATAACGAACTTATATCTTTCTTTTGTTAAATCCTTTTCAAAAAGTCTTTATATAATTTTTCTAGTGTTTCAGAAGACGGTTGACCAACATGTTAACTAATCGATTATGATAAATTGTATAAATTTTGCAGTATTTTCTCATTTTTTTAATAATCACATTCACATGAGCTCTAGAGGAGATGCGAGGAGGGATGAATGTCTATTGACGAGTAGATCCATCTAAACCATCTATACATCTATAGCTTGACGTATTACAAATAACAAAACTTGTTCTCATTTTCTGTTAAATCTTTTTCACAACTCGACGTACAATCTAATAAGCGAACAATACTTTTCCATGTTTCAAAACACGGTTAACCAACATATTAACTAACCGATCACACGATAATCCGCGACAGATCTCACATTTTTTTTTTGCTTGTGTAGCACCTCAACATGACATGAACTAAAAGAAGTTCAAGATTCAGTATTTATTTATATATCAACAAATCCCCCTTTGAGTTATTTAATGCACAAAGATCTATCCTAAATATTCATCACACATAACCTCACCAATTTGCCCTTTTCTTAACATGAAAAGGTATATAGAGAACTAACTGTTGAATATAAAGAATCGCCAATTATGAGTTGGTACGCATTTTCAAAATATAATAACCTCCTTGTCATTCAAAAGGCATATTTTTTTCCTTTAACAACTTGTACTTTATGGATGGAAAGTTGTACTTTAATCTGAGTTTGTGTATCTTGAGTCTGGAAAAGGAGTTGTATTTTAATATTGCAAAGATAACACTATTATTGTTATGATCTAATAGTTTAATGATGAATCTGTCAATTTATTTAGGTTTTTTCATGCTTTACACAACTAAGTGTTTTTGCTTTAAACTTATGGATGATGGGTGGTTCTTACATAATCTAAATAAATAATATATTTGGTTTTTAATGGGTTTGATTTATTGTTTATAAAAACCCCAACAAAATTGGATCTTTTTTGTTTTTTCAAGATTTCTTATCTCCCATTTATCCCTTCATGCATAGGTCAGCTTCCTCCTAACCCTCTTATATTCTTCAATTTCTTGATGAATTAAGTGTTTTTGGGTATAAAACTGTGTGTTTGTTGATATATTGGTGCTTTTTAAGGTGTTTTAGTGCTTATGATCATATGGTGTTCACACTGCATCATATATTTTCTATAAACAATCATCTTGATCTCTAGAAAACTCATGATCCAGTTTGAAGTTTATGTTACTCTGTTGAGATTATGAAGTTACTTGAATTCTTTTGCATGCTTACTTTTATGGACTTTGTTAAATGATCATGTTGATTGTTGACCTTTGAAAAGAGTCAAACCATGTGTTTTTCAAATTCAAATTTGACCAAGAAATTTTAGAACTTTTTTTTGTCTGATTTGTGTCCATGTACAGATTTTTATACACTTTCTTGTAACTATTCGGTTAACTAGATAAAACATACGAGTTTGTGTCGATTTTGAAGTCAAAGCGTAACTCGTTTGATGCTTAAAAGTCAACTGTTGGACTTGAACTCATTTGCATAGTTTTGGTGATTATGAATCTGATTAGTGTGTTTTGTTTCATTAAGCTTTTGGTAATCAACTATGAAATCAACTTCAACTCAATTTGCAACATCAAGAAGGATGGGAATATATGACCCGTTACAACAAATTAGCATGTGGGAGGACGCGTTTGGATCCAATGTTAGCCCGATCATGACCAATAATATAATGATGCCCGAGGTTGATGCAAGGCTAACCAACAAGGTTCTTGAATTCATCTTTCGAAAATATTAAATTTTCATGTATTTATGTGTTTGTATTGATATAGACTATGTTTTAATGATTGTTAGACTTGTTGTATCATGTTATGTGATCATCGGCTTTGGGATGCAATATGAGTATTAGATTTTCCGTCTGTCTAAATAATAAAATGTATAAAGATAACACTAGTCTCTAGCCATAACCTCTTAAAGGCCGCATGCCCGGCGCAAGCTGTGATTTACCTGATCCCGTTGGCTAGTAGGGTATTGTCGTATTGGTGTGTCCTTAGAGTTTTCAAGTAACGGGTTCTCATGGTTACAAGAAAAATGCATAGAGATCATGATCTTCATAATTAGTCGATGTTCTTGTGTCTATTTGATCATCCATTAATATCAGCATGGACCATTTTTCATGATTATTAGATATTCATATGCATGTATATATCTATATCTATTTCCACGCGTATATATCGTGTTTTCATGTTATTGCTTTTCTCTAACAAATCTTTTTTGGGATTCATTAGATCGAATACAGTTCTCAAGGATCATTAGGACCATCACCAGAAGCCGCAGCAACAAAACACATTACCGATAAGGTGACAATATCATATAATGACATAAATATAAGTATGCACATTATATTTGTGTGTAAATGTTTGTTATCTAATATATTTGACTGTCTGGCTGCAGTTACAAAGGCGATTAGCACAAAATCGTGAAGCTGCACGAAAAAGTCGTTTAAGAAAAAAGGTACATGAAGTTGAAACTTAGAAGATTGAAAATAAGTCATGATAACAAAACTGAGCTAGTTTTTAATCTCGTTATCTACTTTTTAGGCCTATGTTCAACAGTTGGAGTCAGGTCGTGTTAAACTAGCACAACTAGAACAAGAACTCGAGAGGGCTCGCCGACAGGTTAAGTTATAGTATTTTTAAACGGGTGTGGTAAATTCTCAAACTTTCTTGAATCCCAACTGAAGCTGATGTGTCAGTAGTTGATTGGTTGATTACAGGGCGTATATGGAGGTTTAGTGAACAGGGGCAACGGTTTGTTATCTGGTAATGTCGTTAACTCAGGTACACTGTCTACTCCTTCGGGTACATTATATATATGTAGAGGTGACAAAATGAATGGGTTCGGGTAATTATGCCCAAAAAGTTTACTTTTAAAAAAATAATTAGTGTATTGTATATGAATAATTTAAACTTCAATTTTTACAATGATAATCTAATTTCTTGAATAAATGTTATAAAACTTTGTATACATTAATAAGGGTCTTTTGCAAAAAAAGAAAAGAAAAAAAAAGATGCCAACATACTTTCACTTTTGTCAATAATTTAGTCATGTTTTGGGTTGTTCGGGTGCAGGGATTGCGACATTTGAAATGGAATACGAGTTGTGGGTTTCCGAGCAAAGAAAAAAAGATGATGAGCTTAGGAAGGTGTTATTGACTCATACGAGTGAAATCGAGCTTCAATTATTTGTTGATAGTGGCTTGAACCACTATTATGACCTTTTCAGAATGAAAGCCGATGCTGCCAAAGCCGATGTGTTTTATTTAATGAACGGGTTGTGGAGAACTCCGGTAGAGCGGTTCTTCCAGTGGATTGGCGGTTTCCGGCCATCTGAGTTGATATATGTAAGACCTCCTTTATTTGCTTACTGAAAAAGTAGATGTGGCAGTTTCGACCCATTTACTTGTGATATGAGTTGTTTTGGGTTATGTTTTTTCTATAATGGGTCAAACGGGGAAATTAGAAGAGATGCAGAAAATCTCAAACGGATTGAAAGCCGCACGATATTTTTAACAACCATTTTTGTAGCACGTGAAACGATAAACTTCTTTTTTTGCATGTTTAAATCCCTTTACATGTTAAATTTTAATAAAAATGCCATTTTGAACAAAAAAGAAGTACCTTTCTTCCAAGATTAAACTCTTTAATTTATTAAAAAAATAACAAAAAGGTCTATTTTTGCACTATTAAATCACTTAACTTGTTAAAAGTTACATTTTCATCATATATTAACAAGTTACACAGGTTTAATCATGACAAAAAAAAGTTCAGCAACTTATCTTAATAGAACTTATGTAATTATATGTGCACTTTAATCATTATATAACAAAACCATTTTAACTGGACATAAGTACCCATTTTGACCCAAGAGCGTTTTAACACGTTGGCCAACCCATCCGACCCAGAATCATTTAGCCACCTTTATACAGAAAAAATATACTTTCCAAAAATGGAAATAATAAAACTTATGCATTTTTTCGGGCAGATATTAATGCCACAGATTGAGTTAACGGATACGCAGCTCATGAAGGTAAGAAGTTTAAGACAATCATGTGAGCAAGCCGAAGAAGCATTGAATCAAGGCATGGCGAAACTTCAACAAACCTTGGCTCAGAGCATAACGATCGATATAATGGGGCCCGCAAGTTACAACACGCAGATGAATTGTGCAATGGAAAGGCTCGAGGCACTTGAAATCTTCTTAACTCAGGTAACTTACAAGATGACCGGTTTTGACTTTTGACTCAAACCGCATCCATGCTAAGAAATGAAATATGTCGTTTGTGTGCGAAAGTTGATAACTATGTTTAACTAAATATGAAGTATTAATGTATAAATATGTTAAATAAAGAAACTATAAAAATCTATGCTGCATTATAGTTTGCTTAAGAGCCCACAGTTGACTTTGCAGAGTCAAACAATTAATTTTTAAGTGTGAATTTTCTCAGGATAATTTCAAGATTTTTAAAAAACTTATGGTTTACCTTCAAGTATGTAGCACACGCTGACATATGTTGATTTTAAAGATTAAAAGGTAGACTAAAAGTAAATGAAATTTGAGTTTGAAAAGTATTAGGTTTGACCTAACATGGTAACAAAGTCCACATTTGACTTTTGAGAGCCAATTGTTGTCAATTAAAACTTAAAATTTCTAGAAATTTAATTAAAAGTTTGCAGATTTTTTAATAAAGTCATTGGTAGCTTAATGGTCCATAGTTGACTTTAAGTTTTGACTTTCTTTCTTAGTCACTAACACAGAAAGTCAAAATTAATTTGCAGGCAGATCACCTTAGAAAGCAGACCCTACAGCAAATGTATCATATCTTAACATTGCAACAAGCAGCAAACGCATTGCTTGCACTTGGCGAATACTTGCAACGTCTACGCGTGCTGAGTTCAATCTGGTCCGCCCGTCCTCGTGGCCCCACAAATCTAATTCCATAAATAATATCTTTTTCAAGTTTTTTATTAGCTTATATAGCATAACTCTTAGAGGTATTTGCTAGCAACATTTCCCATTTGATATGCTTATAATGGTATTCCTGTAGGAAATTGTAAATATAAATTGTAATGTTGTGCATATACACACATATATATATATATATGTATGTATGTATACGCAGGAGGTCGAGTTTAACCGAGTGTTATTCTATGTTAAGTCACATAAAGAATTCGATTATTGCACTTATGTTTTAGTTATAGGTCGCGGTGTAGATAAGAAGCGATATTATGTTACTGCGGTTGTTATATTTTTATAGATGTAAAAGGTGGATAGAACCATAAAGATATGTATTACAAACAACAACTTAAAAGTTGAATGGTCTTCTAATGTTGTTGTGGGAGAGGCGATGACCAATAGATGGTAGCGACACATAATGGTTGTTGATGCATGATTTGTGACTGTTGCTATGCAAATGAAGTTAAACGTTAAGTTTTATGCGAAATCTTACGAGAGGTTTCATGTGAAACCTTAAGAGAAATCACTAGAGGCGGCTAGTTAGATTTCAGGAGTCATTCAGACAACAATAGGTTGTAATTGGTGTTTGGGTTGTATAGGTTTCTAAAAAACCATACAAATTTAAAGAAATTTGTAAAACCATACAAATTCATTAGAAAGAAAGAAATGATTAGAGAAAACCAACTAATAGTGGCGTAACCAAAACTTTTTAACTAGATGACACAGTTGAACTTTTATATAGTTTCAACTACTTTAACGACAATAATATAGGAATCAAATTGTAGGAAAGTGACACTGGATATCCCTACTAATAGAATATTTAATGGACCCACATCTCGTTTCGCCTATTCCAACTTAAAAGACACACACATTTCATAGTTTGACTTAGAAACTGCGGAAATATTTTAAATAATACAACAAATTCGCCATCACATGGTAACAAAGAGAGTGAATATGCTAACTTGATGGGACATGATAATATCTACCTTTACAAAAACATCTATAAATGACTGGACATGACTCGGTCATCCGACACTTAAAGCCTACCATCACCCTTTGGCATGGAAAACATGGTCTGCAAGCGTGTGAGCAATCAGGTAAGTTTGATCCAGTCGGGAACAACTCTACATCCTGCAAAACATCCAAGAGTTTAAATGGTTACAGAATTTATAATCATTTGATGAAACTTGACAAACAAACCTTTGGGTGCTTGTGAACTTGGTGATCACCATGAGTAAACTTTTCTCCATGTATGACTGAAATACACATTATAGAATAATGGTTGATAAGTTATGATAGCCTCTTTATCTTTACAAGATACACGTTATAGTGATGCCAAATGACGATTTTGCCCTTACAACTGGCAGTTCACTACCAAAAAAACAACAAAGACTTTCACCATGGTTAATACCCAAAAAACAATTGTGACGAGGAGCATGTGAACTCTATAAGGACGGTGGTTCGCTACTACAAAAATAATATCGATACGTCACTTTTAATATAATCCGGTTTGTGAAAAAAATGTTTACATAAAATCGTGTAAAGCTCAATATATAAAATCATATATACAAAATACTATTTGTGGTAGCAAAAGCATGCAATATTGTCAACCAAAAATGGAGGAGGTATGATTGTGACTAAACACAACATGTGGAGTTAAAGTGATTCCTTTATTTATTTATTTATTTATTATGATAATCATGTTTGTGTGTTCTCTTTGTGGACATCTTTGGGCACATGCACATTTACAAATTGAAGTGACAAGTTTACTCCTATGTACAAAAATAGTAAAAAAAAAACCAACTTTCATCAAGGTTAAGTACATGCAAGTAATGTATATGAAATGATGATATTGGCCTTACAGTGTTCATGATGAAGACTTTCACCATTGTTAAGTATCAAGAAAATAGTTATGGCAAGAAGCCAAGTATGGAGTCCAAGTGAATGGATGTGCTTCATTCTCTAAACTCTTCTTTAGTTTTAGGGTTTGAGTTCAAGAAAGAGATATGTATATATATTGAGGTTAGAGAGAGAAGTAGAAAAATGGTCAAAACTGTTGAAGTTGATGTGTGTGTGTGTGTGTAATTAATGCGAGGGCAACATTTGATGCATTTCACATGATTCTTGGCCACATCCTTATTGCATTTGAAGCTCTCACATGTTGTTGTGAGTTAAATGATGATCAAATAAGAAATGATACATGAGGGATAATATTGATTATTGTTACAAATCTGGTCAATCAATCAAACTTATCCTTTGATCTATAGATATCACACTAATCTTTTTTTTTCTGTTTTAACTACATGCAAATCTTACTTGTCATGGGCGGTTCAACTATATAAAAAAACACAACTCACTTAACTGTCAATCTTTAGAACTTTGTGTTGGGGTGGCGGATTTAAAAAATCTTCGTAGAGGTAACGTTTTATAAAAAAGAGTAACGAAATCGAAAAAACGTCAAATTTTTCTAAAATTTACATTACCGTCGGAGCACCAAGGGGTAGCTAACCCTTCCCCTAAGGTAGGTCCGCCCCTTGGGATTGCTATTTATTCTTTTTTTTTAATGTTTTCACAAATTGGATGTGAATAAGTGATTTAGCATTTAACTCTCTTTAATTTTCGAGTTTTTGACAAGAGCAAATAATCATTGTACTTGGAAGTGTTTTCTTTTAACCGAGACTCTCTAGCTCTTATATGTATATTACTGTATGTATACCCTTAATAATTATGTACCAAAAATGTGTCATCATATTCATCTCTTTAAGATAAGCATAAAAAATTTTCATCTTTTTTTCAACTAAGGTATGGATTTTAAAATTCACTCGATATTCTAAATAAGTTGAGCCGGTCCTGTACCCGTTTTGGTAGAATGAATGATTACTTGTTGCACATATTGATTTTGTGATGTAAAGTTTTGAAAGCTACCACATGATTTTGTGTTTTGACCAACCAGAAAGGATTGTGACTATCTGCATGCATAAATTTAGTGCATGGGTTGCTAGATGCATGGTTAAGCATGGTTGGTGGATTGGGTAAATGGAGAATGTTCAACATTTAATGGTTGATGTACAACATTAGGAGCATTGATGGCTCTACACATTTCACGTGAAGTGTCACATAGTGGGAGGTTGTATAGTAACCACCGAATTATCAAACTAAAATATCCATATATATATATATATATGGTAGAGGATTAAAATGAAAAGAAAATATTTTGTAAAAAAGGAAAAATAAGTTTAAATAAATGAAAATGATTCATTTAATATTTGTATTATTTAATATATGTATTTAGTGTATAATTAATTTATTGTATTCTTCTAAATTAGGTTATTTAATTAAATAAATAACTCATTTCAAAAATATACTTTTTCAATTATATATGTATAGGGTATATGTAGAAGAAATTTTCGATATATATAGTATAAGTTTTGAATTATGATATGTGTAAAATAAAATGTTTTCACGTTAAAGTTTCGTTCTCAAGCAAACATCAAACGACTTTGTTCATATTTTTTTTTCTTTTAGTTTTGCGAGTGGAGAAAAACAAGATCCACTAAATTATATATTTTCTTTTATTATTAAAATTAAAGAAAAACAAAGGGTCTATAGTGTAAGGAATGAATCCCTCCTATAAAATAGGATTTTACATAATTTAAATCACATACATAGTTTTAATAACCTGTAAGATACAAGATCTATCAAAAACCATTTGATACAGTCAAACATGTATTAGTCTTACAAATATGTCTGGTTGACATGTTCCAAAAACAATTTAACGAAATTCATCAATCTCAAACACACGAGCAGTTTCATCAAGGGAGACAGACACCAGGCGGGTCCCATCAGGCGACACGGCTAGAGATTGGATAGGACCGGTGTGTCCCCTCAAAGTCTTCACACACTCTCCAGAGAGACTATCCCATATCCTCACTCTACCATCCACACACCCTGTAGCCACATACCGACTACCGCCTAGCCATGTCAAACACGTCACACCATCCTACAATACATTTAAACAAAAAAAAATACAACATTAGCTCGAAAAACATTGGGTTCCGTATGATTAAAGTTAGCAAAAGATGTACCTCATGTTCACATCTGCAACGGGCCAGCGAGTGTTGTAGATCCCAAATAATAAGTTTTTGATCCATGCCTCCTGTTGCGGCCCAAGGCGAGCTAAAGTAAAAAATTTGATCAATTGTTGAATGTATTGAACTATTGATCACTACATTAGTTTAAGAGGTTAATCTTTATTCGTTGTATGAAAACAATACCTAGGTGAAAGCGCAATACATTCAACTGATTCTGTATGTGAAGCTAGTGAACTAACAACCTGTGACCACACTTAAATGTAAAAGTGCAAAATAAATAAATAAATAAAAGGAGATTATTATTATTATTATTCAAACCTTTCCGGTTGCGATATTCACGATGTGAACAGATCCGTCTTTTGAGCCGGTAAGAACAAGAGATGAGTCCGCGCTTATTGTCAAGCATGTAAGCCCGTCGGTGTGATAGAAATGACCTTAAAACCAGGATAATTTAGTAAGTATTTAAATTAAAAACCTTTAATGAAAAGTTGAAAACTATTTGTGTTATGTACTTATAGTTACGGTGTTATGCACGTGATCTATTTCATAATTCATACCTTTAACGACATGAATATTTTCTCCAGTTTTTGGGTTCCATATCCTCAAACTTGCATCATCAGAACCAGTACAAATTGTTTTACCTAAATTTATAACAAAAAAACAGTTAGAATAACCGGAAAAAAAAAAGAAAAAAAACTAGAGAGATCAAGAACATAGTCAGCATACCATCAGGAGTAAAATCCCCGCAAGTAACGGTACTAGAATGACCAGAAAAAAACATAAGATACGCGCTTCTGTCGGCGTTCCACATCCAAACGGTGGAATCTTCTGAACCTGCAAGAACTATGTGTCCACGCGGATGCCACCTAACCCACTGAAGAGTCACAGATTCAGACCCGTGCATGAACTTTTTTCACAATTTAGTTTCAGGCAAACTTCAGAAAACCATATGAAGTTTCAGTTTATGTGCACATAAGTCCATACCATAGTTGCCAATAGCGAAAGCAGTCAATAGCGACAGGCTACCTATATGCTATGTAGCGATAGCGACGAAATAGCGCCCGCTATTTCGTGCTAGCAATACGGTTGTAGAAGTTTGAAATAAATATAGCTATTTATAATTTATATCTGTGTCTATAATGTTAATTTAATACTTTTTATGTATAAATTTATAAGTTTAAGGAGAAAATGTAAACTAGTGAAGATAGAGGGGGTTAAATGTTTAAATATACAAACTAATTTTACACTTTTATGTAAAAATACAAATAGGGACTCAATGTAAACTACTGAAAGATAGAGGGGTTAAATGTTGAAATACCTAAACTTATTTAAACCTAAAAGCCTAAAACACGCATCTTACGCAGCCGGTATGTTCTTCTTCCTGTTTTCCGGCAGACAGCAGCACTGGCGTCGGAATTCTTTGCCGGAAGTCGCTATGTGGTCGTGAAGTACCATGTAGCGGTGTATGGCCGGCTGCCTTGACACGCTATTCGCTATAGCGTCCGCTATTGACAACTATGATCCCTAAATTTTGTTTTTTGCATGATTAGATCCCTAATCCCTTAACATGTAAACTTCACAAAATTTAACCTTTCGTCTTTTTTACCTCAATGCCAGCTCCAGGTCCATCAAGTGTACACTTTAGGGTTCCTAAAGATACGTCCCAAACTTGAATGACCCATCAAAGCCTCCGGAAGCAACCAACTGCCCATCGTAACTGAACGCCACACAGGATACAGAATCCTTATGACCTATACCAAAAGACAAAAATGTCCATGAATCACAATCATACTTGAAAAAAGTTGTGCTTTTTAATGCATACCTTGTAAACCAAGAGCCCAATCTCCTTGACCGATTTTCCAAAGAAAACCTTTGTCGTCCCCTCCCCCTGTGGCCACCAATTGAGCGTCGGTTGGGCTGCATGCAACTGTGTATAATTCACCTATGACCACAAGAGAAAATCAAAGTTAGTTACATCAAGTTCTCTGTATACAATCATCTGAAACATTATACATAACATCATTACCAGTATGACCCGTGAATATGTGCATTGAATCATCAGCTTCATCTGAAAGAGAGAACGATGAAAACTCAAACAAACAAGTAGAGAATACAAAACAAATTCAAGTAGATAACTGTATCAGATGCCATATGTGCAAAAATGCTTATGTGAAACATATTTAAATGTATCTTTAATTTAAAAAACATGATTTTTGCTTTACATATACGTCTAGAAGTTCTTACTAAATGCCAAATCAGATGCCATGTGGCATAAATATAAACACTAAGATGCCACCTCAGCAATTTTGAAAAATAAGAAAAAATGATTTGCTACGATCGGTCATAGAATGCAACTTGCTCGTGAAATACTCAACATTGGCTCGCTAGAAGTTCGCATCGAGCCGTGCTTAAACAAGCTTGAGCCTAAACATAAGCTTGCTTAACAAACGAGCCTGAGTTTGAGCCCGAGCTAGCTTGCGAGCCTTTATAAGCCTATTATTTATATAATTTTAAATTAATATATTAAATAAATATTTACATTTTAATTATTATTATATATTAAAATATGGTAAAATCAGTAAACAATTTATATTTATATTATGCTATATACAAAAACTATAATTATATATTACGAAAAAATAATTATAAAATTTAATTAGTAATAATAAACAATATGAGTCCAAGCCGAGTTCAAGCTTATGAGAACTCACAAGACAAACTCAAGCTCTCGTAAGGTAAACATGCCAAGCTCAAGCTTAGGCAAGCTCGGGCGTGGCTAGGCTTGACTCGTTTACATCCCTACTAAACCGGAAAACAACTGGCCTGAACCGGCAAAACTTGTCTAAACCAGCCAAAAGGAGTTTCAAATGGTTCTAAAAGAGCTAAGAATGGCATGGAACCCATATAAAACAACCTAAACCAGTCTAAAAAATAAGGAATTGTAAGTTTATAGAGTCTTGACAAACCAAAAGCTTCAGCATCAGGATCAGAATCTGCATCATCGTCTGCATCAGGGAGATCTAAAACAACAAGGAAACAAGCTCCATAATATGTAAATGTAAAAATAAAAATATCATATTATTATATTACAGAACAAGGCAGATAAACAAGAACTACCTTCTTCATCAACATTAATTTCATCGACGATGTCATCCTCATCAAGATAAACCTCATCATGATCTTCACCATCGTTTGCAGTAGTACTCATGATCCCTCCTTTTTTCACTGTGGTGTCTCCAATAGAAATGATATTATATCAAAATCTAATAACCCTGAGGCGATTCTTTGATGTTTATTAAATAAAAATCAAACTCAAATTTGGTATGACCAAGTATTACTAGAGGGTCAAATTCAGTACCCTATAAGGTTGTTTATTAAATAGGAATCAAACTTAGACTTGATATTGACAACTACTCTCTAAGCTTTCAATATTCTAGCACAAGCAATATAAGACATAAAGTTATATGGATTCAAACATACACAACAACAACAACAAACATGCCCAATAGAAATCCCACCCATAGTGAAGCTATTGGTGGGGTCTGGGGAGGGTGGGATGTAGGCAAGCCTTACCTATATCCTGAAGAATAGAGAGGTTGCTTCGAGTGAGACCCCAGCTCTAAAGTCATAGCCACACATAGAGGTCAAAGTAAGTTGTACATAACTAAGCGAAAACTCTAATAGTGCCAAAAAAAGCTAGCTAACAATATCAGAACAATTGCTAAAACACATAAGATGGGCAAATACCAAATAAAAAGAAACACACGAACAAGAGATAACATGCAAAGACCACCCAAAAAGCACTAGGAAACTATGCTCATGGTTTAAACAAACGGCTGAGGCATGCGCCTCAAGGCGCCCAAAAAACGAGTCTGAGGTGCTAATAAAAGTTGCGCCTTAGGTGTGCCTCAGGGCGCCTAAGGGGTTTTGATGTTTGTTTTTGACTTTTTATGTCAATTTCAAACATTCCATGTCTTTTTATGTGTTTTTATGCTTTTGATCTGATGATGAAATTAGTTAATATTTTATTTTTTATAAGATATATAATTTTTTAAATTTATTTTATTTCCGCCTTGGGCTTGCGCCTCGTGAGGCAAAAGAGAAGGCCTCGAGTCACGATTGAGTACTTTTAAACCTTGACTATGCTCTTAAGGTACGAATAAAAAAAAAACAAACCGCACCCTACTCCTAAAACTCCATAACCTTAATAAACTATGCTCTTACGGTACGATTCAAACATACACAACGAAGCAAAATAAACTGATGCGTAAAAAAATTAACAAAAAAGACATAAAGGCAGTGATCAGGGTCGAAACGAAGATTAATAACAGGAAACTGAGTTAGATATAGGAAGTGCTGGATTGAACGTTTGTAACCAAGGAATAGAGAAGAAATGGTGGCTAATCGAAGTTGCTGAATGGAAGCTTACCTGCTGGCTGATTCAACCTTCCCTGCGAATGAAACAATTGAAGCATATAGCTATAGGTATTGGTTGTAATAATTAGGTCAGAATCACAAGCAATTGAAGCCCTAAGCGTGCAGTTTTATTCAATCAAACACCAATAGCAACTCCAATTAAGAAAACTGAGAGATTAAACTAACGAATATACTCATACCTTTGAGTGTTTGAAGATGAAATTCACGGCGATGGATTAAAAATGCGTCGGCCGCTATTTATTTCGGCGCACCACGGGGGTTTTTATATTTGGTGACACTAGAAACCATTTTTTCTTTTCTTTTGTATATATAAATGTGTTATATAATGAAATCACTTTTTATCAATCCATTAATTCAATAAATTACATATAGATACTCATAATAGGTTCTCGTGGGGCGATTATAACATATTTTGACACCATTACTTTTTAACACGAAGTAGCTTTTCATTGTCGAAGTACTTTTGTTTCGTCTTCTATATTGTTGTATCTGATCCTGCATTGTGTTTCACCAGCTTCAAATTAAAGGTGCTTAGCGCTAGTGTTTCAATATCTTTTTTGGTATATCTTTTCGATTGCTATACTAAGTGACTTGTCGTACCAAACCGACCGAAACACCGCTGCATAGCGCGAGTTTTTATACTAGTTTTATTATAATATATATGAATTATTTATCTAATAATAAATTTGTCCTTTTAAAAGTTAAGATGTTCAATATCTTTTAACCTTCCATTTCACTAAACTTTCAAAAATTTATTCGTACGGTTCCACGTAAAAGAAAAGTGGTCAAAATCCGATCGCTTAGGTCAGTTAAGCTGCTCCAATTGAACCATAACCCGATTGGTTTCCCTTAATTCTATATATACTTAAAATGTTATTTTGTCAACATCAACCAAGTTTGCCCTGGCATTTATCAACTTTTAGCCCCTTAACTTTGGTAATAACTTTAGCCTCTCAACTTTGATGATAACATATTTAGCCCTTAATTTTAATAATGATATGTTCGGTCCATCAACTTTGTCAAATCAACTGACGTAGGCCCCTCAGCTTTGGTAATAACATATCTGGCTCCTCAAATTTGTTAATGACATATTTAGCCCACAACTTTAATAATGACATATTTAGCCTCTCAATTTTCGTCAACATCAACCAACTTTGACCTCTCAACTTAGGTAATAACTTACTTAGCTCCTCAACTTTAACAACTACATGTTTAGCCCCTCAACTTTAAGAATGTTTTACACTTTATTATAATTACTTTTTAAACATTTGCTTATTTTTATCGACTTTTCAAACCCGTTGTGAAGCGCGGGTGGTAATCCAGTAGTTTACCTAAAAATCATAGTTATGAGTTCGGTCTAGAAATCATGTCAAAACCAACCGAAACAAACCGTGAACATATCATACATATGTAAAACTACAAGGGGTGTAAGTAGAACCTGTCCCTCACCTATATTAACTATCAACATCTATCACAACCGCCTCTCGACACCATGTTCATCCTCCGTCACCATCTCCGGCGAGAACTTTTCTCAATCTACCACCAAAAATCTCAACTTTTATACTCAACATCAACCAAATCATCATCAATCGATCAATCTACAACCGCTATACGCACCGAATTCATCAATTACCAACACACTCAATTTCACCAAAGAATCCGCCATTTCATCCTCATCAAAGGTACGCCGATTAACCACCAATCGTTATTGCGATGCAGTTATTCATATCCTCAAAAACAACGGTTTCAACGACTCTCAGATCAAAGATATAGTCGCATGGATACCTAGGGTTTTGTTATACAAACCGAACGAAACCCTAGAACCTAAAATTAGGGTTTTTTTGAATCTAGGACTGTCTAATTTTGATCTGTACGTTTGATTAAGCGAAACCCTAGCTTGTTTGAATTAGGTTTACATTCACGAATTGTTCCTACTATTGATTACCTTAGGATGCTTGTAGGAACTGATGAGAAGGTTATTGAGATTATTAATAGGTCTAGGTGGCTGTTTTCGACGTCGGTTGTGTTGAAATTTTACGCTGGAAATGTTATGTTGTTGAAGAGTTGTGGTTTTAGTGATGAGCATATTGGGAAGTTTGTTCATAGGAATGCTATGCACTTTGCGCAGCCGTCGAAGTGGCTCACGAGTAAGTTGGATTGGGTGGAGTGTAAGATGGGGGTTTCGCGTGATAGCAATGAGTTTTTTCGGTGTTTTAATGCGATTGCGTCGAATAGTGTTGAGAATATGGAGAGGAAGATGGCGGTTTATAAGCGGTTTGGGTTTAATGATACGGAGTTGTCGATGTTGTTTAAGAATCAGCCACATTGTTTTGCGTTGTCGGAAGTGAGAAGATAAGGTTTTATATGGATGAGGTTGGTTACACGTCGGGTTATTTGGTTACTTGTCCGAGTCTTTTCTCGTTGAGTTTGGAGAAACGAGTGAAGCCTAGGAATGAAGTGTTGAGATTTTGAAAGAGAGGATGTTGTTAGGGAGTAAGTCGCTTATTACGCTTGTTAATTATCCCGAATTGAGATTTCAAGATTATTTGCGCGGGTTTGAGGATGATATTCCTGGCTTGTATGAAACTTATGTCAGTAAAAGGAGGTAGAATCGAACCTGAACCGAAGCCATTGTTTTGTTTTGATGTTAGGACTTGTAAGCATTTGATGACTTAAAGAAGAATAGCAGATTCTATTATTTTTATATATATATTTTGGTTTAGATGGCGTGTTTTTGTTAGTTTTGAATGTTGTAATTGTTCATAATTATATCAAGTATCAACAGATTTTTTGTTCTGTGGTGGTGTGTGTGCATGCCCTATTACAGATTTATGGTATACATGATGGGCTGCATCTGCCAACCGTGTGTACACCATGTCCCACTATATTCATATGATGATTTCTTTAGCAGTCGTGTGGTGTAGTGTCGCATGCATCTGGTGTATTGTTTTGGTATGTGACATGATGTATCTGGCCAGTTGTATGTTTTGTAAAGTACCTGGTAGGGACTAGGGGTGTTCATCGTTTGAATTTAACTCTAAAAAACCGAAATCAGCATCAAATTCACATATTGCGTTTTCGAATCAGGTTAGCATCATCATCAAGTATTTGAAAGACCAATAATGCTTTAGTTGTTATAAGTCCCAGTGACTTTATATCCAAACTGTTGAAGTTATATAGTATACATCATGTAAAACACTATAGTTAAACGTGTTGCTATTATACTCTATTTGTATCATTGATTTAGAAATTAGGAGCTTTTGAAGCATAGTTGCCAGCCTAATACTCACATCTCATGAACCTAAAATCCCTCCCAGTCTCACATCTCAGGAACCACTTAAACGAGGTAACATTTGAATTACTTTCGTGTATGGGTAGTTTGAGTCCGTGTGATCATTTGAACTCCCCAACTACATTGATAATCTGAAATGGGATGATAGATGTGTCAAGTTGAATGGTTCATTAGCTCGTGTGAGATTGATGGTAAAATCAAAGAAACACGTCTTGTTTATGTTAGTGTATTGTTTATTGAAGTTATCATAGTCTTGCAATGACAAGCGTTGAGAGACGATTTTTTTTTTTGTAATGAAGTAAGGTCTGATTTGCGTAATCGGATTGGTTATGAATATTTGAACGATAGTTGTATTTGTTACACTAAAAAAAATAGTTGCTTAAGAATGTTTGTCTTGAACATGTAATGGCTCGTTACGAATTCAAAAGATAAAAACATGCAAAGAATTATTATACTGACATTATTTTTTTATTATATATTTTCTCATCACGTATTTATCTTATGTATATTCATTTTTATCATGTGACTCGACCAGGCCTTATCTAATCGAGTGATAAATATTTAAACACCGAATAATGGTAGTCGCCCTTAAAAAGGTACACTAAAAAAAATAGTTGCTTAAGAATGTTTGTCTTGAACATGTAATGGCTCGTTACGAATTCAAAAGATAAAAACATGCAAAGAATTATTATACTGACATTATTTTTTTATTATATATTTTCTCATCACGTATTTATCTTATGTATATTCATTTTTATCATGTGACTCGACCAGGCCTTATCTAATCGAGTGATAAATATTTAAACACCGAATAATGGTAGTCGCCCTTAAAAAGGTACAATACCTTCATCATTAGGAACACTGCCGGATTTAAATACGGTTACACACCACCATTAGAACCACTCCCTTGCCCATCGACAACCCCCGCTTTAAATCGCTTTGATAATTTTTACCCATATATAATTTTCCCTATAAACAAATCTCCATCTTCATTTTTGTAAAAGAGCATGATTCAAATTCCAAAGTATCCGAAATCCAAACCGCCTTTTTGTTTGCTAGATAGAACCATATCCCATTTGACCCATGAAATTTTCCTACCACCCTTCGACTCCCCTCAAAAGAATTAGACCGGATCACATTCAAGGTTTTAGAGACTCAAGTCGTCATAAGATAAAGAGAGAAATAATAAATGCTCAAAGTTCCCAAAACATATTTTAAAAGGGTGTGCTTGCCACCCACCGAAAGCATGTTGGCTCTCCATTTTGACAAGCGATGGAGAAACTTGTCAATAATGGTTGTCAACTTCGAATCCTCCCCATAGTAGCTCTCACGGAGAGACCCAAATATACAACTAGTAATAGAAGCAAAGTTAATCACCTCCTCGTAGATCACGCCAACACCATAAAGATAAAAGCAATTCAACATACGATTTAAACACCAAATGTTATCTTAAGACTACTCACCAACAAAAATCGTGTCATCTACATAAAAAAGATAACATAATGACACATTTCCATTTCCCAACTTTACCCGTTTAAACATCCCACTTTCATAATCTCTTCAAAAACAACATGAAGGCCTTCGTAGCGAATAAAATAAACAAGAAAGGAGATAGAGAATCTTCTTGGCTCAACTCATGCTCTAAATCGAACTCCTTAATAGATGGGGTTCTGTTCACAACACAGATGATCTAGCAGACGATAAACAAGAAGGAAGCCACCTAATCCAACGGTCATTAAATCCCATAAACTGCATAAACCGAAGCAAATGATCCTAAGACAAAGAACCATAAGCCTTCTCAAAATCAATCTTGAATACCATGAACTGTTTTTCTTCTTCTTGCACGTTAATAATGTATAATTCAACATGACATGTTTAACTTTTTTTTATCTAAACAGATCAAAATACAAACGTGATAAACATCACTTAAACTTCATTAAAAACAATTATCAAAAAACAAAAACATAACAGAATTACAAAAAAATATATATAAACATAACTTCAACTTTATTCTTATATTAATCTTCCAAAAAATATTTATAGTTATATTTAATACATTCTATCTCAATAAGTCTGTATGCTTTAACGTTAAGGCAAAGATTACTTGAGAAGAAACTTAAAGTAAGAAGAAAAAGAAAAAAATGCATTATTATAAAACAATAAATAGTATATAACTCATTCCATTTATTATTTTATCTTTCATTAGTCAGGGAAAAACACTTTATCCTACACATATCGAAATTTATTCTACATTTATTCATACACATATCGAAATTTATCTTACACTATATCCTACACATATCGAAATTGCCGTTCTTCATAAATTATGTTGTATTGAAAGAGAACATTTAAAAAATGAGTTATCGACTTAATTAGTTAGCTAATTTAAAAGAATACAATAAATTAACTAAATTGGTAAATTTATCTATATGCCCTTACAACAATATCAAAACAAATATTAAATAAAGCATTTTTGTTGGTCTAAAACCTATTTTTTTCTCTTGTTATAAAATTTTCTTTTTATTTGAATCCTCGATAATGTTATACATCAATATAAATTTCATAAACCTATGATATTATAGGCTAGTGACATATTTAGAGTGAGATAAAGCTTAAGACCTTTACGTCGTGGGTTTGATTATCACAAGAAAGTCAGGTTTATCAAAAGAAAAAAAAACAAATTTAAGATTTTTAGGGCACACTTAAAATGACTAAAATCCCATTTCCAACTCTCCCTCTCCGGCTCAAGTCCCCACCACCATGTTCCGGATCTCAACCTTCTTCCGGCCGCATCTCCACCGCTACTCCACCGTCATCCAATCCTCCGGTGACCAACAACAACCCATCATCAACTACCTCACCACCTCCCTCAAATTCTCCAAGCAAGACGCCATCACCCTCTCCTCCAAAGGTAACCTCACCCACCTCAAATCCACCCTTAATTCCGATCTTATCCTCCAAACCCTCAAAAATTACGGTCTAACCCTCACCCAGATCAAACAAATCATCTTTTCTGTCCCAAAAATTTTAACTTGCAAAGCTGACAAAACCCTAGAACCCAAACTTAAAGTTTTTCAAGAACTGGGTTTATCCGGGTCGGATCTTGTTGTCCTGATTAGAAGAAACCCGGATGTGTTTGGGTTTGGGTTGCATACCCGGATCATTCCTGGGGTTAATCTGTTAAAAGGGTATTTGGGTAATGATGAAAATGTGGTTGAGTTTATTAATAAATCAAGATGGTTGTATTGCACTAATTATTCTATGAAAAGATTGTCTACAAATATGCAAATGTTGAAGAATATTGGTTTGTCTAATGAGAGGATTGCTAGGTTTATGTTGAGTAACCCGGAGAGTAGTATGGTGAACACGAAACTGCTTGTGAATCGGTTGAAATTTGTCGAGGATAAGTTGGGGGTTTCGCCGAGGGTGGGGAGTTTTGTACATGCTTTGAGTGTGGCTTTGTATGTGAGTGACGTGGAAGTGGAGGGGAAGATGAAGGTGTTTAGGAGTTTTGGGTGGTCGGATTCGGATATCGCGTTGTTGTTTAGGCATCAACCTTATTGTTTGAATAAGTCTGAAGGGAATATACGTGAAAAGTTGGAGTTCTTGATGAAGGGTCTTGGGTATACGCCAGCGTATTTGATTCGTTGTAATACGTTCTTTACGTTTAGTTTGAGTAAGAGGGTTGTTCCAAGGAACAAGATGTTGATGATCTTGAAGGAAAAGGAGTTGGTTGGGGATAAGCCGACGCTTATAACGCTTGCGTCATATCCTGAGTTGAAGTTTCTTGATTACTTGCGCGGGTTTGAGGGTGATGTACCCGGGTTATGTGAAATGTACATGGATAGTGTGAGAAGAGCTTGTTGAGTTAGGTTCTTGAAGGGTAATGTGTACGCCAATAAGATGGCACGAGTTTGTTTATTTTCGCCTTTTAACGTTCGAGTAGACAGTTGTTAGATTCTTGTTGACGGGTTACTGTCTTTGTAGTTTGTATGGACAATTGATTGACCGCATTTTTGTAGGATTTGAGAAGATGGATTCTAAATGTGATAATTGGTGTAGAAGTAGAACAGGATGACTTGTTCAAGCAGTAGTCATATGATGTTTTTCTTTAATATTTCTTATGTTCTGGCGATTGTGTTTTGATACATTCAGTTTGGGTACATGAGAATTGCTGATTTGTGTACAACTATTGGTTTGTTTGGCTTTGCTTGGTTTGGTTCGATTTAAAAAAAAAATTGCTTAGTTTAGCTTGCTTTGTTGGATTGTTAAAACGCCCCAGGTGAGGTGGCAGCCCCAGGGAGTGACACAATGCCCCAAGGGGCGTGAGTGAATCGCAGTATCTCGCCACTGTTAACCCCCTCACGGGGTAAGTCGGGTTTGAGAGTGGTGGGCCATAGTTTTTAAGCGATCTTATGCTTTTTTTATTTATTTTAATTCAAATATTATAGTAATTATTTTAATAGGTAGTGAATAATGAAATCATCTAGTGATAAAAAGTCCGTGAGAACCTCTTGATGATTTGACATGCATGGTCTAATGGAGAGTTGGACTTAATAGATTGAACATCTTTAATATATTTAGCACTAATGCACTATACTAAACATCTGATGCGTAACTTTCTATTAAAAATAAATATATGATGTGGCAATCACCTGGTGCGGCGATCGGTGGTGGTGCACAAATGGCTGAGGTGGAGAAAAGGGAGGAGATCCAGGACAAGTGCGTCCGGTGACTGGGCCACAAAGCCCTGGGTTGTTAGCAAAACTGAGAATCGGGAATTAACATAAGTAACCAGTTTTTTAATTGGAAAACACAACCATACCCAGTAAAATTCCATTCATGGCAAAGCTATTTGGTAAAAAGCAAGAATATTATAAAGTACACGGATAGTCCTTGTGGTTTTCCAAAATTTTGGATTTGGTCCCTAGCTTTTCAAAAGTACACAGATGGTCCCATGGTTTGCACTTTGTAACGCATTTAGTCCCCAGCCAACAAATCTAAAGGTTTCAGGAGGTCCAAGGTATGGACTAAATGCGTTACAAAGTGCAAACCACAGGGACCATCGGTGTACTTTTGGCAAAAGCTAGGACTAATTGCGTTACAAAGTGCAAACCACAGCAACGAACCGTATACTTTTGGAAAGCTAGGGACCAAATCCAAAATTTTAAAAAAGCACCGGGGACTATCCATGTACTCTACTCAATATTATATGAGTATTAATTAAGCAAAGCTGATTGGTGTAAAAAGTGAGAATGAACCGGTATCTGGAACTGGACCCGAGAGACGGTTGTTTGATAGATCCCTGAAAGTTAAGTATAATATCACAAATTAAAAAATTTTACCACTTCAAATTTCTTATAAATTTGTACCCATATTATATGTACACGTGAGCGATATAAAGAAAAATAATACTCACAGCACTTGCAACGACGTGATATTTGTCAATGACATAGGGATCGGACCATCCAAGCTGTTATTGTTAAGCCGGCTATCCTTGCAGAAAAAAAAGCCAAAATTATATCATTTGTTAAAATGAAACAACAACGACTTTTTAAATACTCATAAACATCTCCTTTTTCATGTAGTTGTTCAAGTTACGGTTACTTATTTGCCCTGGGCTCAAAGAACATTAATCAACAACTCATGACCAAGGGCATTTTAGAGATTAATCAAACTGTTGCCATTTTCACACGATAAGCGAATATTTAAAGACGTTGAAGCTATAAAGGATATAAAAAAGGGTAAGTATACATACAGGAACTAAAATTAACAAACGATCAACACGAACACGTTCATTTCCTTAACGAACGAACATGAACAGAAAATTTTGTTCTTTGAGTGTTTATGAACAGTTCATGAACTCATATATTTCCTTAACAAACGAACACTATCTTAAAAGCAGCAAAGTTATTTATTTATTTGTTAAATGTGACTTACAAGCAAATTCTTCAAGAGACCGAGCTGTGGGACTAAAGTACCAGAAAGAGCTGCGTTTCCGAGATCACTGAGAAAAATAATGTCACGGATGAATATACGTTGTTTCGAAGCGAGGTAGCGTATATTAATAATAGAAAGTGAAACTTACACTCTTATAACGCTATTATCGTTATTGCAGGTTACATGAAACCATGTGCAAGGGTTAACCAAAGTGGGATCCCAACTTTGAAGCACGCTATTAGGATCTTCTAAATTGGCCCGCAAACTATGCAACGCATCACCTGTAAACGCACTTAGACCGTCGATAACTTTGAGTTTTATAATCCAGAATATAATCAGTTAAATATACTAAGCCAGCAACAAAACAGGATCAAATAAGTCACATTTATAACACATTCGTTGATTAAAATGAGGCTACAAAAGTGGAATTATCTTTCAAATGACAATGATATGATATATTATTATCATTTAATCATGCTACCAAAATTGTTGCCGATGCGACCATTTAAAGCATAGTTTGTGTAAACTATCACATGAAAGATACGAAAATTATATAATGACGAAATCAACAATCCAGCTAGGATTGGCAATTTCTGACATGACACGAAAATAATCAGATTTTGAGTTGTCATATAGATAGGACAACTAACCCTTTTAACCCATTTTTTACAACCGGATTAACACGTTTAAAACTTGAATAACTACCCGTCACCCCTAAATCCAACAGTAATAAATCATAGCACTTTAATCAAAATCTTTATCAAACTTACTATATTACTAGTTTTAGCCACCTTTCAAAGATATATCAAATCAAATCTACAACAAAACCGCCTAAATTCAGAAACATAATAGAAAACAACAAAAAAGACATATCAAAATCTACCCACTAGCCCATTTAACCCTTTTCTTACAAACCACCAACCCGATTAACATGTTTACTACACGTTCGACACATAAAGAAAAATGGGTTAAACAGGGTTAAATAACATTGACAACCCTAAATCCAACGGTAACAAAGCATATCACTTTAATCAAAATCCAGATCAAACTTACTAAACTACTAATTTTAACCACCTAAAAATATCTCATTTCAAAGATATATCAAAACCCAAATCCACAACAAAATCCCTAAATTAAATTTAAAAAAAAAAACAATATAAAACAACAACAATAAATAAAGAGGTGGCAAGAAGAGAAAAAGAGAGAGAGAGAGAGAAAACGGAGGTTGTTTGTATGAGAAGAATGGGAGGATATAAAAGTGGGGAAATACGTGAAGAGAAGGATTGTCTATGGAAGAAGAAGAAGAAGTTGGTCAAACGGGACATGGAGGGGGTCGTCTTTCCTTAGGTCGGAGATGGACCCGATGGTATAAACAATGAAAAACTAAAGTAACAACCTTTAATCAAAAAGCGAATCAAGTAAAAGAAAAGTTATGATTAAAGGAGTAGAAAATATTTAACGTATGATAAATAAAATATATTCATTTGATTGACGATAATTATTTTTTAAACAATAATTCCAAGATTTTCACTTAACCTGTTAACTACTAAGGTACCCCCATTAAAGACGATAATTCGGGATTTAAACTCGTAACGTTTTCATAATTATTTACTAGTTATAACTTGAACATATATATTATATCAAAATATATCTATACTCGAAAAACAGTCACACAGAATTTAGTTATCTGTAACAAATTAAACCCTTTTCATATTAATTTAATAAAATTGGGAAACCATTTTTTTTTTGTGTTTAGGGTGAGCATGTACATCTCATTTGGTATCCATAACGTTGTAAGGCCATATGTTTTCTTAACGGCTAACAGAATCCTAAGCACTTTTAGGGCATCCACTAGATCAAACAGGGTACTCCGAGAGTAACCGGAGTCTACCACCAATTCCGGGAAAAACTCAGTAACCCACCCGCCCGTAGGCATGACGATGAAAGTACCGGTAAAACCCGTTTGGCTCAAGGATCGACCCAGGTTTCCCTGGCTTTTATATCATTGCCCACCAGTGCCTCACTCTGCACCAAGTGAGAATTGAACCTCCATCTCTCAAGAGAAATACAAGCCTTACACCGCTTGATCTAGAGATCATTGGAAGACCATATGTTATGTGGGCCTCGTAGGGACGCTATTGGTGCCACGTAACCCACGTTAGGGGTACGAACACTATCACAATTGGGGTGTCATAGGGGGTGTGAGGACAGGGCTTGAGACAAACTACGAGTGTGAGCAATGAGAAAAAAAGAAGGAAAGATGGGGCGCTATTGGAAGAAGGGGGCATGGAACCTAAACGGGGGCACCATAGGGGCGTGTGACACGATGGTTTCTTATGTGGCGTCTATGTGGTGCCATATGACCACATTTTTTTCTAAGCGAAACCCTAAGAAAATCCCACCATAACACATGATATAAATCAATTAAAATCATCATCCTTTATATTTAAATCTCATTTTATAAAAGCCCTGCACATCCTATCAAAGTTATAAATAAAGATTTACATTAGTTGATAAATACAAGAAATACTATGTACACTATGAAATTTACCTTAAAGTAATAAAAAAATATGAATTGCTTTAAAGAATGGGATCAAGAAGTGCTTGGAAGTTTTATTAAAATTTATGTTACAATATAAAGATAATATAACTGTATAAAGGGGTGTGAGTAGGGTCGTTCCTACATTTTTAGATACTCTAAAAGAACTATGAAGTGGGGATCCTAATTTCGTCGATAAACTCTCCTTCACTCCCGACTCCATGGGTGATTTCCCTTACTTTTTTTCTTCTAGTGATAGCCAATAGCCTAGAAATTGAAAGCAGGTTGTGATGGGAAGCGGGAACGATGATTGCGGCTGTATTAGGGGCTTTAGGACGCAAAATATTGATAATTAGGGTGATGGTTGTTGTGTTGTAGTAGTCGGAAATCAAGGCGAAGGCCTTTTTTTGCTAAACAATATTTATTTTGGGCTCCTTCAATAAAAAACCAGTTTAGTTTTGAAATAAATGTATTTCTTTAGGCCTAATACATTTACTATATATAAAAACTTTCTAAAAACTTGGACGCCCTTATTTTTTGGTGGCCCTAGGCCCGTGCCTAGGTTACCAAGCCTATGGAGCCGACCCTGGGTGTGAGTGTTTTTACCGCTTAGGTTAGTAATTTTTTTATGTAAGCTTCAAGTTCATCACCCATAACTAGTGTTGCCCACTTTTACCTGAAATCCGAAACCTGACCCGAATCTAAAGTCACCTGAATCCAAATTATAAAACACCCGAGAAATCCAAACCTGAAAAACACATACCCGGTTATCGGGTCACTTTTTCCCAGCCAAAATCCGAATAACCCAAAACATGAAACCTGAAAAAACCCGAGCATTTATTGTCTTTATTTTTTTAGATGTGCTTTAGTTTGGCGTCTATGGTGTTTGGAACATTAAATTTTAGGACTTTTGAACATTATTATTATATTTTTAAATGATGTTTGAATTTTGATAAAAAAATTTAATAGTAATATGAATTTTGATAATATTTTGTAAACGAAAGCTTCTTTTTTTTATTTTACATCTAAACACGAAACCGACAACCCGACTCGAACTATTCCAAATGAAACTAACGCGGACATTAAATGGTTCGGTTATCAAGTCAATTTTTCCCATCCAAAAACCCGAATAACCCATACATTAATTAATTAAGGAATTTTGATTGATGGAAGAGGATAGTAGATGACAGTGGAGATCATGATCTACATTCTATCCATATAGAATGGTAGATAAGGGTGTAATAATATGACGCTGACGTAAAAAAGTGATAATGGTTATTTGAGTCATGCTCACACCATATGTTCTTATATTTTATTTGAAAGAAATACTGTTTGGTCAAATTTTCGTCACATAAAGATGATTAAAGGGATGGACCAGCCTTTCTTGTGATGTTTTTTCACGGGTGAGAAAACGACTTATAAAGAACATTTATGAGTGTGCATAAAATGTATTAAAAGATACTGTTCTTTTACTTGTATAAAGTATTATAAAATCTTCTGAAAACAATCATTCAGACATTAAAAATTTATATATAACAGATGTAAAATCATGTGGAAGAGCTTTTGGAAAAAACCAGCTATGTTAATAAACTGTTACAAATAGTCAAAGGGTCTAAAAAGTAAGGTTAGATTATTATATAAATGAATCTTAATATATAAAATACTTTTAACATAAAAGATGAATGAGAGAAAAAAATATTTTGAATTTTTTTCACTATTATTAAACATATATTTTAGTCTCAGAATTAAAAAGAAAATGATTTTACACTAGTAGAATAATTATGTAATTTTGTAGAGTAATTATAATTACTATACAAAATTATAAGATAATTATAATTGCCCTATAATAATTACTCTACCACTATAAAATCATGATTTTTTTATAATTAAACATCATTTTCAATAGTAGAGAAAAAATTTTAGAAAAGAAAAGATATTTCTTTCATTTCTTACGTTATAGGTATTTTATATCTTAAAGAATTTTTTATATTGAATCTTCACACCTAAAAAGTAATGTCATGTTTTGATGTTTAGTTAATGCAACAAAATCAATGGATCAAACAACTTGGGTAACATAATAGGTCGGATGGTCATGAAACATCAAACATATATCATAAAATAGTTTCATACATTTAGCAAGACATCGTGTCACACCCCGAATTTCTAACCAAACACCGGTGAGATCGGGTGGGGAATATCGTGATGTAAGTTAATATCATCATAGTCAATTAAACATAGCACAGCGGAAGTCTTGGATTTAAATTACTATTACAAACCGAAATGTTCAAAGTACAAAATAATATACAGACGGCTTGTAACGAAAGATCCACAGGTGGATCGTAAAATTTACAAAAATGTATAACAGACTTTAGGGCAGATCTAAGGATTTGCAAGATCCTCTTATATCACTACCGAGCAGCTTCTAACTTATTTCGTATTGTACCTGCAAGCTTAGTCTTTTGAAAATATGTCGGCTTTCGCTGGTAAATACACCGACTGACTCATTTTGAAAACATTTTAAAAATTTGATTTAAGTGCACATGGCACAAATCTTTTATAACTTGGGAAAGTCGGCTTTGTAACCTTATTAACAGCTTTACATGTTTGTCAATACATATGGGGCCCAGTATAGAGACCGAGACATGATTAACGTACACACCACTTATGAACCCACGAAGGAGTTATCCCCAACTTGTGGGTAAAAATAATTTTAGCATTCGCATATGTCGGGTGTATGCCTACACCCCGTGCTTTGGTTGTGGCCATTATCTAATGTAATGAGCCAATGATATCCAGCACACGGTCGTTAACCCCCAATGTTTAAGTTATCAAACAAAACTGATTAAAACTGAATATGCGGATTTACTAGCCACAATCCGTCATTCGATTGATCCCATTTCCGACCAAGCGGTAATATTTACCAAGCTCGTATAGGAAAAATAAGTTAAGAGTATTTACCTGAGCTAGTCTTGATTTAAAAATGCAAGATTTAATATTTCAGCCTACTCAAAATGAAATAAGTGCAGATAGCATTTACTGGAAGGCTCTAGTCCGGATTATGGCATAAGCTAACCAATAAGAATGCTAACGGTCTTTATTTAAGTCATAGACTTAGACCGACTAGCTTTTAGGATCAAAATCGGTACGATACGCTAGATTAAGCGATGACCGGATAGATGTAGTTTAAACCCGACAAGTACTTAAGACTTGTATAATATGGGTAAACAATTAACATTCTGGAATTTGAGATTAAAATAATAAGGTTAAACCCGTTTCGATTAATTTTCGTAAACTAGTTACATATATTTAACCGTATACATATAAGCGATATCGGGTAACCAGGTGATTCATGAACAAGTTCTATATATCATTATACTTTAAATAAGTTGCAATATCAGTAGGATATCAACTTATATACTTATATGCCCAAAAAGGTTTTGAAACGAAATTATACCTCATAAGGGCGTTTTGGTAATTATATGTCGTATAAAAGGAACTTGCGTGTATTCTGATGTTATGATCATAAACATTCTGGAAAAATAGTTAATTTGTGATATAATATCAGTAAGATAGCACACATAAGTGTGGTTTATGGTTTAAGACCAAACTATGCACCGTAAGGGCATTTTGGTCATTTAAAAGTATAGTTTACGATATTATACTAAAATCAGTTTATGATCAGAATATTAACATCATAATATGTTAATTATATTAACATATCAGTAGGTAATTTATTTGCAAGTCCATTGTTGATTAAAACCTTGTTTTATGTAAAAAGGGCATTTTAGTCAAATTTTGACATTTTACGGAACTTGTGCATAAACGCAGATTATGATTATAATCAAGTAATATAACCTCAGAGGGTTATGCTACATTACATTACGATCATAATGTGACCTTAATTCAGAAGTTAATTAATCTAAGTCGGGTCAGAATCGAAAGTCAAAGCAGAAGTCAAACTTCACGACTTTCGGTTGTGAACCGACTCTAGGACTGAAATTGACGGATCGAACATGTTCCCACATGTTCTAATAATTTATTTAAGTGTTAAAAATATATTTATAACATATATAAACTCAGATTATAATTTTTATGAAATCTGACCCGTTTGACTTTTTAAAATAATAACTTTGACTCGTCAATTGACCTAGTAAACGTGATCCTTAGGAGGTGCCCTTTTAAGGGATTAACACATACCTAATTAAGATCACTTAGCCATGTTCATATTGAACAATGGCTGGACCATAATGGTCTTAACCAAAAGTCAATGCATTTGTCGAAAATGCTTGACTTTTGGCTATTAAAAGCCTATAAAAATAAAAGAGCAGAGATGGAGCACTTACAAGTGATCCAAGAGAAACTTAGAACTTAAGGGAAGCTACCAAATGGTCAGGAACTTCCAAGAGTGTAATAGAGAGGAGAAGAAGTGAATGAGCAAGGAAATGAGTGAGCTTGAGTTGCTATTTATAGTGCAAAAGGGTGTGTGAAGATGAAGCCAGGTGTTTGAGGTGTTCTAGGATCATCACAAGTGTCTAGCTAGGTGTCAAGAACTGCAAGAGTGTGGCAAATTGCAGGAGAGGTGCCATCTTGACAGAATTTTGGGGTTTGACACTTTTAGTCCCTCAAATTTAGTTTTGTGGATTGTCATGAATTGTCCCTTGACTTATATCCAATGTCATAATGATACAACTTGGTCTATTCATTCAACACGAGATGTATTAAAGAAGAGTATGAACAACCGAACGTTAACGGGTGTCACACTAGGTGTTCTTATGACTTATAAGCGTTTACTAGGTTAAAAACGAAAGATACGAACACTTATGGTTTAATGGGTTAAATCACCCAAGCTAGTAAAGTTAGAGGCTTGGTAAAAGAGCGGAATGCTCGAGGATGGTAAATAAAAATATATCATCTCAATCGAGAGACGTTCGGGTTTAGAAACAACTTGTTTAAACAAGCAATATGAAAATAATAAAGTCTAAGGGCCTTTGGGTCATTTACAGAAAGTCAAAATGGTGAAAAGCTAGAACTTCAGTGTCTCGCCGTAGGCTAGGGTCGCAAGACCGTAGCGTACGGTCAGCTTAAGAATGAATCAGCAGCCTTAGACCGTAGCCTACGGTCCCAGACCGTAGGTTACGGTTAGTTTTATGAATTTTTGTGATTTTTGAACATGTTTGAGTTAGATTGAGTGGTTAACTTAATAAGGTATGATCCGAGGGTATGTACACGTGTTGGTAGATTACCGAACACAGATTTTACGAGGTAATACATAATCCCTCTATTGCCCAACATTAGCATATTTTCAGAATTAATCCCTCTCGTCCAACTAGTGGCTCATATGAGAGTTGTGACTTCGTAAAGTATTACTCAGAGGCTCAGTATAAGCATGTTGACCCCGATGTCACTCACAGGCTGGGCATGTTGGCACTAATGGTCACTCAGAGGCCAAGTTTAAGCATGTTGACACTAATGGTCACCCAAAGGCTAAGTTTATGCATGTTGACATCAGAAGTTCACTCAGAGACTTAGTTTGAACATGTTGACACCTTCAGTCCTTATTAGTCTTTAATAGACTTTATATAAAAAAATATATAACACGTGTCACTATATTATTGGACACGATTTTACAGGGTGTTACACATCGTCACATCATTAACATGAATGAAATGAGAGTCAATTCTTAACAACGACTTCATCACATCTTTACTATGAAACAAGAATCAGACAAAACTACCGGTGTGTTTTAATGTTAAAAAAAATAGATAAATTGAAAAAAAAAACAGTTTGCTTATTTTATTTATATACATATAGTTATACTTATTTATATATGTGATTTATAATAGAATATAATTTTTATACATAACAAACTATATATTATTTAGTTAATATATATATATATATATATATATATCATAATTACATATAATTATTTGTATTGTACAACATATATTTTCTGTATTAATAAAAGTTACTATGCTTATATAGACAGTAAGATCGTTTAAGTTAACAACTCTAGGAGAGTTCGGTATATGAAGCTCGGGTTCGAGCTCGTTTATCAGGTGTGCTTATTTATTAGCTAGTTCTACTAGTTTACACCCTACATACATTAAAGATATGAGTGTCAAATAAAATTATAACGTTAATCTTAGATAGAGAAATGAGAAGAAAAGAGTATCCAGCTAAAATGTGATGATTTTAAAAGAAATCACAAAAATATGGTACATGAAAGCTTTGATATGAAAGATTATTCCAAGTTGCATCGATTTACACAAATGAAAATGAATGATGGTATTAAAAATGTTCCCCGTAAGCTACGGGAAGAGTTTTTGTAATGATATATGATTGAATTACGTGGTGATTTCTAGTATCTTGCTAGCAGATTTTGATTTATAATATTTCTTATTCTACTTCAAACAAAATATTGCATTATTGAAAATAGTTATTGGGTTTCTTTCTCTATTCAAAATCTGATTTTAAGCCCATCATATAAAACTATAGAAGAGACAGATATATTAAATACTATAAATGTTTTCGGTTGTTGTTCATCATGTGGGGATAAAGGGAAAAACTAAAAAATCAAATGTGATGGTTCTACATCAAGTTTCTTTACACCCAAACAACTCTATAAATAAAACAAGCAATGAAAAACAAATATATAAACTAATCAAGTTTGTTAAAATTGGTTTGCTTAATGAAGAGAATTATATTTTTAAGGAATCATATGGTGATTTCTTATCCCCTCGTTTGTGGCCTAGTGGTAGAAGGTTTGGGTTCTACAATGGAGACTGCTCTTGTTATATTAGGGTGGATATAGTAATGAAGGATTTGGACTAGGCCTTGTATGAGGTTGTTAGTTCGATTCCCGAGTCCAACCAGGTTTTCGTCCCATCGTGTGTTATGCCAGAGAGTTCTGTTCTTGTGGTGGCACAACAATTGTCAAGTGGCAGCCCGCAGTATGGTTTCTCGGGGGAACACCCAAAAAAGCCATTGAAACCAACGTGAGCTCAGTTAAGACAACATAGTTTGCTAAAGTGTACGGGACTCTTCGATTTGAAAAGTGTGGTAACCTTATACATGAAGTTCACCATTTAAAAAAATATGGTGATTTCTTTACACAGAAGCTACATTAACAAAAATTTGAAAACAATAAATTCTATCAGAACTGTCAAAGGAAATACGAAAAAAACATGTTTTTCAAAAGTAGTCATCATCATCAAAATCATTAGATCATGAACCATCACATTTTCTCAAGAAACAAAAAAAAAAAAAACTTTTCAAACCATGTTTTCGATGTGGTCAAGTGCTGCTGAAACATTGCACAATATAAGGCTCCAATGATAGTTCCTCTGACATCATACTATCACAAAAAGAAAGTAGCTCATGTATTATCGGAAGCTTAACGTCTATACTATGAAGAGAGAGTTCAGTATTCAATAGTTTGATAAGTGGTTTGATTTCAATTCATTGCCCCGATGGGATATCCGGAGACATCATAGTTACAGTTAATTAACAGAGATAAGAATGGTTTAGTTGGGTATTTTTGAGAAAAAAAAAATCAAAGCGTGAATGTGAAACTAAGTCAATATTTGAAGCCACAAAGTGCAATAAGATGGTTGGATGTTGGTAGAATCAATCCAACTAAAACAAACCTTGGTTTGTCTTAAGGTTTCCTATCCGAAGAAAATAGCCTTGAGGAAACAAGAACAGGATGTGTTAAAGACTATGAGGTGGTGGTTTTATGATAGAGTCATATGTAAAGTAGTGATTGTTTTAACCAAAGATAACAAGATTCTCAGGGTGTTTGACTTGATGTCATTGGTAAACTTCACAGCTGAAGATATCAAGATCCTGTATTAGAAGAATATATGTTCAATGAATTTAAGGTTATGGAGCAAGCATTAAACTTTCAACGTGTTGCCCTAGTATATTTCGCTTTTCATATCCACACGGGCAGTGGTTAGAAGAATAACTGGGAGTAACCAAACAAAATTCGAAGACAAAGACCTTCACCTATTGTCAAAGGGGAGCTTTTGGTGCAAATTCGGTGACAACAATTTGAAAGGTGTTATCTTTTGTGTCTTAGGTCTTTTATAGAGTCTGGGGGCTCGATTGGATGCATTATTTAACATCTTATAAACCATATCGATAGAAGATATCACAACATATTCATATTTTTATCAGTAGAACGTCTATAGAAACAACTAAATGAATAAATAAAGAAGCATGCGCGCGCACACACATATCTATACCAATAAAAATTACTAGCAGGAACCCCCCCCTTGTGGCGGGGCTGCACGGTGTTTGGCTTCTGCATTTGCTCAATCACCTCGTTGGTGTTGTACATTATGAAAAGATGCTGATAATATGTAATATATCATTAGAAGGTATACAGTTTGAGTAGGAAATAGGTGTATACATTGTAGTAGAGTAAGACATTAACACGCCCACTCCATTTCTCCTATTGATGCCCAATACATCCGTTATCACCAACGAAATATGAGTATACTATTTTTGTACCTACCACCACTCCTTGCCTAAAACACGCTGCCCCTCGCTCGATCTATCTCTCTATCCATCTTTCATTCTCTCCCTCTCTCTCTTTCTCATCATCTCCAAATCATGGTGTCAACTACATTGTGTTTTTCGACGAACCCTAGCAGCTGGCTGCACCCTTGTCTTGGTTTTATATGTCAAGTGGCTTCTAGAAAGTTAAAACTTTATTTAAATTTCATTTTTATAAGTAAGGTTATTTTGCTAATATTATTAAAAATTACATATTTTTACGCTTGTTAACGTCAAGAACCAACCAATCAACAATGTTTTTCTTATATTTAGGAATCAAAACCGTAATATAAACCTATCTATCGAATTAACATTTTTATCTTATTTCCTAGGTGCTCATATCATAGTCAACTTATACATTTTGGATATTACTTTTCATAAGAATCCATTAATTTAGTTAATGAGATTAACCTAGGATGCTCATCTTTTTTCTAATGATCCAATGACAATTGTCAAATATGCAATTACATATTTTATTAAAAAGACACCATCTCAAACTTAAAAAGTTTTTGCATTAACAGTTAGATGGTACAAAATAGCATCTTTATGCAATAATCCCACAGAGGGATAGTGGTTTACCAAAAGAGAAAAAAAAACTGCTCCGACCTCCGGTCGAAGGGGGTTTTGTTTTGTTTTTATTATTATTTTCATTTCTTCAATCTTTAATTTATTTTATTATATTTAGTGATGTGGTTGTAAAATGTATTCACTATATGAGGAGGTGGAAAGTTCAAATTTTACCAAATACATGTATTATTCAAAATTATTCTACAAGTGGATCAAACAACTAGTTATTTAAAATTACTCTACAAGTGTATCATAATTACCCTACTAGTTCATCAAAATAACATAACATACACAATTACCCTGTAAGTTCATTAAACAACATACAATTCAAAATTACTTTACAAGTGCATCATAATTACTTTACCGGTTCATCAAAAATTTAACAGACGTATCTACTTTAAAAGTTCATAAAACAATATAAAATTCAAAATTACTCTAAAATTGCATTAAATAACATAACAGACACAATTACTCTACAAGTTTATCAAACAACATGCAATTGAAAATTACTCTACAAATACATCATAATTACTCTACCAATTCATCATTAATACACTACTACAAGATATCATTCATCAAACAATATAAATTTCAAAATTACTCTACAAGTGTATCAAAGAACTAGTCATTCAAAATTACTCTATAAGTGCATCATAATTATTCTACATTTGATAATTACTCTATTAATAAGATAATTACAAAAATATCACCGCGTTTTTTTACTTTTCCACGCCATTCGTACGTTTTGTATGATAAGAGTATTTATATTTAATGTTTTCTCGAAATCAGATAGTTCAAAAAGTTAATAAACAAAACTCAATTTACTCTCCCTAAATTTACTCCAACTGTCTTCCGTAAAAAAGTGTCACTTGGGGTGAGTGAATTATACTGAATAACAAAAAAAGATAGTTGTTGACAAAAATGCTTACTTTCTTCTTCTTCTTTTCCTATGATATCTATTATAGAAGTTTAGAAATAGAAAAACCAATTGATCCTAACAATAATTTTATTTATAAATTATGGTATGTTTATATTTTTTATACAAAAGTTAATACCATGGAATAATCTAATATTAAATAGATTACGGATGTTAAACATTGAAGATGAGTGACGGTCTGACCAATGAGGTTTAAAACAAAAACTAAAATTCAAAGGCATTTTTTCTTATTCTATAAATAAAATAATTTCTAATTGTTTAAACTTATAATCGTACCTTGATTTCACTACCTATGGGCGACAAAAACTAAAATTCAAAGGCATTTTTTCTTATTCTATAAGTACGATAATTTCTTACTGTTTAAACTTATAATCGTACCCTGATTTCACTACTTATGTATGTGCATTAAGTCATTTGGCTGTGTCAATTTCTAAGTTGTCTCAATTTCATGAGGAGGTCATGTATCATTACCATAATTTAATAAAGGTGGAAAAAACATGATGGAGATGAAACATGTGGATTTACTTTTATTAGAGTTGAAAATGTTGTGTGATTCACAAATCACACACAAAAAATGTATCATTTCCTATTAAGATGTCCTTTTAAACGTGGGATCTAAACTAGTGATGACACAAACAAATATACGACTAGTTAGGGCATCCAGCCACCCACTATTCATTTTAAGCTATGTGTTATATCACGGGGGCCTCACCATTTGTCTTTCTCCCGCACAAGGGTTCCCCACATTCGATTTCTTCTCTTCAAATCCTTTCTTATATCATTGCATACATAGGTCATGTTCACTCTGAAAATTCATGGTGCTGTTCCACGTAGCCTCGTAATGGCCACGTTAGCATCCCAAAGTCCATCCTGATTGTATAACACCTAGTGTTATAGCTTATGGTGTTGGAGGATACAAGTATTTTTGTAATTGTTTGGGCAAAACTATAAGATCATGCATGATGTAAGAACATATGGATACTTAATAAAGATGCCTTACAAGTTATTTATTATTATTGTAAATTATTTAAAAAGTATTAATTATTATAACGTGGACAATACGTTAATAAATATACTTTTTATTATCAATAAAATATGTATGTGCTTTTAATTTAGATTTGTTGATGTGAATAACTGAACTGCTACAAACTTAGAGTAAGATTTTATGATCTGGATGGTGGTGTTAACTTTTTAATGAAAGTATAAATTATAAACTGATATGTAACCTACCATGTTTTTGTTATATAAATGAATTAAAAAATGTGATATATTTTCATAAATCGAATTGCTACCAACTGGGAGTTAAGGTGTACAAATCGGGTAAGAGTTCCAACCCGAATCGGGGTTGGGGACCTGAGGACCTATGAAAGTGATTCGGGTTGGTTACGATCTGGATGGTGCTCAAACCAGGTTCAACCTTATTGCTCAACCCTATTAAAAAAAACTTTAAAAAATAAACAATAAACATAAATAACTTAGACGTTCAGACTCTATTTCTTTTTGTAATTTTTGTGAGTAACTAAAACTCAATTTCATAAAAAAATACATTATAACTCATTTCTTTATTCGAGCTCATTGTACACCATTTGACATTTCGCATAAATCGAATATTCCTCAAACTTCATGGTTCCTAGTTGTTTCTAAAAGCTTCACAACGGTAGGTCTAGCTGAGGAACCCATATTGAGCCCATTTTCGGTTGCCATAGCGTTTTAAGAGTCCATTTTATTTATGTCTGCGTTTTTTTATTGTTGTGATCATATAACAAATAGAAAATTAAAATACGATCCGGTTCATGAAATCGGGTTGAAACCAAGTTGACAAACCGGGTTGAGGTATCAGGATACAAAGGAAAATCATTATTTTATATGCTTAGGCTCGAAGAAACAAAAGAAGTACGGGGAGACAAGTTTCGAACCTTGACTTCCAATACTGGGTGTATGATGAAACTATTTGGACTAACAGTCAGTGAATAGTAGTCAATAATTAGTTACACATGTATAACAAGTACATAACTTGAGTTGAAATTATAAATCATCTTCAAAAAATCATACATGGCTACAAGCCAAAGCAAATATCCTAGATCTAAAGCCCAATAATTTATTATTACTAAATTAATCTCATCATAGAATTCATAGACTTTGCAATGCATGACAACAAACCCAAGGTTTTCTTTTCCTTTACAGAGTTAGGCCTAAGTTGAAATATGATGAAAGTTTCCCTATACTTGCCGTTGTCTGTTTATTGATAAAGAAAAATTAATATTGTTACTACTTGGAGTATTATAGAATTTTATGCTAACATAATTTTTGTATCATTATATACAAGGAAACAAGAAAAGAATGATAAAAAGGAAACCGAATTAAAACAGGAAAGAAAAGTACCAATGGAAAAGTACACAAATAAAACAAGAAGCACGTTCAAGGAACTGCATTAGTTTGTAGAGACTTACCATTAGAGTAGATGGTAATTCTTGTGAAATTTCTAATCCAGTATATACAATCCACTCTTTTCAAGGACTCAAATGGAGTGTGTATATTACTTATTCATGGGAAGCCAGAGAAGCAAGCAACTAGGAGTGGCGTGTCCAAGGGTAGCGATGACAAAATTAAACCTAAGTCTGATGAGTATATATAAAACCTGAAACACTCAAGCTAGGTATACCAAACTCGATGGGTATGAGACTAGAAAAAAATATTTCTGGGTATTGGACGGATATGAGATTAGGTGATCTCCCAACCTGATTATCCCAAACTATATATTCATTTACCTAAACTATATACCCAAAACATAATCTTAGAAAAATCAACTTTTATTTGTTTTTTTTCCCTCACCTCTTATTTAGTATTGCTTTATTACTTGAAAAATAAACTATTCGATGATAATATTAATATTTGTATGTTACCAAAATAACAATTATCTTCTGAATTTATATATGTAATTAAACATATTTCAACTTATTGTTTATTAGAATGTAAAATTACGTAGAGGATAGAGTTGTAAGAAAAAAATGTATTTTGAAAAACCCAACGTGTTTTTAGAAACTAGCGGGTACACCCAATCTGACGGGTATATATTTGGTCAGGTATGAGTCATGGTTCTAGAACCAGGCAAGGGTGTGGGATTATCAAACACGTGTAAATTATGTTATTTACGAATATATGTGCATTTAAACGTGTAAATTTATTTTTAATATTGTACTTTAATACTAACTAGAATTACCACCTACCGCAATGCGGCGGGGGATTCATTAGTTTTATATCATGTTAAATGAAAGGCAAATATTTTTCACATGATGACGGGCCTATGTAAAACCGAGAAAAAATAACTAAGTCGATCTCTGACTCGCACGTTGTGACAGACCTATCAAACAGGGAAAGACGCGTTGCGACGGACATGTCAAACAGGTAAAAAATTGATGAAAAAACCTTGAAACCCCACATGGACGTTGCGGCGTGCTAACTCGGAAATTTAGAAAGACATGTTAAAGGGAGATCTTATGAAAGATGAAAAGTATAAGAGACGAAAGTTGAAAGTAAAAAAAGTGTTGAGATTAAATTACAAAAGATGAAAAGCTTTAGGTTGAAAGTAAAAAAATTAAAGGGGCTAAATTGCAAAAGATAAAAACTTTTGAATTAGAAGTGAAAATCAAATTAATTAAATGGGTTAAAACACCAAAGATTGAAATTTTATACTTAAATTGCCAAAGATTGAAACTTTAGAGTTAAAAAAAAATCAATTTCAGATTATGAAAACAAAAGAGATAAATAGATTTAGTTAAATTAATGTTTAATAATATTATTATTATTTAATAGAAGAGATAAATAGAAAAATAAGGGTGATAAATGATCAGAGAATGACATGTGTCCAAAAAGGATTTTTATTTATTAGTATACTAGTATTAAGCTCTGCATTGCAGCGGTTATCGTAAAACTGTGTCAATTAGTACTAATGCTATATCACTGTCAGCGACCACCAACATCGGAAAAACTTGTAAAAATAAAATAAATAAAAACGGAATAAAATAACGCCGAGTGAAAAGCAGACGTAAAATCTTTGAATCACGCACACTCGTTGTAGAGAAATTAAACCGAAGCGTAAAACATAGAAAAAATAACTAAGTCAATCAGGACCCGCGCGTTGCGACGAACTTGTCAAACAAAGAAAAATAGATGTGTCGTGATTGGCTAGTCAAACGGGAAAAAATATACGAAAAAATGTTTAACCCCACACGCACATTGCGGTGCGTTAACTCACAAATTTTAGAATGAAACGAAAAATTTGGGAAAGATGAAAAGTATGGTGCACCAAAATTGATAATAAAAAAAGTTGTGGTTAAATTGCAAAAGACGAAAAGCTTTGGGTTAAAAGTAAAAAAAGAAAGAGTCTGAATTACAAAAGAAGAAAAGTTGTGTTAAAAATGAAAAAAACCCTATACATAAGGTACAAAACTATAAATTATAAAAAGTTAAAAATTTTATTTTTGTAAAATTTGAGTAAAATCTATGATATAGTAATAGAGTAAACTCTAGTTAATTGTTAAATACTTATTTATTATATGCATAATTCACTATATGGTTTGGTTTATTTTTTATTCTTTCATTAGTTTAATATTATTAGTTCAAGATATATTAATAATTTATTAGATATTAGATTTAGATACTAATAATATTATTAAAAGATTAAATGATAAAATGTCATGTGACATTAATTAAAGTTATTTATTAATCTTAGATAAAGATAAGGGTGTAATGGGTGCATGCCCAAAGAGATAGGAAACTTTTCCCTCTATCCAATCATATTGTGCTATGTATTTCGCCTCTCATTCTTGACTAATGTCCAAAAAAAATATAAGGGATGCATGCCTAAATTGAGATTAGGTAAACTAATTTTTTGTAAATACCTTAATTAATAAAAGAACAATTAATTAAAGAAAATTACATTAAATTAAAAATCAAAAAAATATTACATTAAATTAAAAATAAAATAAAAAACATTACATTAATAAAAAATACTTAAAAATAACCTAGATTAAACTAACTAAATTAACTACTATTCGTTGGATTCCACCAATAGGTGGGGTAAATCCATTCTTCCAAGATGTTCAATGAGATCATGTTTTAGTCTTCAATGCAAATCTTCATTCATAGCTTGTCTAAGACACTATCATCGAGTGCGGGCTCGATTGGAGGATCCCGAATGTGTACCGGTGCTATTGCGTTTCCGTTTTCTTTTGAAATTATGTTATGTAAATTAATACACATATACACAACAGACCTAATTTTTTTCACACTCTTAGCACGCATTGGCCGATTTATTATACCCCATTTTGACTTTAAAACATCAAAAGCCCGTTCCACGTCTTTTCTTGCCGCCTCGTGTTGCTTCTTGAACTTTTTTCGTCAACTTGGTGAAGATATGGAAATGATTTGACAAACACGGACCATGTAGGGTAGATTCCATCTCGAGATAGTAACCACGTTTGTATAAGTGGTTGTTAACGTAAAATAGACATTTTAGGGCTGTTCCATTTCGTTCAGTTTGAAATAATGGAGATAGTTGAAGCAATTAATGTCGTTTTGTGCACCTGGTGGACCGCAAAAAGGATGCCAAATCCACAAATCTTGAGAGGCCACAACTTCGAGCATAATCGTAGGGTAACGGTGATCTCCTCTCATATATTGTCCCAGAAACTCCGTGGGACACATTCTCCATACGAAATGGGTGCAATCAAGGCTACCCACCATACCAGGAAGGTGATATTTATCCTCATGAGCTTGGTACAAAAGCGCCATGTTGTGGGTTGTTGGCCTACGTAAGAACTCGGGACAGTTTCGCATAAATATTGTAGACGCTCACGGGAAGTCCTTTCGGCCATATGTAAATACTCGTTTGGAGTGTTACCGGTTTCAAGTTGTTTAATAGCCGATGTAACTTTTTGCAACGTGTAAAACTCTTGTTCATTCTAGCATCTACGCCCTCTTCAAACCACGGGTTATTCATTTCCATGTCGCTCACAATTTTTAGAAACAAACTTTTTGACATACGAAACCAATGATGAAAAATTTCTTTGTTATATTTCGGTTCCTCGACAAAATAATCCGTCATAAGGATTTCATGGCCACCCTCACGACCATGATGAACATAACGTTCCTTACTAGATGTACTTATGTCTTGTAGTTCGGCTTCGCCGATGAGTTTTTGGAAAAAAAACTTATGCTACTATAAGATGAATCACAACTATCAGGTGGGAATAAAATAGGTATTTCTTCCACTATTTTTAAATAAAATAAGGGGTAGAGATTTATAGATTTGGAGAAATGAGGATGTGAGTTGGTGTGAATTTGTTTAAAATGGTGTGGTTTGTATAGATTTATAAAAAAACCTTTTTTTATTTAATTAACGACTATAATGCCGTTTGAAACAAATCCCAACGGTCAAATCAGCGTTTCCCCCAAGCGGCAACCATTCCCCGAATTGACTACTCCCCGCGTGGCAGATGGATGTGGCGCCGGTGTTTGCCAAGCAGCAAAGGGGCTTGCCGCACCCCTTGCCGCGACCACCCCGTACACCGTAAGGGTAAAGATAAATGATACCTATATATTAGTTATTAATATTAAAAGAAATCTATTAAATAAATATAAATAAAATTTATGATGTTGTCATGTGGTATTATTTAGAGTCTTTTATTATAAGTTAGATAAGAAGACAATGATGATAAATGTATTTTTTTTTTAAATTTAAATGGGTTTTGATTAAGTTATTTTTTATTAAGATATAGTTTTAAATTTAAATGGTTTACATATAGATGTAAAGTTATTTTTGATTAAATTCTTGCAATTCTCCCAATATATATGAGTTATTATTTTAAGGTTACCCAATATATATATTCTCATGTAATTGCGTAAGTTGTTTAGTTTTATTACAAAAATGATTTGTGGTTGGGATGTCACCTAACTTGCATTTAATAAAAACGGGTTTTGGCACTTTAAAAAGAACAAACCTTCCAATCAGTATTCGTCACATTGTTTCTTGCTTATCTAGTGCAAGTCATTAACAACCGGCCTAACATATGGCTGCGCTACTCAACTGGTTGAAACAACTTTGGACTTCTATAGGTGTAAGTCCTCCCTCTATATACCACTTAAATGTATCATGTCACACCATAATTTGTTTAATTAAATATGTAACATAGAGATCGATCATCGATGTTTTTATATTAGTTTTACACTTTTTTTCTTCGTACAAATCACTTGTAAAATCAACTTTCATCACCCAAAACTTCTTTGTCAAGAGTCATCATAGACTTTTTTTACCGCTACTACAACTAGAGGGTCTAAAATATGTTTTTTCCTAGAAAATCTCAAATTTTATATATAAAAATCATACAAATATCTATGTCTGAGAGGTTAGCGGACCCTCTTGACCCCTCTGGTTCCGCCCCTGGATGAATGAATACTAGTATTGATGAGTAGGATGCATTTGGAGCATGTTGTGGCAAGACTAAGGAGGATCCAACAGTTACAACGGTGGAAATCAGCACGAATCCTGATGGTGAAGTCAACATAAGTCAAATTAGTAGCGGCGGTGGTGGCTCAACCCATGCAGATCTCCTTAGTGCTGAGCTAAAGACTGGTGATGGGTATAGTGAACAAACTACACGTGACATACTTGCTACTAGTATGATAACCAGTGGTGGGGGTGGTTCTACGCATGACACAACCCTTTGAGCAAACCAATAGTTCTCACGAACATGATGTTGTTGGAAAACTTATGTTTGACCGCTGTAATGAACGGTTATCAAAAATATGAGGGTCAATTACACGAAGTAGTAATTGAACCTACGACCAATCATGTTTTATGTGTTTGATATGTTTCCTTTTATGTGTATCGGTTTGTTTCCGTTGTTCATATGGATTATTTGTATTTGAATACGTTTCATTATTGTAACAAATTTATTCAAAAATTAGAAAAAAAATCAAATATATATCTAAGACTATGGGGTGTGGGCGTGGCTTTTGGGCGTTGATGTCCCTTTAAAGCCAGCTGCTCCACCCTGGGTTGGCGTTGGGCATGACGTTACCCCTTTGGCGTGGGGCAGGGTGACATGTCTGGCTTCGGTTGGCTGGTCCAATATGGCTGACTTTGGTTGGATACTTTAATTAAAAAAAATTCACATGGCTGGCCACGCCAAGCTAAGGCACGCCGCACCTCTAGTTTTGAGTATTAGCTTGTGGATCCCACACTCGCCACGTATCGAGCAATGCCCCCAACCCAAGCCCCTCCACACCCCATATTCTAATGCATTGATTTTTAAGTAAAAGACTTTTATGTAGAAAGTGACACACATGCTAAAGGGCTTGTAGACGGGGGGGGGGGGGGGGGGGGGGGGGTACGGGCACTTCACTAGTGATGAAATTCCATCACTCACAACATTCAATCAAGTTCCGTCACATCATCAAGCTTTATTCCATCACTAGTGATGGATTTTACTAGGGGTGCCCATCACTAGTGATGTTTCTTTTTAATTTTAAAATTATAAATTAACATTAAACACTAAAATTATAAATTATAAATTTCATTTAAATGAAAAACAATATCTCTAGACGTATTTTACGTTACAACTTAAAACTAAACATACAAAAATAAAAGGTTCAACTAAATTCCAAATCTACTCTTCGTCCGAATTCGAAAATTCCAAACCTAAAGAACCTACAAGTTTAACTAAATCATATCTCAACCGAAAGTGAATTTCTTCATTGCGCAAGTCTTGTTGGACATTTTCGGGAACAGGAGCTTGTGTGGGAGGATCCAGCACCCAATCTGGAGATATTGCACGTCCATCTTCTTTTATTAGCATATTGTGCAATATGATACATGCATATAGTATGCTATGGATTGCTTTTTTATTCATCGCACGAACCAGTCGGTTTAGTATCCCACATCTACCCTTTAAAACACCAAAAGTCCTCTCAACATCTTTTCTTGCCGATTCTTGCAACTTCTTGAACGTCTTTTCTTTAAACTCGACAGGAAATGAAGAAGCTTTCACAAAAGCATACCATGATGGGTATATACCATCCACAAGAAGATAGCTTCGTTTGTAATATCTTCCGTTAACAAAAAATGGATAGAAGCGTGCGGTACCATCTGTTACGCTTTGAAACAACGACGATGTGTACAAAACATTGATGTCGTTTTTTTGAATTAGGAACACCAAAATATGAATGCCAAAACCATAAATCATTCGACGTCACCGCTTCAAGTATGATAGTTGGTCTTTTGACGTCACCCCTAACATACGCCCCTCGCAACTCTCTTGGACAATTTCTCCATTCGATATGTGTACAATCGATGCTACCGAGCATCCCTAGAAAATGCCATCTAGCCTCATGCGCGGCGTAAATACGTGTGATGTCGTGTCTTGTCGGTTTACGTAGAATGGCGAATGGCGGATGTGCATTTTTGTATCGGCGTGAAACTTCGTTTGCCTCTCCCGTCGTAACGTTCTTGAAACCATTCTTCGCTTGCTTTGATGTCTGAACAATCTTTAAAAATAAATATTTTGGCAAACGAAACCGATCTCTAAATATTTCGGCATTGTAGACCGTATTCTCCACAAATAATCCTTTATTAAAACTTCGTTGGCATGTATACGATCACGATCCACCAATTTCTTCTTTGGGCGGCTCGAACCTTCAAGTTCGTTATACACCTCTCGAAAAATTCAAGCGTGTCATTGGGAAGACGTAGAGCTATCGGTGTCTAGCGGAAATGAATTGGTTGGAAATTCCATTTTTACTCAAGAAAGTGGTATAAAATTTTGTATTTGTGTGGGTGAAATATGTAGAGTGTAGAGATGGTATTTTTTGTGGGTTTAAAAGGTTATAATAGATTATATATATATATATATATATATATATATATATATATATAGCCTCATGCGCGGCGTAAATACGTGTGATGTCGTGTCTTGTCGGTTTACGTAGAATGGCGAATGGCGGATGTGCATTTTTGTATCGGCGTGAAACTTCGTTTGCCTCTCCGTCGTAACGTTCTTGAAACCATTCTTCGCTTGCTTTGATGTCTGAACAATCTTTAAAAATAAATATTTTGGCAAACGAAACCGATTTCTAACTATTTCGGTATTGTAGACCGTATTCTCCACAAATAATCCTTTATTAAAACTTCGTTGGCATGTATACGATCACGATCCACCAATTTCTTCTTTGGGCGGCTCGAACCTTCAAGTTCGTTATACACCTCTCGAAAAATTCAAGCGTGTCATTGGGAAGACGTAGAGCTATCGGTGTCTAGCGGAAATGAATTGGTTGGAAATTCCATTTTTACTCAAGAAAGTGGTATAAAATTTTGTATTTGTGTGCGTGAAATATGTAGAGTGTAGAGATGGTATTTTTTGTGGGTTTAAAAGGTTAAAATAGATTATATATATATTATATATATATATATATATATATATATATATTGTTTAAGTTTTTTCTTTTTAATCCCAAATGGTCACAATTCAACGTCCAAAAATCAACGTTCAAAAATCAATTTCTCACGCTTGATAACGAGCACGCGTTACCAAATCAACGTGTGAAACAAAGGGGTGGCGGCGATGTATAACGGGTGACCACGCGTGGTGGGCGGACCATCATATGGCGCCCCGACCGCCCTAATGATACTAATGTATTTGTTAAAATGTAGTCTCTCCCAAGTGATATAGATCAAGTTCAATTTTGAGTAAAATGAGTACACTAGTTTGCAGTAGGCCCGACCCAAAGATTGGGCATTCGTACAGGGCCTAATTTTTTTGGGAAGCGAAAAATATTTCGTTTAATAGGGTTAGTTTCATTTGTGAACAACCCCTTAATACTAGTGAACTAATTCTAGCACTTGATTATCAATACACAAATGTAAATCAATGACAAGGATTTGATGACGAAAATATACTAGTGTATTTCACGATTTGATAATGTAAATCAATAACAAAGATTTGTTAACTCAATTTATAAATGCAGTAGGATTCACTTTAGAACCCCACCCCATACATATACCGAATTAAAAAAAGTAATGATGTTGTAGTTGAGATAGTTAAGCAGCCTATTTTTTAACATGAGATCCAGGTTCAATACCCGGCTTCTACAATTTTTTATGTTTGTTTTCTCATGCTAAAGAAGAATTTTTTGTTTTCTAAAAAACAGTGTAGGTAAATGGTTTTCTTTTTTCTTTCTAATTATTATAGGGTCAGATGTTCAGATTCAGATAATTAGTTTATGAATAGCTGCAACAAAACTAGTTATCCTGAGGAATGCATTACTATATTACCCCTTTTAGCCTACAGACTTTTAACTTTTACCTTTTCACCAAACATTACTTTATAACTATTATATAATCAAATTAGTACTTTTTATATTAGCTTTTTTTGGTTGGGTAAATATGATATAATGTAAGTTTTCGAAGGCTAAACATTTGTAAATAGTTATATTTTTGTTTTCCCATGAGCCATTTTGTTTGATGTTACTGTTATTGTTGTTAGCTGTGTTTGTCTGATGATTTGTTTTCCCAGAAAGTTGGAAACAAGTAGAAACAATGACTAGATTCTTTACTGAACTAAACTTAATGCATTTTCTTTTTGTAATAGATTTAGTGAGATATGCTTGTTTAATTTTATTGATTTTCTTCTTAATATTCAAAAGATTCAACTTAAATATGATGTTATAAATTTAGTAGCAAAGTAGATAACGGGAGTTTCTTATCGGATTCGATTGGTTTTGAAGAAATTTTGGTGATTACGGTTAGGAAATGCTTCAAACCAACTCGTGTGTGTCGGGTCAGCAGGACCTATCAAAGCGGTTTGGTTTCGCAGATTGAATTAATATGTATTAGAAAGTAAATACTTGTATAACTAGAAAAATGAATATTCTTGTAAAGGAAAAAATGTAAATATAGACAAAATCCGATTAAAGATTAAACTGTATATTATGATTAGAAGTTTTTAAATATTAATCAATTAGGTGTACTACAAGGGCCACAAAATGAACAAGTACCATTGTAGTACAATGTGTGCTGTGTTATAAACTTATAATGAGTTGCCACAAGAAATTAATTGGTGGAATGCTCTTGAAGAATTGAACCGGTGGCTGGAGATATAAAGTTGGTCAGTTGAGGTATATATTATTTTGAGTAATGATCATAGAATACGTAGTTCATCATGTGATTATTTAGGTAGTAAAGTAAACAAGTTAGACTTTAAAAAAAACATCGTTTTTACTCAAAAAGATCTTTATTTCTCTCCCTCCTACGTACAGACCAGCAGCTAATACTGATAACTGATGCTGCACTTCTATCCTCCAAACACCCCCAAAATGAACATTGAAGATCCACATTTGTGTTAGGGAAAGACATGAAGCAAAATCAAGTTGAAGTTTGAGAAGGTAATATATATACCAAGCTCAAGCTCCTGTACATAAACAGTACATGTTACTTTTAAGATTAGTGCTACATATAGTTATTATAAATTTTATGCAGGGTGAGAATTTTATTTAAGTTCTTGAATGTATACGATGATGAAAAATGTTGATGCTGTAACTTGTAATGCTACAAATGGCTAGGGATAATGAAAGGAGTTAAGCAACCCCAAGTATCTTATATATATATATATATATATATATATTATTAAACTTTTAAATAACATATGATTATTTCATAAAGTTGTTTATATTTACAAGTATAATACAATAGGTGTTGCCCCTGCAATTATAATTTTATGTACAAACTTAAAAGCACCTTCAGCAGTGTTTCATTTGAACCTAGTCAGGTAAGCAATATCACCTGCTTCTCTCCCCCTCTCCACCTCCCTCATATCTCCCCTCCGCTCGTGTTCCGAAATTCGGATGCATCAATGAACAATACCAACTGGACGGCTCCTCTAATACTAATGTCCAAATTCGGACGCCAGCTGATGGCATCCACATCACCATTCGCTTCTACGTGTTAAAGATGCTATGACGTTAACTTTGGCACATTATTTTCAATACCACTTGAAACAATTTCAAACGTAACCTAATCTACTCTAGAGGGAGTATTTTTTTAAAATGCTTTTTGACAAACAAATAAATCATATAATATGACTAGTCTACATTCATAGACTCTTCTCTTAATTTTTTCCCATTATGATACATAATATAATATTCACTAAGTATTAACTATGGGTGTGCATATAGCCAAATTATATATATTTTACCTTTTCATATTATAAAGCTTTGAGACTGTAGTATATATAATTTGTTTATCTAATTTATGTCATCATTGTTAATTATGGGGTTATTTTTTTCATAATTAAGTGTAACTTGAAATGATTATTATATGTTAGCTGGATCTTTTTTAATTAATTATTTAGGATGGTTGAAGTTTAGGTAGTTAGCGTAAACGAAGAAGACAATATAGGTCTCTTTCCAAGAAGCTTATTAAGGGTTTGTTACTTTAACATGTACAAACATTTTATACAAAGTGAATGTATCAATGTAATTATAACAAATGGCACCCAACCCAAACCAGCAGCAAACCTATGACCTATCCATGTTCAAACGACCAAATCATTGAACGTGTTCTTCTTTCCATCTTTATAAGTGGATATATATATACACACTTGTAGAAAGTAGTGGTGACCATAAACTGTAAAACCAACCAAAACCACTCAAGCCGAAGCAAGTCGTCCGGTTAAAGACTCAAATGGTTCCGCTAATGGTTTGTTTTTAGGTTGGCCGGTGGTTGGGGACTTTGAACCAGTCGTATGAACCATATGAACCAAATCTACCATTTAACTTTATTTATATATTTTTGTCACACGTGGCGTGGGCGATGGGCGCACCAGCAGGCTAGCGTATGGAGATGCGCGCGCGCGACCTTCGGCTTCCAGAGTTAATGACAGATCAATTACACTTCAGCAGTTGAAACAGACGAGTCAAGGGTCTTGACCAGGATGTAACTGACGAATTAAAGTGCATTAAAGACGTTTAATGCAATTTAATTGGTTGAGTTAAATCTTTTTGACTTTTCAACCCAGATGCAGTATAAATACAGCATCACCTCAACACCAGAAGACACACCTTGAACACCATCTAATTCTCTACAGAAATTTTCTTCTTCTCCTTTCTTGCAGCAAGGACACCTTCGGGTTGTTGTCATCTCCGCAGTGCAACTGCTTGGGCTGTTGTATCCTGGAAACAAACGAGTTCTCCTGTGAGACTCGAAATTTGTTTTAAGGGACCCGTGTCTAACACGATCCTCAGCCAAGAACTTACTTTTCTGTTTGAATTTTGTTCTTGTATTTCGATTATTTCAATTGTAAAAGTATTGTAATTTACAGTTTTATTTATTTCTGTATTGTAATTTGAATTTATAAAAGTTTTTATTATTTTATGCGAACGGATTCCTTATAATAATCACATGCATCTATTTGACATACTTAATAAACGAGCATCTCTTCACCAAAAACCGAATCAAAATGAGTTATTTTTATTTCTCAAAATAATATCTAATAACTATAATCACGTATGTTTTTCATGGCATTTCATTATTATAGGCGATTAGGTGTTGCAATAAGTAACAACATATAAAAGAAATAACGTGTCACACAATGCAATATGAAAGTGAAGGCATGCAAAAAGTCAAAGTTGATAATTTCTCATCCTTGCAATACACGTTGATTCGTTATGATTTACCAATTTTAATAAGATCAAAAAGGCAAAAAGAAATTATATATTTAAAAAAATAGTAATAAAAATAATTCAACTTAAAGAATTGTCGCGTCATTATTAATCGTCGAAATCAGATTAAAGAAGCTCCAAAACATAATACAAGACAGGCTTATTTTTTTTATACTATAATCATCAGTCACGAATCTAGAAAAATCTTTAAATAGGTAACGTTTTATAAAAATGAGGTAACGAAATCGAAAAATATGTCAAAAATTGTCAAATGTTTTCAAAATTTACACTAACGCCGAAGCGTCAAGAGATAGCGGAGGCTACTCCTTCCACTGAGGTTGGTCCGCCCCAGATAATCATGGTTGATTCATATGCATGTTACTTATAGAATATAACTAGAAATGAGAAAGATGCAACTTCTTATTCCTTCTAATATGATAAATTTTAAATAGAGACCTATGAATACCAAATAACTTATATATGTGAGTGTTTGAGGAATTTAAAAAATAACGAGATAAATGATTACGTAACTGGTTTATATATTACACTCAAAACAAAAAATACAAATTAATTATATCATTCCGTATTTGTTTATTTTAATTTGTCATCCGTTAAAAGTCGTTCTATAAATTCCACATTTATCTATTTATCATTTGTTATGCGTTAAAATTCGTTCTATATCATATAAATATAAGTATTTTAAAAGAGGTGGCCGACGAATGCAGCACCATGCTCAGATTTGAAATTTGAGATTATATGTGAGAAAGATACGAAAGTATATTACCTACCCATCGATGCCAGCCAAGATATTATTATTATTGCAAACAAATATTTCATACCTACTAATAAGTGATTTAGATATGCAACCAGCAGGCGGCTACACTAAAAAACTCTCATAAAATAATATTTATTAAATTCTGAAACAAGTTGTTAATCCTCATTACAGTAGACCTTTTCCTAAACAAACTAGTAATCAAGTTATGTAATGTGTTACTTCATGATTAATTTCAATCAATTCCAAGTAGATTTTATAAAATATATAAAGTTATCTTCCTTCTAATTGAACTTATGAACATCTATATAAATTCATACATGACTCCTGTAAAAAAATCAAATATACATATACACGCGTGCACACACAAACAAACATGAAAAGATTCACATAGAAAGCGTGTTTGGTATACAATTTTGTATATCTAGAAATAACCATGACATCTCTCTATATGGTCTCCAAGATCGGAAGGTCACATTAACTACACCAAATTTGTAAAAAAAAATCAACATAAATGGAAATACACAATATCTTTAACATGCTCTCCCAAGCTAGAAGATGGTACTAATGTGTAACCTGGATATGCGATAGATAAATTGAGTGGAGGGCAACCCTTTGGTGAGGATGTTTACAAGCTGATATGGTAGCAACATAACAAACCGTAAAAGACTGAGCCATGACCATATCACAAATAAAATGTAGATCAATCTTAATATTCATTGTGACATGATCAACACCATATACGCAGCACCGATCTTATATCAAACTAGAGAGTAAGTGCACGTTTAGGAGATGATGGTGCTTCATGAATTACATACATAATCCACATGATGAGAAAGAGGCTGCTATTTGTCCTCATTACTAGACCGTGCAATAATGTAATGCTTCTTGGAAATCCAACTAATAAGGTTGGAGCCAATAATTGGAAAACGAACGACGATCACATAGACTTGAATAATAATCGTAAATGAATGAGAGATAGTTAGATCACGAGTAATAGTACTCTTAAGATATCTCTACGTTTACTTTCCAACCAGTTTCGATTAGTAGGTTTCTGTGGAAAGTGAGAAACAACATAATTAGCAATCTCTGGCCTGGTCAAAACGAAATACTTTTTATGCATCAGCTGTGCTCCTATAAAACAAAGAGTCATCCATATAAACTATGGAGTACATAGAATCTTGGCGGCCCAAGGAAACTGTGCGTTGCAAAAAATCCGAGAAGTAACAATGCTGAGATAAGTATATATTGTTATGAGAGAATATGGCATGTATGCCAAGAATTTTACTCAATTCTCCCAAATCCGTAAGGGCAAATGGAGAGAATAATTGTTGAATTACCACAAAGACAAAGTCGGAAGAGCTCATAGTAATAAGAATATCGTCATAGTATACAAGCACATAACCAGTGATTGAATCTCAACTATAGAAAATAATGAATTATTAGGGATACACAAAGTAAAACCTACTGATGTAAAAGCCACGTATTGCTTTGGAAAACGAAGCTTTCTAGGATTTACTTAAGGCTATGGAGGGCCTTATGCAACAAGCATACACGATGTTGGTGGGTTAAGTTAACAAAGCAATAAGGCCAAGCAATATACATAGGATCAAATAAATCGCCATGATGAAAGGCGTTGTTGGCATGACATGCTGAATAACCCATCCTTAGAAAAGAAGGGCTGATGAGACCAATATGGTTGTGAATGCTTTGAAAATTGAGCTGAATATCCTGGTGTAACTGATACCCGCTTAACCTAATAAAAACCCTTGGCAAAAAGCCATGCTTTATATTTGCTCACGGATTCATTAAAGTGTGTTCGAGTCCTATAAAGCCACTTATATCTGACAATCTTGGCATGATGAAGTGCCATAAGCAATACATAGGTTTGGTTAGAGTGTAAAGACAACTTATGTACACATATCATCATATCATACCGACTAATTTTGTGCTTGAATAAAGGTTGTAGGATAAGAAGTAGGAGTGAAGGGGTGTGAAAATAAATATGATCATAAAAGTGTTTTAGACTAATAAGGGTGGCCACGAGAATGATCATCAGATGAGATAGATAGAAGGTGAAAGTGGGAGTGGGAATGTAGGTGACGTGAAGTAGTACAATGAGTAAATTACATATTATGTTCTTTGTGTTTAGGTGACTTGTAGATTAAGTCCTTTAACTTCAGTAAGTACAGTGGACCTCTTTAAAGGTCATACTTTGTAACAGTTCTCATCCTTTCCACTAATTGCTATTAACTTCTTCTATTAAATCAATGAGTACAAAATGACTAAAATACCCTTAACATTAAAAAAGTAGAGAATATGGAACCTTCCACCTAACCCCTCACCATTTTATTCTTTTACACCTATCCGAATCCTTCATCACTATCCTTGCTTCTCCTAGCCTTCATGTTTGTCCTTGATGAACTAACCTAGTATAACCGAATATAAATTTGTGGTTCACGAAAAGCTTTATTAATGTTCAAGGTCGCAACATCACAGATGGAGTATGTTAACCTAGCGGTCGTATGTTTAAAATGATTGATTGTTTAACCTATAATCAGAGCTTCAATCTTGGATGAAGATCAAAATCAACATTGATTTGGGAGATTAGAAATGCAAATTGATCTGGGAGGTGGATTATTTGTCTTTGTGTGGACGACTTGAATTCAGAGAATGGCCATTAAGGTGACAGAGATTAAAAGAGCTATCAGGGTGGAGATGTGAGAATCACTATGTTAATATCACTGGTTAGATCTTTCACAATCCATCCAACAAATTCCGTGAGAGAAGTTTTTATATTATAAAAGGTTGTTATAAGTGGCTGTGAGTGGAGGAGAGAAAAAAATGCTATTGTTCCTCTGTATATTTGAGGGGACATTGTTCACCCTCTATAATTTTTAATATATTTTTGAAAGTGGTTGTAAGTGAAGGAGAGAAAAAGTAATGATAAAGGTATAGAAAATTATTATTTAATTGAAAGACGAGAGAAAATTTAGTTGTTTCTAGCGTAATTATAGGGTAAATTTGGTGAAAGGGATATGAATGCTCTTAGGGCTTCCAACTTATTGGGTCTTGGTTTCAATATGTGCTTGTAGGAGTTGTTAAAGACATTTGTCACTATCTGATGAAAACTAGTATATTTTTAAATTTAAGCTTCTTGATTGTGAAATCCTGGCTTAACAACAATTGCAAGATTTTGTTAACATCTTTAGTTGTAGATTCATTTGTGAATTTTGTTGTTGTTTTGGATTGTTAAAGATATAACTAATTATTATTTTTTTTTTGTTTCTAAGCATTAAGCATTTATCTTTTTTTTTCCTTTTTAGCATTTATTCCTATTCAAAAACTAATAGTTTTTTTAAACATGGGTAAACAAGAAAATAAAAAAAAGCAACATAAAGTGAACATCAGTCAGTGAAAAGAACGAGAAGTGTTGCAAACTATGAACTTTAAGGATGGAACATGATCTGCAAGTAACCCAAAATATAAAGGGCGAAATCTGTTGTTTACCATAGTAGAATTGTATGATATATAAGGGTTAACATCCGAGAATGTGACAACTCCCGTTCAACCTAGCCATTATCCGTACATCAAAATTACATGTATCTGTATATGTGATTCATTTAGACTTAGTTTCGCGTAAACTAAATCATACAACATGATGCATGTCCATAACGACACACAATTCAATATGTTAATCAATAAGTAATCAAGACATCGCCAACGGACATGGAAGTGATATTCCATTCTAAAATGACTTAAAAATGATCTTATATAACAAACATTGGTGACACAAGATAACTAGTGTAATAAACCCTAACTTCATAAACCTAGTGGGTTTTATCTACTACAAGTATTATTCGTTTACCAAATGGTTTCAAGTTTTGAAAAGCAAAAAAATATAAACAATATATTTAATGATGAATACTGTTTTGATTAGTAAGTTATAAATAAATACCAACTAACCTATTTATCCATTTTTGAATAAACATGACATATTTTATAAAACTTGCAAGAAATAACTTAATTATGAAATTCAAAATTCAATTTCACCAACAAATATCTAGTGTCTTAAGCCTTAGGTCTTTGACTTTGAAAATTTGATGTAAATACAATTTTCATGTCTGAAAAAAGGTTAGGATGATGGTTGAAGAGGAAAAAGCGGTGAAAACCCTACTAGAATTTGTAGATAAAAATCAAATACTGAAAAGCTGAAAAGTTATCCCGTCATGTAGAGACTAAAGACCATATCTTGGAATCTCCATATTTTCCCACACTTTTACCATAGCCTTGTAATGTTATGAGAAGGCTACCAACCAAAAATCATGAATTTTGGAGTTGTCTAACTATTTTATTAATGTTTGAGCAATAAATAACAACAAAATTGATAAAATACTTAGGGTTTCCAGAAAATTCTCAAAATTCTAAAGAAATGTTTATAAGTCATATGGAGCTCATAAACCAAATTTCGTGAATATTGGAATCGTAGAACCATGGTTTTGATTTTTCTCTTTATAAACAAAATATAAAGACAATAATCAAGATTGCGACTGCAAACACTTCAAGAACATTAAAAATAATCTTATTATAGTAACATATGATGTTTAATTGTGGTTTAAATATTTGTGTAATTATTTGATCACTTATATGAATTTTAGAGAATTTATCTAAAAATAAATGTTTTTTTCTAAAATCGACCCATTTAAAAATAGGAATGAAATCCTACATGTTTTTGAACTTAAAGTAATATATTTTAATATTTTATAACCTTCCCTACAATAATATTGGAATTATAGGGCAAGTTTAACCAAAAATAAAAATAAATGGTGATTTACATAAAGCCGACAAGCGTCTAAATCACATGCGACATGCTCAAAGCTTGTCATATTAATCAACATGTTTTCAAAACATCTAAGATCTAACTTAGTGTATAAATTTATAGTTTCATTAGTGTTTGAATGTCGTTATGACGTCGTAACCTGAAAATCCCAGATTTTCTAAATGATCGGTAAACGGTTCCGTGTGTGAAAAAAAAAACACTAGCCACTAACCTCATCAACACCTTACATAATTGGTTTAGGTATAATTCCTAGTTAGGCTTTACTTAGATAAAATTATAAGGGCTCATTATTGCCTCTTGCCATGTAGGTCATAAAATAGACTATCTAATTCACTAAGTAACCAAGTGAAGATAACTAGCGGGTGCTTCTAACATGGTTTGGTTGGAGACTTGGTGTAGTTTTGCTCACTTTAATCATGGAGGTTACTTATAGCACTACATGAATAAGAAAATGGAGGTGTATGAACTTGATATTTTTGGAACAAAACCTTAACAGAAACCATTCAACATAGAAGTTAGTTGGTAGCTTGGTTTGGTTTGCAAATGTTCCAAGAACAAAGTTAAAGAAAGACAAGTTCCTAAGTTTAACGAAAATTTCTAATCTTGGACCTCAAAATGGTGGTATACAATCTTTTTTTACCTCGGTAAACATGTGGTAATACTGCTAGAGGTTATCCAAGGAAGGAGAAAGAAGAAAATAAGAAGAAAACAAGCAAGACCAAGCTCAAAACTCACTCTTTTGAATTTAGTACAATTTGCCTAAACTTGGAATGCTTGATAATTTTAGAGTGTTAGAGAGAGTACTTGGAGTGTGAAAATGGTTTAGGAGGTGGTAAGGGTTTGTATTTATAGTTGAGATTAGGTTTTGGGTGTTAAATGAAGTAGTTGGAGGTTGAAAAGAGGGAAAATGAGCCAACATTCGCGAATGGAAACCACTTTGCCAGAACTGTCCCTTGCGGACCGCAAGGGAATACTCACACGATCCGCAATAAACCTTGTGAAAATCCAATAATTTCATTTTGGGTCCTTGTGGTTACTGGGTTGGTTATTTTGGTCCATAAATGCATAGTTAAACATGTTTTGGACATTTTAAGGTATATATAATTATGTGTAATGTATGAATATCATTCCGAGAAAATCTCGATGTATGGATCGGTTTTTAATTATAACATGTATTTCACGATTTTTACGTATTGTCAAGTACGATTAAACAAATGATATAAAATGTAGTTTCCATTATGATCAAGTCTCGTAATTACAAGGATAAAAATTGAATTACGAGTTACAAAAAAATGAAAAAGAATCGGAAAATACGAAACGTTACAGTCTTGCCCACATCTTAATATGTATTTGCGATGCGTTATTCGATGTCTATCAAAATGTAGAAACTGAAAAATTACTGTGGGATACTCTTGAAGCCAAGTATATGGCATAAGATTTTTCTATAAAAAGTTTCTTGTGAGTAATTTTAACAACTATAAGATGGTTGATTCTAGGCCTGTCATGGAACAATACAATGAACTGTTGAGAATTTTGGGGTAGTTTACGCAACATGACATGAAGATGGATGTTACCATCTCGGTTTCAAGTATCATTGACAAGTTGCCTTATTCCTGGAAAGATTTTAAACACAATTTGAAAGAATGAAGTTTGGTTGAACTTGTAAGTCACTTCAGAATTAAAGAGTCTTTGAGAACAGAGAGCTACAAACTAAAGGCTTATAAGCAATACGTTTGCTTGTTTTATATCAAGCAACTAGAGATATTTTTTTTTATTTTTTTTCACAAGATAACTATGTCACATTTTTTTATATATTTCAAAAGAACCAAATTTTACTAAAATAAAGGGATTAAAAATAAAATTAGTTTTGAGTAATGGGTGATTTATGCAAAATGGTATTTTGTAGGTTTTGAAATGAAAAAGGTTTATGCTCAAAAGGGTTAACTAGGAGTAAATTTTATAGGGAGATAAATAGAAAAATAATGTTGAAAAAAAGAAAAAGTGTTTATAATCCTAATGCCTCAATCATGTACTTACTTGGATTAGTTGGTAAGAATTGGGAATGTATTGTCTTGTCAAGTTCTAAATTCGTAAGAACCGTACGAGTTATTCACACAAGAAATTAAAGTGAGCATTTAGTAAAGATATGATATTAAATGTTCGGTAAAGGCTCAAACTCACATTTTATAGGAAAAGGGGTAAAAGTGTGAAATTATATATATATATAATCAAATTTTAAAAAGATGCATTTTTATTGGTTTTTCTTATATGGTTCTTTTTATTATGGCGCTATCGGTTGTAAATTTGTAAAAACTTGAAACTTTTAGAACTTGGTTTCTAACTTAAACTAAAAACAAGAAAAAACAAATCTAAAAAATATTTTGAAAAAGATTTGGGGTGTTTTAGCGGTTCCAAGTTGAACACCCTGTGAAAATCGTGTCCAATAGTATAGTGACACGTGTTGTATTTTTAAATATAGTTTATTAAAGACCAATAAGGACTAAAGGCATCAACATGCTCAATCTGAGCCCTGAGTAACGGCCCGATGTCAACATGCATAAATAACAGCCTCTGAGTGACTGATATGTCAACATGCTTAAACCATTAGCATCTGAGTGACTGATATTTCAACATGCCCAGCCTCTGAGTGACTTCGGAATCAATATGCTTATACTAAGCCTCTGAGTGATCCTTTACGTAGTCCTAACTCTCATACGTGACATTTGTTGGACGAGAGGGTTCAATGTTGTTACATATAATGATGAGTTAAATGCTTGGTTGGTCCCTGTGGTTGGCAAATCTTGCAGACTTGGTCCCAGTGGTTCACTAATTACACACTTGGTCCCAGTAGTTTCAAATTTTGCACTCGGGTGGTCCTTATCACTAACCTTTGTTAGATTTCTCAGTTAAGTATACATAAAATGTCTATTATACCCCTCGTCTTCTTCATCCTTTCTATCTCAGCCACTCAGCCACCACTGCCACAACCACCCTCCGCTACAACCACCCTCCGCCACAACCACCACCGCCGCACACACTTCATCTTCCCCATTGCCACAACCATCCTAAATCACCACCCACCTCTTTTTCATCCCAACACCACCTGCAACCACCCACCTCCATCATCAGGTAATCACCGACGCCACCACCATTTCCTTACCACCGGTTAAATGTTCTTACAACTGTTGTAATCTTTGCAAATTTCCAATTTCAAAAGGCAGGGAACCATTAAAATTATTTATGCCAAATGCCCTGCAAGATGGAAAGTAACAGAAATTCTCCAATCACCAAAGGAAATGGCGGCTTGATAACATAAGGACAGAGACAACAGAAGAAAAATAAAAAAAAAACATACAGAGATCTAAGGTCAGTAAGCAGCCCTATCTCTGGTGGAACCTCCCCAGATAATGCATCGATGCTAATAGTCCTAAACAAAATTCAAATGAAGTGTCATGAACAATGAGTTTAGAGTATCGAAAGGAGACGGTTTACATCCGCTGCATCCGAGTTAAATTGCGAATGGAAGGTGACAAGGGGCCCGTCAAGTAGTTCTGGGCCAAATTGTTGTAGCAAACTATACTTGATTAGTAAGCAAGCAGAAGCAGAAGCAGAAGCAGAAGCAGAAGCAGAAGCAGAAGCAGAGATGGTGATATGATATACATACAGATTGGTAAGGTAAATCAAAGTCCAGAGTCCTTCTGGTATTGTCCCCAGCATTCATTGCATAAACTTTCCTGATAAGACCGACCAATGATTTAAAATGGTAAGGAAATGGTGCTGGTCGCCGGTGATTACCTGATGATGGAGGTGGGTAGTTGCAGGTGGTGTTGGGATGAAAAAGAGGTGGGTGGTGATTTAGGATGGTTGTGGCAATGGGGAAGATGAAGTGTGTGCGGCGGTGGTGGTTGTGGCGGAGGGTGGTTGTAGCGTAGGGTGGTTGTGGCAGTGGTGGCTGAGTGGTATGGCGGGGAAAGGCAGCGAGGGTGAGGGTGGTGGTAGCAGAGTAGTTGCAGGTGGTTGACAGGGCAGAGTAGTTACAGGTGATTGTGGCAGTGGTGGCTGAGATAGAAAGGATGAAGAAGACGAGGGGTATAATAGACATTTTATGTATAATTAACTGAGAAATCTAACAAAGGTTAGTGGTAAGGACCACCCGAGTGCAAAATTTGAAACTACCGGGACCAAGTGTGTAATTAGTGAACCACTGGGACCAAGTCTGCAAGATTTGCCAACCACAGGGACCAACCAAGCATTTAACTCTATAATGATATTATATTTTGATGTAGTTAATTACTTTAAAAAAAGCAATAATTTAATAGTATAAAAAGGTCATATAATTAGGGTTCTATTGTATATAACACCCGTACTTCAAACTTGATTTATTAAATATCGTCATGCGTCCACACGTTTATTTGTAATTAGGGTTACCAACTTTGACAAAGGTTCAAAGGAACAATGAATGACTTTTGAATGTCTCTGTTAATTAATCTTTTAATCTTCATACATATGGCCGGATATTCGATCTTAAGTTATTAAATTGTATAAAATTATATTGGAATACAATTAGATCTTTTCAAAACCGAAGATGAGGTTTTATTACGACCGGCTTCTAGCGACTGTTTGTGAAGTTTTTCAATGGTATGCATTTATTGACGGCCAATATTTTTTTTAACAATTCCAAGAATATTGAAATCCAAATATTTATCCCAGATTTACTAAATTTCACACCTTCACAAAATATCCAAAATCATGCAAACATAAGAAAATAAATATTCAATTTTTAAACCATAAAACATTGGATTTTACGACTTTCTTTAGGTGGGGGAAGACCAATTCTTCTGAAACTAACATCTATATTATAAAAGTTACAGTAAAGTTGATGCTAGAAGCAACTCACCGTTACTTGTTAGAATTAATAAATATTATGAAAGAGTGACATACAAAGTTCAATATAAGAACTGAAAATTTAACATGTAATGAAAATTCATGTAGTTATCACATATGATCGAAGTTACAGACCCACAGTTATGGTTATGGTCAAAATTTTGTTTTTAAATGGTTTATACCTTTTCTCAAGCCTAAACTGAAGTTTGTAACTTAATAAATAAGCTAGACCTTCATATAACAAGGTTGATTAAACTCGCAGCTTAAACGCGCTAACAATTTATAAATCATAATTGTTTTATTTGATATAACAAATATATGTACATTATAATTATAATTATAATTACAATTACAATTATAATTATAATATAATGTAATATAAATCAAAGAAATAAAGAGTAGACTCAAGTGTAGCTTCACTTTAAAAGCTTAATAACATACCAAACTCGAGCTTTGATATCGAGTTCAAAACGAGCTAAACTCAAGAGCTCGACTTACATGTTTACTAATTTTGCAACTGTTTCTTAAATCGTTAGTATTTAGTTTTGTAGTGAGCCAAATGTATGATATTATTGAGATTTAAAAGGTTACTTAGTTAGGTATTGTCTTGATCGACAACTGAAATGCTGGCTTTTCTTAGCATCGTTTTGTCCAATATAAAAAAGAAAGGTTCATTATTCCAGCCCATTACATCCTTTAAACAGTATCTCTAGCTAGATAACGAAGGTGTGTATATACACATGTTTAACGATCACTTGATTACATACGATTGGCGGCCACCAGTATATATATATATTATATATATATATATGAAAACTAAAGATTCCACGTTATATATATATATATATATATGAAAACTAAAGATTCCACGTTTTTTTGAAGAACATGCTAAGTAATTACAATAATACTATATAAAGATACCATTATTCCTCAACGAAAACATTTTGTAATCCAAAGAACCAACCAACGAAAAGTTAGCAGCCTCTCTGCATCTTTAATTAACCTACTATAAATACATGCATCCCACTCATGCAACCAATATACCAATTCAATCCTAGGGTTTATAATAATTCAAAAGATGAACAAGTTCATCACCTTCCAAGCTTTAGGCTTTCTTCTCATTCTTTCATTCATCAATTCACAAGCGGCTACTCTTAAATATACTTTTGTGGTAAGTATGATCTATCCCATATATATATATATATATATATATATATATATATATATATAGAGAGAGAGAGAGAGAGAGAGAGAGAGAGAGGGAGAGAGAGAGAGAGGGTGTTCATTGCAGTATATGTTGAGAATCGTAAAAACCGAATAATTCATTTGTACACTTATATAAACCTTGTCGAGTTGTTATTTGATTGGTTTAATAGCCTTTCAATAAATCAACATCTAACAAGACATTCATTGCATATGCATGGTTCAAAACAGGTTTTCGTTACTTACTAGTTAGACTCTTAATTTTCTGTTTAAATTTAGGTTCAAGAAACCAACTACACAAGGCTATGCAGTACCAAGAGCATCTTAACCGTCAACGGACTATTCCCTGGGCCAACCATCACCGCTCGTCGAGGTGACACCGTCATTGTTGATGTTATTAACAATGGCAACCACAATATCACAATTCACTGGTATAAATATACAATTTTCTTTCAATTATATGTTATAATATTATTAAAATATTGATATTTTGTTTACTCGTATGGTGTTTAATATAGGCATGGAGTGAAACAACCAAGGAATCCATGGTCAGATGGACCAGAGTTTGTAACACAATGCCCAATTCAACCAGGCAGTAATTTCACCCAAACAGTTTTGCTCTCTGAAGAAGAGGGCACGTTGTGGTGGCACGCACATAGCGATTGGTCACGAGCCACCGTATATGGCTTATTCGTCATTCTTCCTAGGCTAGGGAGTCCTTACCCGTTTCGTCAACCCGATGAAGAAGTGCCTGTTCTTTTAGGTTTTTTACCTCACACTCTTTTCTCTATTTTAATAGATGGAAGATAATCATTCATTGTTTCCTATTTGAAGAAAAACAGCTCCTGACATATTGATCAAATAAGTCATAATTTTTATTATATATACATATATAATTATATATATTGTATCATAATTTTGTGACTAACAATTAAAAATCAGAAATGCTCCATAGCATGAAGATCTAAAGAATATATAATTATTCTTTGTTTGTTTGGAAAACAATCTAATTTGTTTTAGAAAACAATCACAAAAAGTGAATGATATAGAAAAAAAGAAGAAAACAGCAACAAGCACTTAATAATAAAATGACAACCCATTTTACAATATAAAGTTATATTTATTGAAAATAAAAGTAATCTATTGTTTTATATTGTTACTTTTGTTTATTATAGATAAATTCTACTTGTTCTTCCTTGAAAAATGATGATGTATACTTTTGACATAATGATTTATTTATTTTATTGTTGTTTGAAAACTTCTAAGACGCTTTAAAATAATCAAAATTTGTTGTCTGGCCACAATGGAATTTAGGTATATACTTTACTTCATTGAAATACGCGCAAACGTGTTTAGTTGTTTCTGACTTTCCTCCCTCCTAATTAAGAAACCCTTCAGTTATTGATTTTAAAGAAATACAACTTAGACAATAGGCTTTCATATTTAACCAATTAACCTTTAATATATAAAACTATGATATTATTATTTATTTAAATAAGATGTAATATTTAATGATTATAACAATGAAAAATTACCGCAGGTGAATGGTGGCGAGCCGATATACAAACCGTGATGGAAAATTTTCTGGAGAGTGGAGGAGATCCAGCAATCTCAGACGCGCTGACCATCAACGGCCAACCAGGCGATCTTTATAACTGCTCCGCTTCAGGTTTACTATTATACCATATTGTTGTTACTATTAGTGTTGCTATTACAGTTCCAATTATTTTTTAAAATTTTCTTTATTTGATATACTAACTCATTTAATTTTTTTTTCAGGAACAACTAAGATAAACGTCGATCAAGGAAAAACATACTTGCTACGAATGGTCAATGCCGGCATGAACAACCTCATGTTCTTTGGCATCGCCAACCACTCCCTCACCGTGGTTGGTAGTGACGGGGCATACACCAAACCACTTACATCCAATTACATCACCATAGCTCCGGGTCAGACCATAGACCTTCTTTTAGAAGCTAACCAACCCAACAACCGCTATTACATGGCTGCCAAGCTATTTAACGGCCAACCAGCCAGTAGTTTCCAAAACACCACCACCACTGCCATTGTCGAGTACTCCGGAAACTACACTCCCTCAAGCCCGCTCATTCTCCCGAGCCTTCCAGCATTCAATGACCGCAACGCATCCTTTAACTTTACCTCAAAACTACGCAGTTTAGCTAGCGCTGAACACCCGATTGACGTGCCATTAACTATCAAAAGAACACTTTTTTACACGCTATCAATCAACGCAATACCATGTGCGGCGAATGAAACATGTGAGGCCATACGTAACACCTCGCGGTTTGCTGCCAGCATCAACAACATAACGTTTGACATGCCGTCGTCATCGATCCTCCAAGCGTACTACCGAGGGGTAAACCGTGGTGTATATGGAGATGATTTCCCCGATAATCCCCCGTTGAAATTTAACTACACTCAGGTTTCATATGTTTTTTGAGTTGATTATGTTAACAAAACACAAGAAATAATAATAATAATAATAATAATAATAATAATAATAATAATAATAATAATAATAATAATAATAATAATAATAATAATAATAATAATAATAATAACTAATACGAATAGTTTTGGTATAAATGATTGTTTGTTCAGGCGAGTGGTTTGAATGCTACGCTGCGATTGCCAACGGTTGGAACGGAGTTGACGATGTTGAAGCATAATCAGACAGTGGAGTTGGTGTTTCAGGGGACAAACTTGGTAGCTGGAATAGACCATCCAATGCATTTGCATGGACACAGTTTTTACGTAGTGGGATCAGGATTTGGTAATTACAAAAGAACGAGGGATGCACCCAACTATAATCTCGTTGATCCTCCTCACATGCAAACCATTGCTGTTCCTCAGAATGGTTGGACAGCCATTAGGTTCAAAGCCGATAATCCTGGTAATTCCTTAACTCACATTTTTCTTCAATGATTTTCTTTTCTAGTAGTATTTTTCATCCGGATAAACAATTATTTAGTTTAGGATTCAACATGATTTTAAATGTAAAACTAATAATAATTTAAATAGATTTATATAAATATTTAACAGTTTTATAGTATGTTGAACATAGTTTTCATATTTTGGTATTTATTTCAGGTGTATGGTTCATGCATTGTCATTTCGAACGACACGTGAGTTGGGGAATGGGGATGGTGTTTATAGTAAAGAACGGGAAAGCTAGCAACGATAAAGTTTTGCCACCACCTGCCGATATGCCCCCATGTTAATTAATTAAAACATTTATTTTGTATTAGTTCGTTTTTGTGTGTTTATTTCATTCAAGTCGATCTATCTTGGCATTTGAGATTTTGTGTCGAATTTAATAAGTTGGATCATTAGTTACCAAATGTATACAGAATTGTAAGAAGTTTGTAGTTAACATATGCAATAAAAATGTGCTTACGATTGATTATTTAATTTTTTTTCTTGTAGCCATATTATGTATTTATGATATACATCGACCTAATTAATATCATGTGTTATGAGAAGTGTTATTAATTTATGACATTTAGTATAAAACTTCGGAAAAAAAGATTAAAAAATACATGTTGGATACGACCGAAGAAAGATTGAAGAGGTTGCCCATGTGAATGAATGAAAAACTCAAGGTAAATACCGCCTGTAACATAATACACGTACTCATACTCCACGTCACCCGCATAAATGAAGTCTTGGGTGCAACGTCGTCAAATAAAGGTGATTGTTCAATCACGTTGATTTCATTGAGTACCCCCGCCATACCCAACTATGTATGCCAAACCCATAGATCGTAATACGCTACCGCCTCTAAGATCAAAGTCGGCCCATTATGATCACCACAATGGTGTGTTCCACACCAACTAGTTGGGCATGCGGCCCAACCGCAATCTGTACAATCAAAGCTATCAAGCATCCCAGAAAAACCATGAACTTCGTCATGCACTTGGAATATCCTTTGTATGTCACTGAATGTTGGCCGTCTCAAGTAACGTTTGCAATATAACGCTACAACACCTACAGGGGCGGACCTACCTTAGGGGAAGGGGTAGCCTCCGCTACCCCTTGGCGCTCCGGTGGTAGTGTAAATTTTGGAAATATTTGACGTTTTTTCGATTTCGTTACCCTTTTTTATAAAACGTTACCCGTACGAAGATTTTTTAGACCCGCCACTGAACACCTACAATTTAATATAATGCTACAACACCTACAATTATAATCGTCTACTCATTCATATATGGGGAATACTAAACAATGCTATAGTTTTTAACAAAACAATATTATAATCGTCTACTCATTCCCTGGTACTTTTGGACATATGCTCTAATACCTGTTCTTTGATGCAGGGATTCTAGTGCAAAATATCTCCCCAAAAATCTGAAGGACTCCTTTGTTGTAGGCATTGGCTCGCATGTCGTACTTGTATACGACATTCTTATATGGAGTCTGCAAAAATAAGACGGAAACAGGACATATGAGATGTTTAGTTGGATGTAGCAAAATGAGCGGGTTTCGCGGGATAATGGGTAATTTGGGTACTGGCTAAAACGGACTAATGTGACATTTGTCATTTTGAAATGTTCAACAGACCTGTTAAATTTCATCCATTTTAGGGATTATATGTGTGAATTTCAAAAATAATATTATTCTTGTAGTTTTTTATATCAAATGTTGCAACTTATAAGGGACAATTTTCAAAACTTCATATACCACAGGTACAAAAGTGTAACTAAATCTATTTCCTGATAATGTCTAATACTTTAATATGATTACAAAAATCATTCTTCCAATAAATTTACTAAATGGTTTAAATAAACGATGAGGTTTATGCATTATATATGCTCCTTTTGAAGCTTTGACCCATTTGAGCCATTTATATCCTACGGGATAGACAAGTCACTTCCTGTGAGACTCTCGGTTTTAAAATCATATCCACGACATATGATTCGAAAACTAATAACTTAATAAGTACCACTAAAAATGATAAAAAAAAAACATATATTAGTGACAACTACCACCCTAGATAGATAGATATACACATGCAAGCGATAACACACACATACCACCAAAATAACAAAGAGACTAAGATCCTAAAACAAGAAACTAATACCAAATACAAAAATCATTAAAAAAGTCTTTAACCTTAATCCTATACCTCCACAAATTCCCTGTAGCAATTGTGAACCTTACATTTTTTGGAAGCTGTCAGAGAATACAGGGTGGGAAACATCCACACCATCCCTACCTTTCCTTTAATTAAAGCACCCAGATCTATGAAAATTTCTTTAGAGGAAGAAAAAAAGTCAGACCTGATGTTATGATGTACAGCTGCGAAGGCTTTCTGCCACAGACAACCTTTCTACGTTCTTGATCTCCACCACCATTTTCCAATGCCCAAGTGACATTTAAGTTTTGAAGCGATAATCCGGTACCACGCAATCCAATGTATTTTCGTTATTTAAACGGCTCAAATTTAATTTCACAAATAACTGATTACTTTAGACGGTCCAAATTTAAGGAAAAGGTTATTGCAACTCTATTGATTGGCGGTTGAGACTCAATAGATTATACAATACCAAATTAAATTTATGTCAAAACATTGTAAGATAACTAATAACTTCATCTTCGTATATAACTGAATCGTCTTCTCAAAACTTTTATAGCCATTTTTTGTCGGTACACATGGTTCTTGTTGAATTTGGTATAAACAAACCCGAAAGAACTTATCCCAACAAACGGCTTTTAAGACTATAAAATAAAGGCACAATCAAACATCTTTTAACTTTAAATAACGTGACTAGGTGTTTGGCATTGCTTATTAAAACACGATAAGGACTTTTAATAAGCAATGTGAAACGCCTCCACAAGATCGTAAAAGTTCCCATCTTTCTTCAACTCACCAACCTTTTCAGCCATACCCGTGCGCAGAAACCAAGATTCCATAAGTACGTTTCGCATGCCAAGAAAACAATTTTCAAGTGCTTGAAATATTTCATCTTGTTCCTCCTGCACATTTCAACAAAATATAAGTGAACAGTATAAATGATTTCTCCAGAGGACAGAAAAAACAAAGAAACAAACAAACTATATACAAGTATCATATCCCATACCTCCAAATGAAATCCTCCCAAATCACGCAAGATGAAAGCGAATAATCTCCTGAAGATCAAACACACATGGGTATGAACTGTCAGTAATGTCAACTAGAACACTTCCGTTCATGCGTGAATCACCAATAATCTCCACAATTACAACCACCATCCAAGAACCTATGGTATCTATTAACATCCCTCACTATAATCTCCCTCTCCACCACTCTGCTGATATACTTAAACGCCTCATGACAATCCCTGCAAATCCTTAAATTCTTCACAATCCTCAATGCCTTCCCTCGTGGTGCCACGTAATCAACCAACCCCAACGCTAGCGCCAACTTCTCACTGCGATACCAAAGTGCTTCTATCTTATCCTCTTTCCCTACTTCATGCTGCATTTCATTGTGAACCGGCACACACCCTAATTCGAGTATTTTCTCCATTAGTTCGGCCAACTTTGCATAGATTTTTTCGGTTAGTTCATGTCGGCGGTCTCCCACTAAAAAGACGTGAACTTGCCCGCAAACGTCTATCCAACTCAACCCACCTTCCTTTTTTGCCCTCCGGTCTCTCATCAATTTTCTAACTTCTTGTATTTCATTTAACCTTCCGGCACCGGAAAACGCATTTGCGGCAATCATGTAAGCCGAATCGTGTTGTGGGTCGAGTTCTTGTAACCTTTGACTCATTTCTTTGACCATTTCAAAGTTACCGTGATGTGCACTGACCGATAGCAACGACCTCCACATTGCAGTGTCAGCTTTATGATTCGGCATCGTCAAAGCAATGTTTGTTGCTTCTTCCAACCTCCCGGCTCGACCCATCGCACCCACCAAACACGTGTAATGCTCAATCCACAGCTCTAGTTTGTACTCCACTTTCATCTTATTAAACCAATGTTCGGTCTCGTCAACTATACCCTTGTTACAAAAAGCCGCCATGACCGATAAAAAGCTATATTCATCAGGCACAAGACCTTTAAACTCCATCATTCTAAAGAGCTCCAAAACCGAATCGTTATGTAACACCCCAAAAATCTTTAAATATGTGAACATAAATATTCTTTAAATGGTGACTAATATCTAAAATCGTATAAGTAAAATTTTGACTTATAAGGTAGGTTTGGCCATAATAATATGAACATCAAACTAGAGGGGCCAATGTTGGGATGAATGGTAAAATGAAAATATAAAAACAAATTAAAACACACACACTTCTAGTGTGTGTGTGTCGCCTGGACTTAAGAAAAGAAAGGGGAAACCCTTTTCTACAATAAATTCAAGAAATTGAAGGAAGTATTGAGATCAAATTGATGCATGAACACTAAATCATCAACATCTAAGAATTTCTAATACAAGGTAAGTTGAATTTCATGATTTGAGTGATTTTATAGAATGTGGATTGAATTCAATCCATGTGTTCATGTGAAATTTGTATGAATATAAGTTAGAATCACATTATAGAACAAGAATTATACTTGAAATTACTCATCTTAATGATTAATATTGAAAACCCACTTGAAATGATATTATGATGATTATGTAGGAGTAACCATAGATGTAATGTTAAAGTATAAGCTTGTACGTATTTGAGATTTACTAGATAAATTGTTGAGAAATGAGGATTGGATAAAATCAATTGATTTAGATGAACTATGATATGAACTAGTAGTAACATGCTTAGAATACTTGTACACAATGCTTTGTTAAAGGTACGCGCACCAAGTGTTTGATGAAATGGCTTAACTAGAATTTCTGTGATTTGACTTGAACCCCATATAAAGATCATAAATTGAGTATACAAATAATACATATGTTGAGTTTTAGCAATGTCTTACTCAAGGATGTATGTGAAGTAAGTATGAGTAATGAAATCTAAATATAAACGTTGATGTATAGGGATAAAAGAGGAAGGTTCAAGCAACACGAAGCAACAAGGAAATCAAGCTCGAGGTATGTTATTCATCCAGTCTGAACTTTGATAGTAGAATTACTTTTACTCTATCACTCGAAGGAATGTTTATGCTATTGTTACGATGAAATTAAGTCTATCGATTATAATAGATTCGCGTGACTCGTATAGAACGGGTCAATCGAATAAGAATGAGAAAGTAAAAGGATGGATTCATGTTGACTCGTATAGAACGGGTCAAGCGAATAAGAATGAGAAAGTAAAAGAATGGATTTGCGTTGACTCGTATAGAACGGGTCAACCGAATAAGAATGAGAAGGTAAAAGAATGGATTCGCGTTGACTAGTGTAGAACGGTTCAACTGAATAAGAATGAGTAAGTAAAAGAATGGTTTGCATTGACTCGTATAGAACGGGTCAACCGAATAAGAATGGGAAGTAAAAAGAATAGTTACGTGAAAACGATATGATTGAATCAATGAATTATGTTGTTAAACACTAGCAAGATTTATGGTTGAACTAAGAAACGATATAATAACTTTACTAGTAATTAGTAACTTTAGTATTATATGTATTGCTAACGAGATGGTTTTGATGTGTAGATAAAGCCCCGTCGTAGTGGTGACGCTTGATCGGAACGAACACACTTCTTGCCCTCTTTACGCTTCCGGATATGATAATGACAAACACGTCAAATTACTTTTGGGTTTGTAAATGTTAAACATTACTTCAAATTACTTTTGTAAGAAGATGAAATAACCTTAGTAGTTGGTAGTTTGACTTCATGTGGTCAAATATTTGATGACTGCGTTTGTCGTATTAAACTAAAGGGTATAATGGTAAATTTTATGCTATGTTTTAAAAAGTTTGAAATTGTATAGCTTTTTAGTCTTAAAACTATGTTGGGCATTTCACGTTATCCCCTTGTTGCGCTATCAAGACATCATCGCATTCCACCATATAACATTCATAACTGACACAAGCTCATCAAACACTAACTGTGCCTCATCTACCATCCCGCATTTCCCATGCCCGTCCACCAGCGCCGTCCCCACTATCACATTCAAATCAAGCCCATTAACAATCGAATGCGCATGAACCATCCTACATTGTTCCAAGCTAGCTAGTTCAGCCGACGCACGCAACGCTGCGGATACACCATAACTCGTAGACCCAAACCCACAAGCCCTCATCTCAAAAAAGTAAGATAAAGCATCAACAGACTTACAATTCTGCGCCAGCCCAACAATAACTAAAGGAAAACAAATCGAGTCTCTTTGAGGCATTTCGTCAAACACCTTCCTAGCATTGTAAGGAAGCTGAGTTTTTGAGTAAAAGTGAATGAGGGCAGAGACTGAAAAGGGTTTATCAACAAGGGAGAGTTTGATAGAAAGGTCATGAAGCTGGAGACCGAATGATAAAGAATTGAGAGAGGCGCAGGTTTTGAAAAGAATGGCTAACGTGCGCTTGTTGGGGAAAACGGGTGGCGGAGCATGGAGACGAAATGGGTGAGGGCGGAAGGGGTGGGGGAGTGGCCGGAGATGAGGGAGGTCCAGGAGACTATGTTGGGTGATGGGATTTGTTGGAAGAGACGAGTGGCGTCCGGAATGAAGTGGGATTTGAAGTAGAGGTTTAGGAGATTGTTGAGGTGGAAGCTGTAGTTAGAGACGCGGGCAGTGGTGGATTTGATGACCTGAGCATGTATCCGGTAGGGGTCTGGTTCCATTGTTTCCGGTCGACAGATGTTCGCAAATAAGTAAAATGTAAAAATATTTCTTCAAATCAATTTTTTTTCTCAAAACCGAAATGGACGTTGAACCAGGCTCTTTACCGGTCTACTAGTCGGGATGGTTGAACCAGTTAGATCGGATGTAAGAGCTAAATTATGCCGCAAATGTTATAAAGATAAATAGAGAAAAATTGTAAAAAAGGATTAATCAAAACCCGGTTCAACCCCTAAAAGATTTGGTTCGACCACCCGGTTTTCTGGTAAGATCACCGGTTTGATAGAGTGAATCTGACCTGTCACCGACTAAGCCACCATTGAACCTCTTTTCTCTATCTTTTAGACTTCTTGTTTTGTCCACGGAAAAACAAATAAATGAGCTTTTTTTTAATATTCAGGAGCATCCTCATCTTATTTCGTAGGGGGTGTATGGAAAGTGGTCGACTCGTTTAATAAAGATTTTACCAAACTCAGTTTGGACCTGAACGAGTGCATTGTCCCTACGGTTGGTAAAGGAGATAAGACGATGATGTGGTATGACAAATGGATGGAAGGGTTATGCAAGATCAAGATATGTGGCATCGAACAAGAGACAACAGGCCATCTGCTGGTAGGCTGCCACTTTGCCAAAGCAGTGTGGTGGTTTGTTTGTGTTTGGGTGAAGATTGCGATTCCGACAAATTTCGATAGTGTCGCATCCATGTTTTCTCACTGCAGCAGTCTAAGACATGGAGATTAAGCGCAAACGGCTCATCTATGGTATCTTCAAGAAGACTATGTGGAGACTTTGGGCCAATAAAATATTCAACCGGAAACACAAGAGCGTACGTATGGTTCTCGAAGAAGTCAAATTCGGTTCCTACTAATGGGTGGAGAAAAGAAGTCGGATCAGAGGGCTGTGTAAGGAGAACTGGAATGATTTTACTAATTTAGACTTTGGTTAATTGTTTGGGGTTGTATGTTTTGTTTTGTTTTGGCTTTCTTGGTGTGTACATGAGGTCTTAGTCTCTTGCTAAGTCTCGCTGTATGTTGGTTTTCCAATAAAGTTCTATTTGCTGGCCAAAACAAAAATTAAAAAGAGAGAGAAGTATAGTGACTTTTAACGCAATTATAGAAATCGAGATGGGGGAAGAGATTTGAATGCTCTAATATATAGTAATGGGATTAGTTTTTAAAAAAAATGGGGATGGGATTTGGTGATACTCGACTTAATTACTTGAAACCACATACCCATACCATATTCCCAAAAACCTTTTATGTCTATTTTCCCTTAACATGTGTTTATTAGTGCTTTATTAGTTTGATTATGTGGATAATTATTTTTTTTTAAAATATGTGTTTGATAATATTATTTAGATTTTGTGTGTTGTAAAGTATATACATAAAATTATATACAAATATATAAATTCCAAAAATTGTTCTTTATGTATATATCAAATTCAACGGTTGTCCTTTACCTTTAAAATTGACATGATTTTTACATTATCTTTTCAAATCTTACATGTGTTATTTTCATCAACGGACGTCAAATTTATAGTTAAATCTATCATATGCACCTTACATGATAGCAAATTAGTTTTTTTACCCCTTTAATCTATCTCTCTTTAACTTCTACCACCACCCACAAGCACCACTTGCCACCACCATTAGAAGATCGTCACCGTCGTCGTTTTTCCACCACCAAACCATCACTTTTTCGGCTACATCTTGAAACCTGAATATCGATCTGAAACCTTATCCCCCATATTATTTTGCCCCGGTCTTGTGGTGATGGAACGAGTGGTGGTAGGTAGCAGTGGTTTGGTATATGTAGTGGCCTGAACTTCCGATGGTGGTCTTCGTCTTAGATCTGATGCTGACAAAGATGGCACTGATGTTTGTTGAAGGCTGATGTGGTTAGAAACCTTAGTCGTCGCCTCCAACAATGGCGGATAGGGTTTTAGGAAACGGTGGTTAGACTCGACGGGGGTCGCGGTAGTGATTGTGGGGTTACAACTTACAACGGTGGTGGGTGGTGATGGTGGTGAGGTCAGGTTGCAGCGGTAGAGGTGGGTTACGCAATGGTAGGGTTGAAATGGTGGGGGTGGGTTACATGGGACGGTGGTGGTGGTCGAAAATTCGATTTGCCTTAGGGTGTGTGTATTTAGAGAGAGAAAGAGATTATTAATTGTGTGTGTGTGTGTATATATATATATATATATAAGAGAAATGAAAAGACTATGAGAAAAGACTAAACTACCCTTCTCATGTATGATCTAACTTAAGTGTAAAAATTAACTGGGTTAGAATCAAAGACAATAACGTGTAAGATTTGAAACATAAATTACAAATCTCATAAATTTTAAAGATAAAAGAAAGTATCTAAAATCTAATACAAACACAAATGAAAAGTTTTATAATACACATGATGAATGAGTATTCCTAATTCCTAAGATTCTCTTATGTCTCCATAGAAAGAAAACTCAAAACATGAGTTGAATGAAAAATACAATTATTTTTACCTTTTCTTAATGTTAAAAAGGGGGAAAATGAAATGAAATGAATGTGCTGATTTTGAGTCCAGCAAATCCACAAACAAGATTACAACCTTCTACAGCTGTCTGTCTGTCTGTCTGTCTGTCCGAAACACGAACTCCCCCTTCCTTCCTACAGATCTGATTCACTTTCTTCTTCTTCTCATTCTCTCTAATCTTAACCCACATCAGTTCCATCTCAACCTCAGACCTATACATGCAACTTCCCCCCTTCAATTTAGGGTTCAACAATTCCGTTTAATTCTCCGGTGATGGTGTTTTGGGAAGGGTATGTAAGCGATGAAGTGATGGGCACCTTTGCTCCAATTCTAATCTACTGGCTGTACGCTGGGTTTTTCCAGTTGCTTCCGCCGTTGGATAACTATCGGCTGCATACGAGGAAAGAAGAAGATGTGAAGAACTATGTGCCCTTGAGTTCGGTTGTCAAAGGCGTATTGCTTCAGCAGTTGGTTCAGGCTGTTGTTGCTCACCTCCTGTTTCTGGTATGTTTAGATCCACAACTTATGTATTGTTGTTTCTGACCCATATATCATGTGTTCATGGAATTTAGAGTTGACTACTTGAAGTTGGTGTAGAGATGATGGGTTCTTGATTAGATGGATGCTGTAGTTGATTTGGGTTTTGGTTAGATTTTAGGTTGGTATTAAGTTTATTAAGAATTTGTAGATTGTTTGCATAGACAAACTATGTTATATGGCATTTGTGTTGTGTCAGATATGTATCCATAGAAATCAGAATTTAACGCTTTAAGTTAGTGTAGCAGAGATGATGGTTTCATGATTAGATGTATGATGCAGTTGATTTCTGTTGTAATAAGATTTTGGGTTAATTTTTAAGATCCTCAAGAGTTAAGATATTATATATTGTTTGCATAGACAGACCATATTATATGGCACTTGTGTATCAATGGAGATAGGAATTCAACGCTGTAAGTTAGTTTGTAGATGATTAGATGTATGATGAATTGATTTGCATGGTAATGGGATTTTAGGATAATGTTAAGATCCCCAAAAAAATCATATGCTGTTTGGATAGATAGATAGATAGAGTGACAGACGATATTATAGCTACTTGTGTGTTATATGTATCAGTGGAAGTAAAATTTTAACACGTTAAGTTAGTTTATGGATGATGGTTTCATGATCTGCTCTATAAGATTTTAGGTTAATATTCAGATTGTTAATAAATCATGTGTTGTTTGCATAATTAGATCATATTATATGTCACTTGTTTGTTTCCCGTACATTTAATGAGAATAAGTTTCTCTAAGCTATGCCTCTATGATCAACTCCTATATTTTTCTATAATCCTCGTGTACATGAGTGTTTTGGGATATGATAAAACGTTATCTTGATTGTTGTTATTCTTATGATGGTAGGTCTTTCGTGATAATAGTTGCGTGTTACTTGAGTGCGTTCTTGAATGCTTCGGTAATGGTCTTGGAATTTTGCTCATCAATGTTGCAATGTCTCTTATTATTTAAGGCTTTATTAAAAATCGTTTATTGGTTAGGAATTCCACGTTTTTGGACCATGTACTTCTTTTATGCAAGTTGTTTAAAAAGATGAAACATACATGAAAGTTTCAAAAACTGTTAGGATCAAACTGAGCACACACGAATAACAAATAGAAAAGCGGTAAAGAATACGAGAGATTTGACGTGGTTTGGTCGCAGTGTGCAACCTACGTCCACAGGGGTTACATTCTCTATTTCCTAGAGTAAATGTCACAACTTTACAGAAGTGAGAACAAGAACACGTTTTTAATTATTTAAAAAGAATATATTTATATGAATATATGTAGTATACTAGTATTATGTGTGTGTGTGTGTGTGTGTCATGATTCGCAAATCGCAACCATTAATATTATCATGAAGCAAACATTCTTTTTTCCTTTTTGGAAGAAAGTAAAATTGTTAGGAGATGGAATGCGATCCGATTTCTGAACCGAAGTTGTTGGTGAATAAATGTGCATGATACCATATATTGTACCTTCAATATAATCAAGGCTTAGAAAATATTAGGCAATGCATGTAGCTACGTGAGGCAACGCTGATTCTTTGATCGTCATACGCATTATCTTGAATTCAATTTCTTTTGGTACCTAAAGATGTTGGTATTCGTTTATCATCTATAGCACAAAGATTTCATCTACATTTTGTAAGATCGCATTTACTATGAAATGAGCAAGCTTAATAATCTATTTGGCGTTTAAAAGGGTAAATGTCGATATATATTATGTTGTATGATTATCAGCTAACAGCTTTGTTCATGTTCTATGTAGGTGACATCAGAGACAGGTTTGGTTGAGACGGAAGTCCAACCACCACTCCTCGTTCAGATTATCCAGATCATTATCGCCATGTTTGTGATGGACACATGGCAATATTTCGTGCATCGTTACAAGCACGTAAACAAATTTCTTTATTGCCACATCCACTCGCAACATCACAAACTGGTAGTTCCATACGCAATAGGGGCACTTTACAATCACCCGCTCGAGGGTCTACTGTTAGACACAGTTGGCGGGGCCATCTCTTTTCTAATTTCAGGAATGACTGCAAGAACCGCCGTTGGTAAAAACCGTTGATGATCATTGTGGGCTTTGGCTACCGGGTAATCTTTTTCATATGTTTTTCCAGAACAATACCGCGTATCATGACATCCATCATCAACTCCATGGATTGAAGTACAATTTTTCACAACCTTTTTTCCCAATTTGGGACAAACTTCTTGGAACCCACATGCCGTATGATCTTGTAAAACGACCCGAGGGAGGTTTCGAGGCAAGACTATCGAAAGACTAAGTCAACTCTGTTCATTACCCCATTGTATTATCCAATCAAAACGTCGGTTGACCGGGGTAACTTGACATTGTTCTTTTATTTATATTATTTTAAGGGAATTCTGAATCACAATCAAATGAGTATGCCAGTAAAGGTTCTCAAGTTCAAACTCTTTTGACTGTGTTTTAGTATGATGATTATTCTTTCCTTTTTTTCATTTATGTTGCCTGGTTAGTCTATGATTTAACATGTACCGATGATTTGTAACTTGTTTTCGATTGTTTTTGTCTATCAAATTTATAACTGGTTTGCCATACTTTTGGACACGATCCCTCTCTATTTAAAACAAAAGGCTATATATGTTCTTCAAATGGAGAAGACTTTTTTGTTAAAGATTGTGCACTTGGTTTAAAAAGGTGTACTTGATGCGCGAGGCTTTAAGGAAAACACATTAGAGGCAAAAAGGCGTGCCTCATCTTGTTTTGAGTCTGTAGGGGTTTATCTGTAAACGTGACATAAGAGATGAAGAATTTACGCAAAGTTTACCTGATAAATAGGTTTATACAACTTTTGATTGTAAATAAAGCTCATTTGTATATAGTATGTCTATGTGTTTTATGCCTTGGCTTTTGGGACCAAGAGGCCTTGGATCGCCTCGAGCCTCACTTGTGCATCTTCTATTAGAGAAAATCTAACATTAAACAATGCAAAAAATTTCAAGTCATGATACTTATGATTTGATGCTAGATGCAACATTAATGATTAGTCTTCAGTAGAAATTTTATATTTAAGTGTCTTTGTATGGGCAAGATCATTGGATTGAACAGTAATTTGGATTTTAAATCTCATGCAATGCAATGTTTTATGGCCATAAGGGGTCTAGTTGCATCTTAAAAGCACTCACAGTCCGGATTGCCTCCAAAAAGCATCTTAAAAACACACTTTGCTCCAGAATTGATCGTCACGTCACAGTCCAGACTCCGGATTGCCTCCAAAAATGTCATCGGAGATCCCTTTCTTTTCCCTCATCTTGTCACAGAACCCGCTGTAAAGCCGCAGTGTGCTAGCGCTAGCGAGTTAGCGCAACAACTTATTGTCTTGTTCTCTTCGCTACTTCTTTTTTTAAGGTTTGTGGTGTTCTTACTATGTCTTGTTTTCTTCGTTGCTTCTTTTTTTAAGGTTTGTGGTGTTCTTCCTCACAAACGTTTTTTCTAGTCGTTGATGACATTTTTTCTTCCTCGCCGATCTTTATTTTTTAATACATTTTTTTGTATTATGAAGTAGGAACCTTAAAAAATCAACATATCTATACTATATAACAAAGTAAACCTATGGGGGCCACGTGTCGCAATTCTATGTATCATGAGAATTGTTTAGTCGCCAATCTTAACTAAAGATAATTATTACCAGTTAATTACATAGTTAGTCCCTGTGGTTTACACAAAATAACAATCTAAGGTACTAATAGTTTAAAATCACCTTTCAGGGTATTAACTTTTGATTTTTTAACAATCTAAGGTATTAACGTTTATATGATGTTAATTAATAGCCCTGACACCCTCACGTACCATAAACGTGAGGGTATAATTGTCATTCACTATTAAATAAATAACTTAAATTAAGTGCTTATAATTAAACCCCATATCCCAGTTTTAACCATTAGACTCTACAACTTCAAACCCCTCAATACTCTATAAACCCGATTCCACAAAATCCTTGATTTCTAGGGTTTGATCAATGGATCTTCTGAGACAAGAAGATGAACCATTTGACTACGAAGCTAAATACGGTAAGTCGCTTACTAAATGATACTTATTTGAATGCTATTCACAATGGATTTTCATATATTTCATGTTCTAAAAATCGATGAATGTTGTTTTTAGGTGGACAAACAGGATTATTTTCTTTGAAGATACAGATGGGCAATTTGGAATCAAAAATCAAAATCTTTGTTACAAAACTGGTAAGGTAATCTATGTTGATTTCATGGATATAAACATGTTTTGTATCCATGATGTCAACGACGTTATGAGGTTGTTAGTGTTTTCACAAGATGATGTTCAACATTTTTATTATCTTGTTCCTGGTAGTGAGGTACATACTGGTCTTATGTCTTTACGCATTGATGATGATGTACGTGGCTTGAATCAATATGTGCTAGAAGGTTCCAAAGTTATAGGTGTATATGTTGAGCATGGTTTAGGCATTGCAACTGAAGATGTGACAGTGAATGATGGTAATGTAGATGATCTTAGGAATGCCCATAAAGTAGATGAAGATGTAACAGTGAATGATGGTAATGTAGATGATCTTAGGAATGCCCATAAAGTAGATGAAGATGTAACAGTGAATGATGCTAATGTAGACTTTGATATGGATGATGTTGAAAATAGGAATGAGAAGTTTAGTAATGAAGATGTTGAGAATATCCTAGGACAGACTGGACATGCTTTTGTTAATGTCTTGTTTAGCGATGATAATACACTTGCTGGTGTATTATTGCCATATGTAAGACCACCTGAACAGAATGAAAATGCTGAACAGAATGAAAATGTTGAACAGAATAATGATGCTGAACAGAATAATGATGTTGAACATGATAATGAGGATAGTGGTGATGAGGACATTCTGGATAAGGAAAAGGAGGTGTTTAAGGTAGAAGTTGATATGAGTCAGTTTAATGACAAGTTCCAGGTTAAGCATAAGATGACAATGAAAAAGAAAACCATAAGGCCACCGAAACAAATGTGGATGATACTAAACATGATCCATTAGATGAAGAGTATCTTAGCAATGATTCCCTTGGCACATCTGAATCAGAAGTAGAAGTTGCCAGTGAAAAGCATAGGAAAAAGGCATTTAGGAGGATTAGGAAACATCAAGAAGCTAGCAAGGAAAAATGTGCATTTTATGTAGGTCAAACTTTTGGTGATAATTCAGAGCTCAAGACCCTCATCAGAAGGCATGCAATAGAAACAAGGAGAGAGATTATTTTCTATAGGAATGATCAGGAAAGGATAAGGGCCCAATGTAAAGGCATAATTCCTGACTTTGAAAGGGCCCAAGAGAATAAAGGCCCAACTGAAGATAATGGCTCAACAAGAAGTCAGTCAAAAGAGAATCTGCATTTTACCTAAGTTGTTTATCTATGGTTTACCTATGCTTATGGTCAGGTTTTTATGCTTATTGTCAATTTTTTATAATACACATGTCAGGTTTTAAAGGCAACTTATAGTCAATTTTTATAATACCCAAGCCATGCAAAACATCACTTTTATTATGCCATGTCGGTAAAGGCAAGTTATGGTCAATTTGTACAATATGCAAATTAGATTCACATTTCATTAAAACATGTATTTCATATCCTAGAAACATTTCATTACAACCACATCGATTAACATTTCATTACAACCAAAAGACAAATTCACATTTCATTACAACCACATGGATTAACATCAGAAAGGCTTTAAAAGAAGAATGATCAAAACAACCACAATAATTAACACTAAAAGCCCTACAAGTGTACACCAACTCATCGGTAATGTTGCATCCTTTATTCTAATTTCATGCTTCAGTTCTTCAAATCTGTTTTCAATGCTCAAACTGTGATTTAGGGGATTATAGAGCCCTAATTTTTGGAGATGGAGGAGAGTTAATGTAACATCCGTCAAAAAACCGGATTTACCAAACCCGCTCCGTTTATTAACCGAACAATCAGTTAAAAATTTCGTTGCGTATTTAATGTCCAAATTAATTTTAAACGATACATAATTAATAAGTATATTGGAATATATATTTTATATTTGAAAAAGTATTAAAAATAGTGGTTTAAAAATAAAACAAGGCTGTCGGGTTTAGAACCCGGGTCAGCCGGGTCAATCTGGTCAACACAGATTTAACACTCATCCATCAAACCACTACGCCACTGGTGTTCTTTAGTAATATATCCAAACAATTAATTCAAATAGTGAAACAGAAATCAAACCCAGTCAACTGACGCGCCCAAATCCGTTGACGCCGGAAAATCCGATGATTTCGTCAAACGTCGTCGGTTATCTATGACTTAACGTAAACATTAACCTCAACATCGGTTATAACTGATGTCCAGTCCGCGACACAAGTTATAACCGCCGGAAAATTTTTAACCGACGAATCAAGACGGAAAACAGACCAAATTCGTCAATGTTCTGCCCTATAAATACCCCCTCTAACCTCTGAAAGCTTTTTCGCTCACAATCACACTCTTTCCCGACGTAATTTCACTCGCTGGAAAGCTTCTGCAACTCGCCGGAAAACCGAGCCCTTCACCTCTGTGCCTTACTCTAAAAACTGAACACCCAGAACTCATACCGAAGCCACCCACACTCATCTCAAGCTCCCTGAAGACCCTCTGCCGCAAGACACACGTCGCCGGAACAACCTGCTGACATCGAGTTTCGCCGGCGAAACAGAGGAGCCCTGTTCGGTATACCTTACACTTAATCTCTCATTCTTTTTATTAATCTTACATGTAATTAATCACAACACCCTAAAGAAACTTGATTAAATCGTCGAACCAGCCGGACACCGATTCTGGTTAAGTCCAACGAAGAAGATGAAGTTTTCAGTTGTCTATATGTTTAATTTAAATCAAGATATATCTCGGGTTAGACACACAGTCCAGCGGTGGACTGTGTGCACATAAACACGCATACGTCCCGAGTTCAATTCTTGTCCCACGCACACTCGCCTTAATAAAAATGTTCTTTTTTTTAAACTGAACCGGATTCATTACAAATAGATGATAAGTTTAATAAAAACCGGAATAATAACCAAGATAGACACACAGTCCAGTGGTGGACTGTGTGAACGTTTAAATCACACGTCACGAGTTCGAGTCCGGACTACCGCACCGGTTCGGGCAATTATCAAACTTTTTATATAAAGCAGAAATGAAATTATTTAGTTTGTATATAAGTATAATAAAAATCAGATTATTTACCAAGTTAGACACACAGTCCAGCGGTGGACTGTGTGTTAACCTAAACCACAGGTCCCGGGTTCGAGACTGTGGAGAGCACCGAGCGTGATAATTAAAATCGTTTTTAAATAAATGATTTTCGGATTAATTCAATTTGTATATAAATATAATTAAAAACAGAAATATTTCGGGTTAGACACGTAGCTCAGTTGGTAGAGCCGCGTGCACGCGAACGGGAGGTCTCGGGTTCGAGCCTCACCCGGCGCACACAATTACACAATAAAATCGGTCAACAAGTCAACAGTCAAAAATCAACAATTTTTTTTATTACTTTTATTTAATTATTTACATTAAAAATACTTAAAAATAACATTTTTAAAGTTAGAAAATAGCCTTAAACTCACAAAAATATATCCAACAATCCTACTAAAATTGATTAACAAAATCCGCTTACTTACCGAACCATTATGCCATTATCTAGGTTAGTTTCACTCGTGGTTAAAACCAACTTCGTGCGCATTCAACATCATCAACCGAACGCACCCAATGTGAGTGAATCTTACAACTCCCCTTTTTAATTACACGTTTTCGGGTGTGTCATGTGTCATTAAAATTAACTCGTTTATTTAAACTGGTGCCATACCATATTGTTATCTAAACTTAGAATGTATATATTGTTTCTAGTTATGTATTTCATATTGTCAAGTTATTTGCAAATCATTCATTAGGCCCATCAGTTCCTCGTGGGAGACGAGTTGAGCAACGCGTGCATCAAAACGATCCATTATTGTTCGTGTGTGCATTATTTAATATTAAATGATTGGTGAATAAGTTTACATCTATTTTTAATCATGTGTGGTTGTGCACTTTATTTTATAATCAATTCAATAAACTTGTTCAAATGTTTTTCATAGGATTCACTCGCCAACTTTTTGTTGATCCAAAAACCATTTTTACACATGATACAGGTGAACAGGATGAAGCAAGGAAAACATAGGAAATGCCTTAGAAGAAAACAATGAAGTCTAGAATGATGTTAAGGACATGATGTAGTTATGATTGTATATTTCCCATTAAATTGTATTAATGAATATGAAACGTTATAATAAATGTCATGAGCTTTGATGATAACCCAATCATGCCCCGATCACCTTTTCCGCTGCGGGTCGGGGTGTGACAGATTGGTATCAGAGCCATGACTATAGGGATATAGGATAGGTTATTAGACCCTTAGAGCCTATACTATAGTTGACTAGATTTTAATTGTTCATCTGGTTACATGCAAACTTATGATATTTATTTGTTTCATATTTGCTTATACTTACAGTCAAACATACATACTTACATACACATTCATCATACATATTTCAATGTTCATATATTCAAATCATCTTCATACTTTTGTTATTCAAAGATTTTGTCGCAATTTTCAAATCTCATCAAAGTAAGTTCTGCGACGGGCATGTAGTAACTGGAAGGGTACAAGTACCGATAGTCGGAACGTCCAGTCTAGGTTGGCATTCGTATAATCCAATATAACGGACCAGTTTGCCTACCTGGGGACTAACGATGAGAGTACGAAGGACCTATTAGGCCAAAGCATGCCACACCAAACGTCGTTCGAACTAACCCCACTTTGAGGTGTCACCGTGTCTATACCTGGACACATTCCGAATATCATACGTTACATATTTCTCGATTTTCTCCGGGTTTTAGTGTACGTAACCAGGCTAACACATGCGAACCATATGAAAAACCCGGTATTCATGGGGGCCCACATGATTACGAAGGTGAAGTATGGCGGCATGCAAGGCCCAATGACGAGCAAAGCCCAAGACATCCTATGGATGTAGTAGATTTATTTTTCTATATTTATTTTATGAATGTTCATTCCTAAATACGACCCATGATCCCAAAAACATCAAACTCATACTCTTGGTATGTATTCCTTGTAGATGTCTTCTAGCCTCGCCCGTAGGAAGATGAGAGCAGGAAAAGCTCGCGAGCGCATGGCTGCCCTAATCGCTCAACAAATGGCTGCCGTAATACCCAACATTGTAATCCAAGTCCAACAAGCACTTACCGCTAATCCTGTCAACCAAGAAGATCAAAATGTTATCAACCCTCCCCCAAATACCACTAAATGCACCTACAAGCATTTCAAATCCTGCGACCCTCCAAAATACGAAGGGACTGAAGGTGTCACCGCTCTCCTCCATTGGTTTGAAGAAATGGAGAACACTTTTCTAAATTGCGATTGCCCCGATGATCGCAAGGTGCGATATGCTACTGGTCGTTTATATGGAGTAGCACTTACTTGGTGGAATACAGAGAAAGCCAAACGAGGCGTTGAAGATGCTATGACTTTGACTTGGGAAGAGTTAAAGGAAATCATGACAAGACGGTTTTGCCCGAGGAGCGAAATCAAGAAATTAGAAGATGAGTTCTATTCGTTGAAGCAAAAGGAAGGCGACCACACCACATACAACAAAAGATTCCTCGAGTTAAATCAAATGGTTCCAAACTTGTTCACTCCCCTCTACCGTTTGATCGAGCACTACATTCGAGGTCTTCCATCAAAAATTCAAGACTCTGTAATAAGTACCACGCCTGCAACTTTGGAAGCAGCAATGGAGTTAGCTACAGAGCTCACCGAAAACCGAATCCGGAACAAAGACTTCAAGGAGGAGAAGAAGGATAAGGCATCGACTGAAACTTCAAACTCCACCCAAAACCGAATCCCCTTCTCAACCCACTTTTAAGAGAAAACGAGATGGGCAACTTTTTGCTGTCACACAACGTAATCAACCAATTTCACAAGCCATACCCATCCAAGCTATCCCAATCACTCAAGTAGCACCCAACTCAACTTACCCAAATAAGAAACCATACCTTGGACCTCACCCTCGATGTAACACCTGTTTTTATCACCATCCCCCTACCTTACCTTGTCGACTATGTGCGAATTGTGAACGCTATGGTCATTTGAGCAAGGTTTGCCGCACCCCTCAAAACCAAATCTCGCCCCCTCCTCAAAACATGATCCAAACCTATCAACAACCCCAATACCCCACATTACCTTATGTTCGAGCTTGTTTTAATTGTGGCGACCCTACCCACTTTAGAAACACGTGCCCTCAATTGGTTAACATCATAAACGCTCAAGCTCAATCAAACACGTGCCCTCAATTGGATACGCCGCTGGTACTTCCTATATATAAGTATTCTTGTCAAAGGATCAGAGGCATTATCAGGCGGTTATGAGAGGTTCCATGTAGGATTTAGTATTGTTTTGGTTGAAGTTTGTATAAACCTCACTGATTTAGCATTCATATCATCTCAGTATTTAAAGAAATTGGATTGTGTTCTATTTTTTTTACATAGACTAACCTCTCCATCATAACAAACGAGAGAGGTACTGTCATCATTCAAACATGTATACTATCAGAATTAAGACTCAAGTTTTGGTTGTGTGATTATTTATGTTTTAGAGTCACATAGGACTAATCATAACTTACTGATAAAACCAATGAAAATTTGACGAGAATATGGTGGATACGCCGCTGGTACTTCCTATATATAAGTATTCTTGCCAAAGGATCAGAGGCATTATCAGGCGGTTATGAGAAGTTCCATGTAGGATTTAGTATTGTCTTGGTTGAAATTTGTGTTACATTCACTGATTTAACATTCATATCATCTCATCATTTAAAGAAATTGGATTGTGTTCTATTTCAACATAAACTAACCTCTTCATCATAACAAACGAAAGAGGAACTGTCACCATTCAAACATGTATGCTATCAGAATTTTGACTCAGATATTGGTTGTTGTGTTTATGTTCTAGAGTTACATCATAGAACCAATCATAACTTACTGATAAAACCAATGAAAATTTGACAAGAATATGGTGGATACGCCGCTGGTACTTCCTATATATAAGTATTCTTGTCAAAGGATCAGAGGCATTGTCAGGCGGTTATGAGAAGTTCTATGTAGGATTCAGTAATTTCTTGGTACATTGGTTGTGGCGTTTATTTATGTTCTAGAGTCACATCATAGAACCAATCATAACTTACTGATAAAACCAATGAAAATTTGACAAGAATATGGTGGATACGCCGCTGGTACTTCCTATATATAAGTATTCTTGTCAAAGGATCAGAGGCATTGTCAGGCGGTTATGAGAAGTTCTATGTAGGATTCAGTAATTTCTTGGTACATTGGTTGTGGCGTTTATTTATGTTCTAGAGTCACATCATAGAACCAATCATAACTTACTGATAAAACCAATGAAAATTTGACAAGAATATGGTGGATACGTTGCTGGTACTTCCTATATATAAGTATTCTTGTCAAAGGATCAGAGGCATTGTTAGGCGGTTATGAGAAGTTCCATGTAGGTTGTAGTATTAGAAATTTTGTTTTAGGATATAACCCTATCTTTCCAAACATATCAAAACTCTTACGCATGAAATCATACTTAGTGAATCAACTCCGCTTATCAATATTTTTACCGTAGGCAACAAAAAGCGATTCCTGTAGCAGGGTACTTAACCCTTACAAGGGACGTTACCGCCTCAAACAAAATTTAAACCCTTACTCTTTTCTAAGTATGTAACTGTCAAACTAAACACCATCATTTTAGACAAATATATCACTACTTAAACTTCGGGACGAAAGTTCTAAAAATCAGGGGATACTGTAACATCCGTCAAAAAACCGGATTTACCAAACCCGCTTCGTTTATTAACCGAACAATCAGTTAAAAATTTCGTTGCGTATTTAATGCCCAAATTGATTTTAAACGATACATAATTAATAAGTATATTGGAATATATAATTTATATTTGAAAAAGTATTAAAAATAGTGGTTTAAAAATAAAACAAGGCTGCCGGGTTTCGACCCCGGGTCAGCCGGGTCAATCTGGTCAACAAAGATTTAACACTCATCCATCAAACCACTGCGCCACTGGTGTTCTTTAGTAATATATCCAGACAATTAATTCAAATAGTGAAACAGAAATCAAACCCAGTCAACTGACGCGCCCAAATCCGTTGACGCTGGAAAATCCGACGATTTCGTCAAACGTCGTCGGTTATCTATGACTTAACGTAAACATTAACCTCAACATCGGTTATAACTGATGTCCAGTCCGCGACACAAGTTATAACCGCCGGAAAATTTTTAACCGACGAATCAAGACGGAAAACGGACCAAATTCGTCAATGTTCTGCCCTATAAATACCCCCTCTAACCTCTGTTAGCTTTTTCGCTCACAATCACACTCTTTCCCGACGTAATTTCACTCGCCGGAAAGCTTCTGCAACTCGCCGGAAAACCGAGCCCTTCACCTCTGTGCCTTACTCTAAAAACTGAACACCCAGAACTCATACCGAAGCCACCCACACTCATCTCAAGCTCCCTGAAGACCTGTAACATCCGTCAAAAACGGATTTACCAAACCCGCTCCGTTTAGCAACCGAACAGTCAGTCAAAAATTTCGTTGCGAATTAAATGCCCAAAATATTTTTAAACGATCCGTAATCAATTATTATACGGGAATATATATTTAGTTTTTGAAAAACTGTCAAAAATCGCAAAATAAAAATGAATTGCCTCTGCCGGGTTTCGAACCCGGGTCTGTACCGAATCAGTTCAGTGTCTTATCTCGCACACACAAACCACTGCGCCACTTGTTCTGTTTGATGAATAATAGAATAATTTAATTGATAAAGTAACGTTATAAATTCAAAACCGGCGCCCAAACGGTTCAGTCGTCGGAATCCCGGAATTCTCGCGAGTCTTAACTACAATTTACGTTATAACGTAAACCATTAACCAGATATCGGTTATAACCGATGTTTGAAGTCCGCGACCAAAATCAAAACCGTCGGAAAATTTAAATAAACGAACACAGTCCGAAATCAGACCAAATACATCTCGTTTTTCTCCTATAAATTGACCCACAACCGACGACAAACTTTTTCGCTCAAAAACACATCTTTTCACGGCGTAATTCCACTCGCCGGAATTTCTCTGCTCATCGCCGGAAAACCGTTTTCTCCATTGCCGAGCCTTACTGAGCCCCTGAGTTTATCCCGGAGATACCCACGCCCTTTATAAGCTTCCTGGAGACTCGCTGCTACGAGAAACTCATCGCCGGAGGTGATTTCTGTCGCCGGAGTTCTGCCGGAAAACAGAGTAAAACCAGTCGGTACTTTTCACGCTTATTTTCCTTTCTTTTTACTTCTATCTTACCAGTAATTAACCTAAAACGCTAAGGAAACCCGAATAATAACTCGAACCAGTCAGACATTATAACTGGTTAACCCTTGATGAAGAAGACGATGTACTCGTTATATTATAAGTATAATCAAAATCAACTTATTAATCGGGTTAGACACACAGTCCAGCGGTGGATTGTGTGCACATATAACGCAAAGGTCACCAGTTCGATTCCCGTCTCACACACGCTGCCTTAATAAAAATCATTTTTTTTTGTTAAACTGAACCGGAGTCGTCACTTGTATATGTTAAGTATATTGATAACCGGATTAATAACCAAGTTAGACACACAGTCCAGCGGTGGACTGTGTGTTTGTTTATATCACTGGTCACGGGTTTGAGTCCGGTCTTCTGCACCGACTCGGACAATTATCTCTTCTTTTTAAATAAGGCAGAAAAGGAAATAATTAATTAGTATTTAAGTATAATAAAAACCGAGTAATATAACATGTTGAACACACAGTCCAGCGGTGGACTGTGTGTTAGATTAAACCACAGGTCCCGGGTTCGAGACCTGTGGAGTGCTTGTCCGGTTCGCTTAAAACTATTTTTAAAATAAAATGATTTTCAGTTAAACTAATTAGTATATATATGTAATTAAAATCAGATATATAACGGGTTAGACACGTAGCTCAGTTGGTAGAGCTGCGTGCACGCGTACGAGAGGTCTCGGGTTCGAGCCTCACTCAGCGCACAATAATATGCCATCGAACCGGTCAACGGTCAACGGGCCGGTCAACGGTCAGAAAAAAATAAATTTTTTTATTATTTTTATTTAATTATTTTAATTAAAAATCAATTATAAATACTTAAAAATCACATTTTTAAGGTTAGAAAATAGCCTCAAACTCACAAAAATACACCCAACAATCCTACTAAAATAGTTTAATAAAATCCGTTTACTTACCAAACCATAATGCGATTTATCTAGGTTAAGTCTCACTCGTGGTTAAAACCACTTCGTGTGCATTCAACGTCATCAACCGAACGCACCCACTGTGAGTGAATCTTACAATTCCCCCTTTTAAATTACACGTTTTGGGGTGTGTCATGTGTTATGAAAATAATTAATTTATTTATTTAAACTTGTGCCATACCACATCATGACTTAAACTTAGATTGTTTTATTGTTGTGATTTACTTATATTCCGTTTGTCAAATTATATGAAACTCATACATTAAGCCCATCAGTTCCTCGTGGGAGACGAGTAGAACATCGCGTGCTTCAATTCAAATTCATTATTGTTCATGTGTGTTTCATTGAGTTTATATTGTTTGTAGTTGTGTCATACATATCATCATGTTTATGCAATTCATTCATCAGGCCCCTCAGTTCCTCGTGAGAGACGAGTTGAGCATCGCGTGCCTTTAATTGTTCCATTATTATTCATGAGTGTTTCATTTAACATCTTATGATTGTTGATCAAGTTACATCTAATTTTACTCATGTTTGGTTGTGCACATATTTCATAATCAATTTAAATAAATTTGTTCAAATGTTTTCAATAGGATTCACTCGCCAACTTTATGTTGATCCAAAAACATTTTTACACATGATACAGGTGAACAGGTTGAAGCAAGGAAAACATAGGATATGCCTTAGAAGAGAACAAAGAAGTTTAGATTGTTAGTTAGATCATGTTGTAGCAATCAATGTAAATTTCCATTTAATTTGTATTAATGAATATGAAACGCTTAATAAATGTCATGAGCTTTGATGATAACCCAATCATGCCCCGATCACCTTTTCCGCTGCGGGTCGGGGTGTGACAGATTGGTATCAGAGCCATGACTATAGGGATATATGATAGGTTATTAGACCCTTAGAGCCTATACTATAGTCTGCCTAAATTTTAAATTGATTAGGTGGTTACATACAAACTTGTGATATTTATTTGTTTCATATTTGTTTACATTTCAGTCAAACATACATGCTCATATACATATTCATTATACATATATACATATTCATTATACATATATCGATGTTCATGTATTCAATTTATTTTCATACTCTCATTATCCAAAGATTTTGTGCAATTTTCAATTCTCATCAAAGTAAGTTCTGAGACGGGCATGTAGTAACTGGAAGGGTACAAGTACCGGTAGTCGGAACGTCCTGTCTAGGCTGGCATTCGTATAAATCCAATATAACGGACTAGTTTGCCTACCTGGGGACCAACGATGAGAGTACGAAGGACCTATTAGGCCAAAGCATGCCACACCAAACGTCGTTCGAACTAACCCTACTTTGAGGTGTCACCGTGTCTACACCTGGACACATTCCGAATATCACACGTTGTATACATATTTTCTCGATTTTCTCCGGGTTTTTGTGTACGCAACCAGGCAGAAACCGTGCGAACCATATGAAAAACCGGTATTCATGGGGGCCCACATGATTACACAGGTAAAGTATGGCGGCATGACGGGCCTAACAGCGAGCAAAGCCCAAGACATCCTATGGATGTAGTATTTTTCTATAATTATTTTATGAATGTTCATTCCTGAATGCGACCCATGATCCCAAAAGCATCCAACTCATACCCTTGTCATGTATTCCTTGTAGATGTCTTCTAACCTCGCTCGTAGGAAGACGAGAGCAAGAAAAGCCCGCGAGCGCATGGCTGCTTTAATCGCTCAACAAATGGCTGCCGTAATACCCAACATTGTAATCCAAGTTCAACAAGCACTTACCAATAATCCTGTCAATCAAGCAAACCAAAACATTTTCAACTCTCCCCCAAATACCACTAAATGTACCTACAAGCATTTCAAATCATGCGACCCTCCGAAATACAAAGGGACTGAAGGCGTCACCGCTCTCCTCCATTGGTTTGAAGAAATGGAGAACACTTTTCTAAATTGCGATTGCCCTGACGATCGCAAAGTGCGATATGCTACCGGTCGATTATATGGGATAGCACTTACTTGGTGGAACACAGAGAAGTCCAAACGAGGTGTGGAAGATGCTATGTCCTTAACTTGGAACGAATTGAAGGAAATCATGACCAGACGATTTTGCCCAAGGAGCGAAATCAAGAAGTTAGAAGATGAATTTCACTCATTGAAGCAAATGGAAGGAGACCACATCACCTACAACAAAAGGTTCCTCGAATTACATCAAATGGTTCCCAACATGTTTACTCCCCTCTACCGTTTGATAGAGCACTACATTCGTGGTCTTCCGTCAAAGATTCAAGACCCTGTAATAAGTACCAAGCCTGCAACTTTGGAAGCAGCAATGGAGCTAGCAACAGAGCTCACCGAGAACCGAATCCGAAATAAAGACTTCAAGGAGGAGAAGAAGAAGGATAAAGAATCGACTGAAACCTCCGACTCCACCCAAACCGAATCCCCTTCTCAACCCAACCCTAAGAGAAGAAGAGTCGGGCGACTTTTCGCTGCTACTCAACGAAATCAACCCGTTTTTCATGCCATACCCATCCGAGCTATCCCAATCACCCAAGTGGCACCCAACTCAGCTTACCCAAATAAGAAACCATATCTTGGACCTCACCCTCGATGCAACAACTGTTTTTATCACCATCCCCTTACTTTACCTTGCCGGCTATGTACAACTTGTGGACGCTATGGTCATTTGAGCAATGTTTGTCGCACCTTTCAAGACCAAACCTTTTTCCCTACTCAAAACATGGCCCAAACTTATCACCAACCCCAATACCCCATGTTCCCATATGCTCGAGCTTGCTTCAATTGTGGCGACCCTACCCACTTTAGAAACACATGCCCTCAATTGGTTAACGTTATCAACACTCAAGCCCAATCAAACCCAGTTAACCAAGTAAACCAAGAAAACCCAACCACTATGCCACCAGCAAGAGGAAGAGTCTTCAATATCAACGCCAATCCTGTCGAAGATAATGACGGCCCAAACGAAGATACTCAGCTAGTCCTTTTCGCCGAAGATCCAGATTCAATTCCTATCGTTTAGTTTTATGTTTTTCCATGTGTAGACTGTTAGAGAAATTATTGGATATTATATATTATATATTGTTTTCAGTATATGCTTTTGCCGAGGCCGTAGCTCCCCATCCATCGAGGTTGAGTTTGATCCCCATTTTATTATGCGGTTGATGAGGGCGTGCCCGCACGATCGGCTCCGTTTGTTTGAGCCTTGATCGGTTATTTCATTTTACATTTCAATACATGCAATACGTTCGGCTCCGTTTGATTGAGCCTTGAGCGCACATTTCAATTTACATTTCCAGTTCATGCAATACGTTCGGCTCCGTTTGATTGAGCCTTGAGCGCACATTTCAATTTACATTTCCAGTTCATGCAATACGTTCGGCTCCGTTTGGTTGAGCCTTGAGCGCACAGACAATTTCATTATCAGTATCTTGTGGTTGTGGTGTTTGTAGTAGAGTCGCATCAAACTAACCATAACTTGCGGATAAAGTCAATGAAAAATTTGACAAGGATATGGTGGATACGCCGCTGGTACTTCCTATATATAAGTATTCTTGTCAAATGATCGGAGGCATTATCAGGCGGTTATGAGAGGTTCCATGCATAGGCTGATTGTGTGATGGTTGTTTAGATTAAGTTGTTCAATTTCAGTACATTCAATACGTTCGGCTCCGTTTGATTGAGCCTTGAGCGCACATACAATTTCATTCAATACGTTCGGCTCCGTTTGATTGAGCCTTGAGCGCACAGACAATTTCATTATCAGTATCTTGTGGTTGTGGTGTTTGTAGTAGAGTCGCATCGAACTAACCATAACTTGCGGATAAATTCAATGAAAATTTGACAAGGATATGGTGGATACGCCGCTGGTACTTCCTATATATAAGTATTCTTGTCAAATGATCGGAGGCATTATCAGGCGGTTATGAGAGGTTCCATGCATAGGCTGTTTGTGTGGTTAAGTTATTCATATTCAGTACATGCAATACGCTCGGCTCCGTTTGATTGAGCCTTGAGCACACAATTTCAATTTCAGTACATTCAATACGTTCGGCTCCGTTTGATTGAGCCTTGAGCGCACATCCATTTCATTTTCAGTACATGCAATACGATCGGCTCCGTTCGATTGAGCCTTGATCGCACAGATATATTTCATTTCAGTAATTTATGTTTGTTGTATTGATTGTAGAGTTATAGGACTAATCATAATTCACTGATAAAACCAATGAAAATTTGACAAGAATATGGTGGATACGCCGCTGGTACTTCCTATATATAAGTATTCTTGTCAAAGGATCAGAGGCATTATCGGACGGTTATGAGAAGTTCTATGTAGGGTTTATTAGTTTCTTGGTAACCAATCATAACTTGTGGATAAAACTAATGAAAATTTGGCAAGAATATGGTGGATACGCCGCTGGTACTTCCTATATATAAGTATTCTTGCCAAAGGATCAGAGGCATTATCAGGCGGTTATGAGAAGTTCCATGTAGGATTTAGTATTGCCTTGGTTGGAATTTGTGTTACATTTATATCATCATGTTATTTAAAGAGATTGGATTGTGTTCCATTTCTACATAAACTAACCTCTCCATCATAATAAACGAGAGAGGAACTTCCATCATTCAAACATATATGCTATCAGAATGTGGATTCAAATATTTGCTGATGTGTTTATTCATGTTCAAATATTTGCTGATGTGTTTATTCATGTTCAAATATTTGCTGATGTGTTTATTCATGTTCGGATATTAGCTGTTGTGTTTACTTATGTTCAAATATCAGCTGTTGTATTTTTATTTATGTTCCATATAGGTTGTAATGTTAGAAGTTTTGCCTTAGGATATAACCATACTTTCCCAAACGTATCTAAACTCTTATGCATGATATCATTTTTAGCAAATCATTCCTGTTTATCAATACTTATACAGTAGGCAACAAAAAGCGATTCCTGAATAGGGTACTTAACCCTTACAAGGAACGTTACCGCCTCGAACAAAAACTTAAACCCTCATTTTTTTTGAACATACAACTGTCAAACAAAACATCACCATCCTTTTTGTCAAAATATATCACAATTTAAATTTCGGGACGAAATTTCTAAAAAGCAGGGGATACTGTAACATCCGTCAAAAACGGATTTACCATACCCGCTCCGTTTAGCAACCGAACAGTCAGTCAAAAATTTCGTTGCGAATTAAATGCCCAAAATATTTTTAAACGATCCGTAATCAATTATTATACGGGAATATATATTTAGTTTTTGAAAAACTGTCAAAAATCGCAAAATAAAAATGAATTGCCTCTGCCGGGTTTCGAACCCGGGTCTGTACCGAATCAGTTCAGTGTCTTATCTCGCACACACAAACCACTGCGCCACTTGTTCTGTTTGATGAATAATAGAATAATTTAATTGATAAAGTAACGTTATAAATTCAAAACCGGCGCCCAAACGGTTCAGTCGTCGGAATCCCGGAATTCTCGCGAGTCTTAACTACAATTTACGTTATAACGTAAACCATTAACCAGATATCGGTTATAACCGATGTTTGAAGTCCGCGACCAAAATCAAAACCGTCGGAAAATTTAAATAAACGAACACAGTCCGAAATCAGACCAAATACATCTCGTTTTTCTCCTATAAATTGACCCACAACCGACGACAAACATTTTCGCTCAAAAACACATCTTTTCACGGCGTAATTCCACTCGCCGGAATTTCTCTGCTCATCGCCGGAAAACCGTTTTCTCCATTGCCGACCCTTACTGAGCCCCTGAGTTTATCCCGGAGATACCCACGCCCTTTATAAGCTTCCTGGAGACTCGCTGCTACGAGAAACTCATCGCCGGAGGTGATTTCTGTTGCCGGAGTTCTGCCGGAAAACAGAGTAAAACCAGTCGGTACTTTTCACGCTTATTTTCCTTTCTTTTTACTTCTATCTTACCAGTAATTAACCTAAAACGCTAAGGAAACCCGAATAATAACTCGAACCAGTCAGACATTATAACTGGTTAACCCTTGATGAAGAAGACGATGTACTCGTTATATTATAAGTATAATCAAAATCAACTTATTAATCGGGTTAGACACACAGTCCAGCGGTGGACTGTGTGCACATATAACGCAAAGGTCACCAGTTCGATTCCCGTCTCACACACGCTGCCTTAATAAAAATCATTTTTTTTGTTAAACTGAACCGGAGTCGTCACTTGTATATGTTAAGTATATTGATAACCGGATTAATAACCAAGTTAGACACACAGTCCAGCGGTGGACTGTGTGTTTGTTTATATCACTGGTCACGAGTTCGAGTCCGGTCTTCTGCACCGACTCGGACAATTATCTCTTCTTTTTAAATAAGGCAGAAAAGGAAATAATTAATTAGTATTTAAGTATAATAAAAACCGAGTATTATAACATGTTGAACACACAGTCCAGCGGTGGACTGTGTGTTAGATTAAACCACAGGTCCCGGGTTCGAGACCTGTGGAGTGCTTGTCCGGTTCGCTTAAAACTATTTTTAAAATAAAATGATTTTCAGTTAAACTAATTAGTATATATATGTAATTAAAATCAGATATATAACGGGTTAGACACGTAGCTCAGTTGGTAGAGCTGCGTGCACGCGTACGAGAGGTCTCGGGTTCGAGCCTCACTCAGCGCACAATAATATGCCATCGAACCGGTCAACGGTCAACGGGCCGGTCAACGGTCAGAAAAAAATAAATTTTTTTATTATTTTTATTTAATTATTTTAATTAAAAATCAATTATAAATACTTAAAAATCACATTTTTAAGGTTAGAAAATAGCCTCAAACTCACAAAAATACACCCAACAATCCTACTAAAATAGTTTAATAAAATCCGTTTACTTACCAAACCATAATGCGATTTATCTAGGTTAAGTCTCACTCGTGGTTAAAACCACTTCGTGTGCATTCAACGTCATCAACCGAACGCACCCACTGTGAGTGAATCTTACAATTCCCCCTTTTAAATTACACGTTTTGGGGTGTGTCATGTGTTATGAAAATAATTAATTTATTTATTTAAACTTGTGCCATACCACATCATGACTTAAACTTAGATTGTTTTATTGTTGTGATTTACTTATATTCCGTTTGTCAAATTATATGAAACTCATACATTAAGCCCATCAGTTCCTCGTGGGAGACGAGTAGAACATCGCGTGCTTCAATTCAAATTCATTATTGTTCATGTGTGTTTCATTGAGTTTATATTGTTTGTAGTTGTGTCATACATATCATCATGTTTATGCAATTCATTCATCAGGCCCCTCAGTTCCTCGTGAGAGACGAGTTGAGCATCGCGTGCCTTTAATTGTTCCATTATTATTCATGAGTGTTTCATTTAACATCTTATGATTGTTGATCAAGTTACATCTAATTTTACTCATGTTTGGTTGTGCACATATTTCATAATCAATTTCAATAAATTTGTTCAAATGTTTTCAATAGGATTCACTCGCCAACTTTATGTTGATCCAAAAACATTTTTACACATGATACAGGTGAACAGGTTGAAGCAAGGAAAACATAGGATATGCCTTAGAAGAGAACAAAGAAGTTTAGATTGTTAGTTAGATCATGTTGTAGCAATCAATGTAAATTTCCATTTAATTTGTATTAATGAATATGAAACGCTTAATAAATGTCATGAGCTTTGATGATAACCCAATCATGCCCCGATCACCTTTTCCGCTGCGGGTCGGGGTGTGACAAGACCCTCTGCCGCAAGACACACGTCGCCGGAACAACCTGCTGACATCGGAGTTTCGCCGGCGAATCAGAGGAGCCCTGTTCGGTATAACTTACACTTAATCTCTCATTCTTTTTATTAATCTTACATGTAATTAATCACAACACCCTAAAGAAACTTGATTAAATCGTCGAACCAGCCGGACACCGATTCTGGTTAAGTCCAACGAAGAAGATGAAGTTTTCAGTTGTCTATATGTTTAATTTAAATCAAGATATATCTCGGGTTAGACACACAGTCCAGCGGTGGACTGTGTGCACATAAACACGCATACGTCCCGAGTTCGATTCTTGTCCCACGCACACTCGCCTTAATAAAAATGTTCTTTTTTTTTTAAACTGAACCGGATTCATTACAAATAGATGATAAGTTTAATAAAAACCGGAATAATAACCAAGATAGACACACAGTCCAGTGGTGGACTGTGTGAACGTTTAAATCACACGTCACGAGTTCGAGTCCGGACTACCGCACCGGTTCGGGCAATTATCAAACTTTTTATATAAAGCAGAAATGAAATTATTTAGTTTGTATATAAGTATAATAAAAATCAGATTATTTACCAAGTTAGACACACAGTCCAGCGGTGGACTGTGTGTTAACCTAAACCACAGGTCCCGGGTTTGAGACCTGTGGAGAGCACCGAGCGTGATAATTAAAATCGTTTTTAAATAAATGATTTTCGGATTAATTCAATTTGTATATAAATATAATTAAAAACAGAAATATTTCGGGTTAGACACGTAGCTCAGTTGGTAGAGCCGCGTGCACGCGAATGGGAGGTCTCGGGTTCGAGCCTCACCCGGCGCACACAATTACACAATAAAATCGGTCAACAAGTCAACAGTCAAAAATCAACAATTTTTTTATTACTTTTATTTAATTATTTACATTAAAAATACTTAAAAATAACATTTTTAAAGTTAGAAAATAGCCTTAAACTCACAAAAATATATCCAACAATCCTACTAAAATTGATTAATAAAATCCGCTTACTTACCGAACCATTATGCCATTATCTAGGTTAGTTTCACTCGTGGTTAAAACCAACTTCGTGCACATTCAACATCATCAACCGAACGCACCCAATGTGAGTGAATCTTACAACTCCCCTTTTTAATTACACGTTTTGGGGTGTGTCATGTGTCATTAAAATTAACTCGTTTATTTAAACTGGTGCCATACCATATTGTGATCTAAACTTAGAATGTATATATTGTTTGTAGTTATGTATTTCATATTGTCAAGTTATTTGCAAATCATTCATTAGGCCCATCAGTTCCTCGTGGGAGACGAGTTGAGCAATGCGTGCCTCAAAACGATCCATTATTGTTCGTGTGTGCATTATTTAATATTAAATGATTGGTGAATAAGTTTACATCTATTTTTACTCATGTGTGGTTATGCACTTTATTTTATAATCAATTCAATAAACTTGTTCAAATTTTTTTATAGGATTCACTCGCCAACTTTTTGTTGATCCAAAAACCATTTTTACACATGATACAGGTGAACAGGATGAAGCAAGGAAAACATAGGAAATGCCTTAGAAGAAAACAATGAAGTCTAGAATGATGTTTAGGACATGATGTAGTTATGATTGTATATTTCCCATTAAATTGTATTAATGAATGTGAAACGTTATAATAAATGTCATGAGCTTTGATGATAACCCAATCATGCCCCGATCACCTTTTCTGATGCGGGTCGGGGTGTGACAGTTAACGGGAGGATCAATCCATACAAAAAACTTACATTTTGATCTATGCAAATACACAAATTCAGTGAATTAATTACAAATACACGAATTAGGTAATAAGGCATCAAATACTTGCCTTTTGTGGGCATGTATAAAATCTCCGTTCAGGGTTTTTGGTGGTCTTCGATGTCTTCATCAATGTTGCTCTACTACACTTGCACATAACCATCCTGATGTCTTCGATTTTTAAGGTGTTATGGCTGGAATTAGGGTTTCAGTTGGAGGAATATAGAACAAATTATATATTGGGAGGGAAAGCCATAGAACTTGTAATGACAATTATACTCTCACGATTTTGGCACATGAGGGTGTAAGGGTTATTAATTAGCAACATATTAACAGTTAATACCTTATATTGTTAAAAAATCAAAAGTTAATATCTTGAAAGGTGATTTTAAACTATTAGTACATTTGATTGTTACTTTGTGTAAACCACATGGACTAACTATGTAATTAACTGTAATTATTATTTTGTTTAGTCTTGTCTACTTAATTATAGATACTCTTCTACTTAATTTTAGATATATTCATTATTTAGTTTAATTTCTTCTACTTGATTATAAATAGTTATTAGTTAATTTTAATAATTATGATTGTTTTCTTCTTTTGAGTAAAAATAAGAAAAGTTTACTCAATTTAAGTGAATCTTAATTATTAAACTTTCTAACGATGTTATTTAACGATGTGTTTTCCTTTAATTTATGTAACTACTTCTATTTTATTATTTAACGTAAACGTAAATATTATTACGACTTTAATTTTTGTATATCCTGGTTCCATAAATTTTTCCCCTTTTAACTTATTTTTTTATTTCATATGCTATATTTTCTTCTTTTTTATTACGACTTTATTTTTAAAGTTATCAACGTTTTAGTTTTCTCGCATCTCTCTTCTACTCATTTATAGATAATTATTGATAGTTACTATATTCATTAACACGTGAATTTAATATGAAATTAGTTATGAATTTTATAAATAAACTTGTCTTTACATATAAACTTATTTTTAAGTCTCAAATATTACTAAATTTAAATTTATCTTCGCTAAATTTTATAGAAAGAAAGAATAATAATAATAAACATAATAATAATAATAATAATAATAATAATAATAATTGTTTTTATGCATGCTCTCTATTTTTTTTTAACTATTTAATGTGGTTGGATGGTTATGTCAAATAAAAAAATAGATAGTATTAAAAGAATCAAATTTTAGCCTTAATTTTATATTTGTACTTATATTTTTATAATGTAATTGTAATTTAAGTTAACTTTAGTGTGTTAAAATGATATTTAAAGGAGTATCTACACTTTAGTTGAATAAACATTAACATTTATCAATGAATAAAAAATGTTAATACACGTTAGATAAAAAATATGTTTTAAAATTAAAAACAAGATTTATAAATGTCAGATAAAATTAATTTTTAAACACATTTTTTGGTGATTACGTGTGTTAACATATGACATATATTATATTTAACTCGTATAAAGCATAGTTTTATTAAGCTCGTACAATACACATGTTTTTTAAAACATAATATCTTTTTATTACTATGTATATAATATTACATTTATTTAATACATAGGGTTATAACCTAGTATTTATGTAGGCTAAATTTACGTTTTATGTAAAGGGAAAATTTTTGTATATTTCTTAAAAAAGAGGAATTATATATTCCTGTGTTACCATTAATCTTAATTGTTTTTTTGGATTGATCTTGATCCTTCATAGTCCCCGACTTTTAAACCTAGCTCTTTATAATTCATTTTTTTTCTTATAGAAACGACAGCTTTAAAGAAGTTTTTCAGTCTGTACGATTTCAATGCTAGGACGTAAATCATAGAGCAGTTTACACATCAAAGTTCAAAACCTCAATTCTTCTCTGTCATTCACAATCTTCCATAAAATTTCTTGTTATTAATTTAAATCAAGATCAAATTAAAATTGACCAGATGCAACATTCAAATAAATATGATGTAGATTTTAATTTAAATCTACCAATTCTAACACAAATTGCCCCCTCACATGTGGAATTCTGATTTAACACAACATTTGTAATTTTAATTTGAGCACATATATAAATAGAAACCATTTTGGGACACTTATGCAAACAGAAATTTTATGAGAGAATTAATTTAACATCAATCAACACTGCAACACATAAACTTCTTATTTAATAAAGCATGTTAAATTCTTATTTCACTGTGCTTGAACACGCATATGGATGATCTAAAAATAGCATGCATGTAAGACATATGGATGATCTGAATATAGTATGGATGATCTAAAAATAGGTTAATCCCTAAATATCTTTCTTATTTAAAAAAGTTTTCAAAAAAAAAAAAAAACCATTCACTACCCCACTTTAATTCTTTAATAACAATAACAGCAATAGTAATAATAATAAGAACAATAAAATGATAATAATAATAATAATAAATTATAGTTTTATAGGAAATGAGTTGTCATGACTCTTTAATAAAAAAATTATGAGTTAAATTATTAAGTTAAGAAAAGTTTAGATTTACAATTAAGAAAGATATTTAGTGGTTAAGCTATTAAATATATGTGTGAATTGTCAAAGATTAAGCATTAATTATTAATCCGTTAGAATTGATGAAAGTTAAATAGTTCTATATTTAAGTTGATGCTTTTAAAACATGCATTATATGTTTTTTAAATAGGATTATTTTGACATAAAAAAATTAAAATAAATATAAAGAAATATTTTAGGGGTTAAGCTTTATATGTGTGAATTGTCAAATATTTAGCATTAAATATCAATCCGTTAGGATTGATGAAAGTTAAATAGTTCTATATTTAAGTTAATGTTTTTAAAACAAACTTTATACGTTTTTCAAATAGGATTATTTTGACATCTAATAAAGATGAGTTTTATTCTCAAAGTGGTATTAAGGGAAAACTATTTACTATTTTAGTATTCATTCAAAACTATTTATTAAAATAGTGTTTTTTTTAATTTTTATTTACTTTTTTATTAATTCATTCATTTGTTAGAATGCAAATTTAAGAAAAAAGGCAAACTTTCTCCCCCAATTCACGTTTCAACGTTTTGACTATGTTATTTTTTTTCTTTTATTATACTTTTTTATCTTCTTATTTAATTAACCATAATTTGTGTTTTTACGTTAATTTTTTATAATCATGAGTTTTATTTTTTTTAATTTATTATTACCAGCTCAATTATATTTCATTTATCTATCAGCCATGAATCATTAAAATGTATCCAAACAATGAAATAAAAAACATGACAAAGCTAATCAAATATTAAAGTTGACCCATTACCGGTTTTAGTTTTAGTATCAAATACAAACAAAACAAAAAATGTCAAATAAAGTTGAGTCACAATCAATCTTAATTTCAAACAGATTAAAAGAAAACATGTCAATAAAATCCAACCAACTTAGTGATCATTATTCATTCTTCTAGGCTTAGAGGGGCATCTGGCTCGGTTATGGCCAGGTCGTCTACAAATACCACAAAGAAGAATCCTTTTTTTTCTCTTTAATATCCATTCCATTCCTTAGCCTTGTTGAGCGAGGATGATCCCTTTTATCTTGTTTCAGATCTGAATTGGGAAGTAATTCTCTAATAGATGATGGTTGTGGCCAATATGCTTCATGAGGAAGTGGCGAAAACTCATATGATCAAGTAGCACAATAATCAACAATTGAGTAGCATTGATGAACATATTGCCAAGTGTTTAAAGAAAGATTGGCAAATGCACCCAAACCTTCTTGTATGAATGAGTATAGCCTAATTTATTGTTAGATATTTTAGTGTAATTGGGATTAACTTGATGACCAAAGCGAATTATGATGTACATCGAACAAGTTAGGAGGTGCGGGAGTGCACGCTTGCTCGAGTTGTTATAATTCCAAGGATGCAACGCCCCCTTGGCGGGGGTCTGGGGGTAGCTATTAACCGCTAATAACTGGCAATAACTGCCAAGTGACAGTTATCTGCGAATTATCTCCAAAATTCGTCAGGGTGTCTTTTGGTCAGATTGGTTCATACGAATTTCCACACAAAACGCACACTGTTGTTCATTCTCCAAAATCAGAGTTGTATCCGATTGGATTATTCGGTAGAGCCGCCAAAATAATTTGATCTGAGAGTGATTACACGCCTCGCTGGTCATCCGGATTCTACAAATTCCCCAACATTATCAATTATTTCGGCTCTCAAAGCAGTAATACTAATAGAAGGTTGCTCTTTTATTAGGTGTTGGATTTCTTGAGCAATCAAGCTTGCATCTAGATTTGGATGGTCTTGAGTAATCTTATAATGTAAACAAGTATGCGGACTAGTATACTTTACAATTTCAAAAGTTCCGTTTGATTGTTTAGTTGCACGAAGTAGCTGGGCGTGATTCAACCACCAAAAAATGCTTATGTGCCTTGATACAGTAGAGCTTGATAGCTTTAATAAGTTCTTCCTTGTTGTTGAAAGAATCTTTTCCCAACTCACGAGTCAAATCAGTTTTACTCTCAGAACGTGATACCATCCAATTGTCATCAGCACTCACATATATATCTTTTAAATTGGTGTAAGTTGAAGGGACTTGAATGTTATCGTCTAATGTTTCTTCAGTCTCATCCTCTTCTAACAAATCATTCACATGGGTTTCAATTTCATCCACATCAGCATTGTTCAGAACCGTAATTTGAGAAATTGTGTTAAAATCCTCATTTTGAATAATATGTGATACAGGATTAACTTGGTTCATTATGAAAAAAAAAACAATTATAATAATTAACTATGAAAGAAAGGATTCAGGAAGTTTTAATATCTTTCAAAATTTCTAACTTTCTGGCATTCTGTATAACATAAGATGATTTCAACATAGTAAATAATGGGTGGTGACAATCAATGCCAATATGATTTATATATAATAAATAACGGGTGGTGAAGCCATAACAAACAAATAGTTCAAAGTCAAAATCCACATGTACAGAATCAATCGCTGGTAATATTATTGTTAAAAAATAATCAAACTTTGTGGTATATTAACAAACAAACAAACTTTTCAATGCTATAAAATATGATAGAGAATCGTATCAATATAAACGTTCAAAAGTTGTGGTTTCAACTAAACCCTAATGCAATATTGTTTCAGATATTATGGAGATACCTGTTTCGCGATCAATCTATGTTCTCGTAATGACGATTTAGTTGGCTTTGATGGAGTTCAGCGATGGGGGCAGAGAACATCGAGGGGTCGATCGTAGATGGAGGTATGGAATTGATAATTGAAACGTCGGAGGTACTTTGCCCTTTTTCTAATTTTTTATTCTAATAAATAAATGAGTTAATAAAAAATAAATAGAAACACTATTTTGATAAATAGTTTTAAAGAAACACTATAATAATAAATATTTTTTCATCCAACACCACATTGAGAAAAAAACTCTAAAAAGATTAAAAGAAATGTATTTAGGGGTTAGTGGAGAGTTTAAATGAGAAGAAAATTTTTGTAAGATTAAAAAAATAACTTTTAAACTAATAGAAATTCTCCATTTACTTCATTTAATGTGTGTATTTAATGTTATGAAAAATGACATATAGGTAAATATATAATTGTCATTAATTAGCAATTAATTAAACTTGTAACTTATTTTTTTTCATATACTATTTCAAAATAAAATAATTTATGGTGTAGGACAATTTTCGACATGTGTAGTATAATTTTTAGTATGTGTAGGATAATTTTGAAATGTGTAGGGTAAATTTACATATGTGTAGGGTAAATTCCGGTAAATGTAAGACATATGTAGTATAAATTTTGAAATGTATAGGATAAAATGTTTTTGCTTTATTAATGAGAGAAACATAATTAATGAGAGAAGTTATAAACTATTTAATGTTTTACTATTATGCTATTTCTTCTTTTTTATTTTCACATTAAATTTCTTCTCAAATGAACTTTCACTTTCGGGGTTAACCTATTAAATATATGTGTGAATTGTCAAAGATTAAGCATTAATTATTAATTCGTTAGAATTGATGAAAGTTAAATAGTTCTATATTTAAGTTAATGATTTTAAACCAAACTTTATATGTTTTCCAAATAGGATTATTTTGATATCTAAAAAAATTAATATAAATATAAAAGCATAATAATATAGATTCCGTATGTGAACCGCATCACGTATTCAAAATAACACACCCTTAAAAGGCTATTTATTTTGTGTATTGAATATCTTTTCCTGAAATGCCCATTTTAATGTAATAAGAAATTCAATTATGTTTATTTATTTGGGTTCAAAATCACTTGTTTGATTTCTTCTCTTTGTCACACATTGATGTTGCATCATAGTTTGTTTGATCAGGCTTATCAGTTAGAGCACTAGAACTTGTCGGTTTTTATTTAGGAATCCGGTTGTGCATAGGCGTTAACAGGTGGGATTTACGGTGATGGTGTTTTGGGAAGGGTACATAAGTGATGAAGTGATGGGCACATTTGCTCCAATTGTGGTGTACTGGTTGTATGCAGGGTTTTATCAGTCGCTACCACCAAAAACTCTGGATAAATATCGGCTGCACACGAGGAAGGAAGAAGATGCCAAGAACATAGTGCCGATGAGTTCGGCTATCAGAGCTGTGTTGGTTCAACAACTAGTTCACGCAACGGTTTCCCACCTCCTGTTTTTGGTATGTTATGTTTATACAATTGCTTGGTTGTTTGATGATTGTTTCATGGTTAGATGTAATGATGAAATTGACTTGTGTGCTAAAAAGATATTTTAGGTTGATATGAATATTCTAAAGAAATTATGAAGTTTATCGTATATCACATTTCTTTCACCTTTACAGAAATCAAAATAGTTAAATACCACTAATTCATACTGAACTTTTTTTAACGATAAATTGTCTACATCGACCCATCGCATCTCCCAATTGGAGGCTCAGTCCCACTAAAACCAGACGGTTATTCATTACAAGAGGGTCAAGCTAACATAAAGAGTGACACGATGTTAAACTGGATAAAAAGGATATATATTGCTATATGATGTCTTACAATAATCATTTGACAATTAATTTGTTCATGTCTTATGTAGGTGAAATCAAAGACAGATCTGGTTGGGACTCATGAAATCCAGCCACCCCTCCTCGTACAGATTTTCCAGATCATTATTGCAATGTTTGTTATGGACATATGGCAATATTTCATGCATCGTTACATGCACACAAACAAATTTCTTTATCGACATGTCCATGCACAACATCACAAACTAGTGGCTCCTTACGCAATAGCGGCGTTTTATAATCACCCTATGGAAGGCGTATTCGACACGATTGGTGGTTCCATCGCTTTTCTTGTTTCAGGAATGACTGCGAGAACCGCGATTCCGTTCTTCTGTTTGACTGTGGTAAAAACAGTTGATGATCATTGTGGACTTTGGTTACCGGGTAATGTTTTTCATATGTTGTTCCCAAACAATACCGCTTTTCATGACATCCATCATCAACTCCTTGGATCAAAGTACAATTTTTCACAACCTTTTTTCCCAATTTGGGACAAGCTTCTTGGGACCCATATGCCATACGTTCTCGTAAAACGGCCCGAAGGAGGTTTCGAGGCAAGATTAATATCCAAAGACTAAGTCATCTTCATCATGTTATCGAATCAAAACATTGAGGGGAACTATGAATCACAATCAAGTGAATTTTCTAGTGAAGGTTCTCAAGTTCAAACTATCGATTGTTTTTACAGAATATTTGTTCCATTCTTTAGTTTTCTCCATTTTCGCTGCCTAATTAGTTTTGTAACTTGTTATTCGAGTGGTTTGAGTAGTCTAGTAAATTTGTGTAAGTTTTGTAATTTGTACCTGGATATTTATATAACTCGTGTGATCATTGTCAGATTAAAATATTTAGATGTTATTCTCGAAATTCATCTCGTGTGTCACAATGGATCAAACTTATAGCATATTAACTATAAACTCATCTCATGTTTTTTATTAATAAAGGTTCTTCCAATCATTAAACCCGTATATATGCATACAAAACTAGTTGTTCCCCCGGCTCGCGTTGCCAAAACATATGAATAGCTACTGTAGTGGTTGTTTTTGACGGATTTTGTCATCCTCTTTGTGTACCAATCAACTGACTTCATATAAAGTGTACCAATGAACAAAAAGATCTGATAATCGTTGGCTGCAATGTCAACCGGAATGGTGTTTGACGCAATAAAAACAACATCAGGCTAATCTTTCTGGCAGTTTAATCAATTGGGTACATAGTATTTTGATATTTTGGTGAGAATTTTAACCACATTCAATAACAACCTTTATAGTTGTTTTTTTTCATCAATCCTCCAAAACAAATAATTTTTGTCTATATCTTACATGTTTTTAGTGCCTTTCTATCAATTTAAATAGGATAATTCATGGTATGCACTTGCAGATTTGGAGGAGTCAAGTATGCATATATATATATATATATATATATATTATATATATATATTGAAGAGTTCAAATGAGAAGAAAAATTTTGTAAGAATAAAAAGAATAACTTTTAAATCAATAGAAATTCTCCATTTACTTCTGTATGTATTTAATGTTATGGAAAAGGACATATATGTAAATCTATAATTGTCATCAATTAACTAACTAACTAAACTTGTAACTCATTTTTTTTTCATATACTCTTTCAATATAAAATAATTTATAGTGTAGGACAATTTTCGACATGTGTAGGATAAATTTTAGTATGTGTAGGGTAAATTTACATGTGTGTAGGGTAAATTCCGGTAAATGTAAGACATATGTAGGATAAATTTTGAAATGTGTATGATATAGTGCTTTTGTTTTATTAATGAGAGATAACATAACTAATGAGATGAGTTATAAATTATTTAATGTATATATATATATATATATACATATATATATATATATATATATATATATATTGGGAAAGGTTCATTTGAAAAGAAATTTAATATGAGAAGAAAAAAAAGAAAGGACATAATGGTAAAACACTAAATAATTTATAACTCTTCTCATTAATTATGTTATCTCTCATTAATAAAACAAAAGCATTATATCCTACACATTTCAAAATTTATCCTACATATATCTTATACTTATAGGAATTTACCCCACACACATGTAAAAATATCCTACACATTTCAAAATTTATCCTACACATACTAAAATTTATCTTACACATGTCGAAAATTGTCTTTCACCATAAATTATTTTATCTTGAAAAAGTATATTACAAAAAATGAGTTACAAGTTTAATTAATTAGCTAATTAATGACAATTATAGATTTATCTATATGCCCTTTTTCATAATATTAAATACATACATTAAATAAAGTAAATGAAAATTTTCTATTGGTTTAAAAGTTATTCTTTTTATTCTTACAATGGATGGATGCAACGAACTATTTCCCGCTAGCTAAAATGTATGTATAGGTAAATGGTTAAGATTAGGTAACCTAATGGGTTAATAATGATGTATTAATGTTCTGCTTTGTTGTTACAAGAACTAATACCATTTATACAATTATATGAGACAATTCCTAATTCTTCTATCAAATTATTGTGAAAGAGGTTATTATATTATAAAAAGAGGATATAGGTGATTGTGAGTAGAGGGGAGAGAAAATGTAATTGTTCATATGTATATTTAAGTGGACATTGTTTCACCCTTTGTAATTTTTTTGTTCACCCTTAATAATTAAATATTTTGAAAATGTCTGTGAGTGGATGACAAGGAAAAAGTAATGATAAAGGTATAAAAAAGTATTTTTTAATTGAAAGAAGAGAAAAAATATAGTTGTTTTTAGTGTAATTATAGAGTAAAAATAGTGGAATGGATGTGAATGCTCTGATGTTTCTTAAAAGATAAAGTTTTCTAAACAAAGGCTATCATGGGCATGTCACTGATCAGTACGGTCGTGTAACCTACTTCGTGACATGTCGAGCTTCTTGGCTGCCATGACCATGTCAAATATTAGCGTGTTTGTGTTCTTTGATGGCTTAGATCTTTACACTTGATATCGATAACAAGATGAAACAAGAATAAATTTGACAAGAACTTTCAATTGAATTGCATAGAATGTGATATTACAATTGAAATACATGAACCTTTATATATTAATCGAACTTACATCTCCAATTTGTCACAACCCTTTGGAATCGATGCGGCTTCTGTTTTGGCATCCTATTAAATCGATGTGGCTCCTGTTTACCAAGATGTTGGGCCGCCTCTGGATTTCTACCGCACAATTACTAGCCGGATCAAGCGGCTTGAGGACATGCTGGGGTGGGTGGTTGAAGAGTTGTAGGATCTACGAGAAGAAGAGGGTCTCGATCCCTAACCGCTACCACCAGCACGGCAACATCCGGGTCTTGGTACGCCAGGTCAGCATGAGCCAGGAGATCAAGATCCGACAACATAGATAGGGCGATTCTCTGTATTTTTATATTACATTTTCAGCTGTATTTTTTTTTTGTTATATACGTACAAAGTAATGTTATATATGTGTGATGTTTTGTTTTATATTGTTTAGCATGTTTAGTTGGCTACGTATAAAAAGGTAATTTAGTATTGATATATTGTTTATGGTTGTATTATATAATAAACATTATTTATTTATATAGTGTTTTGTATTTTATAGAGTATGAAATCTTTTTACAAATATATAAAATAAAAAACGATAAATATTTGTAATTATTATGTATATACAAAATAAAACCTTAATAAATGCCGTTAAAACGATAAACATTTTGCAAAAAAAGTATAAAAAATCACTACAAAGTATAAAATAAAAAACAATAAATATTTAATTTTTATGTTTCTAAATAAAACCTTTATAGATGTTGTTGAATGTTAAATATTTGACAAAATAGTCAAGGAAAAAAACTTCTATACACCTCGTATTGGACGATATGAGACGTATACCATAAAAAACCACAAAAAAATTGCCCTAAATAGAATAAAAAATACAATAGCTACATATGGGTTATACAATTGCTTAAAAATCAGAGACTTACCCTAATCAGGCTCTGATTTTAAAGTGTCAATCCTTGATTTTGAGGCACCCATATATGTCGTGTATGGGCCAATACGCGGCCTATACGCAATGAAAGATGTAAAAATAGTGTAATAGATTCACCCTTTTAAAAATACATATTTTATAACGAAGGTGGATGATCAGTGCCATGATGCTGCATGGCAGCTGGCCATTAATCAGGGTTTTTTTTTGTTTTTTAGGATATCTTTTTTAACTTTTACCCTTCAACATTTAATATTAACAGTTACTACCTTTCAATTTTCTAAAAACTCTATAATATGTTTTACGGGCTTATATTTATGTACGTGTCGGTATAAATTAAAGCTGATTACATTTCTTTAACAACAGGTAGGATTAGACATAATATGTTTTTTTTTCTTTTTTTTTGTACGTTTCTGCATGGCCTACGTTTTGAAATAAATTTTGTTTACAACAAGTTGGGTTAAGTATAATATTTTTCATCGGACTGTATAAATTCGACTTACTTTACGTTTCGGCGCCACTGCAACGCTCGATATCATTTTTAACTTAAAAAAGACATAATATTATACTTATTTTTATGTACATGTCGGTATAAGTTTGAGTTGGTGTTCGACGTAAATTTCTTTTGCAAATAAGTCGGGTGATATATAATACGTTTTTGTGCTTATTTTTTTTATGTACATCGTTAGCTTATCTATGTTTTGAGATAATTTTTGTTCAGAAATAATTCAGATATTGACGGTACGGAAGAATATACTAGTTAGAAAAAAAAATCCAAGGGCTTTGCGATTTTATATACAAGTCAAGGGAAAAAAGAAAAGATATATGTTTAATTGGTTAGTTAGGAAGCATCGAGATGCTACGCTCTTCTTCTACCCCAACCCATTTATTTATTTATTTATTTATATTACAAACCCCCCTTTTCATATCCATACCAACATCATTCCAGTTAACAAATGAGGTATCATTTCTGTTCCTTTTCATCTTCAGTTCATCTCTCTCTCTGTATTTTAAATAAAAATTGTATGATTCCTGTTAGTTTGATGATGATGATGATTCGATTTACGAGACGTGTGTGCATTAATACGTTTTACGTCTGATGTTTTGGAATACTGAATTTTCACCTTGTTCCTCAAGATTCATTGCGGTGTAATTTTAGGTATCTGTATCATCTTCAATGTATGCTTGTTCCTAGCAACGAATAGAGAAACAAATTATATATGCTGTCATTTTGGATTGTGGAAATCTGATCATCATATCTCATTTCATCCTGCTTTTTAGAGCTCATAACTTATGGTTTAATCTTGTGTGGATTGTAGTTAGTTTATTAAATGTTTTATATAAAAATATAATAGTTTCTTGTTATAAAAATAATAATAGGCATGTTTAAGCTTCGGAGTCGGCTCGGTCTCGTTTACTAAACATGCTTAATTTTAGACTCAAGCTTGTAGCGAATTGATCTTGAGTAGCTCACGGGCAGCTTGGCTTGTTTACACCCCTAAGTGGTATGGAAGTCCATATTATAGGTTTTGATGATGAATCTAGACCCTGTATTGTAGTTTAAGTACATCGACATTTTGATGGTTGCGAGTATTATCTTAGTCGGATTGGTTTAGTTAACTATAATTTTTCTGACTGGTGTATCCTATGTTGTAGTTTAAGTAGATCTGTACAGACATTTTAATGATTTCGGGTTTTATCTTTGTTGGATCAATTTTGACGTATTGGCATTTTTCTATTCTTGTTCGTTTATGAACATGTGTTAGTCGACATCCTACTTTGAAGTGGGCTCAGCGGGCCGATGTGTTATTCATCACAATTGATCTGCCCGACGCTGAAGACGTGAAGCTTAAACTGGAGCCGGAGGGTAAATTTTACTTCTCTGCTACTGCAGGAGCTGACAATGTACCTTATGAAATTGACATTGAGCTTCATGACAAAGTGAATGTGAATGTAAGCAGGATAGTTAATCGGTTATATTCTTAACCTGTTGTATGTATAGTGATTACGGAGTGAACTAATTAAACTGCAAATTGCAGGAGAGCAAGGCGAGTGTCGGGTCGAGAGCTATTGTGTACCTAATCAAGAAAGAAGAAAGTAAATGGTGGAATAGGCTTTTGAAGCAAGAGGGGAAGACTCCAACGTTTGTGAAAGTGGATTGGGATAAATGGGTAGATGAAGATGAGATGGATGAAAAAGGTTAGCGTTTATTTTTATATTGTTTAAAGTTGAATCGAGTTGAGCTTAAACAAGCTTGTTAAATAAGCGAGTTGGAGCACATGCTTTCACCTATTGAGCTCAACTTCGCATATGTTTATGTGAATATGCTGATAATGTGGTTTTGAATATGCAGCTGGAGCTGATATGGAATTTGGCGACATGGACTTTTCTGTAAGTACAGCTTTTGCGTATCTTCGGAAGTGATTCGTTACAATTTATAATGAAGCGTTTAACACGAGATTCTCTTTACCTTCTACGCAGCAACTTAACCTAGGAGGCGGTGGAGGTTTCGATGCTGAAGGTGCTGATGATGGTAAAAAATCTGTTTGATCTGTGTATTTAGAATAGTAATAACTTTATCGGTGGTAGATAATTGTGTATTTCGACCTCAATGCACTAATGCAGAATACTGTTGATGAATGATATTTAACCATATTAGATATATTAAATATTATTGATCTTAGTTGCAGAGGATGAAGATAGTGACACTGAAGAAGAAGAAATGAAGGAAGGTGAAAGTATTGGTAAAAAAGAAGTTGCACCACCCCTTGGTAGCCAAGTTGAGGCAGGAGCTTGAGCTAAGATTTGATGGCTAAAAAAGCTGATGGTTTAGTTATGGTTTGAGAGTTGTATAGTTTATCTGGTTCATGTCAGTGTTTATATGGATGTGTTTGTTTCAGTTGTTTTGTGTTGTTATTGCCAACTTTGTGAACTCATTTGTCCTAATCTAGAACCTATTAGATGGTTTGATCTTTATCCCAATTTGATGATTTAAGGTTTCAACTTTAACCCATGAATGGCACGTCCACAAAACAGATTTAAGATGACTTGTATATGTAAAATGACTTCTTACTATTAATCAGGAACAATAGGGATATTGGAATTTTATATGTATTTTTTAAATTTATTTTTATACATATTGAGTTATATACTAATCAGACTAGATTAATAGGCATCATCTTTTGAAATTTGACTGCCTTGAAATGTAAACGATTCGATTACCTTTTAAGTATCGATTTCACAACACTACCTTTTAAGTATTGATTACCTATCAATCCTGATTTTTTACAACACTAGGTAATCCTGATTTTTACAACACTGCCTTTTATGATAATAAATGAACAATGTTTTGAAACAAGAACTAGACGTTCTAACAAAAATAAAATTTAATTTTCTTTCAACTTTGTTACACGCAGTTTGTAGGTGCAAACCTGATCCAATAGGCTAGTCCAGTTGTGAAAACATTATACATGTACACAAAATAAGATAACAAACATCTTATATGGTAGCAGAGAAGAGGGGTGCTCAAAAACAACCCATCACCAAAGTCGACCCAATATGAACAAACAAACACTATATGAATATGATAAAGTGTATCATATTTGACAATATATATTCAAAAGCCATGAGGAACAGAAAATCTAATATCTCATTTGGCATCCAAACTTATGTATTCAAACACAACAACATAAAAAGAACAACTTAACTCCACGATGAACAAGCGGCATATATTACGGTTTTCTGGCCTCAGGTAGGGCCATAGGCAGCAGCAGCTCGGAAGGAGGACGCAATGTACATACCATCTCCTTCGTTTTCCCAAAGTACACCTGGAATTGCCACGCCAGCAGTAAATAAACTAAACTAATCGCCACGTCAGCATGTGATTCATAAGATGAACAAACAAACAAACAAACCTACCTGGTCAAGTTGATTCCTCAGCTTTCCTTCCAATTCTTCTATCATCTTTCCCATATTGCATAAATGACCATCTTCAACACACAAGTCCGCTTTCATCTATTCAAAATATTAAGATTCAAAAACTAGGTTTATCATAAAATGAATGTATTTTGCTATTTTGTGCATTTAAACATTTATAAATTACCTGTCTCCTAATGGATCCTGACAAATTAAAAGTGCCGGATGTGTCACCGTTTGTAGTTAACGACAGCATTATAGTACTTGTTAAACAGTAATGAGCCATTCCTTGCACTTCTGGCCCCACCTGAAGAAGTTAGAAATCTACATTGTCACAAAAAGATGGAAATATATCTTTTTTTCGATAACAAAAATATAATAATAAACAAATAAAGCAAATAAAAATACCTGGATAACATGAATGGCATCCCACCCACCCTCATGAAGATAACCTCTTTTACCATGTGCATACTTTGATCCATCTTTTAATAAAGAGAAAAAAAGAAAAAAGAACTTTTATATTAATAATAAAGTATGGGACTTTACTGTTAAGGTTTAAAAGTTTAAGAAAGTAATCATGCTAAAACCTTTTTTAATCAAGAAACACGCTACGAAGCCTTCATTGTCATCATCTTCCCACAGATATACTGATGAAATACCGCCTTCATAATACCTAACAGATAATTAAATCAACAATGACAACAAGCCATTTACAGAAAACAGTTAGGGTTATGTCAGAAAATGAATACAACTTAAGACGAGGTGAGTAAAGGACCTCACTGGTCACGATAAACTGTAAATATTTCATTTGCTTCAATTTCTAGGTTCCTTAATTCAGATGATGGATAAATCCCCTCTTCCAGTGGTGGATGATATTTATTCGACCATGGTGATCTGGAATAAAATATGAAGAATAAGGAACTTAACGTAATATGACAATACCAAGAAGTTGAACTAAGTTCTAGAAGCCAATGATTAGATGTGGTATTATTAACAGCTTAAAATAAGACATGGCAGGGTCAGCTATGATGAGAATCATCATTACTTGATATAAATAGAAGCAATATTGTTACCTGTAAGAGTCAGCATCTCTGTTGTACTCACATAAGATGAACTCTTTTGCATTATCCACATCACATAAGACCTGTTGTTCAGAGTAAAAAGACTTAAAGATTGAAGTTGCAAAACAAAAGATAACCATAGGATTTATAAAAAGATCCATAGAAGACAAGAAGATATAGTATGCATAACATTTACATCAATGCATATTTGTTCATGGCAAAACGCATCTTGAACTGAAACATAGTAAATCGATTATAAAGTTATAATTCCACAACACCTTGACCGTAAAGCCTGCACTATTTTCCTTTGCAAAGCAGATTGTACAACATTTTTTTGTAGAATTCGATTGTGTTTGATCAATGACAATTACGGCTACATAAACATAAAGATAGCTGCAAGAAGGTTTTAATAAGCACTAAAACAGTAGTCTGCTAACTACAAAATCCGTCAATAGACACCGGAAACCGTCAAAGCAAGATGGTGATTGTCTAGGAAGCCTTCATCAATCAAACACACGAAATTCAATAAAAATCGCAAAGGTCACAAACTGATCCTTATGTCAACAAGAACCAAAACCTCAGTTGCATCTAAAATAACATCATCTGCCATAGTGCCATACTTATCAACTCTCAGATCCAAGCTATTCTCATTAACTGAATGGTTAATCCTCCAACAAAATCCGATGCAGATTCAAAACTATTCAATTCAAAATGATAATTCAGCACTTGTGGATTAAATACAAACCCTAACTAAACCAAAACCGCTCAAATTTCTAGCCCTAGGAACTCCGCTTCTAAATCTCAAACAACACAAAACAAAAACCGAATCTCAAACTTCATGCACATAACTATTCATCATACGGATCCCTAACTAAACTGATATTGATTAAATCTCTAACCCTAGGAACTCCTATTTTGAATCTCAAACAACACATAACAATAAAATCGATTAACAAATAAATAATTTCGAGCTACGATAACAGAATCGACATATAATATTGCAAATTAGGGTTTGAAAAACAAAAAAAGGGTGAAAAGTACCTGAAGAGGCTGATCGATTTGAGAGAGTAGATCGGAGGAGTGGTCCGGCAGGAGGCTGAGGAGAGCGGAGAGAGCGGTTTCTGTGTGTTTTGGAGGCATTCTTCTCATCAATCCCATTGCTGCTTCCATTGTTGGAGAAGATGAAAACTGTTTTGATCTGAAACTTTCCCTCTCAACAAACCACCATCTGCTTATATATATATCTCTGTCCGACTGGCCGGCATTCATTTGAACTTATTATTTATCAAATGGTCCCTTCCTTCTCTTCTCTTGGGATGAGTTTGGTATCGGTAACGAATATACTAGTATCGAAAATCATCAAATGTGGATACAGGTACAGGTGTCGAAAATGTTCGGTACGGTACAGTACCAGAATTTGTATGTAAAATTCAGTTCAATACCAATACCGTATTGAAAATACCGGCACTGAAAACTCCAAAAAGTGGGTGCAGAAAAAAATTTGGTGCAGAAAATTCGGTATCAGTGCCAAGTCCCAAATGTTCATCCCTAGTACCGGATTTTGTGTGTAAAATTCAATAAAATGTCGGTACCGTATTGAAAATACCAGTACCGAAAACTCCAAAAAGTGGGTACAGAAAAAATTGGTGCGGTTCTTCGGTACCGGTGCCAAGTCCCAAATGTTCATCCTAGTACGAATGTACCGATACCAAAAATACCATTCCTAAAAATTTCAAATTGGGTACTAGTATCGGCTGAAAACGCTCAATATGAAATGGTACCAGTACCGAAAACGCTCGGTACAGTACAATACGGTATTGAAAAGTAAAAATCGGTAAAATATTGGTATTGTACTGTTCGGTATCATAATTTTATTGGTACCATACCAAAAGAACTGATCTCGAAAACGCCAAAAGTGGGTATCAAAATTTATCAGGCATCGTACCGGTTCAATGCCAGTATTTTTGGTACATGTACCAAAGTGCTCATCCCGACCTTTCTCTGCTCGTTATTCACTTTTCAGTCATTGATCGTTCCAACTTTGGCTTATGCATTTTAGAGAACGTATATTTGATTTTTTATGTTGTTTGTTTCAGCAAACAAAGAAATTTAAATTGGATTTAAATTGTTGGTTCACCTTCTTATTTATAAATACAAGATGGTTACGTCATTATACATATTTTATATTTCAATTCCATTGATAATTATAGGAACCAAATAGATTACGGGGTTTCAAATGAATTCTTTAAAAATCCAAGTTCAATTTCCTTACATATCACAAATTAAATACTAAGTAAGGTTCAATTTATGTCATGGGCTGGATTAGAATTAATTTGGGTACTTTTATGAGTAGGCTTTCATTTTTGTTTAATTTTGTAGAGCTTATGAAAGTCATTGATTGATAACAAAAGAATTCAATTCCTATTTTATTTATTTTAATCTAAATATTGGTAACCTTTAATCATTTGGTATACAGATGGAATAATGCCACACATGGAATAATGGCCAAGTTATTACAAGTCTATTTAGTTTTAATAAAAAAGTTATAAAACTTTATCAAGCAATAACTAAAGTTTTTATGCTGTATAACTAAGAGACTGTTTGTTTAGTTTTTGGTGGGTTTTTTAATGGTTCAGATTTTTTATTGGTTCAGCATTTAGTGGTTCAGATTGGTTTAATTCACAAGCAGATATCTGAATGGTTTAGAATAGTTAAGCATTATACTGACCCTAAATGATTAAAACCTATAATCTGAATTGGTCAGACATTTGCCTCTGAACGGTTAAGCATTATACTGGCTCTTAATGGTTCAGACCTCTTACTGGTTCAGCACTTAATAGTTCAGACATTTTATTGGTTGAGCACTTAACCATTCAGAAGTTGTAAAAAAAACCCTAAAACTTAAATTATAAATGCACATCATATCATAAATCGAGCATGTTCCTTACATTTGCAAAATAGCCACTTGGAGACCCACTTTATGGTCCAACCATCTTTTTATGAGTGCAAGAATGAAGAATGTCTGGGCCATATTCAGTAGTCACTACAATCTTCTTAAATGTCAAGAGCAAATAGTACTAGATATAATAGTTTGTTAGGACCCATACCCTAACTTGCTCATCGATATTCTATTTATGTATAGTGAGTGATATGAGTTATTAAATTCGTTTAAAAGCAATTTAAATATTGAACAAACTGAAATAAAAGAGAAAATGTATGTGAGAAGTTTTGGAGAAATACCTTAAGAGTATAAACCTATGTGATAGGTTTTGAAAAAATACCTTAGAGTGTAAACCTAGTAAAAGTAAATTTTTTCTAAGGTAAATTTTATTAACAAACGCCAACCCTCAACAAAGAGGCTAGCAACTACAAAACAGCTTACATCAAATTAAATTTATACCACAATCTCAAGACACCTATCTATTTCTATACCATAAGAAACCGAGTGTCTTGATATCATGCATAATCTTTCCCACATTTTAAAACCTTTTATCATTTTTCGCTTTCCATAAAACCCAACACGAAACCATTAAGATACCTTTAAATGTTTCCTTTGCTATCCTCCTTAGCCCCATATGCTCAGGAATATCCACCAAGTCTTTCACATGAAACATGTAAACGACCCAAGCTTGCACCAAGAGCTTATTATATTTCAGACGGTTGTGGCGATAAAACATGAGCAAAAAAGGCGTCCCATGGATTTGGCCTCATCTTCAAAAAGGACACACGCTAAATCTCCAATGTAACAGTTCCTCGCATGAAGAGCATCAACTATGGAGACCCGATTCATAACCACCCTCCACATAAAGATGTTACATTTCTTCGGAACCCACTTGCACCAATCAAAGACAATTCTGCTACTATAATCTACATCACTCCTCAAAAAATTCCTAACCACATCAACCGAACCCACCTGTCCACACCCAGCTATCTCGTCTGCTTGACATCCTAGCCTCATCAAGTAACCCGATTGACAACTCATTTAACTGAATTTCTGAAGTTGGCATAGGCAACCAACTCCACAACCCCATGAAACTACTTGTATCTTTATTGAATTGTTCACCAACTTTGCAATCCTCTCACTTTCCAGTCTAAAATGATTAGAAAACAATTCCTTTAATGGTTCGTTACTCACCCAAGGATCAAGCCATAGTCTAATGTTCAAACCATCTCCACTACGCCTTCAAACAAATGGTTTAAATTAAGGTTACTAACTTTCACCTTCTCAATCATACCTACAGTAGTCTAATAACATTATGAACCGACCATTCACCCATCTTATGTTTTTCTAGAAGCTATGGTCTCGTTTCTTCACTTTTTTTATTTGCATTCTCACTCATCCACATATTACTTGTCATCCGAGTTATCAATTCCTTATCACAACATAAATGGCTTGTCTAATAATGATTTGTATGATGTGAAGTGTCTCAGTTTGTCTCCCTTACGGACGACTTCCAACAACATTTAAACAAGTTATTCATCTCTTTAACAATACAATGACCACAAAATGAACTCGTGTTTCTTTTACGATACGTTCATTCTACTTGTGTACCAATGCACAAAACTCAAGAGTGTTCATATGTATGCCACACATGTTCATGCGGTGTCGTAACAACATTAAATTATTACCAGGCTAGGTTCCAAAACTAATTGTTTAACTTTTAAGGTTCACTACTTGGCCTATATATATTCATGTGTTTGTTTGTATATGTATGTATTGAGTAAAATTATCATATTAGTCCAATAAAAATTTAGAAAATTACATAGAACCAATAATATGTTGGGCTTAGTTGTTAATAGTTTTTTTCTAGTTAATTTTGTCAAATATGTTGGGCTTGTCTGTTAATAGGTTGTTTAATTTTTTTTAATTACTAGGCTTGGAACCCTATATCAGCATTCGCTTTTATAGTTTTATAACTATGTAAAACACGTTTCGCTATCCTTTTGCGTGTATTTCTTTCGGTTTTTATATAAAGTTCCATCAATATAACAAATTTATAAGATATAAAATGAACAATGATGTCCAAAATACATAAAACAAGCTATCCTAAATAATTGTTTATAAAATAAAGTATCCCAAATAAATAAATAAAAATAATGTAACACAAACTTGAGGAGTCTGTGAAACACAAACACAGCCACCACTTCCCAGGAGATGAAATAAAAAGGCAAAAGAAACTTTAGGGCCCACCTACGGTACGATAAACATGTATTTAGTAGAATTATCATACCAATAAAAAATATAAAATCACATTGGCCCAATAAAAAGTTAAGGCCCAATAATATGTTGGGCTTAGTTGATTAGTTGTTAATAGTTTTTTTCTAGTTAATTTTATTAAATATATGAACTTGTCTATTAGTAGGTTGTTGAATTAACTTTTTAATAAAATTTGTTAATTACTTTGTTTCTTATCGGGCTTGGAAACCTATATTCGCATTCGCTTTTATGGTTTTATATCTATATAAAACACGTTTCGCTATCCTTTTACATATGTTTCTTTCAGTTGTTATACCGAGTTCTATCAACATACAAGTAGTTCAGTACTCTAATAAATTGATACCGACCGAATTCCACCGCGATGCACAAAAAATCCAACTAGTGATAATCATACAACAACAACAACTGAACCAGTAAATCCCACAACTAACAAGCGATTGTTAGGGTCTGCGAAAGGTGAGACGTAGACAAACCTTACTTCTATCCAATGGATAGAGAGACTGCTTCCAGAGAGACCCTCGTCTCAAATCATACGGACAGGTATATAAAGCATGAAATATATATGTATATGTGTATGCATATAGAAAACTACCGGTAATAACAGGTGGTGAAATAATACATGGATAAAATTATGCAAATATAACATTAGAAACAACCTATAAGCATATATACAAGAAACAATTACATGGGAAATCTACCTAATAAGCAAACAAAACGTAGGTCCCTTTGTCACAACTAAAACACCTTTATACTCTCCCCTAATAGTCTTTAACCCTAATCTTATGTCTCCATGAACTCCTATAATTGACCATGTCCTCGTGGAGGTGCAACACTAGTAAATCCTGCCTAATCCGCTCGTCCCAAGTTAATGTAGGCCTGCCTCTACTTCTCCTCCCCTCCATACTGAGGGTTTCTACCACTCTAACTAGCTCAGTCGTTTGCCTCCTCTTCACATGCCCAAACCATCTCAATCTCCCCTTTCTTATCTTATCTGACAAAGCAGCTACTCCCATCCTCTCCCTAAAACCTCATTTCTTATTCAGTCAAACTATGATTGCCCACACGTCCACCTCAACATCCTCATCTCAACTACATCCATCCTGCGCGCCTATGTTTTCTTGATGGCCAAACATTCCGTCAAATAGCAGGTCTAATTGCTACCCTTTAAAATTTCCCCTTTAATATAGTTGAAAACCTCCTCTCCCACAAAATCCCAGTTGCTGTTCTCCACCTACACCATTCCGCTTAGATGCAGTGGGCTACATCACTATCTATCTCCCCATCCCTTTGTACTAAGGATCCTAAATATTTAAACTTAGTCACTTGCGGAACCACTTGACCCCATTGGTGATCTGTGTTTCCTCGTCATCACCCACTCCACTAAAGTCACAGTACAAGTACGCGGTCTTAAATCGACTATTCCTTAACCCTTTGCGCTCTAAAACTACTCGCCACTTTTCCAGCCTCTCATTCAAACTTAGTTTACTCTCCACAATTAACACAATACCATTCGCAAAAATCAAACAAAAGAAATATTCTCCTAAGTATATATATGTATAATATAATAATAAAGCATAGTTGATATCCCCCACTTACCATTTACAAATATCATCTATTCATCAAACAACTCAACCCCTCCTCTGCCGGCCATGGTGGAGATCGAAGAATCAACGGTCACCAGCAGCAGCAGCAAGCAAGAAGAATCACAGCCACTGTTAAACAGCTCAAAGCCCCGGTCGAAATCGGTGCGAACCAAGGTCCCAGAGGTGGAAGTGCACCTCTTCCGGTCCGGTGAGGGTCCGATTGACACCTTCAAATCACCATTAGGTGGCTGGGACCAAGATCAGCTCGAAGTTGGAGACATATTGGATAAGTATGGGCTCAAATCAGTGTACGCTTTTAATACGCAGTCTGGTAGAGGTGTTCCCATCCGGTTTAACCCTAAAAATGGTCGATCTCTTCTTCCCTATCAAGATGGCTCTCTAATTTTCATTGATGGAGAGCCTAAGGTAATTTCCTCTCTTTTTACCCATATTTACTGTCACTTGCTGTTTCTGATTATATATATATATATATATATATATATATATATATATATATATATATATATATATATATAATTAGGTCTCCCTGTAGTGGAAATTAGGGTATTTCATCATCTTTAGTTTTAGTTGTTACTTTTAGTGTCTTATAGCTTATACACACACCATATAGTCTACTAATCAACGCCCGCTTAACGCGATGTGATAGGTTCTGAGCCGAGGCGCCAAGCGCAAAAGTGCATCGCTTTTTGTACGTGAGCTGCAATTATATATATATTGTTTTATAGATTTTATAATCATGTTAACCCAAAATTTAGCTATGGCTACATTTTATGTATGATTTATTATATAAGTAACGTAGTAAAAAGCTATATGTTCAATATCCTGATGCACAAAACCTTCCTCGTACGAGAGTTGTGCATCAAGACCGCGCTTCAAGTGCGCTTTTTGTGCAACCTAGTCGAAAGCGAGAAAGCGTGCCTTGGGACACCTTGCGTTGAAGTGCGCCTTAGGCACTTTTTTTTAAAACCAAGCAACTTCTATTGATTTGATTGTTTTTTAGGTCTGAACAGCTGTATAGAAGGGTTTAGGCACGGTGAAACACTAGTATACCAGATGAAATGACTGATGTGACAATGGAAGGGGGGTACGTTTCGTAAAATTCTCTTTTTGGGAGCGACCTTTCGTTTGATCATCTCTACTCTCTACCAGGAGATCTTATTTATGAATGTAAAGTCAGCTTAGCCAAGACTAGCTTACCATTTTTAACAAACCATTTAAGGTTTGGAAAATGCAGATATTTTACTTCAAGATTTCATTATATGTACGCGTCCTTTTGTTCATCAGAAAGATGGCTGATAATCATATCTTTATTATGGTTCGAAAGTCTGCATGATTCTTTCTTTATGTTCTATAATCCAAATTGTTTGTTCTTGATATATATTAAGATTTAAGACTCAACTTTATTTATTATCCACGGTGGGTTCAATCATGTTAATAAAGCCCAATTAAGGAAAACACACTGGTAAGTGAATTCATTAATCAAATCCCATTACAGCCAACAACACTAGTTCTTAGATAGTTTATAGTAATACGGGGGAACTAAGGAAGATTTCATGGCTTATGATTAGATCATGTTTTCAATATTGGCACTTTTTAGTTTTGACTTTTGATATTACTATTTATATTATATATGTTTTACGTTTTGTATATATGTATATATAAATTATGCATGATATTACATTACCGTATCCCAACAATTCCCACTGTGATAACCTATATCTCAAATATGGCCCTTGACTGATATGATTTTGGGGCGCTATAACTGCATAGTGCATAGGCTGTGACAATGGGAGGTGGAGTACATTCAGTGAAACCCCTTTTTGGGGTGTATGTATAGCAACACCCTTTTTCTGTTTGATCCTCTCCACCTTTAGTTATGGTCCCATGGACATAAAGTCAGCTTAGTTAAGACTAGCTTACCATGTTTAACAGACTGTTTTAAGGTTGGAAAATGCAGATATCTTACTTCAATATTCTATTATGTGTACGCACCCTTTTGTTCATCTGATATTCATGTCTTTATGATGGTTGGAAGTCTGCACGATCCTTCCTCTATGCTCTATAATATAAATCGTATGCTCTTGATGTATATTAAGACTCGACTTTACTTATTACCCACAGTGTGTTCGATCGTGTAAATAAAGCCCAACTAAGGAAAATACATTATAATTATAATTATAAGTGAATTCATTTATCAAACCCCATTACAGCCAACAACCATAGTTCTTAGATAGCATAGTTGTTAAAAATCATCGCCTCTTGCGCCTAGACCCATTTTTCAGGCAAGGCGAGGCAGCTGCGCTTTATGTCTAGGAAATTGCGCTTTAATTCTCCAGGTGATGGTCCAGGCGCACATTCCGGCGAGATTCCTAGATTCCGGAGAGTTTCCGGCCAAATTCTCTAAATTCCGACAAGATCTAGCCAGATTTCTACTTTTATTCAAGGAAAACTACTTTGCTACACTAATATTTTGGTACTAATGATGATCTAAAGTGTTACATAATAGACTCTGTTTATCTTATTTGAAGAATAGTATTCTTTTTCTAATACGTAATATATTTTTAAACTTTTTTCATTATGCGCTTAATTTTTCTCCGGCCCTTGCTTTTTTTGCGCTTTGTGCCTAGGCCCCATGCGAGGCCTAGCGTCTTTAATAACTATGTTAGATAGTTTATACTAATACGGGGGAACTAAGGTACTGCACACTTTAGCTTAAGCATGTACGTGTTCATGTTTAATATACGAATTGCCCTTTCCTTTTAGTAGTTTAGTTTTAGACCTGTATGTATCTGCACAAACATATGTAAATGCGCCTCTTGTAAGGTGTATCCTCACTTGGATTTTTTTTTTTAAAATTAACTTGATTCATATATGAATCATTTCTTCAAGGGTTAGGCTTTTTTATTGACCTTTTTTATTCAAAACAAGTGGGAGGTTCAGACTCAGGTCATATCCAAACGGTCCTATTTTCTTGAGTATGTTAGTGACTTGTGAGTTGACATTTTACATGCCTTGATGCAAGGGGTGAAAAAATAGACCAGTCGCTTTAACATGCCAGGAAAAATAATTTTTTGTACGGGTCGACGCAGGATGCCCCGAAACACTTTTTATCAAAGGTTCTGATATTTCTATTAATAGTTAGTGTCTTAGTTACAAAAGTGCATAATTTTGTAAAGTAATAGAAGGTTTTATGTATCAAAAATACACTTTTTGCGACTTCAACTAGTTCCTTCTCACCTAACTTTTTTTTAGTTCAAATCGACCATATATAAGTAGACCAGGAGGATAATAGGGATGCTAAGTTGGATGTTGTGTAATGTAAAACTAGGATGTCGAAATGGGTTGGCCTGAAACATTCTATGCCACCAATTTTTTATCTATGTGGTCAAAAGCGCCACACACTCTGGTAGCCTAGGTTTCTTTAGGCGCATCGACGAAGGTGCGCACAGGTGCATGGGGTATGAACACTTTTTTTGCCATATTTTTCATATGTGAATTGTTAATGTACCCATCTCATTCGTCAACTCATATGTAATCTGATTTTTCTCTCATGCATCTTTTTCTAAGCTGCCTGACGGTCCAAGAAAACCCAGTCTCCAACTGATCATTCTCTCTTTTTTCTTCCAAGTATTCAACATACTTTGCCAGTGGCCTAAAAAGACGTCTTGTTATTTCTTGGGCTTTCTTTTACTTGTTTGGGCTTCCTTCATTTTTCTTGAATGGGCTTTGAACTTTGAAGGTGTTTATTCTTTCTGCAATTGTTGTATGAATTATTATCTTTTAGTATTACTTTTTTTCTGAATATTTAGGGAGTAGTATTAGTTTTCTATTTCTATTATATATATTTGTGCGTGTATTATTTTATTTATTGTTGCCTTTTTTTGTATTGGGTTTGCCTCTTTTTGCGCCTTTGACTACCTAGGTTTTTATTTATGAATAATCAGTTATATTTCATATGTGATTGCAAAATTACGTTACTACAGTTTTAATCGTTTTTTGAAATAAAATGATTTAGATGGTTATATGAATTAAAAATACACTTTCTTTCAACCCATCTTTTTACCTATGTTTTTGTTTTTGTTTATACCCACTTGATGTGCTATAAGAGTAAACATTACAAGTAAACTAGTAAGATAAGAGAGGAACGCGTCTGGAAGGTTTGATAGCGACTTAAACTATCCGTCCGGCCGGGGATTGCTTTAGCTGAAAGCAACCTTTCTCTCATCCTTCTAAACTACATAGAAGATCGGGTAATCTTCTTTTTCGTCTGCTGGCTACCAAAGGTGACTTTTCCTGCCAATCAATAAGCGACGCTGCTTTAGCTTTAAGCCGTTACAGTTCGGATTGGATCAGTCAAGTCCTTTTGGTCGGTTCGCTTAGGTGATCCTCCCTTGTCTTCCCTAAAACTCAGAGGTGTTCTGGTTTGAGAAAAGAGCACTGGGCGAGCAACCTGAATGAATAAGATGTTGACAATAGAGGTAATAAGGGTGTACAAGAGCCGAGCTCGACTCGTTACTAGTTTTATTTTCAATGCTCAAGCTCGGCTTGTGAGTTGTTTTTTCAACTTCAAGTTGGCTCGGGTTGGGCTCGTTTTTTATTTATATACATTTTATTTATATTTTACTTATTATTTTTTATATAAAACATAATATGTATAATTTAGTTTAATCATAATTTTATATATGTATTAATTATTTTTTTTATATAAATCTATATTATATTAAATAAAAGTTATATAACAATAGGCTCGTTTAGGCTCGCGAGCCAACTTGAGCTCGACACGTGATGCTCATGCTCGTTTATCAAACAAGCTTATTTTTAGACTTGAACTCGTTTAAGCTCGGCTTGATTCGAGGTTTTAGCGAGCTGATCTCGGATAGCTATGAACCGCAGATTCTTATTAGAACGAGTTTAAGCTAACATGTCGATTACACAACGGTGGATAGTAGCGTTGCATACCATCTAGAGGTGGAAAAATGGGTGCATGTTATATAACGAGTCAAATCATGTAATTTTTCTACTGGGTTGAAATAGTTTGGCCTGAAACACTGTCCAAAGTTCTTTTAATGTTATGTATAACTAATTAATGAAATATCAGATATGATTAGTAAGTTAATTTGTAAGGTTGCATGCATTAAACGTATTCTTTGGGCGACTTTGACCTGTTTCTTCTTGCCTAACATGTTCTAGTATAATGATTTCCAATTTTCACTTTGGGTTTGATCAGGACTCGTTGATCAAGCCAATCACAAGGATCCTCGTTGGCGTTGCAGCATTAACCGCACTGATAATACTGGTTATGAAGGAGACACCTGGATGGCCTAAGAAGTTGAACTTTATCGGTGTTAATTTCAATGTTCCGCCGTGGGTTCTAGCTTGCGTGGTTATTGTTTTCACTCGATTAAGGAAGAGAACCCGGGATTTCTTCATCAAACGGCGTTAGTTTATAGTTTCCCTTTTAAGTCCATGGTACACATCACCACCATCATAATCTAAAAACACACATTTCATAAGATGGTTTTTGATGTTAATTGTAGTTTCTGCTTGAAAGAATCTTTGTTTCTGATAATTTGTTATGGTAATGCTGGTTTTGCTTATTTTTGGTTGATCCTGTTCTCTTGGAAATTGTCTTTAAGGGTAAGGGTGAATTGGTCATTTCATTTATTTTTATAGTTGACTATAAAACACGCGATTGACCTTGGCAAGTAAACTAGTGTCTTATCCATAGCATGCTTTCGATCGGTATTGGCTTAGTTTGTTAATGGTATGATACAGACATTCAGTATAACAACCAAAAGAAATATGCTCAAGAGGATACTTATTTACATTGAATGAAAACCATAAAAACGAATACGGTACTAGTAGTGATTTACATGTTGTTCGACCAACATCTGTTTGGTTATCGGTGCTCACTATAGCCTAAGGGGTAACAAACAAAAATACGGTACTAGTAGTGATGTAAATGTTGTTCGACCAACATCTGTTTGGTTATCGGTGCTCACTATAGCCTACGGTAACAAACAAAAATACTCTATCGAGAATACAACTCTTTTTTAATGATCTTTCTGTTCCCACGTCGAGAAAGCCATAAAAACAAATACGGTACCGTTGTTCGGTTTGTCATGGTAAGAACAAAAAAATCAATTATGTTTGACTTGTTCGAGCAAACTTTTATCGAAACGTAAATAAAAATAAGCATGCAGAAATGTTAATTGCTAATTTTATAAAATGTTATATTATGTTACTCAAATAACAAAAAGGGTAAACGACGTCACTTTATATTAATATAGTAACTCAATCATTAGGTAACTTTGATGAAATATATGTATGCCTTTACAAGTCGGTTTTAAGTAAAATCTAGGATGTAGATAAATATAATTCTATTGCGACAGTAAACTCGAAATTTTATATACATCGTATCATAAAAGTTATAAACAATAAAGAAGATTTGTTCGCAACTATAATAATAAAAATATTATAATAATTAATTAATAAAATAATAAAAATATCACATCTTTTGGATTATTAGAAAAAAACCCAAAAATCAAGGGCGTTTTAATAATTACATGAAATTTTAGTATTAACGTTTAGTTGTTAAATGTAGAATAAAATGTCAAATTCTTAATAAAGGCAACACATTGTTACTAATCTCAACTACAATCGGAATAGTAACTGAATTGGTATATAGACATTATTGACTAGTGAAGATGGTTATGATTGAGTAGTTTCGCTGATAGCACAATAATACTTCAATGGTACGCTAGTGATGCAAATTTGCGATTCGAAAAAAGAAAAACAATCGGAATAGTAACTAAAACATATGATTAAAAGTAAGATAACAATCTTGACATGGAAACACAAAATCAGAAATAAATTTCATAATCAAAAGAAAATCTAATAAGACATGGACACATAAAATCAGAAATGGATTATATAACGAAGGAAAATCTAACGAAAATCTAGAAGAGATCGGATAGAATCCTAATGAATGATTCATATTTTAGCAAATCTTTGACTTCTATGTTTTTATATGTGATTTCTGGTGTATCGTATTCTTTAGCATAGATCATATTGACTTCAGTCTTCATATTAAAGTTTGGTAATTCATTTTAGAAATTACATGTATAAAAGAATTAAAACCGCTTTAAGTTACACAATAACTATTTAGAGGAGTGCAATATCAGTAGAGTACAAACTTAAACTAATTATAACTCATAATTATCATAAAGATAATTACAATAGATTCTTTCAATTCAAACATAAGACTCACAGGTATAAATTAATTAATTATAGTCGATAGGGTGTCAGACTTCATGCTATGATAGTCTTCAATTCATGCTTAGATGACCTTTTATCAATTATCAATACTTGTTTAAAACTGACATACATGCTAAAATAACCAACTTCTTTAAATGAGTTTTAGTTCTAATAAAAAATATTGAGTTATTATTTTGAGTAAAACATTAACTTCTAGCCTTAAGCCATACTTTAACATCAATTGTGCATGTTACCATCAATCAACAATGTGAACATCAATTTGTGGCAGTCAGGGGTGGACCTAGAGTGATAGAAGGGGTAACCTATGTTGCCCCTTGACGCTCCGACGGTAGTGTAAATTTTGGAAAAATTTACCGTTTTTCGATTTCGTTACCCCTTTTCAATGAAATGTTACCTCTATGCAGATTTTTTAGATCCGCCAAACTGTGTGAAGCAAACTCCCCCCATCAAGTGCTTGTCACACAGTCAAGTGAGCTTATACGAGAAAAAGACTCAATTCCTGCTACTCCACCATACTCACATGATTTTTCAATACTTTTATAGTAACTTATACCAGATACTATACTAATCATTCTAGCAACAAATACTAGTCATTAACAATATAGTGTCAATTCATAAACACTAAATAACTAACATGCACATCAAGCAATTCCAAACATAAACATACGAGTTCTCATGCATATCAGCCCAAAATAGTGAAAAATGGCATTTAGAACATTTCACTAACTATATTATTCGTGTGGATAGAGTTTTTGCTACAAGATCAAGCAACCAGATACTAATAATTTTGCCATTAGTCCTTCCTGTGAAAACTTAGTTTTCGTGTGGATAGAGTTTTCGCTCACATAAAACATTTCACTAACTATATTATTCGCATTCATCTGCTTTTCGCTTTAGAGTAACTTTTTATGCAATAATAAACTATACGCGTTAAGTTACCATGCGAAAACTATTATGCGTAAACTAAACTTTTGACTAACAAAGTCTCATACCAACATACCTTTTTCTTTGCAAAAACCCTAGAAATTAAGGCCTTCTAGATTTGAGTTTGTTTCTCGTCAAGATCCCTACTTTATTATTGGAAATGCATTAATCCCTTTTATACTAAACGTTTTCGAGCATAAGCAACTATATACATGTTAACTTTAATGTGATCCTTCCTCGTTCTAAGAAAAACCCTCGAACCGAGATTTTAACCTTTCAATACTAGGTAACAACGTTTGGTACATACACCTTGAACACTTGGGAATGATGTGAGACCGATACTGTTGCCACCTCCTTTAAAATTGTGGGAAAAGATGATGCTATGCTCAACCTCCCCGCGCCTCTAACATTCTCTCTCTAAAAGTGAATGAGAAAGTTTGCAAATGAGGAGAGGCTTCCATGTTCTTATTTTCATAATAGGGTTGATGAGCTAAATTACAATTATGTGCTTGAAGCCCATGTCAAGTTCATTCCCGAAAGTAGGCTTTTAAAACCATGATCACAAGATTTTTTAAACAATTAGGTTTGCTGTCCAAAAAGGAAAGTCGTTATACTTGTGGTGGTTTATGTAATTTTTGGGGACTTCGGTTACATAGGAACACGAAATGATCTTTAACGGGAGGGTTGCTACACTTAATAAGGTGATGGAAGATATCAAAGACTTGGCGTGATGGAAGATATCAATGACTTGGTGCTCTTGGGCTGATGAATCACTCAAAGCTTTCTATTTGTGATCGGAGAACTTGGGTCGACTATAATTTGGATATTGATAATGTTGTTTAATTTTTGATTTCTTGTTTTTTGGTGGAATATAAGTCTCACAGTTTTTCTTTAAAAAAAACCATGATCAAAATTTCAAGTCTTATTTATCATTAAAAATAAAATTTAGGGTGTTACATCCATAGATTATCCATGATGATGAACTTCCCTGTCTCCTCTCAAGCTGGAATGCTTATTGCGTCTCTCCTTCACCTCATTCTTTTCTCGTTTATGTCAAAGTTTTAAAGAATCAACCATCCCGTTACAAGTGCTCTTATAACTAAGCATGAGTTAGGATCATATACAAAGTCTCATAAAAATAAGAAGTCGTAGAAATGGTATCAAACGGACTCAGATCCATCTCATTCAAGTGACACTTCTCATCAAACTCTACGATATGAGAGTTTATGTTTTCACTTTTGGATTTGTAGTTGCAGATTTTGGAACTTTCGTGTATTATCATTGTGTCTTTTATATATTTGTGTCATCATGTCTTTTCTCCTCGACATTGTTTTATACTTTTCGGCATTATGTTATATTTTACTCGACATTGTACCATATTTTGCGATCAATTGTATCTTTAAACACTTTGTAGATTTAAAAGAATTTGTATGATAATTTGACGTAACTAAGCATATACCATAAGTCAAAAGCAATACCGTTTCTTTAATAAAATTATTATTTTAATATTTTTGGATGAAATTAGAAAATGCCATACATTAATTAAGAATTTTTATAATTTATTCAGATAACAACTTTGTCGTGCAAGCTGTCATAAACTAGCAAGAACTTGAAAAAAGAAAGTCTAGCCGGGACACAAGGGCCCTTCTTGCAATTAAAAGAAAATGAAAAAAAAAAGCCCATGCCATCAAGATTTTGCTTTATCAACCAAAAAAAAAGGTAATTAAAGTAAATAACAATAATAAAAAAATAACTCATTAGCAATATCTTTTATTAGGTTCTTTTTTAAAACTTTTTTTTTTACATCAACTATACATGTAGTTAGAATACACAAAATATATTATTAACAGACTTTTTTTTTGGTTTCTCTTTCCTTCCTGTACCCTTACGCTCATCATCATTGCAACTACCTGATAAGTTGTTCTTTCTACATAGGCGTCATAGAGATGCTCTTATGACGGTATGATGCACGCATAAATGCGTAAAACATACTACTTGTTTCTTACACCTTATTCCTTATTCAAAGGAAGGTACATTACTTGAGTGTAACATATTAATATATACATTTTTGAACGTGAACATATTCATGTTTGTATATGCTTATAAATAAAGATCTTGTCAGTAATTATAAGTACTAAAATTGTTATGGAAAGAATCACAAAAAGTAAATGAAATCACATCACAATTAAATAGGTGTGTGCAGATATATATGAAGCCAATGATCGAATCGTTCACACCAAAGCAAATCAGTTGTTTTAGTCTATTTGAAGTATATACGATTGGGTTATAGTTCACGGTTTGAAACCGGAAACTGGGTTGAAAAGTGAAGATTGTATAACACTTTTATTTGTTTTAGGAATGTGAATTGAAGTTATGTATATGTATTATTATATTAAAAACAAACATATGATTATCCGTATGTTTTTCTTAATTTCATACAAAATTGGTTCAAAATTGTCAAACAACTAATATATTTTAAAATAGACTTTTGTTTTTCTTTCTTTTTTTGGTTACTTAACCCCTGGTAATGTGAACTTGATGACATAATCAAGGGAGCAAGACACAGTATAAACTTTATGTCATGTGATATGATGACAGAATCAAGTTAGATCACACTTTGAATAAACATGGGATCTTCATTAACTTTAAAAGAAGGTTCCAAGGAAAGATCCCCAATACCCCCAACATATCTGTAGAATATTAATAAACAAAACATATAGTACATTATAATAATATCTAAATACTGAAGCATCCATTTAACTGAAAACATTATAAAAAGAGCAGCATCACTTAATTAACAAACATTAGTATTAATTTCTCTCTCTCTCAAAAGCGCACGTACGCGCACACACAAAAAAGCCTACCATGTTTTCCCCCTTTGCACCAAAAAGCTTTCCTCTTTCTCAACATCAAAATGAAAACCCTTATTATTCTCCTCATGACTATCCTCTTGCGGCCAATGATGACCAATCAAGTTATCAAGAGCAAAATCTGCACTTCTTGCAAGAAATTACTACCACCGCAGACCACACAACCAGTTTTAGTACACATGATCAAGTTCCAGTCATTTAGGAAACGATCATAACCGGATATAACAACGTTTCCTTCATGCATCCACCAACAGATTTTCACATGCAAGTGTTTTGTTTGAGTTATTTTTTATGCTTCTTAATTAAGTTGTTAACTTTCTAGTAAATCTGACTTAAAAGAATATTTAGTGACGAAACCAAGAATTTTTTAAAGGTGTTTCAATCTCTTGTTGCAAGAACTGAAATGAAATTGTAAAATAAAAAAGTGAATTTTATTCTCCATTAGAGATGAGTTGGGCCCCAAAATGAGCCAATCATGTCTCCACATAGGCCTTAAAATCCCCAAAGTTAGCCAATCATGCCCTACTTGTACTTAAACGGATAAAAGAATATATATGTTTTCAGAAAGCGATACTAATTATACAGGGTGCCTGCCCCCCGTCCCACTACATTGGATCCGCCAATGAGAGCACTCATATATACATTATTATATGTTATATGTCATATATGTGTGCATGTGCATGTAATTATATATATATATATACATATATATATAGTGTAGCTATGTATTATATATGTGTGTATATATATGTATAAGTGTGTATATATACAGACATGACTTAAGCTTTCTTTTTTTGCTTAACTTGAAAAATGCAGAGATGAAGGCATGCGAGAAAGGGTCCACACGACAAGGAAGTTCGCGCTTCGTATGAAAACCAATCTTGAGGTCGTTGATGATGGATATAAGTGGAAAAAATATGGGAAGAAGAAGGTTAAAAGTAGTCCATATCCAAGGTATAGTTTCCAACACAACATGACTTAAAACGTGTGTATCATTTTCATTTTAATTTCTACAAATTATTGCAACTAATTATAAAACGTGTAGCTTTTAAAGTAAACTAAGGTTATTAGCTTATTAATTCTTGCTTTTCAAATTATTAACGTGTGCAATGTTATTTTAGTAAACTTGGGCTTTTAGTTAGCTAGTTCAAATATTTGACTGTTGGTTAAAGATAACTAATGAAGAAAACATGCAGAAACTACTTCAAATGCTCAACCGTTGGATGCAATCTCAAGAAAAGAATAGAGAGGGATATGAAAGATCCAAGCTATGTGATCACAACCTATGATGGGGTGCATAATCACTAAGGTTGCTCCAGATCTATAACATAAATCATAATGTGTCTTACTAGTAATAAGTTATCCCTTCAAGTTTATGTAAGTTAAAATATGTATTATTAAATAATCAGATATCATTTTGTTGGATCACGTACCGTATCGATTTGTTCAAGTAATGTGTTCGACGTGTAGAATCCGTCAACCACGATTTGGTAAATCAACAATCAAATCTAAATATCAATCAAAGCTTGTATTATCAACATGCCAAACCCAAGATTCTATTATATGAATGTGTATGTGAAAACCCTAGAATCTCACCAAAAATTATGACATGCTAAGATCTTAATCTTATTAATAGCCTCTTGGACATTACATGAATATTGCAACATTGCCCCTAATGTCACTAAAATCCAATTAATCTATTGTTACAATTTATTACACTTACAGAATCCCCCTTAATAATAACATCAATTTCTTGTTTCTTAAATGACTTGATATCATTAGAATGCTTCAACTTCATCTATACTAAGAGACTCCCCTAAGCTGATGCATCCTTTTTTAGGTCATCCTCGAGTTGTTCTTGAACTATAAACATGAACCCCGGGAAACAAAGCTGAAGGTTCTCCAAGTATTCCTAGGTTGACTCATTCGGTTGTTTATTGCTCCATGTCACTAACACCTAAAAAGCTAACCGATTAACATCAACAAAAACACTGTGATGGTTCGACACGTGTGTGCACACACACGAACATATACAGTAAGCATCTGGTCTAATTTCATTATTGAAAGTTTTAAAATTTGAAATCACCTAATATTGAACCCCGTAAAGAACTGATATGCCAGAGTCCCAAAAGCTTGGCCAAATAGCGTAGAGGATCGTTGTACTATTTTAAGTAAACTTGTTTTAATTATTAATAACATTTATTAAGTTGAGCGGAAGCACGTACAATTTTATAGTAAAATTAACCCACTTAGAGTCGAAATACATATTTATTGTAACATTTGTGTAAATCGGGTTTCGAAAACCCGCCCCATTTTTTATCAATCAAGGAATATTCATCGTCATTTAGTTAGATATTTATTATTTACAATATTGTTTATATAATGATGAAATAAATTAATGATGGAAGTTTAAAGAAATAATATAATATAATCCTTTAAGTTATAAAATAAATCAACTAATTAATAATTATTCAAAAAGATAATAAAAACAATGAAGGAAAACGGTTTTTAAAATAAAAGGAAGGAACCGGGATCGAACCCGGGTATCCCAGGTTAGCACACGTCCCAAACACCACCACACCACACGCACACTTTGGTTAGGATTAAAATTCAGCTCAGTCTTATATTCAGAAAACGGGTGATTACCGGCGGGTTCAAATCAGCGAACCGCCAATTTCACTGGTCAGAGTCACGCTGAATTCCGGCTGGCAATCCGCGTAGACACTTTCCAAATCGGAGCCAATCAACTTTAATTAGACGAAATCAATCTGTTCTCATTTCCAAATCAACCGAAGACAACCCCACTCGGCTCCGCCTATAAATACCATATCTCAATCCGCAAACAAACTGCTCAACTCATTCGACTTGCAATTCCTCTGCAACGCTTCTTTTCCCCCTGTTCGCCGGAATTTACCTGCTCTCGCCGGACGTTTTCACCGAAAGACGCTCCTGCCAACCGGTAACCTCTTTATTCATTCTAATTTCCTTATGCATAATGTTCGCTATCAACTTAATCCTGTTGAGATATTATAATCAAGATTAATTTTATTTAAAGTTAAACTTTAAATGAATGGTTAAACTTTAAAATGAAGAAGATGAAGTGCAACGTATGTTTTTATATGTTTTATAATTCGTTTTACAAACCGGGTAAGCACCCAGCCCAACTGGTTGGGCCGGGTGCAAACCGAACCCATGATCACCAGTTCGATCCCACGCTCACACCGGATTGATTGATTTAAACCCCCTTTTTAATATATCACTTCTGTACATACTTGTTCAGTATATAAATTAAATCTCAGGAATAAAAGGGTTAGACACCCAGCCCAGTTGGTTGGGCTGGGTGTGAGTCACAGTCAAGGTCTCGGGTTCGAGACTCCTGATGCGCGACCGGTTCAATCCAGTAGAAACCTTTTTAATTTAAATAAATTTGATAAAACCTAAAACGTGTATAAATATAATTAAAATCTGGTTTCTTTCGGGTTAGACACATAGCTCAGTTGGAAGAGCTGCGTGTACGCAACCGGGAGGTCACGGGGTTCGAGTCTCAACACGCATGCTTACAACTTCGCATAAACCGGTCTGACACGTGTCAGACTGCCAATTTTTTATTTTTTTATTATTTTTATTTTTATTCTATTCTATTTTTTTATTTTTCTTTTATTATTTCTTTTCATGGCTTTCTTATATTAAAAGAAATTATATTTTAAAACACTTAAAAACCCATAATCTCAGGAGCTTAATTATATCAATACAAATCATAAACTAGCTTAAAAACTCAACAAAGAATCCTAACCAAAATATTAGTTTAGTTATTTATCACATTAATATTTTTAGGTTAGTATTTCTTCGTCGGTTAAATTCCCAACTCGTGCACTTTCTTTTTCCACTCAAGAATACGCACCCAAGGTGAGTGAATCTCTACAAATTCCCCGTTTTAATCACGTTTTGGGGTGTATCATGTGTCGTACCATTTCTTTATTTTATTTAACACTTGTGCTAATATCATTTCGTGATCAAATGTGTATTGTTTGTTATATGGGTTATATGTGGATACATTTTATCATTTCAGTGCAATCATTTCATTAGGCCCATCAGTTCCTCGTGGGATACGGGTTGAGCATCAGGTGCCTCATTAGATCGGCTCCGTTTGATCGAGCCTTGATCTCAAATACATCATCATTTATGTCATATATTCATTCAATGTGGTTTGTGATTTGTTACATATATACATTTGCTCACATATGATTTATTCACAATCTTATTTAAACAACAATAACATTCATTTACTTAAATGCTTTATCAAGGTTCACTCGCCAACTTTTGTTGACCCAAAATTTTCTGTTTTGCGCATGATACAGGTGATCAAGTTGAGGAAAGAAACACCTAGGATGGCCTTAGAAGAATAATCAAGTTATTTTGTTGGAACAATCGTTTGGTTTACTATTTGTGTTTGTATGAAATTTTGTGTTGGATACTTGAATTTAATTTGAATTTAATAAATATGAAACTTGTTAGTAAATATCATGAGCTTTGGTGATAACCCAATCATGCCCTGACTTTTATTCCGCTGCGGGTCGAGGTTTGACATTTATAAATAATAGCACAACCATAGAGGCTTTAGGTTTTATACCATGACAAAAATTGTAATGCCCCAAAATCCATATTTTGACCATTGGGTGTATGTTTAAATGGTTTGACATGTTGTTGGGTAACTAGGGATACTTAACCTAGTTAAATATATAGTTACGTTTTAAGTGTAAGAATGAGGTAGAGGTAAACATGCAAATTAATAAAACTATAAGGGCTGAAAATGCACATCCAGAAAGATGTGTTTATATATAAAAAAAGAAAGAAAGAAAAGGGGTGTGGGTGTGTGTCGCAAGAGAGAAGCAGGGGAAGGAGAACCCTTCTCCTCCAACAATCACAAGAAAATCCAGAATTTGGTGTGTTTTAGGGCAAAATTTGAATGCATGTGCCTATTTCCTCAAACATTTTAGTGTCTTCAACATAAGGTAAGTTAAATTATATGTTTTTATGATCTTGATGAAATGGGTTTAATCAATCCGTGAAATTATATGAAATTGAGCTTGAATATATGTTAGAATCACCATGTAGAAGGTGACTTATGCTTGTATTTGATTATATTGAAGACTTGAAGTGAAACCCAATTGTTATAGTAGTATGATAAGATATGGTGTTCTTGTAGTAGTGAAATTTGTGTGATATTCATATATGAATATATATTAGAGTATCGTTAGATGATTTGATATAAAAAAGGGATTAAGTGAAATTAGTTAATTTTGATGATCTATGATATGAACTAGTAGAAAGATGCTTTGGATACTTGTACATAATGCTTTGTTGGAGGTACGCACACCAAGTGTTTGATAAAATGTCTAGTATAAGTTAGTATGTGAATTATATGCTAAATAGTGTGAATATATGTAGAGTTTGATAATGACATGATTGGCGATGATAAAACTTGAGAAGATATATTGTAGAAGGATTTCGTAAGAAGGTATAGTTGATGGTATGATTGAGTAGAATTATCATTAGGATTTGTACTCTATGCTTGCATGATGAAATGCAAACCATATGTTGGACCAATTGCTTGTTGGTAACTTAGAAATGAATGTGCACTAAGTATATAACGTATGAACTTGCTAGTAAAGAAGGATGTTGTTATTATGTTTAATAGACCAACCTTGTATGTGGTTGTCAAATGTGAGGTAATGAATACATTAGCATGTGAAAACATGTGTATGCGTATATAAATAGGGGAACATGTGGTTGTAAGCATATTACATCATGAGTATGAAATGTATATAATGTCACTTGCATAGTCTACTATATGACACGGATGTATGAGGTTAAGTCGAAAGTTCATATGTTAAACCGTTGACTTCTGAAAGTCAACTGCGCATAAGAATGCATGCTAGACTTCTTGTCACAATTGTAAGAATATAGAAAGTCATATGGTACGTGTTACATCAATATGTGTTATATGGATGACATGATGAATTATATAAGTTTAAAAGGATGTGATTTTGAGTATATGCCTTATGCTTGTTAGAATTGACTAATGAAAGTCAGATGCAAGATATGCATCGTTAATATGTACAATTGTGTATGCTAACAAGAATGTGATTTCGATGACATGAAAGTATAGGAATCATGTCGAGATGGACTCAAGCACGAAAGGCTGACTGGTCAAGAGGAGGCGAGGAAGCAGATACGAACACGAACGCATAAGGTAAGTGACTTCCTGTTCACTTCTTAGTAAGTATAGAGAGTTTTGATTTTATGATTGTGGGGAATCATGTAAGATTAAGTAGTAAATGCGGGTATTAAGGTAAGTATATTTTGTAGCGGGTCGAAAGTAGTGGACTATGTCAAAAACAACTTGGTGAAACCAAACGGGTCGAATTAATGTGCTTGAACCGTGTAATGGCGGTGGAATCCGTAAAAGTCAAGAACACGGTCGAGGATTTTGGGTAATCACGTGATAAATGTTCTACGGTCAACTAGAAATGAGTTCCAAGTGAAACAAATGAATATGGAAGAAGTTACGTAGTTTTTGCTGAAAAAGGGTAAAAAGGAAAGTTCAGCAGCTCTATGCCGTAACCTACGGTTGCCAGCCGTAGGCTACGGCAGGCACTTGCTGCCTTTCTTGTACTCGTTAGGCCGTAAGCTACGGCCACCCAGCCGTAGCTTACGGCGGGCCTTGTTGTTAAAATTTTGATTTTGTTGTTTAGGTGCTCATGTTTTACTTGTTACGTTATGATGTTCGTACAACTAATGTATAAGATGATTTATGAGATTTAAGTGTATTATTGAAGTTCTGGGGTGTAAGATCAAGTTAGATGTTGTAATTAAGGTTGTTTATACTTATGCATATATCAAGTAGATTATTATCTAAAGAGTAGTTCAGATAGATAAGATGTATGCATGTTAATAAATCTAATGTTTCCAAATAAGTGAGATTTGTATGAAGTTAAGTATGGTGTTAATATATATGAATATTGACGATACTAACTGGGTCGTCTATGAGGATGAAATAAAAGTGCAGGTATGTAAGTGTTGGGCTTTCAGAGAATGGAGGTCCAGTGTAAAAGAACGAATTCGGAAGAACATCTTAATGGAGTAGTAAGCAGATATAGATTGTCGTGTGGTTACTGATTGTTTATATATTTAAATGATTTATGTATCATGTCACCATTTCCTAATGTGTTATATATATGGTGACTGCAGGTTATTCGGGTCATTATGATCATCCTAATGGACAAGTGTATGAGGATCGAGTCTAAGATTATGAATTGTACGAATAAGGGGTCACGTGGTTTGTATTCGTGTATTCAAAGAGTCTTACTAATTAAGGATGAACGATGCATTAATTTAAGAAATCGTTTTAAAACAGCTTTTCAATTATGATAGAACAATTATAAAGAAAGAATTTTTTAGTCGTATTTTCCGCTGCGTCTCTTTGGTTAAAAACGTGTTAGGGTGTTACAAAAATTGAAAGACCTGCCCTAAGGATCAACAAATGTCTTGCCAATAGACACGTTCACAAACAACTCGAATCATGAATCGACACTCAAAACGAACCATGATAACGACAGTCTGGCATGACGATGTAGAGCGGAGCAACAACGGCGGTTGGGTGATGCTGCGGTGGCGATAGACGACATATCAGGGTGCGACGGGGTGACAACAGCGGTTTCATGGGAGGCCAGAGGTGGGTGGTGATGGTGGGGAAGTGGTGTGGTGTTAGGTTTCTTTTGAGATGATCTATAGGGCTTGCAATCATTCTTCCTTATATAACAAAATTAGTTGCACCTTGCATCCCTCCTAACTTCCACCTCAACCCTTAGTTACTATAAACTCCTTTAGTTTTCTTATTTACCAAATAAGTAAAAAACATATAGATGTAACATTCGTCGAAAAACGGGTTTTCCAAACCCGCTTCGTTTAATAATCAAGTATTCAGTTCTAAGATTTCGTTGCGTATTTATTGTTCAGATTATTTTAAATAGTACATAATTAATAAACATTTTAGAATTTAAAAACCATAATTGATAAAATAATAATAATAAGTGAATAAAAAATAAAATGGAGCTGCCGGGTCTCGAACCCGGGTCTCCCACAAACACAAACACACACCACACCACTCCGCCACACACTTCACTTGTGATAAACACTGAATCAAAATCAGATTGATTGATTAGATATTCAGTTATAAGATTTCGTTGCGTATTTTTTGTGAAGTCCCTCTGTTCGGATTCAAAAATCAGATTGCTTGATTAGATATGAGATTGAACTACTAAGCAACGATTATCAGTATGTTTAAATAATCATACCGGCAAACAGCGAGATTCTGGAACTTTCAGAAGTTTTCCGGTGAAAACAGAAAATCCGGCAACGTCGTCTGGAATAGATTCTGGGTGAGGGATTGATGTTAGTAATAATCTAACAATGAGTTAAAACAGAAAAGATCGAGGTATTTACCGTGTAGATGAAAGTCTCGGTTTTCCGGCGACTTGCAGAGATTTTCCGGCGAGTGAAATTGCGTCGAGAATTGGTGTGATTGTGGGCGAAAAGGTTATCCGAAGCTAGAGTGTGTACTTATAGGGAAGAACATCGACGAATTGGGTCTGATTACCGTCTTGATTCGTTAGTAAAAAATTTTCCGGCGGTTATGACTAATGTCGCGGACTGGACATCGGTTATAACTGATGGCGTTGTTAATTCTTACGTTAAGTCAAAGGTAACCGACGATGATTGGCGATATCGTCGGATTTTCCGGCGTCAGCGGATTTGGGCGCGCTGTGTAACTGGGTTTGATTTCCAGATTTATTTTATGTATTAATTGTTTCGATATGTAAACAAAATCACAAGTGGCGTAGCGGTTGGAAGGATGTGAGTTAAGACTTTGAATGATTCTCGGCTGACCCGGGTTCGAAACCCGGCTTCAGCATTTTATTTTTAATTCACTATTTTTAATACATTTTCAAATATAAATTTTATATTCTAATATACTTATTAATTATGTATTGTTTAAAATTAATTTGAGCATTAAATTCGCAACGAAATTTTTAACTGGTTGTTCGCTTAATAAACGAAGCGGGTTTGGTTAATCCGGTTTTTGACGGATGTTATAATTTTCGCCGGAATATCGCCGGAATCGCTGATTAGAAAACCGCATTCGCTCTTCAGACGGTATAATTGTCTAAACCTTCTTGCTATCTCTTGATTTATAATCTAATTGCTCAACACAATAATCTAAACTGTTAAAAAACAGTTTATTCAGCCGGAAATCGCAAATCAGAGCCGACGAACACTGCCAGAAATCTGAAGAAAACTCTCCGTCTTGGTATATCATATTCTTTAATCTTTGTTTTCCTATTCCATTTCAATCGATTATAAGGCCGCTGGTCGAATAAGCAAGAACAGTCGGGTGCACTGTTCTGTGTTCTTCTTAATGAAGAAGACGAACTTAAGTTGTATATTAATGTAATTAAAATCGGGTATTTAACCGGGTTAGACACATAGTCCAGCGGTGGACTGTGTGCAAATACAAAACACACGTCCCGAGTTCGAATCGCACACGTTACCGACTTTCAGAAATAAAACCAACATTTTTAAAACCTAATCAGATCAAGTCACAGTATATACATAAGAGGAATATAATCCAGTAGTTAAACAGATTAGACACACAGCTCAACTGGTTGGGCTGTGCGCACTCGAACCGAAGATCCCGAGTTCGACTCCGGGTCTCTGCAACCGGTTCGGCCATATTATAACATTTTTAATAAAGACTAAATATGGTTAGAGTTAATTAGTATATATATATAATTAAAACAGAGAATATTTCAGGTTAGACACGTAGCTCAGTTGGTAGAGCTGCGTGCACGTATACGAGAGGTCCCGAGTTCGAACCTCACCAGCCGCATAGAATAAACACAGTCTGACCGGTCAAGACCCGGTCAAACCTGCCAAAAGTCAACCTTTTTATTTCATTTTTATTTATTTATTTAATTGGAAAATTAATTAAAAATACTTAAAAATAGGATTTTTAAAGTTAGAAAATTTCCATAAACTCACAAAAATAAATCTAAAAATCCCATTAAGAGCACTAATAAAAAAATATTAATCTCAAATCAAATTTATTTATTTATCGAATCATTTCGTTATTATTTAGGTTAGTTTTTCCCTCGTCGGTTGAATCATAAATTCGTGCGCATTCATCGTCATCAAAGAACGCACCCACTGTGAGTGAATCTCTACCAATTCCCCGTTTTAATCATGTTTTGGGGTGTATCATGTGTCGTACAATTCTTTTATTTTATTTAAACACTTGTGCATACATCATAACCGTGATCAAATGTGTATCAATTCTTGTGTGAATTATATGTAGATTGGATTTATCATTTTCAGTGCACGCATTTCATTAGGCCCGTCAGTTCCCGTGGGATACGGGTTGAGCATCAGGAGCCTCATTAGATCGGCTCCTTTTATTGAGCCTTGATCTCACATAAATCATCATTCATGTCATATACTCATCCAAAGTGGTTTGTGATTGTTTATCTATATATGTTTGCTCACATGTGATTATTGCACGAATTTTCTTTATTAAATAAAACAAGAAATTAGTAAAAATGTTTTATCAAGGTTCACACGCCAACTTTTGTTGACCCAAAATCTCCCCCGTTTTACACATGATACAGGTGATCCAGCTGAGACAGGAAACACTTAGGAAGGCCTAGAAGAATAAACAAGTTTATGCTTTGGAATAATTATTTAGTTTCATTTTCTTGTAATTGTATGAATTTTGTTTTGGATATTTAAGTTTGTAATTTGAATTTAATAAATATGAAACATCTTAGTAAACATCATGAGCTTTGGTGATAACCCAATTATGCCCTGACTTTTATTCCGCTGCGAGTCGGGGTGTGACAGATTGGTATTAGAGCTTGTGACTATAGGGATATAGGATAGGTTATTAGACCCTTAGAGGCCTATACTATAGTTGATTAAATTTAAATTGTTTATGCGTTACATACAAAATTCATGATGTACATATGTTTCATGTTTATTTTCACACTCAATGTTATGCAAGCACGCTCACAAATACATGTTATTATGCAATGCTCATCATGAATCATATCCTCATAACATATCATATCCATGAGAACACACACCTCACGATTCCCATGATTTTTGCAATGATTTTTGTATTTTTCAAATCACATCAAAGTGAGTTCTCATGACGGGCATGTAGTAACTAGAAGGGTACGAGTACCGGTAGTCGGAACGTCCTGTCAGGCTTGGCATTCGTATAAATCCAAAATAAAGGACCAGTTTGCCTACCTGGGGACTAACGATGAGAGTACGAAGGACCTATTAGGCCAAAGCATGCTATACCAAACGTCGCGTGAACTAACCCTTCTTTGAGTTGTCATTGTGTCTACACCGGGACACCCTCCTACCATACATCTCACAATCATGTTTTACGACTTTCATTCGGGTGGTGCGAGTGTTAATCCGCCGACACCAATGTGAATCCTACCAAGCCCAATAGTCATGGGGGCCCACATGACTACACAGGCAATGGTATGGGGGACATTGGAGGCCCAAACATGAGCAAACCCAAGACATCCTATGGATGTAGTTAAATTATTGCCAATTATGTTGTTTTTCATTCTTTTTATGACACATGACACCTAGAAAATTCTTAAACTCACAATCTTCCTATGTATGTTCCTGTAGATGTCGGCTAGGCAACTACGTGGAGGTAGAAAGTCAGGAAGATCAAATGAACGCTTGGCCACACAAATTGCTAAACAAATGGCCGCAGTGCTTCCTGACATCGTGATTCAAGTTCAACAAGCTCTCACTGCAAATCCCATCAACCCTCCCAATCAAGAAGACCAGAGCGTCGCCAACCCTCCTTCCAAAAAGTGCTCCTACAAACACTTCAAATCTTGCGATCCCCCAAAGTATGAAGGGACCGAAGGTGTTACCGCCCTCCTTCACTGGTTTGAAGAAATGGAGAACACTTTCCTCAATTGCGATTGTCCCGAGGACCGTAAGGTACGTTATGCAACTGGAAGACTGTTTGGGGTAGCCCTTACCTGGTGGAACACGGAAAAAGGTAAGCGAGGAGTTGAAGATGCCATGGCCTTAACATGGGAAGAGTTAAGGGAACTCATGACAAGACGCTTCTGTCCAAGAAGCGAAATCAAAAAGCTGGAAGACGAATTCCACTCACTGAAACAAAAGGAAGGAGATCATACTTCCTATAATAAGAGATTTCTCGAGCTGAACCAGATGATCCCTAATTTGTTCACCCCCGTGTACCTCTTGGTTGAACATTACATTCGAGGTCTTCCCTCGAAAATTCAAGATTCGGTTTTAAGCACATCGCCTGCAACACTTGAAGCCGCGATGGAGTTAGCTACAGAACTCACTGAAAACCGCATTCGAAACGACAAATTCAAAGATGAAAAGAAGAAAGCACCCATAGAGACCCCAACTACAAACCACCCAGTCTCATCCTCAAAGTTTGCTGGTAAGAGGAAACGTAATGGCAAGAATTTCGCTGTTACTCAAACCAACCCTCATATCACTGCTGCACCAATCCCCCAAATTGCTCCTCCTGCTGCACCATTCAAAAAGCCATATACCGGCCCACACCCAAAATGCAACCGCTGTCAATACCATCACCCTCCCGAAAATCCCTGCCAACATTGCACGAGTTGTGGTCGTGCGGGTCACACCATCCAAACCTGCCGTACCCTTCAACGAATGAACCACAATCAACCTCAAACTCAAACCCAAAATCAGATAATGGGTCAAGCCCAACAACCCTTACTTCTACCATCTGCACAACACGTAGCCCAACCTTACTACCAACCCAATTACCCCATGATGCAACCCATGCGAGCCTGTTACAACTGTGGGGACCCAAACCACTTCAGGAACACTTGTCCACGCCTAGTGAACATTATCCATGCCCAAGCTCACGCAAACCCGGTAAACCAAGCTAATCAAGCTCCCCCACCTGCCAGAGGGAGAGCTTTCAATATCAACGCCAACCAAGCTAGGGCTGACAACAACGTGGTCAACGGTACGTTTCTCATCAATGGTAGTTATGCATCCATATTATTCGATACTGGTGCAGATAAGAGCTTTGTGTCCTTAGAATTTGAACCTATCCTCGACCAACCTCATGTTAATCTCATCGAATCTCTAACGGTGGAAGTTGCTGACGGAAAACCCGTTTCATTAAATCTATTATACGCAATTGTACCCTCACTCTAAACGATCACGACTTTCCAGTTGACCTCATTCCTATTAAGTTGGGAAGTTTCGATGTTATAATCGGTATGGACTGGCTCAGCCAGCATCACGCTGAAGTAGCGTGCCGCGAAAAGTTCATTCGCATTCCTCTTGCAGACGGTCAGCCCCTACGTATTTTTGGGGAAACCCCTTCGAAAGGACTCAAATTAATGTCCTGCCTTCAAGCCCGAAGATATCTCCGCAAGAACTATGTCGCATTCCTAACCCACGTCGTCAAAAAGGGAAACAAGGAAAGAAAACTTGAAGATATCCCAGTTGTGAAAGAATTCCCACAAGTCTTTCCCGACGACATTTCAGGACTTCTTCCGGTGAGAGAAGTTGAATTTCGCATCGATCTTGTACCTGGCGCTACACCAGTCGCAAAATCTCCTTATAGGTTAGCCCCATCCGAAATGCAAGAGCTGGCCAGTCAACTGCAAGAGCTGACTGACAAAGGATTCATACGTCCTAGCTCATCGCCCTGGGGTGCACCTGTTCTCTTTGTGAAGAAGAAGGATGGAACGTTTCGCATGTGCATTGATTATAGAGAACTCAACAAGTTAACGGTTAAAAATCACTATCCACTACCTCGCATTGACGACCTTCTAGATCAACTTCAAGGTGCCACCTGCTTTTCAAAAATCGACCTTCGTTCTGGTTATCATCAGCTCAGAGTGCACGAAGAAGATATCCCAAAAACCGCCTTCCGGACTCGTTATGGTCATTACGAGTTCATGGTCATGCCATTCGGTTTAACCAACGCCCCCGCTGTCTTCATGGATCTAATGAATAGGGTATGCAAACCCTACCTCGACCGTTTCGTCATAGTCTTCATCGACGATATTCTTATCTACTCCAAGTCTAAATCCGATCATGAGCGACACCTTCGACTCATCCTTACACTCTTAAGGACTGAAAAGCTCTACGCTAAGTTCTCAAAATGTGAATTCTGGTTAGGGGAAGTACAATTCCTTGGACATGTCGTCAACGACAAAGGAATTCATGTTGATCCTTCAAAAATCAAGGCAGTGCAGGAATGGCAAGCGCCACATACCCCTACCGAAGTTAGGTCATTTCTCGGTTTGGCTGGTTACTATCGACGCTTCATCGCCAATTTTTCCCGTATTGCTGTCCCACTCACGGCCTTGACTCATAAAGGAAAACCCTTCATATGGGGACCTAAGCAAGAGGAGGCCTTCCAAACTCTAAAGGAAAAACTTTGTGACGCACCTATCCTCACACTCCCTGAAGGTTGCGATGACTTTGTAGTATATTGCGAGGCATCAGGGCAAGGGCTAGGCTGTGTATTGATGCAAAGAGGAAAAGTGATAGCCTATGCCTCTAGGCAACTCAAGATTCACGAGAAGAATTACACCACCCACGACCTGGAACTTGGAGCCGTTGTGTTCGCTCTCAAGATATGGAGACATTACCTCTATGGTACTAAGTGTGAAATATACACTGACCACAAGAGTCTCCAACATATCTTCAACCAAAAGGAGTTGAATATGAGGCAACGAAGATGGGTCGAACTTCTCAACGACTACGACTGTGAAATTCGGTATCATCCTGGCAAGGCAAACGTAGTGGCCGATGCGCTCAGTCGAAAAGCTTATGCGAACTCCATTCGTCTTCTCTGTTCGCAAATCATAACCGACATCAAAGATCGAATCCGAGCAGCTCAACATGTTTCTGTAAAAGAAAATGATGTACACGATGAGCTGTCATGTGGAGCTGAACTCAAAATCGAAACCAAATCCGACGACATTCTATACTATTTAAACCGCATATGGATTCCTGATCGCGATAACCTTCGTGATTTCCTCATGAATGAGGCGCACAAAACACGATACTCTGTACACCCAGGAGCCGACAAGATGTATCAAGACCTACGATACACCTACTGGTGGCCTAGCATGAAAAAGGATATCGCTGTTTTTTTTCCAAGTGCCTTACCTGTTCCAAAGTAAAAGCTGAACATCAAAGACCTTCAGGACTTCTAGTCCAACCCGAAATACCTGTATGGAAGTGGGAAAACATAACCATGGATTTCATTACCGGGTTACCTCGCACCTCCAGTGGGTATGACACCATATGGGTAATAATCGATCGTCTTACAAAGTCATCTCACTTCATTCCGATTCGCGAGGACTTCAAGAACGAGAAGTTAGCTCGTATCTACATCAGCGAGATCGTAAGCCGTCATGGTGTACCATTAAGCATCATTTCAGACCGTGATGGTCGTTTCACTTCACGAACATGGCGAGCCGTACAAACCGCCTTGGATACACGATTAGACCTCAGTACCGCTTTTCATCCTCAAACTGATGGTCAATCTGAACGCACCATCCAAACCCTTGAAGATATACTGCGAGCATGTGTCATAGACTTCAAAGGGAATTGGGACGCTCACCTACCATTAGTGGAATTTTCGTACAACAATAGCTATCATTCAAGTATCGGCATGGCTCCTTTCGAAGCTTTATATGGTCGTAAGTGCCGATCTCTAGTATGTTGGCACGAAATTGGGGAAGCGCAAATCACCGGTCCAGAATTAATTCAAGAAACAACCGACAAGGTCCTTCAAATTCGAAACAATCTTCTAGCGGCTCAAAGTCGTCAAAAGAGTTATGCAGACAAACGACGAAAGCCCTTGGAGTTTGACATTGGTGATCAAGTACTTTTAAAAGTATCACCGTGGAAGGGAGTAGTTCGTTTTGGCCAGAAGGGCAAGCTAGCACCACGCTACGTAGGACCTTTCAAGATACTCGAAAGAGTAGGTCCTGTAGCATACAAGCTTGACCTACCAGAAGAACTCAACAGAATTCATCCCACATTTCACGTATCAAACTTGAAAAAGTGCCTCGCCGATGAAAATCTCCATATTCCTCTAGAAGGCATTCAAGTCGATGAATCGATACACTTCGTTGAAAGACCGGTAGAAATCATGGACTTCGGAGAGAAGCGTTTAAGGCGAAGTCGTATTCCAATTGTCAGGGTACGTTGGGAGTCAAAACGAGGACCCGAGTTTACTTGGGAACGTGAAGACTCAATGCGCGAAAAATACCCGCATCTTTTTCCAGTTACCACTACTACTTAAATTTCAGGACGAAATTCCTAAAAGTAGGGGATACTGTAACATTCGTCGAAAAACGAGTTTTCGAAACCCGCTTTGTTTAATAATCAAGTATTCAGTTATAAGATTTCGTTGCGTATTTATTGTTCAGATTATTTTAAATAGTACATAATTAATAAACTTTTTAGAATTTAAAAACCATAATTGATAAATAATAATAATAAGTGAATAAAAAATAAAATGGAGCTGCCAGGTCTCGAACCCGGGTCTCCCACAAACACAAACACACACCACACCACTCCGCCACACACTTCACTTGTGATAAACATTGAATCAAATAACACTTAAAGTAAAACCCGAAAATCAAAACCGGAAATCAGCGCGCCCAGAACTCGCAATCACCGGAAAAACCGAAACTCCGCAATTTTGGCTATTCTCCTTTGACTGAAACGCATAAACGGATCGCGACATCAGTTATAACCGTTACCGGCAATCAATTTCAGTCATAACCGTCGGAGACCTTTGACCGCGAATCATGACCCAAATTCGAACCCAATTCAGCCTGTTCTTCCTTATAAATACCCACTCAAACTTCCTGTAAACCTTTCGCTCAGAACCGCACTCTCTTTCGAAGCTTTATTCCTTCCAAAGCTCGTCGCCGGAGATTTTCATTTTTGTCACACCCCGAACCGCAGCGGAAAAGGTGATCGGGGCATGATTGGGTTTTCATTAAAGCTCATGACCTTTATTATAACGTTTCATATTTATTATTACAATTTAAAGGAAAATCATACAATCTTAATTACAACATGTTCTACACATCTTTCTAGACTTCATTATTTTCTTCTAAGGCATTTCCTATGTTTTCCTTGCTTCATCCTGTTCACATGTATCATGTGTAAAAATAGTTTTTGGATCAACAAAAAGTTGGCGAGTGAACCTTGTTAGAAACATTTATTATTTGTTTCTTGTTGTATTTAATATCGAAAAGTTGCGCAAAAATCATATATGAACAAACGTAAGTAAACATACAATAACAAACAAATAGCATACAATAACAAACACCTTGCATGAATATGTAACATGAATGATAATGTAAATGTTGGCAACGTCTCGTTCACGCTCATAGGTAATGGGGAACGGCTCACGCTCATAGGTAATGGGGAGCAGACGGCCTATGATGAAATGTATGTGCGATCAAGGCTCAATCAAACGGAGCCGATCGTGTGTTGGCAACGCCTCGTTCACGCTCATAGGTAATGGGGAACAGCTCAACGCTCATAGGTAATGGGGAGCGGCGCCTATGAAAATGTATGTACTGAAAAAGATAAATTTAATCTAAACAATAATCACACAAACAGATAATACATGTTGAATACACATTTGTTCATGGTATGATAGATGCACAATAGTTTAAATGTGATGAATAATAAGACACATGATACACCCCAAAAACGTGATTAAATCGGGGAATTTATAGAGATTCACTCACAGTGGTTGCGTTTCTTGGATTGATGATGAGTGCGCACGAAGTTGGATTTAACCACGAGTGAAAGTAACCTAGATTATAACATAATGGTTCGGTAAATAAGCGGATTTTATTAATCAATTTTAGTAGGATTATTGGATATATTTTTGTGAGTTTAAGGCTATTTTATAACTTTAAAAACGTTATTTTTAAGTATTTTTAATTGATTTTTAAGTAAAATAAATAAATAAAAATAATAAAAAATGTTGACTTTTTGACCGTTGACTTGTTGACCACGGACCGTTGACCGGTTCGGTCGTTCGTATGAGTGCGCTGGGTGAGACTCGAACCCGTGATCTCCCGTACGCGTGCACGCAGCTCTACCAACTGAGCTACGTGTCTAACCCGAAATATTTCTGTTTTTAATTATATTTATACACTAATTAAGTTAATCCGAAAATCATTTATTTTAAAAAGGATTTAATTGCATCAACTCGGTGCTCGCCACAGGTCTCGAACCCGGGACCTGTGGTTTAGTTTGGCACGCAGTCCACCGCTGGACTGTGTGTCTAACTTGGTAAATATTCTGGTTTTTATTATACTTAACATCTTACTGTTGTGGATCCGGTTCAGTTTAAAAAAAAGACATTTTATTACAGCGAATGTGTGTGTGTCAAGGATCGAACTCGGGACGTATGCATATTGTTTGCACACAGTCCACCGCTGGACTGTGTGTCTAACCCGTTCATAATATTGATTTTAATTAATCTTATATTATACACGACTTCATCTTCTTCGTTCAAAACACAGACAATGGTTAACTAACTGTTTCTTGTTTAATTCGGTTAACGAACATGATGAGCAATCGTAATATATTGAACAGAAAGGGTTTGGGGATTGATTGTACCGAGCAGATTGTCTTCTTCAGATTTTCCGAATTAAATATCGTTGGCTCTGTTTTGTGAAGTCTCTCTGTTCGGATTCAAAAATCAGATTGATTGATTAGATATGAGATTGAACTACTGAGCAACGATTATCAGTATGTTTAAATAATCATACCGGCAAACAGCGAGATTCTGGAACTTTCAGAAGTTTTTCGGTGAAAACAGAAAATCCGGCAACGTCGTCTGGAATAGATTCTGGGTGAGGGATTGATGTTAGTAATAATCTAACAATGAGTTAAAACAGAAAAGATCGAGGTATTTACCGTGTAGATGAAAGTCTCGGTTTTCCGGCGACTTGCAGAGATTTTCCGGCGAGTGAAATTGCGTCGAGAATTGGTGTGATTGTGAGCGAAAAGGTTATCCGAAGCTAGAGTGTGTACTTATAGGGAAGAACATCGACGAATTGGGTCTGATTACCGTCTTGATTCGTTAGTCAAAAATTTTCCGGCGGTTATGACTAATGTCGCGGACTGGACATCGGTTATAACTGATGGCGTTGTTAATTCTTACGTTAAGTCAAAGGTAACCGACGATGATTGGCGAAATCATCGGATTTTCCGGCGTCAGCGGATTTGGGCGCGCTGTGTAACTGGGTTTGATTTCCAGATTTATTTTATGTATTAATTGTTTCGATATGTAAACAAAATCACAAGTGGCGTAGCGGTTGGAAGGATGTGAGTTAAGACTTTGAATGATTCTCGGCTGACCCGGGTTCGAAACCCGGCTTCAGCATTTTATTTTTAATTCACTATTTTTAATACATTTTCAAATATAAATTTTATATTCTAATATACTTATTAATTATGTATTGTTTAAAATTAATTTGAGCATTAAATTCGCAACGAAATTTTTAACTGGTTGTTCGGTTAATAAACGAAGCGGGTTTGGTTAATCCAGTTTTTGACGGATGTTACAATTTTCGCCGGAATATCGCCGGAATCGCTGATTAGAAAACCGCATTCGCTCTTCAGACGGTATAATTGTCTAAACCTTCTTGCTATCTCTTGATTTATAATCTAATTGCTCAACACAATAATCTAAACTGTTAAAAACAGTTTATTCAGCCGGAAATCGCAAATCAGAGCCGACGAACACTGCCAGAAATCTGAAGAAAACTCTCCGTCTTGGTATATCATATTCTTTAATCTTTGTTTTCCTATTCCATTTCAATCGATTATAAGGCCGTTGGTCGAATAAGCAAGAACAGTCGGGTGCACTGTTCTGTGTTCTTCTTAATGAAGAAGACGAACTTAAGTTGTATATTAATGTAATTAAAATCGGGTATTTAACCGGGTTAGACACACAGTCCAGCGGTGGACTGTGTGCAAATACAAAACACACGTCCCGGGTTCGAATCTCACACGTTACCGACTTTCAGAAATAAAACCAACATTTTTAAAACCTAATCAGATCAAGTCACAGTATATACATAAGAGGAATATAATCAAGTAGTTAAACATATTAGACACACAGCTCAACTGGTTGGGCTGTGCGCACTCGAACCGAAGGTCCCGAGTTCGACTCCGGGTCTCTGCAACCGGTTCGGCCATATTATAACATTTTTAATAAAGACTAAATATGGTTAGAGTTAATTAGTATATATATATAATTAAAACAGAGAATATTTCAGGTTAGACACGTAGCTCAGTTGGTAGAGCTGCGTGCACGTATACGAGAGGTCCCGAGTTCGAACCTCACCAGCCGCATAGAATAAACACAGTCTGACCGGTCAAGACCCGGTCAAACCTGCCAAAAGTCAACCTTTTTATTTCATTTTTATTTATTTATTTAATTGGAAAATTAATTAAAAATACTTAAAAATAGGATTTTTAAAGTTAGAAAATTTCCATAAACTCACAAAAATAAATCTAAAAATCCCATTAAGAGCACTAATAAAAAAATATTAATCTCAAATCAAATTTATTTATTTATCGAATCATTTCGTTATTAATTAGGTTAGTTTTTCCCTCGTCGGTTGAATCATAAATTCGTGCGCATTCATCGTCATCAAAGAACGCACCCACTGTGAGTGAATCTCTACCAATTCCCCGTTTTAATCATGTTTTGGGGTGTATCATGTGTCGTACAATTCTTTTATTTTATTTAAACACTTGTGCATACATCATAACCGTGATCAAATGTGTATCAATTCTTGTGTGAATTATATGTAGATTGGATTTATCATTTTCAGTGCACGCATTTCATTAGGCCCGTCAGTTCCCGTGGGATACGGGTTGAGCATCAGGAGCCTCATTAGATCGGCTCCTTTTATTGAGCCTTGATCTCACATAAATCATCATTCATGTCATATACTCATCCAAAGTGGTTTGTGATTGTTTATCTATATATGTTTGCTCACATGTGATTATTGCACGAATTTTCTTTATTAAATAAAACAAGAAATTAGTAAAAATGTTTTATCAAGGTTCACACGCCAACTTTTGTTGACCCAAAATCTCCCCCGTTTTACACATGATACAGGTGATCCAGCTGAGACAGGAAACACTTAGGAAGGCCTAGAAGAATAAACAAGTTTATGCTTTGGAATAATTATTTAGTTTCATTTTCTTGTAATTGTATGAATTTTGTTTTGGATATTTAAGTTTGTAATTTGAATTTAATAAATATGAAACATCTTAGTAAACATCATGAGCTTTGGTGATAACCCAATTATGCCCTGACTTTTATTCCGCTGCGGGTCGGGGTGTGACAATAGATTTAGTTATGTCACAAATAATTAAACTTCCAAAACTTTAATCCCGTTAATTGTTTCACTAAATAATTGAACCATAATCTGCTTAATTATATCTCCGAATAAATAACTATCGCAATTAGATCTGTATTTTGTGAACTAATAGTTAGCCATTAAATAATATTACTTGTTTGTTGTCAAAAGTGTAAGTGTTTTGCTTGAACCATGACAGTAACGTTAATTATCAATAATTGGACATCTAATATCCAACAATCTCCCACTTGGACGATTCATCGATGAACTGTCTCAACATAGACAATGTTGGATGCCTTGAAGCATCTCATTGCCCGTAGCAAGGTATGACGTTTCATATTTGTTAGGTAATTCTTAGTATACGAGTAACTCCTTACTTAACCAAGTCCAATAACTATGGTAAACTTTTCTATTTATCCTGTATGCACAGAACATCGTTGAGCATGAGATATGGATTTTAATACATTCTCATATAGTGTTCAACTATTCTTATTCTCGTCTCAGATTCAAAATAATCTAACAAACTTCATTTAGTTTGAGCGAGGGCATGTATTTTTACACCACTTCGAATAAATGAGAGCATTAAAATGTCCTACTCCTTTCTCAAAGGAGAACATAATTCATTAAACAACATACAACTCCCGCATAACCTCAGATTCATTCCCAATTAAATAACCTTATTATTGCTTTTTACGGAATAATGTTAGGTAAGATCAAAGAACAAACTTTGGTTAAAGCTAGTTCAAGTATGCATCTTAGATCGAAGGATAGAAAGATCATACAAGTTTCAAAACTTACTTTGACATAGATACACCAAGATAGTTTTGAAGCAAGCTATGCCCGTTAACATTCTCCAATGAATATCTATGAGTCTTGGTTCTCAACACCTTGAGTTTTCATCTAATGAACAAAATCGTTCAAAATAGTCTTTCATTCAAGTTCATTCCCATGAATCCAATCGACTACGAACATTTAGAATCCAATAGTCAAGGATACTTAAATGTACTAAAATCAAAAGTTTGGAACATGATTTATAAAGCATTTAACCATTAAGTCAAAATAAATGCATAATGTAACTATTTAATGTTCAAAAGCACAAAATACTAAATTATAGATTAAACACACCGTCTAGCAAATCTAAGCCCTATCTTATCTTCATGCTCCTCATGTCTAGCTAGAAATATAGATTTAGTGAACGAGTCTGCTAGTTTCTGATCCGTACGAACTTTGTTTATTACGATGTCTCTTGAATCCAATATTTCTCTTATATAATGGAACTTTCCGAGTATGTGTTTCGTGCCATGGTGTGACCTTGTTTCCTTATTCTGAGCAATGACATTAGTGTTGTCGCAAAATATCTCCATGGGTTTCTGTATGCTAGGTACCATATTGAGATCAACAATGAACTTCTTCATCCATATAGAGTACATCGATCATCAAACCCTAAACATAATTGTCCATAAACACTACAAAGATCAGTCAGACTGTAACACAACTGTACATGCCTACATTGTGTCCAAGAAGATCAACATATAATTTGTACACATAATGAAAAATGAGAGAAGCCGATCACTAAACATTTATAGTTTTTAACTTGCATCTTTAATGTAAAGCTTTTCTAAACATACTTTAAAATTTCACATTCCGTTACGTGTTTAATGTTTTCCATCCAATTGATTCAATATGTTAACAAATCTAATGGTCTACATGTTAGTTAATGAAAGTGACATCCATTACTTGAGCTTACTCTTTTAGCTTTGTTTTAATATCTTACTCTATATGACAAGTAGAAGTTGATTATCGGTGTGATCTATATGGTTGTGAAAGTTTAAGTATGTGACTGAGTATCAATTGTTTTAGAGCAAGTATAACATAACAAATTATGGCAAGGTTATTAAACATCATATTCACATATTGTAAGAATAATTAAAAAGTGTAACAGAACTACTGCAAGTTAGATCCCTTCAACATTTACTTTTTTACTTCAGTTCTATGGAACATATAACATAACAGATTAAGGAAAGAAAAACATCTATATGCAGAATTGAACCCATAACCACATGTTTGTTTACAAGGCAAAACACCAACTAGTGGAACCCTTCATCATTTTTGCTTATGGGTTCATGTCATATTTTTTTATGTAGCTGCTCCATTAAAAATTCGAAACCAAATCGGTTCATATGAACCCGAAACTATATACCTAGCTCCGTCCCTGTTGAAAATGGATTACTTGGTTTCCGCTTAATCATGTAATCAACATTTGAATATAGTTGTTGGTCTTAAAAATTTTGTTTTATACCGAACTCTGATGGAAAGAACTAAAATATTCTTGTAACTCAGAACCCAGTTTTATACCGAACTCGGATCGAAAGAACTAAAATATTCTTGTAACTCATAACCCAAAAAAAATTGGTGAAATTACCTTAGAACCCACCCCCAAAAAAAACCCGGTGAAATTACCTTAAGAACAATTGAACAAAACTAAAATCATCTGCAAAACTGGACATTTCAGTGACTAGCAAAAATATTAATGGCCCGGCCCGATTAAAAAATCTTTTTGATAAACATATGAATACTAAAACTTGCGACCTTAATTACAAAAGTTACTGAATCTGCCACCAATATATTAATTCATTTTAACAATATATATATTTGTAGTATGTGAAGAGGGAACACAAGTACCGTTAGATGAAGATCCATACAACTTTAGATTAAAAGGATTAACTAATTATTTTCTATTAAACACTAGAGAATTGATAATTGTTATTTGTGAATTGTGATTCATTATAACAATGGTAGCTCCTTTGTTTTGACTTATGAAAATAATATAATGATGCAAGTATGGCTTTAAAAAGGTGGGTTATTACAATGATCATCCACATCACAATCCCTCTATCCCCCTCCCCTCATCACACAGATAGCAGCAAAATAATGGCGGTGCTATCAGTAGCGCTAAAGACTTTGTTCAGCTTAATCTCTTGTGTGATTGCAGTTACAATTATTTATGCATTTACCATTGATCACTTCGTTTCTTGTTTCGACCTAAAAGCCAAGTAAGAGCTCGGCTCATATATAGAGAGGTGGGTTTAGTCGGGGGAACAATAGAAAAGCGAGGGAACCGGATGTTAAAAAGTTATAGAAAAATACTTATTGTTATATCTAAAAAGCTAGTTTTTAAATTATTTTTTAAAGATATTTAGATATAAATACATGCAAAAGTCTTTTTAATAAGAAGTGATTACATACTCTTATATTAAGATGGGCTAAAATGGCAAAAAGAAATAAACAACACTAACATTGTTGACTTTTATACCAACCCCCCACACACTTTTATTGAATGCTAATAACATTTTTGTATGTTCATGTTAAAAAAAAATTATACCTCAAAAACTAAATTTTTATTATCTTTAGTTTTTATATAATATTGCTATAGTTTTTTTAGTTTAAATATAAAACAATTTTTAACATGTTACATGATTACTTTATTATATACCATTAGGATATGTAGTTTTTCAGAACACCTATAAAGTTACATGGTTATGTATACTTTTTTACGTAAGTATGTATTATTATGTAATTACATGATTACGTACCATTATGTAATTATGAACACCAAATACGTAGTTACGTATTGGTGATATGCACCTAACTTAAAGTATATGTGTCACATGTTGATGGCATTTTGTACATGAACAGCATTTATATATAAAAATCATGTAAGAATTATAAAGATATTCAGAAACTTAAAAGTTAGTATTGTAAAAAAAAACTATATGCACGAGTTACATATATATACCTTTTTTTATAATACTAATATTTTAATTAGAAAGGTTGTCGCTTTAATAAATGTGTTACCAAATTTGAAGCGGGTGGACGCAAGTGGGAATGCTAGATGCCTGCATTAATATTTCTTCTGTAGGCGTATGAAAATTTATTTCGTTTATACATCCAATCTTTTAAATAATTCCATAAGGTTCCTCGAGTACAATCAACCAATTCTAAATTAGACGTAATTTTACAATTTATTTCTAGTATTGACAGTTAAGTTATATTTTACTACTAAAATTACGACATATACAAAATTCAAATTATGAACAGTGACGCTTTCTATTTGTTTGTTAAATTGGTAGATATAATCTGTGGTTGCCATGTAACAACCACTAAGTTCATTTTTCTTTATTGTAGCTGCTTTTCTATAGATAAACAGTAAGCAGAAAAGTTAACCAACAAATCATTTAGTTCAGCGGCTTACATATTATTGCTTCTATTAAAGGGTTTTTGATGGAAGCAATGATTAGCTGATACTGGGAATTAGCTAGGAATTTCTTATTCATTTTTCAGATATTGATAATGTTAGGTTTTATTTGTCATTTAAGGCTATATTGTATATCTTAATGTGAGCTGAATTTGTCATTTGATAGTTTTTTGTGTGTGAATTTATTTGTTTTTTTTTCTTTTTCACATAAGTCATTTTTGTGCATTCATCTCATGTCACACTTGTTGTTTGGTTAGATAGGAATAAATCACAAATAGGGGTGGACTTACCTTATAGTGAGGGTAGCATCCGCTACCCCTCAATTTTGTTAGCAAAGTGTAGAAATAGTGTAAAATTTTTGTTTTATGCATTACCCCTGAGTCTAAAACAATATTATGTTATCCTTTTTTTTTCTAGATTCGCCATTGATATCATGCCTAACCCGAAGTTGGTTGGTATCATGTGGTGTGGTGTACCTATATGTGTTTTAATATATAAAATTCAGGTATTTGTTTGTTGTTTTTTTTACTTTTACATTATATACAATTGGACTCATATATGTGGTTGTTTATTTGTAAAATTTAGGCTTGGTTTTTCTACAAAGAATCAAGATGGATCCTGCGAGTTGTTTTTATATTTATATTAAATTGGACCGGAAGGTAATCTTTTCTTTCTTACATGCATGTTAGCATTGTAATATGGTTTTAATCATTTTTCCAACATTCAATTGATAACATGAGTCGGGTTTAGGTTACTGCATAATTTAAAGTGTTTCATACAAATATTGAGGTTATTTCTATAACATGAAGATAAGGTATATATATTCTTATTCGTTTTTGTCGTGGATTTATTGTTTAAGCAACAAATATAATCAAGTTTCTCAGGATCCTATAAACCACATAAAGAATTAATTCGAACCAAATGGGTTGGTGTTAAGTCATTTATTTTTTCATTTACAGTTTTATTATATGCGGATACATCGTTTTACAGCTCTTCAAGTTGTCACCCGAAGAAGCTTCAAAAAATCCTCTATTTTTTGTGCTAGTGAGACGTCAAAGAAGGTATAAACAATGGTCTTATATGTTTTAAAAAAAAAAACTTACAACAGTATGTGAAAACATTGATTTATAGTATTTGTATGTGTATTCTTATAAGGTCTCGATCTCATTAATATACAAAATTGTGACTGTTACAGAAGGTACCTTCGATTCATAATTTAGACACCACTCAAAATGTAAAACTGTAAATCTAAATTACAAATTTAGTGAATCAATGCCTTCTAATTGTAAAAGATCTTAGTTACAACATGTACCCAGGCGATCACTTCGTTTTAATCCTCGTCTCACAAACCTTTCACCTGCGGCAATCTACCCTCCTCGACCTTCAAACCCACCACCTTCGGAAGAGTTTAATGATCCAAATCCTCTAACAGATGAGAAGTTGAACTTGGTGGATGACAACACAATAACTGCAATTTTTTCGTCTACGACTTGGGGGGAGTCAAACAAACTTTTTAAAATAAAGTTTAAAAAAAAAAAAAACTTTGTGCTTCTACAGCTAGGCCAGATACTTTGTTGTTTTTATACATGTAGATTTGTTAGGGATGCCATCGGATACACGTGTCTGAGGTTCTGTTGTTACAACAAGAACAATCTATGCTTTACTTGGTTGTTTGATGGTGGGAGCATTCGTTTTTGTGTTTGCCATTGATGGATCTCCATTTCGTGCAGAAGTATTCTCACCGTAAGCATATTCCCTTCTTTTTCTTTTCTTTTTAATTTCGTTTCTTAAGTAAAAGAATATGCTAGTTAACATTAATGAATATTCACAGGTGCAAGATACCATTGCTTACGACCTCTTTTTCCATGTTGTCATTTTCTCGGTATTTATTTATTTTGATTATTATTGCTAGTTGTGCTCTTACTTATTTATGTTTTATCTCTATGACGATATATACACAATTGTGTTTTTTCAGGTGTGGGTAACATATAAGTAATCAAGTTGGATAAATGCTTTGATTTGGATTCTTTTAATCATATGTTTTCAGAGGTAAGTGTCATTGTTACGGTAATGAAAATCAATCACAAGTAATTGATGGATCATGGTCTAATAATAATAATAATTTACATAATCATCTCCTTTGATTAAGGAGAGCCAATCACAAAAATAAGGAAATAATATATTTACAGTAATTACAAATCTTTTTATCTAATATCCTCCGCAATCGAGACGGTGGCAGTCTGAGACGAAGTATTTTACGAAAAACTTCAAACTGTGAGCGCGGATGACTTTTTGTGAAAATGTCAGCCACCTGAAGATTGGTAGAAACGAATTTTGTATAAAGTTTTCCAGAGTTAACCAGTTCACGAATAAAATGATAATCCAAGTCGATATATTTAACCCGCTTGTGAGAAACTGGGTTTTGAGTAATGAACAAGACACTTTTATTATCACATAACAGGGTAGGCCGATCGGGTGGTAAGGCATGTAATTTACGAAGTAAATGAGTGATCCAGACAAGTTCAGCAGCAGTGTTTGCCATGGCCCGGTATTCAGATTTACAACTTGATCTGGAAACTGTAGGTTGTTTCTTAGCACTCCAAGACACAAGGTTGCCACCAAGAAAAATAGAATAACCATACGTCGAGTGTCGTGTGTCTAGACAACGTGCCCAATCGGCATCAAAAAAATCGATAACTGAATATTTGTCTGGACGACTGTAGGTGAGTCCAAAGGAAAGGGTACCTTTAACATAGCGCAATAGACGTTTAACAGCTCGAAAATGATCAACAGTTGGGTTATGAAGAAATTGAGACACTTTATTCACAGCGTATGATAAATCTAGTCTTGTAATAGTTAAGTATTGCAAAGCACCAACTATTGAACGATAAAGGGTGGGATCCGAATAAGGCATATCAGCTGTAAAAGATTCATGAGGGGCAAGTGGAGTGCCCACTGGTTTAGCCTCATATAGTTGTGCTCGAAGGAGAATCTCTTTAGCATACTTCGCCTGTGTAAGGAAAAAACCAGTTGTAGTATAAATAACTTTAAGTCCCAAAAAATAACTTAAGTCCCCAAGATCCTTGATAGCAAACTCATGATGAAGATGAGAGATAAAGGTGCAGATGACATTCTCATCATTACTTGTGAGGATGAGATCGTCAACATCGACTATGAGATATATGATACACGAGTCTTTGCAAAGTACAAAGACAGATGTGTCTGCACGACTGCATTCAAACCCATAGGAGAGAAGAAAGGTGCTTAAACATTGGAACGAAGCATGGAGCCTGCTTCAGACCATAAAGAGCCTTGGATACTTACAAACATGATTTGGATATTGAGGGTTTGCAAATCCAGGTGGTTGCTCCATAAAGACAGTTTCATTCAGATTGCCATTCAAGATGGCGTTCTTGACATCGAGTTGGTGTAATTTCCAGATATTAAGAATGACAAGTGATAATACGATTCTTATTGTGGAAGCCTAGACCACTGGGCTAAATGTATGGGAGTAGTCAAAACCAGAAATTTGTGTAAACCTTGTGCCACCAAGCATGCCTTGTAACGTTCAATAGTTCCATCGGAATGGTATTTGATCCGAAATACCCATTTTGATCCAACTATATTGGTAGAGGATGGACGCGGTACTAGTGTCCATGTGTGATTTTGTTGTAACGCCTCTATTTCGTCAACGATTGCTGCCATCCATTTAGGATCTTTAGCTGCAGATTTAAAACCACACGGCTCAGTTTTCGAGGATAAGGCAACGTGTAGATCATACGTGTTAAGAGAGGCAAAATCAGCTTGATGCTTTGGTTAAAAAAATCCTGCCTTTGCTCTTGTGGTCATGTGATGAAAATTTGCAGTAGTCGTGTCATCCACGAGTGGGACATCATGTGAGACTATCGATTCAGAAGCAGGTTCGGTGGGAACATCAACGGGGATAGATGGTGCAGGTTCAGGGATGGTAGGTGGAGTGGTAAGCGGGTTTGGAGTTGAAAATCGTGGATGTGGTGTGGTCAACGGGTTCATGTGTGGTATGGGTTTGGGATGGTGCTGTGGAAGGTGTGCAAAGAGGACAGGAATTGGTTGGGCCCAATGTAGTGTGTGGTGTGGGGCTTGGTGGTGGTGGTAGTATGGGCCCAAAAGCCTCATCATGGAAGGTAACATTTGCTACGGGTTGCGGGTCTAGACTTCCAGTAGAGCTTTTAAATGGAAAAATTGACTCGTTAAACCGTGCATGTCGCGAAATAAATATACGCTTTATGGTTGGATCTAGGCAGCGGTATCTTTTATAATGTGTACTATAGTCGTGGAAAACACACGGAAGACTTCGTGGTTCTAGCTTATGTTTGGCATAGTCACATAGATAAGGGAAACTTGACATCCATATACCCGAAAATTAGAATATGTAGGGATCTGGTTGAAGAGAAGTTGATCTGGAGACTTGTTTTCTAATATAGGAGATGGCACCCTGTTGATGATTTAGGTGGCCGAAGTGAATGCATCCACCCAAAAGGAAGCAGGAATGTGGGCATTAAAGAGCATAGCAAGTCCTGTTTCAACAACGTGACGGTGCTTTCGTTCAGCTCGCCAATTTTGCTGAGGCGTGTACGGACACGAATAATGATGAAAAGTCCCATTTGCTTCAAAAATGTTGTGAACCGTATGATTCACAAACTCAGTGTCACCATCACTTTGAAAATTTTTTATCTTCCTCCAACATTGGGTTTGAACAAGTTTAATAAATGCGGATAAGACCGCATAAAATCGGTTTTAGTTTTAAGCGGATAGAACCAGGTAAATCTTGAATGATCATCAATAAAAATAACATAATAATGGTATCCCTCTGGTGAGGTAATGGGAGAAGGACCCCACAAATCACAATGGACCAAATCAAATGGAAAAGAAGCACATTTTTCATTTGAAATAAAAGGTAATCTTTGTCCCTTTACAAGTTGGAACGGAGTGAAAATATTAGGTTTAGGCAATAAAGCAGTAACAGACAAAATACCCAACTTGTTCGAAAGTGAAATAACATCAAAAGAGACATAGCCTAAACGAGCATGCCATAATTCATAAGAGGCTTTATTTGAAACTTCAGCAACATAAGCTCTAGGTTCATCCTTGAGTACATAAAGACCATCTTTGAAAATCCCTCTAGCGAGTACCTGCTTTGTTTCCCGCTCCTGAATATGGAAGAAATTTTGAGAAAATAACACATCAACGAGATGATCAGCAATTAACTTACTTATGGATAATAATTTGTTGGTGAGATTGGGAATGACAAGCAAATTATGCAAGGGAATATTATTAGAAATTTTGATGATCCCGTGTGAGTAATTGAAAGGTGCTTACCGTTTCCAAAAACAACCGTACTATTAACATGGTATCAGCCTAAGCAAACTATCTTCTCCAAATATTTTTTCTTCTTCTTCTTCCTCCTGGAACCTCTAATGGCCTTCTCCACAGATACAACTTCCACCATAAATCCCACCCCTCACTTTTCCCCTGTCAAAATTTCTACATCAAATTATCTCATATGGCGTAAGCACATGACTCTGTTGCTGGCTCTTCACAAGCTTTCAGATCACGTTGATGGTTCCTTTCTACCACTGCCGGAAACCATTACCGAGATTAACAAAACCTTGCCAATCCAGCATTTACATCATGGACTGCAGCAGATCAGAAGGCTGCCCTCCTCCTCCTACTCTCATCCTTAACTGAGGAGGCAGCCACCGAGGTTCTCGGACTCACCGGCGTAAAAGTGATCTGGACTGAGAACACGTACAATAGCGCCTCTGTTGAATGCGTCCAATCCTTACGAGACTCTCTTCAACAACTTACCAAAGGTACTTCCTCTATTACGGAGTTTTCTCGTAAGTTCAAACTCTTGTGTGAACAACTTGCTGCAATCAGTCATCTGATCGCTGAGATCGATAAATTACATTGGTTTCTTCATGGACTAGACCTATCTTATGAGGGCTTCTCCATCGCTATAAGGGCAATCAAACCCGCACCTATGTTTCATGATCTTGTTGCACAGGCAGAAAGTCACGATTTATTTTCACAATCTCTCCATGGCAATATAACTCCTCCTGCTGTGTTTCATGCTCAGAACAGGCGTGAGTCTTCAACGCAAAATCGAGGTCGTGGCTTTTCAAACAGAGGGTACTATGCTCGCGGATCTAATGGCAAGGGTCGTGGTTACAGTCATCGGCCACCCCACTGTCAACTATGCCGCCCAAACGGACACAACGCATCTTCGTGTCCGAATCTTCATACCTATGCTACTCAAGCAGCATCACTAGATGATTCTATAGCCTAGGCGTTTCATGCCCAACGTCATGTTACCAATGATGATGATCCAGATTGGAAAGCAGATACTGGGGCAACTGATCACATGTCTCCTGATCAGGAATGCCTTCATCACTCCACCCCTCACAAAGGTAATAATACGATTGTTTTTGGAAACGGTAAGCACCTTCCAATTACTCACACGGGATCATCAAAAATTTCTAAAAATATTCCCTTGCCTAATGTGCTTGTCATTCCCACTCTCACCAACAAATTATTATCCATAAGTAAGTTAACTGCTGATCATCCCGTTGATGTGTTATTTTCTCAAAATATCTTCCACATTCAGGATCGGGAAACAAAGCAGGTACTCGCTAGAGGGATTTTCAAAGATGGTCTTTATGTACTCAAGGATGAACCTAGAGCTTATGTTGCTGAAGTTTCAAATAAAGCCTCTTATGGCATGCTCTTTTAGGCCATGTCTCTTTTGATGTTATTACACTTTTGAACAAGTTGGGTATTTTGTTTGTTACTTCTTTATTGCCTAAACCTAATATTTGCACTTCGTGCTAACTTGCGAAGGGACAAAGATTACCTTTTATTTCAAACGAAAAACGTGCTTCTTTTATGTGTGATTTTGTTGTAACGCCTCTATTTCGTCAACCATTGCTGCCATCTATTTAGGATCTTTAGCTGCAGATTTAAAACCACGTGGCTCGGTTTTCGAGGATAAGGCAACGTGTAGAGCATACGTGTTAAGAGAGGCAAAATCAGCTTGATGCTTTGGTTTAAAAATTCCTACCTAGGCTCTTGTGGTCATTTGATGAGAATTTGCAGTAGTCGTCTCATCCACGAGTGGGCCATCATGTGACACTCTCGATTCAGAACCAGGTTCGGTGGGAACATTAACCGGGATAGTTGGTGTAGGTTCAGGGATGGTAGGTGGACTGGTAGGCGGGTTTGGAGTTGAAACCGTGGATGTGGTGTGGTCAACGGGTTCATGTGTGGGCTGGGTTTGGGATGGTGCTGTGGATGGTGTGCAAAGAGGACAGGAATCAGTTGGGCCTAATGTAGTGTGTGGTGTGGGGCTTGGGTTGTGGGTCTAGACTTCGAGTAGAGCTTTTAAATGGAAAAACTGACTCGTTAAACCGTGCATGGCGCGAAATAATACCATCATTGGTAACATGGCATTGGGCATGAAACGCATTGGCTATAGAATCATCTAGTGATGGTGCTTGAGTAGCATAGGTATGAAGATTCGGACACGAAGATGCGTAGTGTCCGTTTGGGCGGCATAGTTGACAGTGGGGTGGCTGACGACTGTAACCACGACCCTTGCCATTAGATCCGCGAGCATAGTGTCCTCAGTTTGAAAAGCCACGACCTCGATTTTGCGTTGAAGATTCATGCCTGTTCTGAGCATGAAACGCAGCAGGAGGAGTAACATTGCCATGGAAAGATTGTGAAAATAAATCGTGACTTTCTGCCTGTTTAACAAGATCACGAAACAGAGGTGCGGGTTTGATTTCCCTTATAGCGATGGAGAAGCCCTCATAAAATGGGCCTAGTCCATGAAGAAACCAATGTAATTTATTGATCTCAGCGACCGGATGACCGATTGCAGCAAGTTGTTCACACAAGAGTTTGAACTTACGAGAAAACTCCGCAATAGAGGAAGTACCTTGTGTAAGTTGTTGAAGAGAGTCTCGTAAGGACTAGACGGGTTCAACAGAGGTGTTACCGTACGTGTTCTCAAGTGCGGTCCAGATTGCTTTTGCGCCGATGAGTCTGAGAACCTCGGTGGCTGCCTCCTCGGTTAAGGATGAGAGGAGGAGGAGGGCAGCCTTCTGATCTGCTGCAGTCCATGATGTAAATGCTGGATTTGGCGAGGTTTTGTCATTTTTGGTAATGGTTTCCGAAGGTGGTAGAAAGGAACCATCAACGTGATCTGAAAGCTTGTGAAGAGTCAGCAACAGAGTCATGTGCTTACGCCATATGAGATAATTTGATGCTGACAGTTTGACAGGGGAAAAGTGAGGGATGGGATTCATGGTGGAAGTTGTATCTGTTGAGAAGGCCATTAGAGGTTCCAAGAGGAAGAACACGAAAGAATATTTGAAGAAAATAGTTTGCTTAGGCTGACACGATGTTACGGTAATGAAAATCAACCACACTTGTGATTGATAGATCATGGTTTATTAATAATAACAATTTACACAATTATCTCCTTTGATTAAGGAGAGCCAATCACAAAAATAAGGAAATAATATATTTACAATAATCACAAATCTTTTTATCTAATACTCAAGCATTTATCATAACTCTAATTTGTTAATTTACATATTAACAATGGCTTTTTTTTTCACAGCATCGCTTTGTGTGCATACGTAGTGAGGGAGTCGTTCTATCTCTCACCTGACAACCTGCTTTTCTTATAATCTGTAACAAAAGTGACAGGTAAATCTAACAAAGAGCGTTGGGTAGAATTTTCTTTTTAATTCCTAAAACTAGTATGTCTAAAATTTGCATGCACGTAAACCTATTGCTATGATGTTAACATTTTTTTAATGTTCAGGCTAAATATTGTTAAAAAGAAAAATGCATAAATGCATTAACCATAAACGGGTTATGTCTATTATCTATGTGGTTCATCTTATTATTCCCATTGATTATTTACATGAGCTAAAATTACATCATATTCTACGTATTTTTTTTGTTAAAGTCTTAATATTTTTCTTATATATATATATATATATATATATATATATATATATATATATATATATATATATATATATATTGAATCTTACAGAGATTTGGTGTTATAGGATTCTTTGTTGATGAAGCATGACACTGTATAAGCACCATTTCTTTTCAAGAAATGATGGAATATTGTTATTAAGGGTTATTGTTTGTTTTGTCTTGATTATCCATAAACACTGATATTACATGCGAGATTGTACGGCATTGTTTATTTCCTTATCTCATATGGGAGTATATTATGTTTTTGGTCTACATGGTTTGCTCATGTTTACAAATCCGTTTAGACATTTCGCTTGCATTTGGTCTATCAGATGAATGACGTTAGTTTGATTATGGACGGACCATGTCGCGTTACCATAAAAACTCGTCACTTTTGTTGTAGGGCATTGTCGTTTGTCCTAAATCATAGACATGCCCTTTTCTAAAACAAGGCTTAAATATAATAAGTGCAAAATAAAATTACTATTCCTTTAAACATAAATATTTTATCAAAACATAACATTTTACTAACTTTCAAAATCACCAATTGGGTTCACTGAAAAGAAATGTAACACCAATTTTCCATCTTACTTGCACAAACTGTTTTACTACATGCATAAGCACATATTATGCACAAGACATTCTTTGGCACAACGATAATAGCATGGGCTCGGTTCAAAATAGATAGTCGTGCTATTACAAATATTATATATTATATATACTAAGAATTATATCATAAAGTGGATGTACAGTAACTTACTATATAAGAGGAGGTGAGCCATTAACTTCTCTTATTTAATTCTTTATTTGTTTATTTTTATGATTTTATCAAGTTATTTTGTATTTATTTGTCTGTCTTTTATCAAAAGTTAGCATTTGGCGGCTAAGTTGTCTTCTTTGTGTTGATGAGACTTGAGTTTAAATCCATAAATTTTTCTCTTATTTTTTTTACTTTTGATAAATTTGGTATTTTTTCCACTTCTATACATCTGACGAAGTAAAAAAAATGGAAAATGGTTTCCAAATAAATACATCACACCCTTTTTATGTTTAAGATTTAACTTCTTTTGTATTTTATAAGAAAACTTAAAATTACTTTAGCCCGAACTGCACCGGCTCTGATCAAACAACAACGGTATCGGCCAGTATCGTTATTATTAGAACCAACATTTGTATATAAGATTCTGAATGATGTATTACATGTGTCGATACTCTTTTGTGCATATTACAACATTATGTTTTAGGTTTTCTTTTTCGGTTGCTATAGCGAGTGTCGCTGTCATAATCAACCGAAGGGATTCCGACCGATTTCTCTAGTACACAATTCAGAAGAAGATGCACAATACATTCGTTTTATTGGCTTGGGGCCTTGGGTATATTTAATTTGTTCACCTGGGCCAAGAAGCTACTATGTTTGTACATTGATGTGCAAGGTTTCTTGTTTGTTATATGCATGGAATACAATAAAATAATTAACTAATTAACCACAATCTTTCTTTTATGTTCTATATAATAGTCGTTTTTTTAATTTTATTATAATAATAGCTTTTTAGCATAGTCGCTTGTAGCTTTAAGATACAATTTGGTTTTGAATATTTAAAACTCTAAACATTTAGTTTTGACGTGTTTTTTTTTATTTATGTAAAAATCAACCTATTATAACATAAAAGTTAAAAATCAAAATCTAAAATCACGTTAAATCCTGCCACAACCCAACACTTCCATGCTATTCAAATGGCTACACAAAATTTATAAATTAGAACCTATGGAAATTATGTACATAAAAAATTTGGAATGTTGGTTTCACATTACTTGCAAATTACCATGGGTCGCAGCTGCCTGTGGGCCTAAGGCAAACCAAGACTCAGCCCATACCTTCAAAGACTGATAAAGACAAATGATCCTAGAGACCACATGCCACGTCGGAAACACCAAGACAATGAAAACCAACATGTCACTTTGATAATAACGACTGGCCAATGTGACAATCCTCATGTGGCAAGGTTAAAACGTATTTACAACATTGTTGTTATTATGATAAATTAACTGGGCCATTATTTGTGTAAACATATCCTCTAATAAGTTAACTTACTATGTTAGTAGGAAGCTCAAAACAAACTAGAGGTACACTGCTAATAATAGAAACTTATAAGACTTGATAAGCATTAGTAAACAACCGATAATTGTCCAAACATATGATACACCTTACCTAAACATATCAAGTTATACTATTAATAGAAAACTAAACTAAAAAATAACAAAAGTTTCCTTAGGCAAACCCGACGAAAATGTTACCTATGCAACAAATAACATTTTGAGCTACTATAAGTCAAATCAAATAAGTCATAAAGTTAATTGTATAATAAAAATAACAATAGTTATTATTATTTGTATTATTTATGAAATATATAATTAATATACATTAAAATCATTTTATTTTATTTAAAATAAAACCCAAATTTATCTTCAAATATTGAACAAACCAACCATTATCTTAAATTTAACTAACAAAACTAAATCTACACTAATCCTACACCTAAAATTCGAGTCCCACCTCCCTTACACAAGAAAGTTTCAGCCCTTACATCTTAGAGATGAGTACTAATTTGAATTTCAGTCCTCCAGCGTGTCAAGTACAAGATCTCACAGGATCTTCGTACCAAAACCAGCAAGGGGCGTGGTCAGGTCTTATGATCCCAGGAGATCTACAAGCGTCAAACTGGATCTTTTTGTGTATTGTGGGATGGGACACACGGTGAGCCTGCAGGTCACGGTTCCAATTGATAAATAAGAAGTCCGTTGTAGAAAAATACAATTGATAAATAAGAAGTCGGCTGTAGATATAGAATAATATTATAATTCTAGTATATTTTCTTTCCGCTTTTATCCCCAACTACCATTTATTGTGCCTCTCCTCTGTTTATATAAAGGCTCTTTCTTTCTTTTTGATGTATCCGAAAATTGCAATCAATAAACAAAACCATAACAATTTTGTTATGGTATCAGAGCGGTCTTTGTAAAGATCCTCCGATCAAAACTAAACCCTAATCATGACCGGCAATAATGATAAGTCGATAGGCAAAGCCAAAGAAGGAGGCATCGATCATGAGTCTCCATACTACCTACATCCTTCTGATTACCCAAGACAGATGCACGTAAACGACATGCTTACGGACAACAACTATGCAGGCTGGTCATAGGAAATGCTGAATTTTCTGTTTGTCAAAAACAAAGCCGGATTCATCAATGGCTCGATCAAGAAACCGGAAGAAAATTCATCCAACTACATGCCTTGGATGAGATGTGATGCTATGATCAAGGGCTGGCTGCATATAGCAATGGAAAAGGAGATCAGAACCAGCGTAAAGTACGCCATGACGGCCCAAGAAATATGGGTCGATTTGAAGGAGCGGTTCCGGAAGGTAAGCGCACCGAGGGCGTATGAGTTGAAGCAATCAATGACGTCTACAAAGCAGGAAGGAACTTCTGTCTCAGCCTACTACACAAAACTTCATGGAATCTGGGATGAAATCAAGTCCGTCCTACCCGTCCCGAGGTGTGATTGCAATGGTTGTGTAAGACCCTATCTTAATTTATTGAATTTCTATTAAAATTTCGCATTTTGATATGTGAATGCGAATACACGTCACTCATATTTACGAGTTTATTAAAACTTTTACAACATCTTTAAACAATTTAACATGTTATCGTTGGTTAGTTTTATTATAATCAAAACCAAGTGCGGAAGCTTGAACTTTGATCGTGTTCGGTTCTTCATATAGCTTGATCCACCTCCGGTGCTCCCAAACATCACCTATATTTCATAATTTATGAAATACATTAGTTATAAATAAATTATAACATAACCGAATAAACATGAAGTCTTAAAACAAAAAAAAATAAAATCTTTATTTCAGACCCCACCGTAAGCTACGGTGGCCACCCTTTTTCATTTATGACTCATTTAACTCCCATCAGACCTTTTAGTCCTGGTTGAGAGTTTGACCCGTTACACGTACCTGGCTCGGGTCATAGCATTGACCCGTTTAATTATTTTACATTACTAGTTACTAATTAATAGCGATGCGAACCAAACGCCATTTCCCTGTGATTACAAAAACTCGACAAGCGTTCATTAGATATTATTGTCAAATGGTGATATCATCACCATTTAATCCATTTGGTCTAAATGACCATTTTATCATTACGAGATGGTATTTATTTACCATCTCATCATGTATCCGTTTCAGTTTACACCACATGATCATATTACTTAAATTTGTTTCTCAATTCATTCGATCCGTTATGGCATACGCCATAGGGTGTCTATATCAAAATTTAATATTTATTTGTCAACTCGTGACCGAATTACCATTTTACTCTTTTATTTCTTATGGCTTACACTATAAGGTAACTTTTCCGAATTCCTTGTTTATTTGTCATTACATGACTAAATTACTGATTTACCCTTTTTACCATCAAATATGGTTTATTACCATTTTCACTTGTTCCGACCCATATCGATTCAAGTCGGGACCTTGCATTTCATATCTCATTCTAATTACCAAATCACTTATTCTTAGTCAATTACATAAGTAGATTTTCTATATTAAGGATGTAAGCTTTACTTACCTTGAAATCCAATTATGCTCTCTCCGCGTACTTGATCCATTTGACGCGCTTTTTCCCAAGCCTCCACCTAGCTTGTCAAGCGTCAAACTATCATTTATCATTCGCAAGATGGTTAGGTTAGTCATCATTTAAAACGATTATTCCACCTTACTGATTTTATATCAAATTTATCATTTGATCTTATTATAGGTCAGTTTGACTCTTAAAAGTTAACTGTCCATTTACACATACAAACTCACGGATAAGTTTAATAACTCATTTAAGTATTTCGTTAATTACCCGGTAAGCGCTATTCTTAGGACACCATTATAGCTACGTTTTCCAAACCAAGTTCATGTCGTTTCTTTCACTTAAACAAATTCAAGCGATTGTTAACATCAAGTTAACTTAGCTTTTGATCAACAATTCTAATTTATCCGTTGTAACATTCGTCGAAAAACGAGTTTCCAAACCCGCTTCGTTTATTAATCAAATACTCAGTTATAAATTTCGTTGCGCATTTATTACTCGGATAAATTTTAAACAATACATAAATAATATATATATATGAATTTTAAACCAAAATTATTAAATAACAAAAAAATCGTGGATTAAAAAAAAATAATGGAGACGCCGGGTTTCGAACCCGGGTCACCCACAAACCCAAACACACAACACACCGCTCCGCCACACACTTCACTTGTGATAAACAAGGAAACAAATAATACTTAAGGTAAAACCAGAAAATCAAAACCGGACATCAGCGCGCCAGAACTCGCAATCACCGGAAAATCCGACAATCCGCGATTTTGGCCAAATCCTTTTTGATTGAAACGCACAATTTAATCCTGACGTCGGTTATAACCGTTGGCGACAGTCAATTTCCGTCATAACCGACGGAAATCTTCAATCGCGAACCTTGACTTAATTCAAACCCAATTCAGCCTGTTTCCACTATAAATACCCACTTGAACACTCTGGAAATCCTTTCGCTCAGGACCACGATCGTTTCCGAAGCTTTATTCATCCCAAAACACGTCGCCGGAGATATTTTGCATTCGTCGGACTTTCACCGGAAAACCGAGGCTTACTTCAAATCGGTAAAATTCTCGACTCTTTTGTTTGTAATCCGTTATTCGGCATGTCTTAACTTTAATCATTCAACCAGAATCTGTCTCAGACTACGCCGCCGGAAAAACCCACACTCACCGGAATATCACTGAAAATCCGAAGTCTCACTGTCGATCGGTATAATCAACTAAACTCTCTTGATATCTCTTGCTCAGTAACTTAATTTCATAACACAAGGATCTAAACTGTCAAACAATTCACTCAGCCGAGAGTCACAAATCAGAGCCGACGACTCTTGCCGGAAATTTGAAGTAAACGCTCTGTTTTGGTACATTCTATTCCTTAATTTCGTTATCTATTTCATTCCAACCAATTATAAGTTTTGACGATCGATTTAAAAAGAACAGTCGGATTTCACTGTTCTATGTTCTTATAAACGAAGAAGATGAAGTCGCAAATAAGTATTAGTATAATTAAAATCAGAAAACTAAACGGGTTAGACTCGTGTACGTATCCGGTTCCCGCAATAACAAAACATTTTTTCTTTTAAGTTTAACAGAACACCCCTCAGATAGTACTTAAGTTTAATATAAATCTTAATTTAAATGGGTTAGACACCCAGCCCAGTTGGTTGGGCTGGGTGCCAATCAAAGCAATGGTCACGGGTTCGACGCGGGTTATACGCACTGGTTCTGCAGATTTTAAAACCTTTTTAAAATAACTAATTTCTGAAATATTCTAGTTAGTATATAAATACAATTAAATCTGAGTTCATTTCGGGTTAGACACGTAGCTCAGTTGGTAGAGCTGCGTGCACGCATACGAGAGGTCCCGAGTTCGAACCTCACTCAGCGCATATAAAAACACAGTCCGACCGGTCAACGGTCAACGGTCAACGGTCAACTTTTTTTTTTATTTTTTTTTTATTTATTTAATTGAAAAATCATTTAAAAATACTTAAAAATAAGATTTTTAAAGTTAGAAAGTTTCCTTAAACTCACAAAAATAAATCTAAAAATCCCATTAAGAGTACTAATTAAAAATATTAATCTCAAATAAAATCCATTTATTTACCGAATCATTTCGTTATTATTTTAGGTTAGTTTTTCCCTCGTCGATCAAATCTTAAAATTCGTGCGCATCCAACGTCATCAAAGAACGCACCCAATGTGAGTGAATCTCTATCAATTCCCCGTTTTAATCATATTTTGGGGTGTATCATGTGTCGTTTAATTCTTTATTATATTTAAACACTTGTGCATACATCATATCCGTGATCAAATGTGTATCAAATGTGTATCAATTGTTGTGTGGATTATATGTAGTTTGGATTTATCATTTTCAGTGCACGCATTTCATTAGGCCCATCAGTTCCCCGTGGGAGACGGGTTGAGCATCAGGTGCCTCATAAGATCGGCTCCGTTTGATTGAGCCTTGATCTCACATTCATCATCATTCATATCATATACTCATCCAAAGTGGTTTGTGTTTGTTTACTTATATATGTTTGCTCACATGTGATTATTGTACAAATTTTTCATATTAAATAAAACAAGAAATTAATAACAATGTTTTATCAAGGTTCACTCGCCAACTTTTGTTGACCCAAAATATCCCCCGTTTTACACATGATACAGGTGATCCAGCTGAGGCAAGAAACACATAGGAAGGCCTAGAAGAATAAACCAGTTTAAGCTTTGGATTATTTACATAGTTTCATTTCCTTGTAATTGTATGAATTTTGATTTGGATATTTAAGTTGAAATTTGAATTTAATAAATATGAAACATTTTAGTAAACATCATGAGCTTTGGTGATAACCCAATTATGCCTCGACTTTTATTCCGCTGCGGGTCGGGGTGTGACATCCGTTAGCTAGGTTTTCATCTTTATGTAGCAATCCATTTCATCATATTATTAGACATTCATCCGAATACCTAATATTACCAATTTAGCAACTATTAACATTAACTTAACATCTATTTCATCATATCATACAAAACTCATTTCAAGTCATGCATGATTACTTACTCGAATCTCTAATTTGTTCAAGTATCTTACGCATGCATACAAGTATGATGATCATAAACATTCCTACATTATTAATTTCATCATATAGTCAAGAACCCATTTCATTATTTACTTGTTAATCACTAACAAGAAATCTTACATCAAATTGTGCATGATTTCTTTAAGTTTAACGAAATCAATCATACACATACATTTAATTTCATCTTTGGATCATAATCCAACTATCTAATTGCAAGTAATCAACATGTCTCAAGTTATGATTTTTACCAAATCTAAGTTTTGAGACATACCTTATGATCCCCTCGATTAGGTGATCATTTATATGCGTTCATGCACTGATTTGGGGTTAGAATTGGCTTTCAATTTGTTGATTCTTGATTGAACTAGGGTTTCCCTAGTCTTCACCTCCTGATGATCGACCAACGCACATTTACTATGTGTGTTGGGTCTTAACTTTGGTGTTTTAAAACACAAGTTCCTTTTGTGGCAACTTTAGTCCCTCAAGTTTAGTTTTTGATTATATAAGACTACAACTCATTATCTTGTTACTTGTATACATGTTATTAACTAGGTTAATTTGTTCCTAGTCATTATGTTATAGTTTAACTTTCATCGCTAACGGTCCTTTACCCGTTTTTTTAATATTAACATGGTTTGATTACCAAACCCGTTTTTGGGGTGTTATAGGTTGCACCTGTGAAATAAGAAAAAGGCTTCAAGAACTAAGAGATAAAGAAAGGCTTTATGAGTTTTTACTTGGTTTGAATGCAGAGTTCGGGACGATTAGGACACAAATACTTGCCATGAATCCAGTACCATCCCTTGGAAATGCATACCATCTCGTGGCAGAAGATGAGCAGCAGCGGGCCATCACAGGAACCAAGAGGCCCTCCTCTGATTCGGTCGCTTTCCAAGCTTACATTCCAGCCAAACGTGACCAAAATCAGTCGCAAAATCGCTCGAAACAGAAGGATGTGAAGTGGAACAGTGGAGAACAGGTCGAGCACTGTACCTTTTATGGAAAGGATGGGCACAACAAGGATGGGTGTTTCAAGCGCATAGGCTACCTGAAGTGGTGGCCGGGAAAAGGCAAGCAAGACAAGCCCAAGCCGTCTGCCGCTTGTGTTGAAGGTGAGAAGAGTCCCATTGCCGGGTTGAGCGACTGTCAATATCAACAATTCTTGAAGTTTTTCGGGAATAAAGAAGGTGCCAACATGGTAGAAAACGGACCCAAAGCCAACTTGGCAGGTAACTTTGGTAAAGAAGATGAATGGATAGTGGACTCGGGTGCTACCGAACACATTATTCATAATGATTCTTTGCTTAAAAATAAAAGAAAAAGGGGTTATGAGCCCCCCGTCACAATACCGAATGGTGAGGCGGTATCTATCGAAGGAAGAGGGGATTGTGCTCTTCCAAGTGGGGCAATAATTAGAGAAGTTCTTCATGTCCCAAAGTTTAAATGCAATTTACTTTCTTTTAGTAGATTATCTAAAGAACTTCAATGTGCTATTACATTTTCCGCGAATTTTGTACCATGCAGGACTTACGTTTGAGGATATTGATTGGAGCGGGTGATTGCAAGGATGGTCTCTACAAGATGGGGATGATGGAAAGCAAGCGGCATGCCTTGATGACTACCCAAAGTATGTGGCACAAGCGATTAGGTCACCTATCGGATTCTAATTATGTCATTTGGATTTTATTAAAAACGCTTCTATTGATTATAAGGTTTTTTGCGACTCATGTGTTAAGGCAAAATTTACAAGATTAGCATTTCCAACTAGTGTCACTAAGACAAATGCGTGTTTTGAATTGATACATTGTGATATATGGGGAAAATATCGCGCACCTTCTTTTACACGAGCAAGCTATTTTTAACAATTGTTGATGATTTTAGCCGTTTTGTATGGGTCTTCCTTCTTAAACACAAAAATCAGGCAAGCATTTGCCTCATTGATTTTCACAAAATGGTTAAAGTCCAATTTGAGAAGGATATCAAAAGAATAAGGTGTGATAATGGTGGGGAATCTGTTTCAAATAAAGTGCTTGATTTTTATGCTAAGGAAGGGATAATGCTAGAAACTTCCTGTCCACACACACCCCAGCAGAATGGTGTGGTGGAAAGGAAGCATCAGCACTTGTTAGAAACGGCACGCGCCTTAAAGTTTGAAGCTAATATTCCCACAAAATTTTGGGGAGAGTGTGTCTTGAAAGCGGCGCATATCATAATCGTTTACCATCTGAGTCATTGAGAATAAAACACCCTATGAGATTTTACACAACTCAAGACCCGATTATGATCATATGAGGGTTTTGGTTGTCTTGCCTACTATAGGAGTGTTGAAACCTAAGGAGATAAGTTTGAAGTAAGGGGGAGACCAGGTGTTTTCCTTGGATATCCTCCCGGAACAAAAGGATACAAAGTCTATGATCTCCAACACGGCAAAATGGTAATTTCTAGAGACGTCAAATTTCTATAAAATATTTTTCCTTTTGCTAGAAATGTTACTGAAAAGGAAGAGATCTTTCTTCCACCTCAAAAATGGGATGTAGAAAATAATATTTACAATAATGGGGCTGATCAAATTCGGCCCAATGATGAACTTGATGAATTCTCCCCTTTGGTCACGGCTGAAATGGAAACACCACATGCCCACGATGGCCCTGAACCCTTTGGGCCAAATGAAGAACCAAATGGGCATGTCACACCAGGCCCAAACGGAACCGACCAATCTCAACCCGATAACACACATGAGCCCGTCCATGATAACCAAAATGAAGTAGGGTTTGAAACCGTTAACGAATCACATGGGCCCACAATTGAAAACGCAAGACTGGCAAGAAGCAGATCTCGACCAGCAAGGCTTGATGGATTCGAAGTCAACCTACCCCTATCACTAGACCATACGTAATAATCGCTCCATCAAGACTCCTCTACGGTACACCCTTTGGCACATTTTATTTCTTATGATAATTTTACTAACACTCATAAAGCTCTCCTGACGGCCATTACTGCAAATAATGAGCCTAAACACTACAAACAAGCAGTGAAGGATGCTAGATGGGTAGAAGCCATGAAACGCGAGATCCAAGCTCTTGAAGAAAATGAGACTTGGTCTTTGGAAGAATTACCAAAAGGGAAGCGGGCAATTGATTCGAAATGGGTCTACAAGATCAAGTACAAGCCGAACGGAGACGTAGAACGATACAAGGCACGTCTTGTAGGCAAAGGCTTCACACAAATGGAAGGGGTTGATTTCCACGAAACCTTTGCACCCGTCGTGAAATTAGTAACGGTTCGGACTCTCTTGACCGTGGCCGTGAAGCGTGGTTGGTACACTCATCAACTTGATGTAAACAACGCATTTCTTCATTCCCCAAGGCTTTGGGAAACAAGATGATAATAGGGTATGCAAACTCAAAAAATCCTTGTACGGTCTTAAATAAGCTTCAAGGAATTGGTACCACAAGTTCACTCGTTCCTTATTTGAAATCGGCTTCAAGCAAACCCCTGCCGATCATTCTCTCTTCATTTTCAAAGAAGAAAAAATCTTTGTTGTTGCACTCATTTCTGTTGATGATGTTGTTCTCGTGGGAAATGACTCGACCAAAATACAGGCGACCAAGGATTTTTTGGATAAGCGGTTTAGCATTAAGGATCTTGGACCCTTAAAATATTTTCTAGGCATTGAGGTTGCTAAAACTAATGAAGGGATGGTCTTAAGTCAGCGAAAATACACTTTGGACATTCTTGAAGATGCTAGCATGACAGGTTGTAGACCGAGTTCTTTCCCTATGGAGCAAAATTTGAAGCTTGATATGTGTGACAAGGAACCCCGGGTGGATGCTAATCAATATCGTAGATTGATTGGAAGACTTCTTTATTTACCAGCTACAAGACCTGATATAGCTTATGCGGTCAACATTTTGAGTCAATTCGTTATTGATCCCAAACAAACTCACATGGAGGCCGCCACTCGTGTCTTGCGTTATTTAAAGGGGTCTCTCTGACAAGGCATCCTCATTCCTAAAGAAGGCGGAACCAACCTCTTAGCTTATTGCGATTCCGATTGGCTAGGATGTCCAATGACTCGACGGTCCAGAACTGGTTACCTGCTTCTTATTGGAGGCGCTCCTATTTCTTGGAGGACGAAAAAGCAGTTTGTTGTTTCAAAGTCGTCTGCAGAAGCCGAATATCGAGCCATGTCCAATGCTGTTAGTGAAATCTTATGGATGAGGTGGCTTTTAAGCGAGCTTGACATGGCCCCTGTCGGACCGACCCAATTGTTTTGTGACAATCAAGCTGCTCATCACATAGCAAATAACCCGGTCTTCCATGAACGCACCAAACATGTTGAAATGGATTGCTACTTTGTAAGGGAAAGAGTTGACTCTATGGAGATATGTCCTATGTCGATCGACACCAAAGATCAAATTGCTGACGTTCTTACAAAGGCTTTGGGGACCAACACACTTCGTTTTCTGTTGTGCAAGTTGGGTGTTCGAGACCTTCACACTCCTTGAAGGGGAGTATAGAATAATATTATAATTCTAGTATATTTTCTTTCCGCTTTTATCCCCAATTACCTTTTATTGTGCCTCTTCTCTGTTTATATAGAGGCTCTTTCTTTCTTTTTGATGTATCCAAAAATTACAATCAATACACAAAACCATAACAATTTTGTTAGTAGGACATAACCGATTGCAATGAACACGGCGTAATCTTTATTATAAGAGGTGGTTGATTGATAATTGATATGGAACAAGGGATACGAGCCACGCAAAGGAGAACGAGGAATCACTAACGAACCATCAATCAATTAGCACTGTATTGGCCGTTTTTCTGATTTACCAAGAATGCCAGCAATGAGAGCGACCAGGGAGATGCAATGACAGCAAACCAAACTGCATGCATACATGAACCGCCTCAAATAAGCCATTTCACCTAAAAAGCTCCGCCCAACATGCAAAATAAAAAATAAATTTCATAGTAAAAATACACAATTTCACAAAATTAAATGGTTATTATTATTATTATTTTCTTTTTAACAAAAATTCGTTTTGTTAATTGCTTTATAGTTAAACTTCCACTATAGGTAGCTACTTGATAAATTCACTTTGAGTAGCTACTTGAAAAACTTGCACAATATTTTCATCAACCAATTGAGACAATCGACGTTGGATGATGTGTTGTAAACACATCTTTTTAGACTTGTATTTTATTAGTTTATTTTTAAATAAATAAATGTAAGTTTAGTTTAATAAATAAATAGAACATGATGATGATCTTTACCGTTAAAAAGAAAAACAAGTTCATAATTATTAGTTAATGTTCAAATGTTCAAATAGTTCTAGGAGTTACCACTAAACAAAGAAAAAAACGAATAAATTAAATACAAGAGAATTAAATCGATTATTATTGTTGCCATAATTTATTAAATGCAATAAATTGTTTTCATCACATATATACGTATACATGCAAAGGTAAAAAGTAGAAGGCTTCAATTAGCAATTAATTGTGAGAATCTTGAGGAGGCACAACAGACAAATAAACGAGATATATATCTTAGGTATACCCACACGAAAGCAACATACACAAACGATAATATGAAGAAACATAAACGAACACGAGAACACAAGTATTTATTCGGTTTGGTGTACTAATTTACATTTACGGGCTGCAACCAGAATTTTTATTACTTTTTGCCTCTCACCACTCATGCTGAAGAATTACAAGTACAAGATGCCTATTTACAATTACAAGATTAGGGTTACAAACTTAAGGAATAAGAAAACTAATAATGGCCATCAATTAAATAAAACATGCCAAACCTTTATGTCTTCAATTTAATTCTTCTGCTCCAAAATTGTCTACTAATCTTAACCGGGCCCAACTCAAATTGAGACTCCACACATAAACCAACAATCTCTCACCAGGAGGCTTGATAATCTTCAATCTGCCTTCCGCTGTGAACACTTGTATGTCTCGTAACCCCCTCATCCTATCCTGGTTGCACTGGTCTTCTCATCAGTTAACCTAACCTATTGAAGCTCCCCTGAGCTTGAGCACATTAGTCATGGCTGAAACTGCTCCTAACTTGTCTTCTGTCCCTAACGGCTCCAACTACCATGAACTGTCCGTTCTTGGAACACTTTGAGAACAAACACACTTCGAATAAAGCTGATAATCAAGTTGAGAGACTTTTACAGTTGGAATACTGCTTCTCTTAACCCACTGTCATTAGGTAACTGTAACACCTTGTAAAATCGTGTCCAATAGTATAGTGACACGTGTTGTATTTTAAATATGGTCTATTAATGACCAATAAGGACTAAAGGCGTCAACATGCTAAAACTGAGCCTCTGAGTGACGGTCCAATGTCAACATGCATAAATAACAGCCTCTAAGTGACTGATGTGTCAACATGCTTAAATCAATAGCCTCTGAGTGACTGATATGTCAACATGCTTGAAATTTGGCCTCTGAGTGACTGATACGTCAACATGCCCAGCCTCTGAGTGACATCAGAATCAACATGCTTATAATAAGCCTCTGAGTGATCCTTTATGAAGTCCTAACTCTCATACGTGCCATTTGTTGGACGAGAGGGTTCAATTTTGTAAATATGTGAAAGTTGGATGATGGAGGGACTAAAAGCGTCAACATGTTAATTTATACCTTTGAGTGACCTTTTAACGAACCAAGAGCTCGACAATGTCCGGGCATAATCCCAGGTATGCCAAGTATTGGCTACGGAGGACTAAAAGTGCCAAAAAGGTGTTTAAAAAGGTTTTTATAAGCTTTTACAAGTTAAGGGGCTAAAGTGTCAAACTTTGAAACTGCCTTTGGGGCGCTCGCGGGACGCGAGAGGCAGGGCCTGTGCCTCTCGCGGCCCGCCAGAGAGTGTCTGCTGCAGAAAGTTTTGTTTGGTCTCCAAGCAAAGCTCTAAAACCATTTAAATTCGAAACCATGGACTTGTAATCAGCTATGCCACGTTTTGAGACACTTGTAAGCTTCTTCTTACACCCCTAAACACCTGGCTTCACCTCCTTTGAGCTCTCCAACTATAAATATGTGCTTAAGTTCACCATTTCAACTTGCACCTTTCTCATTAATTCACTCTTCTCCCTACTCTAGAAGTTCCTAGTTGAAGGAGCATCCAACTTAGTTCTCTTGCATTGTAGGAACCTTTTGTAAGTGTTCCTTGCTCTTGCATTTTCGTTTATATGCTTTTATAACCAAAAGTCAAGCGTTTTACGGAAAACGCTTTGACTTTCAGTTAAGACCATTATGGTCCAACCATTGTTCGAAATGAACATGGCAAAGTGATCGTAATAAGGTAGGTGTTAATCCCTATAAAGGGCACCTCCTGAAGATCACATTTGCTAGACCAATTGACGGGTCAAAGTTATGATATTAAAAAGTCAAACAAGCCATTATTCGGAAAAAATTATAAATTGATCTTATACATGTTATGAAACCTATTTTGACACTTAAACAAGTTCGTAATAATTATTAGAACATGTAAGAACATGTTCGGCTCGTCAATTTCAGTTCTAGGGTCGGTTCGCAACCGAAAGTCGCGAAGTTTGACTTCCACTTTGACTTTCGATTCTGACTCGATTTAGATTAGTTACCTACTGATCTAAAGTTGCATTATGATCGTAATATAATGTAGCATAACCCTCTGAGTTTATATTACATGATCATAATCAGAATCCAAGTTTATGCGCAAGTTCCATAATTATGCCATTTTTGACCAAAATGCCCTTTTTGAACAAAACAAGGTTTTAACTGATAATGAACTTAAAAATGAGTTTCATACTGATGTAATATTATAAGTAGGATTATTTGGGATGTTAAACCAAGTCATAAACTAAGTTTTTAAGTAGGTCCTTAAACTATGTCGATAAATGACGGTTTTAGCCCTTATGGCTTATAAAATGGTTTTAATCAAATCTTTTCAAGGTAAATCATTTACCTAATGATATGTTATATTTAATAACATATTTTAAACATTTTAATCTGACCTTAATGTCAGTTTTCGTAAACATCGCTTAAAACGTCATTTTACGACATAAGCGCCATTTCGGCGCATAGTGTGGTTTTAAACCTTATTATTGACCAAGACTTGTTACCTACTGATTTTAAAACTTATTTTAAACATATTTACAGTAGATACATGTTATAAATTCAGAATCCCAAATAAATTTTATACTATGTGTAAAATGACCAAAATGCCCATTCGGTGCATAGTTTGGTCATAAAAGATAATTACACATATAATTGACATTCTACTGATATTATATCATAAATAAAGTATTTTCCAGAATACTTATAACTATAATATTAAATTATATTCAAGTTCCTTTATTACGGTATAAAATTACCAAAATGCCCTTATGAGGCATAATTTCGTTTTAAAACCTTAACGGGCATACAAGTTGATATCCTACTGATATCTTAACTTATTTAAAGTATAATGACATATAGAACTTGTCCATGACTTATCCGGTTACCCGAAATCGCTATTATGCGCACAGTTACGTATATGTAACTATCTTACGGAAGTTAACCGAAACGGGTTTAACTTTGTCATTTAAGTTTCAAAATCCAGAATGTTTATAGTTTACCCATTTATATAAGTCAAGTACTTGTCGGGATAAAACTACATTCTATCCGATCATCGTTTAATCAAGCGTTATACGTAATGATCATGTACACTATTCGGTTTATAAGACCGTTAGTATTTAATTGGCTAGCTTATGCCATAATCCAGACTAGAGCCTTCCCGGTAAATGCTATTTACACTTGGTACTTTTGTATACGGCTGAGTTAATTAAAAATAAAAGAAGAAGACTAGCTCAGGTAAATACTCTCGACTTATTTTCCCTATACGGGCTTGGGATACGGTAAATTATTACCGCTTGGTCCAAAATGGGGTCAATCGAATGCCCACTTGTGGCTAGTAAACCCGCATATTTCGTTTTAATCAGTTTTGTTTGATAACTTAAACATCAGGGGTTAAATTACCGTGTCCTGGATATCCTGGGCTCAATACATTAGTTATTGGCCACGACCTTAGCAACGGGTGTAGGCATACACCTTTTGATGCTCATATGCAATGTTCCCAAGACGTTGGGGATGACTCTTTCGTGAGTCCTGAGTGGTGTGTATTTAATCATGTCTCGGTTTCTGTACTGGGCCCTGTATGTATTGACAAACATGTGAATCTGATACAAGGTTGCAATGTCAACTTTCCCAAGTTAATAAACGATTTTGTGTCGTTTTGCACTTAAAACCATTTTAAAGTTTTCAAAATGAGTCAGTTGGGTGTATTTACCAGCATAAGCTGACGCATCGTCCAAATGCTAAACTGCAGGTACAATACGAAATAGGCCGGAAGCTGCTCGGTAGTGATAGAGGATCTTGCAAATCCTAAATCTGCCTAAAGTCTGTTTTGTATTCTTTCCATGTACATTTTATGATCCGCCTGTGGATCTTCTATTACAAGCTTGTATATTATTTTGTATTTTCGAACTTTTGGTTTGTAATAGTAATTTTACTCCAAGACTTCTGATGTGACGTGTTTAATTGACTATGATGTTATCAACTTACGTCACGATACTCCCCACCCGGGCCTACCGGTGTTTGGATTTCGGGTTGGAAATCCGGGGTGTGACAGTAACTCTGACTGAAGAAGAACCCATGCTCCCACTACCACGAAAATCCTTGACTGGTTTCTTTAAACCTTTCCAAGCACGCTCAACCTGAATCTTACCGGTGGCTATGGGTTTGTAATCTACAAAACAAACCTTTTTTTGCCCACAAGACTCTATGAAACTGATTTTGTTTTTCTTCTGATCTGGGACAGTCACTATCTTGGATGGTAAACTGACCATTTACAACGAACCCCGTTTCTTTCCTTGAGCTACGACTAGATTCCATTTGATAACCTTCCACTGCCCATTTCTGAACTTAACCACACAGCCGTGTTCATCCAACTACCCAATAGAAATCAACTATTTCTTTTGACTTGGAAGTACACAAACATCCTTCAAAATCCATGAACCAACTGAAGTCTTTAAATCTAAGTCACCCATGCCTGTCACCTCAAGAACATCATTGTTCGTTAGTCTTACCATTCCAAAATCACCTACTTTCAAATTCCTTAATGCTTCACTACTGTGGGTAGCGTGAAATGAAGCACCTAAATCCATGACCCAGGAATCCACACTCCTCTCAAGGCTACATAGTAGAGCGTTATCATCTATTGCCTGGTTTGTTGCAATGTTCATTTCTTTCTTCTCGTTTGGACATTGATTCCTAAAATGTCTCATCTCGTTGCAATTCCAACAGATTATATCACTCCGAGCCTTATTCTGACTCCTCTTTTTGTTCCCACTCCCACTATTTCTATTATTCATTCTTCATCTGCCAACATTCAGTAATTCACTCGATGTTTCACCCGATCTTTTCTTTCTTATGTCCACACTCAGAATAACATCACGAATCCCATCAAAAGAAAATCCGCTAGTACCTACTGAACTGGAAATCGCTGTAACAGTTCAGACCAACTGTGTGGTGAAGAAGATAATAGTAGCAACACTTGAACTTCAAATTCAAATCTGATGTCAACCGACACAAGTCTGGCATCGAATGCAACTTGTTGATGTTCTGTATAACGGAATTGCCTTCTCTCATCCTTGTGTTGACAAGCTTTCGAATCTAGAATATTTAATTTGCTGCCGAAGGATTTTCATACATGTTAGAAAGGGCTAACATCATACCACTAGCTGAGATTTCCTTCATGATGTTAAATGCTGCTGACTTCGACAACCCCCATGTAATAGCTGCCCTAGCCTTTCTATCTTTCAAATCCCACTCTGCTAGTTCTACCTTTTCCAATGTAATCCCTGATAAGAGAATATCCAGACCTTTCTGAACCAATAATGTCTCAATCTGCATTTTCCAACAGCGAAAATCTGTACATTTAAACTACTCAATTTGCACCTTCCCATCTTCTACCAGGATAACAAAAACACGACTAAAAGAAACTGAAATCGAAAAATAAACAGAAAATTAGCATTGAAACAACCGAAACAAACAGTACCTGGTCACTGGCCTACGATTATGTTTCTCTAATCTTCAAACAGATGATACTCTGAAAAAAACAAGCTGGCCAACCGGTCCAAAAACTAACCTCCAAAACTGAAGTAAAAAAAAAACTTTTAAAAATCCATGGTCAAAAAGAACATGTCATGAATAAAGGAATTAGAAAAAAACTTTGCTCGTTCCCTGCCAAGAAATATGTCAACCAAAAAACCTATTTCCTTTTAGCCTTAACTTTTCTTTGTTTATTGAATGGCCATAAAAGGACAAAACCAAAATGTTACTTCCTTTTGGTGCAGACACATAGCACATCAAAACAAATTGTTCTTATGGAATTTTCCAAATAAATCCCTTTATGCTATTTTCTTGAGAGCAAAAAAACAACTTTGCGTTTTTTACCTGCTCCATCCAAGACAAACAACAAAACAAAACAGGTGTGACCTTTAGAAAATAAACTCGACTAATGATTAGGTCTTTGGCGATTACGGGTGACGCGATTAACCCTAACCAACCGACTCTTCTGCGATGATGTCTCTCCTATGTGTAACAAGCTGTAGCTCTGATACCACTTGTTAGGTATACGCACACGGAAGCAATGCACCCAGATGATAATCAACTGAAAAAATAAATGAACACGAAAACACAAGGATTTATGTGGTTTAGTCTGCTGACCAACGTCCACGGGCTACAACTAGTATTTATATTGCTTGCTGCCTTTGACCACACGTGATGACGAATCACAAGTACAAGACGCCAATTTATAATTAAAAGATTAAGGTTACAAACTTAGGGAACACAAAAACTAATAAGGGGCTTTAATTAAATAAAATAGGCAAGCCTTTACGTCTTCAATTTAATTCTTCTGCTCCAAAATTGTCTTTTAATCTGAACCGGGCTCAACTCAAATCGAGCTTCCACACATAACCCAAGAATATCTTGGGGGGAACATCAGATGTAAATTTTTAATTAAGAGGCTGTTATATTGTTTTTTATATATATAACAAAAAAGGCTTGGTACGAGAGAAAGATCCACAAATTACAATACCTAGTGCCATCGCTGCACTTTTCATTGAATTGGGCCGGTTGGATAGCACGTGAGATCAGGTGGTCCATTTGACTTTATAATGATCCGATGTAAAAGGGCCCAAACTTCATGGAAGTTGCACTGCACTTAAATACAATTTCGTACTTTTTTTTATTCACATGGCCAGGCCCACTTGCGTTCAGAGTATCCGCCAAGAGGCGATGACATACAAGAGTTGAAGCCAGGGGTTATGGGGTCTTAGAATTTGAGTTTCATTTGGTTACTTTAAATTGATTTATATCGTTTCTTAATATATGTCTACTTAGGCTAGTTTTGTTTACATGTTAGTTTAGCATAAATAGGCTATGAATAGTATTTAAAAAAAAAAACTATATCCTGTTCTTATTTTGTGTTATACATGTTGTTTCCAACAGTGTTACCATCTGCGGATACATCGTTTTACAACTCTTCAAGTTGTCACCCGAAGAGTCTTCAAAAGATCCTTTTTATTTTGTGCTAACGAGGCGGCAAAAAAAGTGAGAACAAATGTCTTTTATATATATATATATATATATATGGTGTTTTTTTTAATCCACAAAGGTATGTAAAATATCGATTTATTTTCTTCTCTTTCACTCCATAAAAATACGAATCACAGTTCTTGCGCTAAACCAGCTCAACGTATATGGTTGTTTTGTTCATTTATAACTGGGTTGTTGTAAGTATGTGATTTTATTTTTATCTATTATTAGATAAGATAAGATGTGTAAATGTGACATTATAATGTTTTTTTTTCTAAGGTGTAAAACCATATGATCAGGAAACATTTTTTTATTTAAATTTATACTTCAACTAGGTCAGATTAACCTTTGCAGTTTTTATATATATGTAATTTTGCTAGGGATGCAATTGGACACACGGGTGGAGTTTCTGTTGGTACAACAAGAACAATCTATCTTTCACTTGCCTGCTTGTTGATAGGAGCAATAGTTTTTGCGTTTGTCACCGATGGATCTCCAATTCGTGCACAAGTATTCTCACCGTATGTGTATTTCCTTATTTTCTTTATCACTTTATTTCTGATGTAAAATAAAATGTTAGTTGGCTTTAATAAATGTTTGCAGATGCATGGTCCCATTGCTAACTGACTTTTTAATCCATGTCGTGGTTTTCTCCGTATTTATTTATTTAGTTATTTAGTTAAGTTTACATTTGTAGTTATTTATTCTTATTATCTCTATAACAAGAATATTGTTGTCTTTTAGGTGTGGGTAGCATATAAGGAATCAAGTTGGATAAATGCTTTAGTTTGGATTCTTTTAATCATATTTTTCGGCGGGTAAGTAGCATTTATCAAATATACATTGGTTGGTTATAGTTTATATTAACACATATTGATTAATCATAAGCTCTAGTTTCGATACAATCATGCAATAGATACGACGCTGCTCATCTTTATTGTTTTTATTACAACATCGCTTTGTGTGCATACTTAGTACGAGAGTCGTTACACCTATCGCCTGTGTTAAAATTGTTATTGGGCTTATTGTGCCAGTAGTCTCGTTCATTCATTTGGTTATATTTGTTGGGCTCAGGATTATTGGACTTAATGTTGATCTGGTTTGTTGTTGGGCTTATTATGCTTAAAGTGTGCAGGGCTATATCTTGGAGGGTTGCTGTGTATGTTTTAAGGGGCTGCGATCTTCTATTTGTTGAGGGTTCTTGTTGTAATTTTGTTTTTTGTTTGTTGTATAAAAGAGAGTCAGAGATATTTTGTGGTTATCTCTTTCTCTCTCTTGTTTTCGTTGTTATCTGTATTTGCTTAGGGTTTGAGATCTTGAAGATTGTATCAACAATCTCTCATCTGTATCTGAGAGATTGTTCTGGTGTTGTTGATGATCATTTCTGTATCTTGCATATTGTATCTTTTGTTTACAGATCTCACAGTTTGTGAGATCTAGGGTTTTGGGGGTATTTTTTGGTTTGGGTAACTAATAAGATTCTGGTCACCTGTTTTTTGTCGCTACATCCTGTTGTTCTTGTGTTTTTGTTATTGATTCATAAATTTCTACATGGTACCAGAGCACTGGTTGCTCGTGATTGTTGATTTCGTATTTTATCCGTTGTGATTTGTTGTCTAACTGTTTGCTCTATTATTTGATTTAGGGTTTCTGTTCTTGGAAACTGTGTTGGTGATAGATCTGACGATTGCGTGTACAGGCGAAACCCTAACTTAGGGTTTGTCAATCTCTGGTATTGTTGCTTCGATCAGCGTTCTGCGTTAGTCTCTGAAACCCTAGAAGGTTCAGGGCAAACTAACCAGAAGTGTTGATTGTGTTGCTAGTGTATCAGATCTTGTAGTTCTTGAACACTATAGATATGATATTTTTGGAGTTATACGTACCCATTGTAAGATTGTTCTTGACTCTTTACTTTCTGTTGTTGAGTAGTTGATGTCGGGGTAGTGAGGACCGGTTTGTCTGTTGTATTTCTTGTTATTAATCTGTTAGTTGTGTTGTTGATCTTGTCTAGTGTTTTTGGCTCCTGAGTAAAGGCTTATCAAGGCACCACTGAGTGACGAACCTAGAATCTGGTCCCTGACTCAGTTTCGCCTTAGGGTTTACTGCTTATTCTGTCTTGTTTATTGTATTTGATATTGTTGTCTATTGATTGTTGTTATCATGAGTGATTCTGGTAGTACCTCTCAGACTTTAATTAGCAAGTTAGACATAGGTGATCCTCTTTATCTACATCCTAGTGACTCTAGTAGTCTTACAATTGTTAGTATCAAACTTAAGGGAACTGAGAATTATAGAGTATGGTCCAGTGCAATGAAATTAGCCTTAGAAGCTAAAAATAAATTTGGTTTTATTGACAATAAGTGTAAGAAAGATACTGATGATCCTGTTTTAAGTAGTCAATGGGATAGATGTAACTCAATTGTCTTAAGTTGGTTATTAAACTCTGTTTCAGAGGAGTTATATCTAGGGCAAGTTTTTTCAAAATTAGCCTCTGAAGTCTGGGCAGATTTGAAAGAGACTTATGACAAGGTAGATGGCTCAGTTGTGTATGATCTATATAAGAAAATTAAATGTGTCTCTCAAAATGGGAGTTCTGTTTCAGAATATCATCATAAACTTAATACCATGTGGAAGCAGTTTGTCGCAATTCTTCAATTGCCAACTTGTTCATGTCAAGCTGCTAAAGATTTTAATGATTTTTCGACCTTAATAAAATTGATGCAGTTCCTTATGGGGTTGGATGATGTCTATCAACCCATATGGACTAATTTACTGACTAGAGAGTCATTACCAACTGTCAAAGTTGCTTTTTCAATTGTGTCTAGAGAAGAATCTCATAGGAATGTAAGCGGAGGAACTAAGGGTCAGAGTGTATCGTTTGTGTCTAAACTAAATCAGCTTGTTGACCCTAAGAAAAGAGTGTTTAGAGGACCACATCCTAATCTTAAATGTACTCATTGTAATATGTTGGGTCATACAGTTGATAGATGCTTTGAGATAGTTGGATATCCTCCTGGTTTTAAGAAAAAACCTGGTGGTCAGGTTGGGAAAGCCTCTTCTGGTTCTAATAAGTCAAACATGTCATCTGTTCCTTCTATATCTCCTTTCTCTCCTGAGCAGGTTGCTAAGTTGTTAAGTCTGGTTGGTGAAAAAACTAGTGGTGACCCTCAGAGTTCTAATATGGGAGGTAAGTCTAGTTGTGTGTTTAATCCTTTTGGTAACTTTGTCAGTTGTTCAAGTTCGATAAATTTTGGATTTGACTTAAATTGGATTGCTGATTCTGGGGCAAACCAACACATGATTAAAACTGACAAAGAGTTGTTTAATTGTGTTGATTTATCTAAGTATGACTTAAAAGTTTGTCACCCCAATGGGACTAAAGCTAAAGTATCTAAAATTGGTAATATTAAACTTGCTACTGGTGTTGTTTTGTATGATGTATTTTATGTTCCTGACTATGATGTTAATCTAATTTCTGTCTATAAATTGTCTAAGGATAGTCAGATAACTGTTGTATTTAATGAGAATGGTTGCTTGCTTCAGGATTCGAAATCAAAGAGAGTCCTGGTGACTGGTAAACAGGATAATGGTCTATACTTTGTGAATAAAAATGGTAACTCTGTTAATTTGTGTTTCAATAGTCTGAACAGTAGTAACCTTTGGCATAGTAGACTAGGTCATCCTGCAGATCAGGTCTTGTCCATTTTAAAAGATGATCTAGGTGTTGCTGATGTTATTAAACACCCTTGTGAAGTGTGTCATCGTGCTAAACAAGTTAGGGTTCCATTTCTATTAAGTGATCATAAAACTAAGAATGTAGGAGACATTGTTCACTTAGATGTTTGGGGTCCCTATAAGGTTACTAGTAGGGATGGTTATAAGTATGTTTTAACTGTTGTGGATGATTATTCTAGAACTGTTTGGTGTTACCTTTTGAAAAGTAAAATGGAAGTTTTTGAAAATATAGAAGGGTTTTATGAGTTAATCTTGACTCAGTTTAAACAAAGGGTTAAGGTCTTTAGAAGTGACAATGGAACTGAATTTGTTAATAATAAAATGGCTGTTTTTTTATAATACTAAGGGTATTTTACATCAGACATCATGCTCTTATACACCCCAGCAAAACGGGGTGGTTGAGAGAAAGCATCGACACCTTTTAAACTTGGCAAGATCTCTATTGTTTCAAAGTAGTCTTCCTCTTCGTTTCTGGTCTGATTGTATATTAACTGTTGTATATTTAATTAACAGGTTACCATCATCTGGGCTTTTAGGTAAAAGTCCTTTTGAACTAATGTTTGGATTCAAACCCTTTTTTTCTCATCTTAGAGTCTTTGGGTGTTTGTGTTTTAGTACTGTCTTAGATGATTCAGATAAGCTTTCTTATAATGCTGAAAAATGTGTCTTGATTGGTTATTCAAATGTTAAAAAGGGATATAAATTGTGGAGTTTAGATGAACAAAGGGAATTTTATTCTAGAGATGTGAAGTTTTATGAAACTGTTTTCCCTTTTAAAGCTAAACATTTAAATAATGAAAGTAATAGTTTTTTAGAAAATCTGAATCACTTAAATTTCTTTGATAGTATTGAAGTGTTAACTCCCAATGGTTCTGTTGGTCCCAATGATAAAAGAGGGATATCTGGTTCTTATGAGGGTACTTGTGATGATCAGCAACCAGTCCCCTCTACATCTTCCCCTTCTAGTGCTGTTGATAATCAACATGTTAGTGCTAGAAGTGAGAGTAGGAGTAGTGAAGGATCTGGCAGGGCAGAGGACACAGGTCCCTCAAATGTTGAGACCAACCCATCTGAGGGAATAAATACTGAACTTAGAAGATCTAGTAGAAATGTTAGTTTACCTAAAAGATTTGAAAATTTTGTGTTAAATAGTAAAGTTAAATATGATTTGAATAAAGTTGTTAATTATTCTTGCCTGTCTGTTGAAAATATGTGTTTTGTTACTGCATTGAATAAAATTGTTGAGCCTTCTAGTTATGAGGAGGCTGTTAGGGATCCTAGATGGGTAGAAGCCATGAACAAAGAAATGGAGGCTTTGTTTAGAAACAATACATGGGTCTTAACTAAACTTCCTTCAGATAGAAAAGCTATAGGTTGTAAATGGGTGTATAGAGTCAAGTATAGGTCAGATGGTGAGGTTGAGAGGTTCATGGCCAGATTGGTTGCAAAAGGTTTCAACCAAAGGGAAGGTCTTGACTTTAGGGAAACCTTCTCACCAGTGGTTAAGATGGTTACTATACGTTGCATAATAACCTTAGTTGTATATAATAACTGGTCTTTGTTTCATTTGGATATTGATAATGCTTTCTTGTATGGTAGTATTTCTGAGGATGTATACATGAAATTACCTCAGGGTTATTACTCAAAAGATGAAACCAAAGTGTGTAAATTGGTTAAATCGTTGTATGGTCTTAAACATGCTCATAGGAAGTGGAATGAAAAGTTAACTGTTGTATTGGTTAAGATGGGTTTTATTCAGAGTAAGTGTGATCACTCCCTTTTTATTTTGACAAAAAAACATGTTGTTGTTTTTTGTTGGTATATGTTGACGATATAATTATAACTGGGAACTCTGTTGATGAAATAAATAATGTCAAACAAATTTTAAGTGATTGTTTCAAGATTAAGGATTTAGGTGTTAAAATACTTTTTAGAAATAGAGGTCCTATATAGCAAAGATAGTGTATGTTTGAGTCAACGCAAGTATTGTTTGGAGTTGTTAACTGAATTTGGGTATTTGGGTAGTAAACCTGTTAATACTCCCATAAAACAAAGTTATGTTATTACATCTAAAATAGATAAACAGTCACATGTATTAAAAGATGTTACTGGATTTCAAAAATTAGTTGGAAAACTTATATACTTGTCATTGACTAGACCTGATATTAGTTATGCTGTTCAGTTCCTTAGTCAGTTCTTGCATAGTCCTAAAGAAATTCATCTTGACATTGCTTTAAGATTGTTGAGGTATTTGAAACTTAGTCCTGGTAAAGGTCTATGTTTCAAAAAGGGTAACAATCTTAACCTACGTGGGTTTGCTGATTCAGATTGGGCAAAGTGTTTGTCCACTCAGAAGTCAGTTATAGGGTATTGTGTTTTTATGGAAGTTGCCTTGTCTCTTGGAAAAGCAAGAAACAAGGCACTGTATCTAGATCTACTGCTGAAGCCGAATATAGGGCTATGAGTTCAGCAACTTGTGAGATAATGTGGTTAAAAAATTTGTTGTCTGAGTTGAATGTTAGTTGTGCTCTACCTATAGACTTATTTTGTGATAGCCAAGCTGCTTTATCTATTGCAGCTAATCCAGTGTTTCATGAGCGCACTAAACATTTTGAGTTAGATCTTCATTTTCTTAGAGAGAAAGTTGCAGATGGTTATTAGTCCAAAGAAGGTTGACTCAGATAGTCAACTTGCTGATGTTTTTACCAAAGGTCTTAGTGCCATTCAGCATGAGACTTTGTGTAAAAGATTGGGTTTATTAGATATGTTCAGGCCAAATGAATGATGGGGGGATGTTAAAATTGTTATTGGGCTTATTGTGCCAGTAGTCTCGTTCATTCATTTGGTTATATTTGTTGGCTCAGGATTATTGGACTTAATGTTGATTTGGTTTGTTGTTGGGCTTATTGTGCTTAAAGTGTGCAGGGCTATATCTTGGAGGGTCGCTGTGTATGTTTTAAGGGGCTGCGATCTTCTATTTGTTGAGGGTTCTTGTTGTAATTTTGTTTTTTGTTTGTTGTATAAAAGAGAGTCAGAGATATTTTGTGGTTATCTCTTTCTCTCTTTTGTTTTTGTTGTTCTCTGTATTTGCTTAGGGTTTGAGATCTTGAAGTTTGTATCAACAATCTCTCATCTGTATTTGAGAGATTGTTCTGGTGTTGTTGATGATCATCTCTGTATCTTGTATATTGTATCTGTTGTTTACAGATCTCACAGTTTGTGAGATCTAGGGTTTTGGGGGTATTTTTTGGTTTGGGTAACTAATAAGATTTTGGTCACCTGTTTTTTGTCACTACATCCTGTTGTTCTTGTGTTTTTGTTATTTATTCATAAATTTCTACAGCCTGAACAACCTGCTTATCTTATACTTTTCAACAAAAATGGTAGGTAAGTCTAACAGAGAAGTTGGGTTGTCACATATCCATTATTTATGTGTTCATCTTTTGATTTTGATTGATTATTCACATGACCTAATATTACATGATATTCTTTCTAGGGTTGTTTTTGGTAAAACCGTACAAATTTTCTTATATATATATATATATATATATATATATATATATATTGAATCTTGCAGAGATATGACGTTGAATGATTCTTTGCTGATGGAGCATGACAATGTGTAAGTGTTATACTCAACATTTCTTTTCTAAGAAATGATGGATTTTCATTATAAGTAAGGGATATCGGGTGTTTTGCGTATTGATTATCAATAAACACTAACATTACATGAATGTGGTGGCATGGATATCGTGTGTTTTGCGTATTGATTATCAATAAACACCAATATTACATGAATGTGGTGGTATTGTTTCTTTTTGTTATTGTTGGTTTCTATGGTTTGGCCAAAGTTACAACTTTATCCTACCACTGTAACTACCTAGACCTTTTGCTTACATATGTTCTCTCAAATGCATGGTGTTAATTTGTCAGGTTAAGTCCTTTAATTTAAATATCACATACATAAGGAAACTTAAGTTGTTTTATCCCTTACAAAAATTCCTAGTTCCTACCCAAACCATTTGTCATACATTCTATCAAAACCAAACACCACCATCATGGTCATTTGTCCCTAGAGGCTAAAACTACTGTCAGACAATGCTACTAACATTGTTAAAATAATTTTCGCTTGTCCTAAAACATGGCCATCTTGGTGACAAAACTAGAAAATTTCAACAAGAGTCCAAATATATACCAAACATTTGCTAGTTCATATGAATTTGTTTTAGCAATCGATATATCAACCCATAGTTGTAATCTTCGAGTTCTCATCTCTTAAAACCATTTTAGATTATTTTATTTTTAGTACTTGTAAAAACAACTTGGTTTGAGCTGTTTTTAAGCATATTTAAAAAAGATAATTATGTATATTCCGTTATTTACTTACCTAATTACACATATACCTAACTCAAACTCTAAACTACACATGTATCCCATTAAGGAGATAGGGAGAGTATCATGAGAAAATTACATATTAGGTCATGTGAAATTACACATGTATCTAACCATAATCCGGTTAGTATCAAGAATCTGGTTAAACATATGTTATATTTTATGTAGTATAGTATAGTCTATCATATATAATCATATAAATCATATAAGTCAAGCATGGAGGTAAGATTAACCTATTTGTATGATTCACCAAATCACAAGTTTATCACCGTGGTTGATAAACCGGTTAGTCATGAATGAAAAATAAAAAAAATATATAACTAACTAGTTCGTCAAGTAACCAAGTAAGGATAACCCGGGCGTGTCATACCCAACATGGCAAATGTTGAAGGCATGGCGAGGTTATGTTACTTTGATTATTGGAAGCTATTTGATGTCATTAGTAAAAAAAAAGTGTGAACAAGTGAGATTTTGTGGAACTAATTCAGATACCCAAAGCTTCCATGGTTCACAAATAACTGATGCACAAGCCTTTCAACATGGAAGGTTGAAGCTTAGATGGTTTTCAATCACCTAGAACATATATGGGCATAATTGAAAGAAGGTTTTAAGCTTGTTTCTAGGTGGAAATCAACCATAACACAAATCCACAACTATAAGCTTAGTTGGAAGCAAGATGGGTACAAGATTCCACTAAGTTTTAAGCATTATATATAAGAAACAAAAAGATAAATTAGAGCAGAATTTTATACTACTTTGGACCTTAAATATGGTGAGGTTTCACCTTAGTTTGCCATGGCAAACTTGTGGAAACCTTCCTAAAGGTTGCCCAAGTAGTTTGAAAGAAGAAATGAAGAAAAACGATGAAGAAAAGTGAGTGAAAACTCACTTAGAACACTTAGAGTTTTCTTTCTTGCTTGGAAGACTTGAGAGAATTTTGGAGTTTGAGAGAAGATTTGGTGTGTGGAAAATGTTTAGGGGGTAGTGGAGTCTTGTATTTATAAGTGAAGATTAGGGTTTGGGAGTCAATAAAGGTTGTTGAGAGTTAGGATATTAAAGAAATTGGTTGGTAGATGGAAATTTTCATCTTTAGTCCTTACACTTGTATTGTTGGTTATTTTATGCTATAAAGGTGTATGAAATTATATTACAAATATGATAGATGTATGAATGCCTTATTTTCCAAGCGATTTGACGTGTATTTCACGTTGATTAAATTAAAAACGTATATTTCACGACTGATTACATATTATGCATATATGATTAAAAAAGGTTGATATAAAATTATGATTCCCATGATGATCAAAGTCTCGAGATTACAAGGATTGAAATAAAGTAAGAATACAAGTTTCTAAAAATGGAAATACGAATACAACTTTCTAAATATGGAAAGTACAGAACTGCGAAACGTTACATGATAGATGTTGAATGCCTTATTTTCCAAGCGATTTAGGTTAAACCCATAAAATCCTGCGTTGGCACCAACTTTGACTTTTGATCCCCCCCACGCGATACAGTTAGAACCATAAGGCTCCCCTACGTGGCACGGGGGAGGCTCTTTTTCAGCACTTCGTTTTGGTCCGCGTTTGACCCTGCATTCCAAATTTCTTCGTTTATGCTCATTTTCCATCGTTTAGCACCTGTTAAACCAGAAAAACCCAATACAACATAAATACAAGAGACCTATACATGACGAGGTTAAAACTACTAAAACATGTACCAAACCAATACAAATGTAACGTGTCGTTACCAACACATCATATATGCGCACTCAAAATCAGCTAACGGATATTCTTACCAAGAGTTTGAACGGGCAAAAGATGCTCGAGTTCTATAAGAACATGATCATGAAAGTTGATGTTGAAAGGGAGTGATGAAGTTACAACATCAAGGGTGGTTAGGTAGATTTCGAGGGTTAATTTAGAGGAAATATAAAGTTGAGGGAAAAAAGAGTTAATAATATGAATTAATTTATTAGTATGGAGTTTTTATTTAAATTAGAAGTCTAGTAGATTTATGTTTCTTAATATAAATTGTTTTTTGTTTTCCAAGTTGTTTATATACATGGGATTATTAGGGTTATTTAATTTATGGATTGGAATCTTCGTTCAAGTTAACAAATAAAATGTTAGATTGTGAATTATTTAGTGTATTCGGCTCATACTATTCAACATTCTAGTATATAACTACTAAAAAATTAGACGGTTGAAATACAAGAAACGTAAATTTGTCCTTGCTTTTTTTGGAAGAACTCTACGAAGCATATTATAAACGTAAAATTCAACATCACATTAATATAAGTATTAAAACAAATTAGATGATGCAACCCTAGAAATGTAGTTTTTCTTTTGACTTACTTGGTTGATAAATTTAATGACTCATATGATAATCTACAATTCTCATACGACGGCACGAAGAACACAATTGAAAATATAAGTCATCTCTTTAGAACTTACTGTGTCTTTATCCTTTACATCATATATCACACGTTCTTTGTCTCTTCAGACTCCAGAGCAATAATGGCAGTGGCGTCAGCGTCTATGTTAGTAGCATTGAAGACTTTCTTCATTACATCGGCATGGGTAATGGCAGCTGTGCTTGTTTACTCATTTGCCGCGGATGGCCAAGCCTCTTGTTTCGACCCAAGCGCATGGTAATCTTTGTGAACAGGCTAGAACTATATATTTGTTCTTCTAATGACGACAGTTTCAATCGTTTGTCAAATTTTATGGCAGGTGGATGCAAGTGGCAGAGTATGATTATATTGTGATTATACTTCCTATAATGGTAAGCAAGTTTATTTAACATATTCAAGGCTCAGTCATTGTTTGTTTGATATTTAACTATTCCCTAAACGTAATAGCCCCTATTTATACTAATAAAACTACCTTCAAAAGTTAACTGTCGAATCATGTCATTGTTTTACACAGGTACAGAAATCACATGCTAATCCGATGTCACTTTACTTTGCGTTGTTGTTTTATTACTATAACTCGTTAGAGCAGAGTGACATTTGGTTTGGAAATGCACATGTTTGTGTTTTAGATTTCTAGCTAATTAATTTTGAATGGTTGTATACTGGTAATCTTTAGGCGTTGTTTTTCTACAAGGAATCAAGCTGGATCAAGAGAATTGGTTTTACAATTATATCATTTTTTTGTGGAAGGTGATTTCATATACATGATGGAATCTGTACATGTTTGAGTTGGTCTTATATTCTAGTTTGTTTCCCTATTACAGCTTTGTTAACTGTGGATACATTGCTATACTGTTCTACCAATTGTCACCTGAAGAGTCAATGAAAGATCCATTATACTTTGTGCTAGCGAGACGTCAAAACCGGTAAGAATGAAGGACACTGAATATATATCCTGCTTAAAATGAGGCATGTTGTCAAGATTACAATCACTTCGTGAGAATATGTATCTGTATATATACTCTTTTCTCTTTTCCTATGTTATCTTACTCTCATCCATATGGGTTCGATCCCATATAGTGATACCAAGACTAGACCTGCTCCTATTCCTCTCGTTGTCATCGGTTACATGAAAAAAATCACCATTAGAAATGCTAATTAAGTTGATACATATTGTGCTTTAACCCTGATTTCCATTACTCGAAAGCATGTGATTCACAACATCCAAAATCATATTTTAACTTAACCATCTCAACGAGGACATCCTTCTGGTCAAGTAATGTTCTCCACAACTAAAAGGTTGGGAGTTCAAATCGTGTAAGGTATAGGTTGTGGTCTATATCCTAGAAAATCTAGGAGTTGTTAAAAAGAAAAAAAAAACATTTTAACCCAACCTGGCATAGACTTGGCTAATTGAATGCAAATAAAGATCTATATAAACTTATAATTTTATCTTATTTATTTCTTAGAGATGTCAATATTGGACGCACCACACGATATTCTCTTGTAACAGCAAAAGCAATCGTGACTGCAATAGTCTGCTACCTGCTGGGGGTAATAATTTACGCCTATATCACTGATGGATCTCCATTCCATACGGAAGTACTCAAACCGTAAACTTCTTTCTCTTTTTCTCTGATTCTGAGAAAAACTAAAATAGAATGATTTTTGTTTAAACTACACTAAATGTGACATTAATAAACTCTCACAGGTGCATGATAACAGCGATTATAGATATCTCTATCCATACTGTTGTTTACTCGGTAACTCTCATTCATCGGATTTTGTGCTTAAGTTAATTATTGACAATTTGTTAATCTTTATCTCCACAACAAGAATATATCCAGATAAGGGTTGATTAATTTCAGGTATGGATAGCATATAAGGAGACAAGTTGGATAAGTGCTGTCTGTTGGATAATTCTACTTGTATGTTTTAGTAGGTAAGTAATTATCAAAACTAAATAGCTTTCAAAATGATATAAGTTCCACATTCTTATCGGTTTTCTACATTATTATAAACTATAAAACTAAGTAACATTTTTCTTTTCTTAGTGTTTAATTAATATGGATTTTTGTTGGCAGCATTGGTTTATTCATATACATATAGAGAGTGCTCTTCACTCTCTCTCCTGAGCAGCCTCTTTCTGTTATACTTTTCAACAAAACTTACAGGTAAGTATCTGTTATACTTTTCAACGAAACTTACAGGTAAGTACAGTATGACATATATACATATAATATTGTTGTAGCACAGTTCATGTTTAACCCACCTTTCAACGATGAGAAAAAAAAAAAGATGAGTAACTTTGTGGAACGAAACCAATATTGTCAATAGTTTTAGCAACATTTGTGTGTGTTAGGTTGCTACACAATGGATGACAATCTTATGTCAAACTAATTAAGATCATATATATGCTTCTACACCTTAATGTATGCACGGTTTACATGAATAGATATATATATATATATACATATATATATATATACATACATATATATATATATATTCTTAAAGTGATTCCTGATTCATGTATTTTTTGTTTCCAAATCTGTATTTCTCATTTTCACCATTGCTCGTCACATGTTTCTGATGTTTGCATATCGAGTGAACTAAGATATATCACATGGGAGGAATCTAAATTTTCAATGTTCTTGGTTTGATTCTAGGGATACGCCACTTCTACACCTTATCTGTATGTACGGTTTACATGAATATATATATATACATACATATATATATATACATACATATATATATATACATACATATATATATATATATATATATATATATATATATATATATATTCTTAAAGTGATTCCTGATTCATTTATTTTTTGTTTCCAAATCTGTATTTCTCATTTTCACCATTGCTCGTCACATGTTTCTGATGTTTGCATATCGAGTGAACTAAGATATATCACATGGGAGGAATCTAAATTTTCAATGTTCTTGGTTTGATTCTAGGGATACGCCATCAAGTGATCCTCTATTGACTGAGCATACAGATGCATAACTACAACATTCGCAATAACGATATGAAGGTGTGTTTTTAAGTTGTTATTTACCAAATTGAGGATTCGAGGCTCATTCAGATGGTGGAATAGGAATATTTGTGGTGTGTATGTCTTTAGTTTAAATTACAATAGAAAATTGTTGAAGTACGCTAAAGCTAAAGCAACTGTTATGAGAATTCATTAGGTCACTAGTGCTTCATGTGTAAAGACTTAAAAGAGTCTCATCTATAGAGAAGGAGCGCCCAAATGCTTATAAACACAAAAGATCAAATACAAATACGCTTATCATACAAAACATATGAATATGATGAAAATGTAAAAAAACGCGGTGACATTTTCGTAATTATTTGGTCGTAGGTAATTATCAAAATTACTCAATGATCTTATAGAGTAATTTAGATCTTGTATAGTAATTTTATAAAATTTTCTTGTAGAGTATCATAATTACTCTACAAATGATTTGTAGAGTAATTTTGAATTGTATGTTGTTTGATAAAGTTTAAGAGTAATTTTGTTACACTTGTAGATTAATTTTGACATAGAGTAATTTTGATAATTACCCTACAAGATAAAAATTACTCTACAAGATCATTTATAAAGTAATTTTGATAATTACTCTACGAGCAAATAATTATAAAATTACTCTACAAACTGTATGATCCACAACAAGATCCGGATCCGCAGCCATAAACCTGCCAGATGTTCTTGTTTTTATATCTAGTATTAGGTTTTAGTTCATCTTTTGTTATGGATGTACAAGCTTATGTTATATATGTCATATTCACTTGTATTTCAGTTGTTAGGTTACGTGATGTTTGTTTCTATTACATATATATTTCATAATAATTTGTTAAAACCGTAACATTGAAAAGATAATACGGAAACAATATAATGTTCAAATGGTAAACACTGAAACGATAGAAAACTTGAAATGGTATAATGTTTAAACAATAATATTAAAACGGTATTATCTTGAAAACGGTAAAAAGCCCTGTACGGTTAACATTGAACGAAATAATATTTGAAACGATATAATATTTGAAATGGTATAATGTTGAAAACGGAATAATATTTAGATGAATATAATATTTGAAACAGTATAATCTCGAAAACAGTATAATGTTTAAATGATATAATATTTGAAACGGTATAATATAGAGAATGGTAAAATTTTAGAAACTCACCCGAGCGGAGTTTCTAAAAAAAGTATTTTTAAAGTACCACCAAATTACCCCACCGAAACACCAAATTCTACCCCAAATATTCATCTGCGTTCTAAACACCTCGTATAGTACTGCACTCGGCGTATAGGGCTCCTCAAAATCAGTGTCTAACACCCATTCAGACACTGCTTTTTCTACAGCCTATACGCCTCACACAGGGTTATACGCGGCGTCTAAGGCCCAAAAGTATACAAATAATTGTCGGGGTGTGCGAATAGTTTGAGCCCTTATTTAACATCTCAATGTTCATTTTTGACATTCAGATTATCGTACAAGTTCCAGTAACGCTTATGGGGTTCAGTTTGTCTCTATAATGTAGGGATGAACATTTGGTACAAGGCACCTGTATCGAATTCGTACCGTACTAGGTATATTTGTTAACCGTACTGGTGCCCATTTTCCCCTTTTTTGATGCAATGCCATATCGATATATTCAATGCTGATATTAATACCGATACGGACAATATTTATCCCTACTATAATAGGCTCAATGTGGCCAAACGGTTTTGTATGGCCGAAAGTGTTTAGAATGCCAATTAAATTAAAATCTTAATGGTCAGCCTTTTTTTCTTTTTTACTTTTTTTCTTCTTTTTTCAAACAACGACTATTTTTTTCACGTTAAAGTCTTATATTTGCATGGGATTATGAAATGAGTTTAGTTTGGACAGGCTTATATCTTAAAAATTAATAGGGTTTAAAAGCATGGGATTATGAAATGAGTTTAGTTTGGACAGGCTTATATCTTATAAATTAGTAGGGTTTAAAAAATTTAAAAACTCATTTAAAAAATGAAAATACGAACAACACAGGAGACAGTCGTTAGTTATGTGCGGGCTGCTGATTGTACATAAAAATATCTTATTAAAAGAAACTAATGGGAATTTCCCACGCTACACGTATATCCGGTTGGTAGCTGTTTGGTTCGTTATTGTACTGTTACTTGCTATAGCAATCAAAAATATCTTGTTAAAAGAAACTAGTGGGATTTTCCCACGCTACACGTTGTATATCCGGAAGGTAGCTGTTCTGTTCGTTATTGTATTGTTACTTGCTATAGCAATCAAAAGTTTAAACCCAAAAATTAAACTCGTGATTTGCAAATATATATATATATATCCACACGTGCTTTATATAGATAGAAAATCATATGAATGAGTACTATTTCTGATAACATCGTTACTAGAAGTAGACCTGCTATTCTTATCTAGAGTCGGTCTGGTTCCTCTGGATAGCTGCACTCGTGCAACCTATGGTACAAAAAAACACGTTTATTTTAAATACAAATGTGTTGTCACAAAGTATTATAACGAAGTGTCAAGAAAAAATAAAACACAGCTGTGTATTTAGTAGAAAAGTCAACGAAAGCAAGTTACCTGAAGAAAGATATACCTGCACGGTGCGATGGGGATGTTATATGTGTTCGTTTTCAATGCGACCAAATAAAAAAAGTAAATCTTCTACTTGCTTTGATACTTGTATGTTTGAGCTTTGATAACTTACACAAAAAATGGAAAAAATAATGGGGCTAAGACTCGGCTGAACCCGAAATGTCAACGCCTAACACTCGAAATGTCAACTTAAACGATGTTAATCCGTTATTCATGAGGGAGGAAAGGGCGTATGAGCCGACAGAGGAGTTAACACAATCACCCGATAGAAGAAGCAGTCCAAGATCGAGGAGGCAAGAGTCATCGTCGGGGGGATTGGTGTTAAGACCGCGGAGTGTGGGGCATTGGTTGGCGCGGGGGTTGCCAAGCAACGCTGGCTAGATCACACTAGGCCAGGGTTGGCCATGACGTTGCCCCGCTGGTGTGGGTATGAAGCCTAGCGTGGGGCGAGGTGACTTGGTTGGCTTGGATTGGCTGGTGGAATATGACCATTTGGGCTAGCCGTCGGGGATGGAAGTTATGATATGTAAAAATCAAATTTTTAAAAAAAATTATGTTTTTTATCTATAAATACCCAAATACATTTTTTCACGTGCTTCTTCAACCAAAACCAAACGCACATTAAATATCTTCAACCAAACCCACATCATAAAAAAGGAAAATGATGCATTAGACCGAAGAGGAGGAAATAACACTAGTGACGTCGATTGTTGACGCACAACGAACCCTACAATGCGGTTAAACCATGTATTGGGGACGAGCCTTTTAACAATACCAACAACACTTCGGGAATACACGTCACAACTTAACGCGTGTCAACACAAATGGCGTGAGCTCAAACCGAAGTTGGATCGGTTTAATGTTTGCTTCGACCGTGTCCCTGCGAGCGACTTGACCCACGACGATCGAGTCGAGATCGCGAAGATCGAGTACAGGCACGATGGGAATTTGGATTTTAAATGGGTTCCCCACTTTAATATTTACAGTAGGATTTATTAAGTAGTCTTTTTTTTAATTTTTTTAGCATTTAATAAATAGGTTTTTTTATTATTTTAAGATTTATGTAACTTTTTTAAATTAATATAATTGTGTTTGACATGATATGATATACGGAAGGAATAAGTATTAAAATAATTAGACGGCTGAAATCAAGATGTGTAATTTTGCCTTGACTTTTTCAAAAAAAACTCTATGAATCATATTATAATATATGCAGACTACAATTAACATTTGGCAGGTACGAAGAAACACAAATTCAAAATATAAGGAATCGTTTTGGATTTAGAATCCTCACTTGTATCACAATAAAGGCATCATCGTCCGAATTCAAGACTTTTTTTCGCCATGTCCTAGTTTTGTAAACCAAATGACTACTAAAACAATTAAGAATAAATGCCATCCCCGTTTATAACTATGAAATTGCTTCAGGGGTGTTATTTTCTGGAATCACACGAATTTGAACCGAATTCACCGGTTTCGGCTTACACTAAATGGGTTCATGTTAGTTTCTTGTCAAACCGTGTATACAACATTTAATTAACATAACGTTTTTTTTCTTTTTAATTTTCTCGGCCGCATAATCTTAACTATAAAAAATAATTTTTTTTCAATCTCTATTAAAAGAAGCGGATCCCACCTCATGGGTTTGCGAGTAATTTTACCATTATATAGAATATGTGTTTTCTCCAATTACATGAACTGATGTTTGTTGTAAATTTGCAACTTTAGGGTATTAATATGTTTTATGAAAATATCAATTATGTAGAGACACATGTCTAACACAATATTTAATTTCGTGTTGTATCTGTCAAATTTGAATTGGTATGGGGTTCTACCATCGAACCGGCGAAGTAAAATTATTTAACACACCTGCTAGTTGAATGCTATTCATTAGAAAGGGACTAAAATTAATATCACAATAATATAAGTATAGAAAAACAATTTAGACAGCAAAAATACGAGAAGTATAATTTTGTCATTCAACTATTTGATTAATCATTTATCCAGCCTGCAATTGGCATTTAGCAGAAAATAGATCAATATATAAGCAATCTCTTTAGAAATTTAATTTTGTCTTGCACGTTTATATCACAAGCACTCTGTTTCTCCAAACGCCAGAGCAATAATGGCTGCAGCGTCGGCATATATGACAGTAACATTGAAGACTTTCTTCATTGTATCAGCGTGGGTAATGGCAGCTACGCTTGTTTACTTATTTTATGCAGATAGTTGGGCCTCTTGTTTCGACCCAAGTGCATGGTAATTGTTGTGAACAGGCTACAACGATATGTTTGTTCTTTATTTCTTTGACGATTGATGACTTTTTGATCAATCGTGTGTCCAATTTATGGCAGGTGGATGCAAGTGGCAGAGACACATTTTATTGTGCTTATACTTCCTATAATAGTAAGCAAGTTCATTGAATTTACAAGCCTTATTTGACATTTAACTCTTTTTAGGATGTTTAATCAATTGAATTCAAATGTTTTTGTATATTAGTAAACTTTAGGCCTTGTTTTTCACAAAGGAATCAAGATGGCTGAAGAGAATTAGTTTTATGATTATGTCATTTTTGGTGGAAGGTAATTTTCTTTTGTTTATCAGCTTAGAATCATGTGTACTCTACTTGTTGGGTTGGTGTTATACTGTTGTATTTCATTTTTCTTCTCTTTGACAGCTTTGTTAACTGTGGATATATTGCTATACTGTTCTGCAAGTTGTCACCTGGAGAATCTTCGAAAGATCCATTATATTTCGTGCTGGCGACACGTCAAAACGGGTAAGAATAGAACTGCAAATTAGTTTTATGTTATCATCACTCTCATTCAAATATGTGTTAAGATGTATCCTTCTAATTTATTAGGGAAGTCAATATGGGACGTGCGACACGATGTTCTCTTGTAACAGCAAAAGTAATCGTTACTGCAATAGGCTGCTACACGCTGGGGCTAATAGTTTATGCGTATGTCACTGATGGATTTCCAATCCATATGGAAGTACTCACACCGTAAAATCCCTTAATTTTTTTCCCTAAGTAAATTAGACTTACTTTATGTTTGAAGTAGTGTAAATTTGACACCAGTAAACTCTCACAGGTGCATGATAACAGCGATTATAGATATCTCTATCCACACTGTGGTTTACTGGGTTTGGATATCATATAAGGAATCAAGTTGGATAAGTGCTGTTTTTTGGATAATAGTACTTGTATGTTTTAGTAGGTAGGTATTTATTAATCAATACTAAGTCACTATTAAAATTATATTTTTTACGGCAAATTTCATTCCACACAAACAAACAAACAAACAAACAAACTAGCAAGCGCTAGAAAGCACAGCCAACCCGAAAAAAAAATTACAATATTAAAATGATATAAGTTCCAAACATTCATAAGGGTTTTTCAAGAAACATTACAACTTAATCTAATTTCTCTGTGATTAATGTTTTATTAATGTTGATTGTTGTTGGCAGCATTGGTTTATGTGTTTACATATTGCGGGAACTTTTCACTCTTTCTCGTAGCAGCCTCTTTCCTTTGTACTTTTCAACAAAACTAACAGGCAAGTCCAATCTTCTATACTACCTAATCTATCTTATTAAGAACTTGGAGGGATATCATATGTTTTAAAAACATATATTCCCCAAATTATTCAAATCGTTTTCTTCTCCACTTCTTTCTAATTTCCAGCCAACTATTCAATTGCATGATCCATTACTATTATCATCTCACATATTCAAAATTACAAAAATAGAACCAAGATTTACTCATTAACCAATGTGATACAAGGAGGTTTTAACCACTCCGGGTTGAAAGAATTTTCAAAACTCCTATGGAAAGAAAATTTAAAAAAATTAGATCGTGGATTTAATCTTAGCTGGAACTAATAAAAAATTGTGCATATATGTTAATAAAAAGAAGTTAATTGTCTGGATGGTCCCTGTGATTTGTTATTTTGTCACCTTTAGTACTCAACTTTTCAAAATAGCATGCGTGCTTTTTGTGTTTTGCAAAGTTGTTACTAAGATAATAACTAAAGTGGATGGAGATTGGTTTCACAGTTAAATACATACATGTAAAACGACTAAATTAATTAGCCATGTATATTATAAAAAAATGAAAGACGTATTTAATTATAAAAAAACTTAGTGGGCCCATTAAATTATAAAAACTTAACCCAGTTTGTCTCTCTCATTCATCATCACCTTGCCGGCTGGCGGGACGCCAGCATCCGTGGAAACAAAACTAGCTGAAACCTGGTGACCATGTCCGTGGCGACTGGATAAATATGTTTATGATAAGCTGGTATTGAAACGTAGAGACTATAACTGGACCCTGTGAGGCAAAACATCTACCTCATAAAGGACATCTGAGACACATTGAAAACCTATCACCCATCATAACTTGAAACCCATCTGAAACAAATGGAGCAAACCAGACCACCACCTCTCTGTGACCAAACCACCATAACCTGAAACACGATTTGTCGGTGTCGACATGAATTGAGGGGGGCGGATTCAGGGATCTCTGAAGAGATAATTGTCGTTGGCGGAGGAGGTTAACGCTGTTGAGAGGGGCGTGTTGAACAAGCGTTCAGATGGGGCAAGGGTGTGATGGCGGTGGCCCATTTTGTGTTGTCGATTCTGCAGAATTGCAACTTCATCTTCAACATTGTTGTTCAGGCGATTCTATTCGGATAACGATGGTGAAGTTTGAAGATGGTGGAGGGACGGAAAGATTGAATATGGTTGTGGGTGGCATGTGAGGTTGAAGAAGATGGGGGTGGTTAAAAGTATATTATATTTTTAAAAAAGGTATATCTAAAGTTTTAAAAAGTATTTTTTAACACTAAGAGTAGTTTATTCAATTCACATGCACTTAATTGTAAAAACCAATATTCTTTCACTTTAGGAACTACCCAAGTAACAAATGAGCCAAACACGAGGAATACGCATGCCGTTTTGAAAAGGTGTGAACTAAAGATGAAAAATAGCAAATTAAAGGAAGTATTCGGGCAATTAACTCTAAAATAATCACATGTAATTGATCTTAATTTGTCTGAATTTCAAGATTATTTCTTTTTTCTTTTTACAAGTTCTAGTTAAGATTAAATCTAACGATCTGAAAAAGGAATTAAAAAAGGTTTGTCTGATAGAAGTTCTCAAAGTTTGTTTAACATGTTATTATGTTCATATGTCACATAAAAACGCATTTTGGTACAACTAAGTTACACAAAATGCTTTCGATGCTTTTTGATATTTTTAGTAACGTAATTACATATAAATATTACCCTAAAAATTAAAAACAAATAAAATTAATTGTCATATTGAAGATTTTGATACAAAGCCGATTAATTATTCATTCACCAAGCAAGAGTTTAAATACAATTACAAAGAGATGAAATCTATAACACTAAGTGATAAACGTACGGCCCAACCCATATCCATTACTTCCCCTCAAGTTGGAGCATGTAAATCTCGAATGCCCAACTTGTCAAGTAAAAAACGCAGCTGCTACGCTCCCAACGATTTGGTGAAAAGATCGGCGACTGTCTTGTATTATGTACAATGGCAAAATTTCGCTTGACTCAACCCTTTCTCAAACGAATAGCAATCCATTTCTAAATGCTTTGTGCGTTCATGAAACACCGGATTATTGGCAATGTGTCGAGTTACTATGTTGTCACATAATAGAGGTGTTGCACCAGTTGAAACAGCCTAAAGATCCTGTAAAAGCCATCTCATCCAAAGAATCTCACTTATTGTACTCGCCATAGCACGATATTCTGCCTCAGCAGAGGAACAAGAAACAACAGATTGTTTCTTGGTCTTCCATGAGACTAGGGCTCCCCCAAAAAGTAGAAGGTAGCCAATCTGAGATTGTCTAGTATACTGATATCCTAACCAATCTGCATCATAATAAGCAACAAGATTAAACCCTCCTTGCTTCGGAATGAGTATCCCTTGACTTGGAGTGGATCAGCCCATTAGTCTTTGGAATTGCTTTGCATCAGTTTTTGGAATTCAAGACATTGATCAATTTTTAAATTTTTTTGCTCCATAGGAAAAGGGCTAGGACGACTCCCTAGTAACCCACTATCTTTAAGGTTATCTATAGTATATTTTCAGTGACTCAACACCGTTCCATCTATTGTTCTTACTACCTCTATTCCAAAAAATATTTCAGCAGACCGAGATCCTTAATGCTCAAGGTCTTATAGAGATCCTCTTTTGTCTCTTGAATTTTGGTTGAGTGACTACCTACGATGGTGATGTCATGGACATAGATGAGGATAGCCACATAAAAAGCCATCTTTAATAAAGGTGAAAAGAGAATGATTAGCTTTTGACTGATTATATTCAAGAGCAAGTAAGTCTGTGGTGAATTTTTGTTACCACATTCGAGAAGCTTGCTTCAAACGATACAAAGATTTCGTAAGTCGACAAGCTTGTGTTTTTTTCTTTCATGGAAAACCCTTGTGACACCTTCATGTAAACCTCTTCTTTGAGATCCCCATGTAGAAAAGCGTTATTTACATCTAATTGATGAATTAACCAATTCTTCTTCACAGCTACGGTAAGTAACGTCCTTACAGTAATGATTTTGCAATGGGAGCGAAAGTGTCATGATAATCAATGCTTTCAATTTGGGTAAACCCTCTTGCTATGATACGTGCTTTGTACTTCTGTATTTCGCCCTTAGGTTTATTTTTGATCTTGTCTACCCATTTAGAGTCAATGGCATGTTTCCCCTTGGTAAGGGGCTCGAGATTCCATGTTTCATTTTCTTCGAGAGCTTTTATCTCTCGTTTGATTGCATCTCACCACTTCTCATCCTGCATAGTCTCCTTAAAGGACTTTGGCTCATTATTAGAACTAATGGTTGTCAAGTAAGCTTTATGAGAATTTAAAAATTATCGTAAGAGGTATAGTTAGCAAGGGGATGTACCGTCAAAGAAGACTGACCAGATGCGGGGCGTGCCTGGTCTATGGAGGGTGTCAGTTGAACACTAAGTCACTGAGGTACTTTGGTTGAACTTTGTTTCTCATTTCCCTTGACGATTAAACATTAGCTTCAATATGATATTCTGAGAATCATCATTTTGTTCCAGATTTGTTGTGGATTCATCCAAGAAATCTAACACGTCATGATCACTAGTCAAATCATGCACATTCTCATTCCCATTATTTTCGAGGATGTCTTCATTCTCATGTTAATCAGTACTACCATCAATGGGAGTTTCATTCGAACCATTTGCATTCTCTAAAGTCATCAGATGTTCCTCCTATTTTGTTGGCGTTGTAAACAAACTGGCATTACTTGTATTTAAATTTAGTTTAGCGAAAGGAAAAACATTATCAGGGGCATCACGAGATGTTATAATCTTCCCATGCTCAACATCAAAAATTATGTCACCCTTTGTTCCTTAAGGATAGCCTATGAACACACCTGGCCTCCTCTTTATTTCGAACTTGTTTCCCCTTGGTTCAATACTCCAATAATATGCAAGACACCCTATAGTTCTCAAGTGATCATATTCTCGTTTTTGACCAAAAATAACCTCATAAGGTGTTTTGTTTTAATAAGGGAAAACGATTAATCATGTAAGTGGTCATTTGTATGCATTCTCCATAAAAGCTCTTTTGAAGACTTCCTTGAAACATTAAAGCTCAAGCTGTTTAAGTATGTGGTGGTGTTTTCGATCCACCATATTGTTTTGTTGAGGTGTGTGGACACGTTGTTTCTAATAGAATTCCTTCTTACGTGTAAAATTCATCATTCAATTAGAAGTGAACTCTCTACCATTGTCACATCTAATTCGTTTAATTGGTTTTCCAAATTGTGTTTTGACCATTTTTTTAAAAACATCAAACAATCACTAGCCTCACTTTTATGTTTAATAAGAAACACCCATAGTGCTCGACTTAAATCATTAACGATTGTTAAAAAAATTCTTGCATGTGTAATGGTGGGTCTTCGATATTTTCCCCAAATATCGCAATGGATCAACTTAAAACATTCATCGGTTCTAATAAAACTCTTACAAAATGGAGAAGGAGTATGTTCGCTTTAACACAAGCATCAAATAAATTGTCTTTCAATGAAATATTTTCTAAGAAAACAAACTTAGAGCCACAAGCATGACCCAATCTTGAGTGCCAAGTTCATGCACCAGTTTTGAAACCCATAGCTTTTCTTCCTCTAGCTGACATACCCATCTGATATAGACCATTCACGCAATTACCAGCACCAACAGTTTCTTTGGACGTAAGCCCTGCATAACACAAAAATTTGGGAAAAAGGTTACTACACGTTGCAAATCCTTTGTTAATCGACTGACGGGAGCAAGTTGCAATTAAATTGGGGAATATGTAAGACATCTTTAATTTTTGGTTCCGCCTATGAGAGTGCAATCTCCTTTCGCTCGTACCGGCATACTATCACCATTTGGAATAACCATAGGCAAATCTTGACCACCTTTGATGCCACTTTCAAGAGAATTTTCTTCAAAAACTATGTGGACAATCGAGCCGGAATCAACAATCCAATCATCATTTTCATCACGCATTTTATTAAGCTTACCAGCTATTTTAGCTTTTCGAGTATTGTCTCCTACATTCTTATCATCTGCACTAGAAAAGTGCTTCAAAAGTATCTCATATAGTTTTCCATTGTCTTCTTCGGCTTCTCTATGGACCCAACTAGGAACCCTATTTAATTCTTGGCAAATAGAAAATTCGTCATCTCTTGGCTCTAGTCGCTATAATTGTTATCAATGAGTGCATAATTTGCTTGCATCGATCTTGGGTAATCGGAAGTGTGTATGTAGTAAGGAGGGTTGGTGCTGATGGCTTTGTCATTAGACTTGCTGCCATTTGTTTTTTCGGTTGGTCATCACATCTGGCCATGACCGATTTAGGGTTTGGTGATTATGAGACCCTGCTCTGATACTATCATAATTTTGATACTAAGGCCGATTAACTATTCATTCACCAAGCAAGTGTTTAAATATAATTACAAAGAGATGAAATAGGTAACCCTAACTAATAAATATACGACCAACTCATATCCATTATATAGGGTTTTTCTCCTCAACATAGTTTCCTAATTATCCTTACCCTATATTAATAAAAGACTTCATTTAATAACACATGATATTCTCTCTTGTAATCTCTTATTTTTTTATTATTTAATGTCACATGGTATTTTCTCCCACAATCTCTCATTTTTTATATATAATTTATTTAATAGATTAATAGAATTTAATTAAATTCATCCTCTTCAATTTAAATTTTTATAAAATTAATTATCTTTGTCTTTTATCCTTTCTATTATTATCGACATGATAGTTCATAATATTATTAATTTGCATTTGTTTTTTTATTACTATTGTGTTTTTCATTTAAGAAGCGTTGTATTTATTTTGGAGATAGTTATATACTTTTTTTTTACTTTTAGTGTAGTAGTACACGGATAAAATTTCTTAAGGGTTTTCATATTTGCATATATCTGATCAATACAAACATGTCATCTGTTCCTTCTATATCTCCTTTCTCTCCTGAGCAGGTTGCTAAGTTGTTAAGTCTGGTTGGTGAAAAAACTAGTGGTGACCCTCAGAGTTCTAATATGGGAGGTAAGTCTAGTTGTGTGTTTAATCCTTTTGGTAACTTTGTCAGTTGTTCAAGTTCGATAAATTTTGGATTTGACTTAAATTGGATTGCTGATTCTGGGGCAAACCAACACATGATTAAAACTGACAAAGAGTTGTTTAATTGTGTTGATTTATCTAAGTATGACTTAAAAGTTTGTCACCCCAATGGGACTAAAGCTAAAGTATCTAAAATTGGTAATATTAAACTTGCTACTGGTGTTGTTTTGTATGATGTATTTTATGTTCCTGACTATGATGTTAATCTAATTTCTGTCTATAAATTGTCTAAGGATAGTCAGATAACTGTTGTATTTAATGAGAATGGTTGCTTGCTTCAGGATTCGAAATCAAAGAGAGTCCTGGTGACTGGTAAACAGGATAATGGTCTATACTTTGTGAATAAAAATGGTAACTCTGTTAATTTGTGTTTCAATAGTCTGAACAGTAGTAACCTTTGGCATAGTAGACTAGGTCATCCTGCAGATCAGGTCTTGTCCATTTTAAAAGATGATCTAGGTGTTGCTGATGTTATTAAACACCCTTGTGAAGTGTGTCATCGTGCTAAACAAGTTAGGGTTCCATTTCTATTAAGTGATCATAAAACTAAGAATGTAGGAGACATTGTTCACTTAGATGTTTGGGGTCCCTATAAGGTTACTAGTAGGGATGGTTATAAGTATGTTTTAACTGTTGTGGATGATTATTCTAGAACTGTTTGGTGTTACCTTTTGAAAAGTAAAATGGAAGTTTTTGAAAATATAGAAGGGTTTTATGAGTTAATCTTGACTCAGTTTAAACAAAGGGTTAAGGTCTTTAGAAGTGACAATGGAACTGAATTTGTTAATAATAAAATGGCTGTTTTTTTATAATACTAAGGGTATTTTACATCAGACATCATGCTCTTATACACCCCAGCAAAACGGGGTGGTTGAGAGAAAGCATCGACACCTTTTAAACTTGGCAAGATCTCTATTGTTTCAAAGTAGTCTTCCTCTTCGTTTCTGGTCTGATTGTATATTAACTGTTGTATATTTAATTAACAGGTTACCATCATCTGGGCTTTTAGGTAAAAGTCCTTTTGAACTAATGTTTGGATTCAAACCCTTTTTTTCTCATCTTAGAGTCTTTGGGTGTTTGTGTTTTAGTACTGTCTTAGATGATTCAGATAAGCTTTCTTATAATGCTGAAAAATGTGTCTTGATTGGTTATTCAAATGTTAAAAAGGGATATAAATTGTGGAGTTTAGATGAACAAAGGGAATTTTATTCTAGAGATGTGAAGTTTTATGAAACTGTTTTCCCTTTTAAAGCTAAACATTTAAATAATGAAAGTAATAGTTTTTTAGAAAATCTGAATCACTTAAATTTCTTTGATAGTATTGAAGTGTTAACTCCCAATGGTTCTGTTGGTCCCAATGATGAAGAGGGGATATCTGGTTCTTATGAGGGTACTTGTGATGATCAGCAACCAGTCCCCTCTACATCTTCCCCTTCTAGTGCTGTTGATAATCAACATGTTAGTGCTAGAAGTGAGAGTAGGAGTAGTGAAGGATCTGGCAGGGCAGAGGACACAGGTCCCTCAAATGTTGAGACCAACCCATCTGAGGGAATAAATACTGAACTTAGAAGATCTAGTAGAAATGTTAGTTTACCTAAAAGATTTGAAAATTTTGTGTTAAATAGTAAAGTTAAATATGATTTGAATAAAGTTGTTAATTATTCTTGCCTGTCTGTTGAAAATATGTGTTTTGTTACTGCATTGAATAAAATTGTTGAGCCTTCTAGTTATGAGGAGGCTGTTAGGGATCCTAGATGGGTAGAAGCCATGAACAAAGAAATGGAGGCTTTGTTTAGAAACAATACATGGGTCTTAACTAAACTTCCTTCAGATAGAAAAGCTATAGGTTGTAAATGGGTGTATAGAGTCAAGTATAGGTCAGATGGTGAGGTTGAGAGGTTCATGGCCAGATTGGTTGCAAAAGGTTTCAACCAAAGGGAAGGTCTTGACTTTAGGGAAACCTTCTCACCAGTGGTTAAGATGGTTACTATACGTTGCATAATAACCTTAGTTGTATATAATAACTGGTCTTTGTTTCATTTGGATATTGATAATGCTTTCTTGTATGGTAGTATTTCTGAGGATGTATACATGAAATTACCTCAGGGTTATTACTCAAAAGATGAAACCAAAGTGTGTAAATTGGTTAAATCGTTGTATGGTCTTAAACATGCTCATAGGAAGTGGAATGAAAAGTTAACTGTTGTATTGGTTAAGATGGGTTTTATTCAGAGTAAGTGTGATCACTCCCTTTTTATTTTGACAAAAAAACATGTTGTTGTTTTTTGTTGGTATATGTTGACGATATAATTATAACTGGGAACTCTGTTGATGAAATAAATAATGTCAAACAAATTTTAAGTGATTGTTTCAAGATTAAGGATTTAGGTGTGTTAAAATACTTTTTAGAAATAGAGGTCCTATATAGCAAAGATAGTGTATGTTTGAGTCAACGCAAGTATTGTTTGGAGTTGTTAACTGAATTTGGGTATTTGGGTAGTAAACCTGTTAATACTCCCATAAAACAAAGTTATGTTATTACATCTAAAATAGATAAACAGTCACATGTATTAAAAGATGTTACTGGATTTCAAAAATTAGTTGGAAAACTTATATACTTGTCATTGACTAGACCTGATATTAGTTATGCTGTTCAGTTCCTTAGTCAGTTCTTGCATAGTCCTAAAGAAATTCATCTTGACATTGCTTTAAGATTGTTGAGGTATTTGAAACTTAGTCCTGGTAAAGGTCTATGTTTCAAAAAGGGTAACAATCTTAACCTACGTGGGTTTGCTGATTCAGATTGGGCAAAGTGTTTGTCCACTCAGAAGTCAGTTATAGGGTATTGTGTTTTTATGGAAGTTGCCTTGTCTCTTGGAAAAGCAAGAAACAAGGCACTGTATCTAGATCTACTGCTGAAGCCGAATATAGGGCTATGAGTTCAGCAACTTGTGAGATAATGTGGTTAAAAAATTTGTTGTCTGAGTTGAATGTTAGTTGTGCTCTACCTATAGACTTATTTTGTGATAGCCAAGCTGCTTTATCTATTGCAGCTAATCCAGTGTTTCATGAGCGCACTAAACATTTTGAGTTAGATCTTCATTTTCTTAGAGAGAAAGTTGCAGATGGTTATTAGTCCAAAGAAGGTTGACTCAGATAGTCAACTTGCTGATGTTTTTACCAAAGGTCTTAGTGCCATTCAGCATGAGACTTTGTGTAAAAGATTGGGTTTATTAGATATGTTCAGGCCAAATGAATGATGGGGGGATGTTAAAATTGTTATTGGGCTTATTGTGCCAGTAGTCTCGTTCATTCATTTGGTTATATTTGTTGGCTCAGGATTATTGGACTTAATGTTGATTTGGTTTGTTGTTGGGCTTATTGTGCTTAAAGTGTGCAGGGCTATATCTTGGAGGGTCGCTGTGTATGTTTTAAGGGGCTGCGATCTTCTATTTGTTGAGGGTTCTTGTTGTAATTTTGTTTTTTGTTTGTTGTATAAAAGAGAGTCAGAGATATTTTGTGGTTATCTCTTTCTCTCTTTTGTTTTTGTTGTTCTCTGTATTTGCTTAGGGTTTGAGATCTTGAAGTTTGTATCAACAATCTCTCATCTGTATTTGAGAGATTGTTCTGGTGTTGTTGATGATCATCTCTGTATCTTGTATATTGTATCTGTTGTTTACAGATCTCACAGTTTGTGAGATCTAGGGTTTTGGGGGTATTTTTTGGTTTGGGTAACTAATAAGATTTTGGTCACCTGTTTTTTGTCACTACATCCTGTTGTTCTTGTGTTTTTGTTATTTATTCATAAATTTCTACAGCCTGAACAACCTGCTTATCTTATACTTTTCAACAAAAATGGTAGGTAAGTCTAACAGAGAAGTTGGGTTGTCACATATCCATTATTTATGTGTTCATCTTTTGATTTTGATTGATTATTCACATGACCTAATATTACATGATATTCTTTCTAGGGTTGTTTTTGGTAAAACCGTACAAATTTTCTTATATATATATATATATATATATATATATATATATTGAATCTTGCAGAGATATGACGTTGAATGATTCTTTGCTGATGGAGCATGACAATGTGTAAGTGTTATACTCAACATTTCTTTTCTAAGAAATGATGGATTTTCATTATAAGTAAGGGATATCGGGTGTTTTGCGTATTGATTATCAATAAACACTAACATTACATGAATGTGGTGGCATGGATATCGTGTGTTTTGCGTATTGATTATCAATAAACACCAATATTACATGAATGTGGTGGTATTGTTTCTTTTTGTTATTGTTGGTTTCTATGGTTTGGCCAAAGTTACAACTTTATCCTACCACTGTAACTACCTAGACCTTTTGCTTACATATGTTCTCTCAAATGCATGGTGTTAATTTGTCAGGTTAAGTCCTTTAATTTAAATATCACATACATAAGGAAACTTAAGTTGTTTTATCCCTTACAAAAATTCCTAGTTCCTACCCAAACCATTTGTCATACATTCTATCAAAACCAAACACCACCATCATGGTCATTTGTCCCTAGAGGCTAAAACTACTGTCAGACAATGCTACTAACATTGTTAAAATAATTTTCGCTTGTCCTAAAACATGGCCATCTTGGTGACAAAACTAGAAAATTTCAACAAGAGTCCAAATATATACCAAACATTTGCTAGTTCATATGAATTTGTTTTAGCAATCGATATATCAACCCATAGTTGTAATCTTCGAGTTCTCATCTCTTAAAACCATTTTAGATTATTTTATTTTTAGTACTTGTAAAAACAACTTGGTTTGAGCTGTTTTTAAGCATATTTAAAAAAGATAATTATGTATATTCCGTTATTTACTTACCTAATTACACATATACCTAACTCAAACTCTAAACTACACATGTATCCCATTAAGGAGATAGGGAGAGTATCATGAGAAAATTACATATTAGGTCATGTGAAATTACACATGTATCTAACCATAATCCGGTTAGTATCAAGAATCTGGTTAAACATATGTTATATTTTATGTAGTATAGTATAGTCCATCATATATAATCATATAAATCATATAAGTCAAGCATGGAGGTAAGATTAACCTATTTGTATGATTCACCAAATCACAAGTTTATCACCGTGGTTGATAAACCGGTTAGTCATGAATGAAAAATAAAAAAAATATATAACTAACTAGTTCGTCAAGTAACCAAGTAAGGATAACCCGGGCGTGTCATACCCAACATGGCAAATGTTGAAGGCATGGCGAGGTTATGTTACTTTGATTATTGGAAGCTATTTGATGTCATTAGTAAAAAAAAAGTGTGAACAAGTGAGATTTTGTGGAACTAATTCAGATACCCAAAGCTTCCATGGTTCACAAATAACTGATGCACAAGCCTTTCAACATGGAAGGTTGAAGCTTAGATGGTTTTCAATCACCTAGAACATATATGGGCATAATTGAAAGAAGGTTTTAAGCTTGTTTCTAGGTGGAAATCAACCATAACACAAATCCACAACTATAAGCTTAGTTGGAAGCAAGATGGGTACAAGATTCCACTAAGTTTTAAGCATTATATATAAGAAACAAAAAGATAAATTAGAGCAGAATTTTATACTACTTTGGACCTTAAATATGGTGAGGTTTCACCTTAGTTTGCCATGGCAAACTTGTGGAAACCTTCCTAAAGGTTGCCCAAGTAGTTTGAAAGAAGAAATGAAGAAAAACGATGAAGAAAAGTGAGTGAAAACTCACTTAGAACACTTAGAGTTTTCTTTCTTGCTTGGAAGACTTGAGAGAATTTTGGAGTTTGAGAGAAGATTTGGTGTGTGGAAAATGTTTAGGGGGTAGTGGAGTCTTGTATTTATAAGTGAAGATTAGGGTTTGGGAGTCAATAAAGGTTGTTGAGAGTTAGGATATTAAAGAAATTGGTTGGTAGATGGAAATTTTCATCTTTAGTCCTTACACTTGTATTGTTGGTTATTTTATGCTATAAAGGTGTATGAAATTATATTACAAATATGATAGATGTATGAATGCCTTATTTTCCAAGCGATTTGACGTGTATTTCACGTTGATTAAATTAAAAACGTATATTTCACGACTGATTACATATTATGCATATATGATTAAAAAAGGTTGATATAAAATTATGATTCCCATGATGATCAAAGTCTCGAGATTACAAGGATTGAAATAAAGTAAGAATACAAGTTTCTAAAAATGGAAATACGAATACAATTTTCTAAATATGGAAAGTACAGAACTGCGAAACGTTACATGATAGATGTTGAATGCCTTATTTTCCAAGCGATTTAGGTTAAACCCACAAAATCCTGCGTTGGCACCAACTTTGACTTTTGATCCCCCCCACGCGATACAGTTAGAACCATAAGGCTCCCCTACGTGGCACGGGGGAGGCTCTTTTTCAGCACTTCGTTTTGGTCCGCGTTTGACCCTGCATTCCAAATTTCTTCGTTTATGCTCATTTTCCATCGTTTAGCACCTGTTAAACCAGAAAAACCCAATACAACATAAATACAAGAGACCTATACATGACGAGGTTAAAACTACTAAAACATGTACCAAACCAATACAAATGTAACGTGTCGTTACCAACACATCATATATGCGCACTCAAAATCAGCTAACGGATATTCTTACCAAGAGTTTGAACGGGCAAAAGATGCTCGAGTTCTATAAGAACATGATCATGAAAGTTGATGTTGAAAGGGAGTGATGAAGTTACAACATCAAGGGTGGTTAGGTAGATTTCGAGGTTAATTTAGAGGAAATATAAAGTTGAGGGAAAAAAGAGTTAATAATATGAATTAATTTATTAGTATGGAGTTTTTATTTAAATTAGAAGTCTAGTAGATTTATGTTTCTTAATATAAATTGTTTTTTGTTTTCCAAGTTGTTTATATACATGGGATTATTAGGGTTATTTAATTTATGGATTGGAATCTTCGTTCAAGTTAACAAATAAAATGTTAGATTGTGAATTATTTAGTGTATTCGGCTCATACTATTCAACATTCTAGTATATAACTACTAAAAAATTAGACGGTTGAAATACAAGAAACGTAAATTTGTCCTTGCTTTTTTTGGAAGAACTCTACGAAGCATATTATAAACGTAAAATTCAACATCACATTAATATAAGTATTAAAACAAATTAGATGATGCAACCCTAGAAATGTAGTTTTTCTTTTGACTTACTTGGTTGATAAATTTAATGACTCATATGATAATCTACAATTCTCATACGACGGCACGAAGAACACAATTGAAAATATAAGTCATCTCTTTAGAACTTACTGTGTCTTTATCCTTTACATCATATATCACACGTTCTTTGTCTCTTCAGACTCCAGAGCAATAATGGCAGTGGCGTCAGCGTCTATGTTAGTAGCATTGAAGACTTTCTTCATTACATCGGCATGGGTAATGGCAGCTGTGCTTGTTTACTCATTTGCCGCGGATGGCCAAGCCTCTTGTTTCGACCCAAGCGCATGGTAATCTTTGTGAACAGGCTAGAACTATATATTTGTTCTTCTAATGACGACAGTTTCAATCGTTTGTCAAATTTTATGGCAGGTGGATGCAAGTGGCAGAGTATGATTATATTGTGATTATACTTCCTATAATGGTAAGCAAGTTTATTTAACATATTCAAGGCTCAGTCATTGTTTGTTTGATATTTAACTATTCCCTAAACGTAATAGCCCCTATTTATACTAATAAAACTACCTTCAAAAGTTAACTGTCGAATCATGTCATTGTTTTACACAGGTACAGAAATCACATGCTAATCCGATGTCACTTTACTTTGCGTTGTTGTTTTATTACTATAACTCGTTAGAGCAGAGTGACATTTGGTTTGGAAATGCACATGTTTGTGTTTTAGATTTCTAGCTAATTAATTTTGAATGGTTGTATACTGGTAATCTTTAGGCGTTGTTTTTCTACAAGGAATCAAGCTGGATCAAGAGAATTGGTTTTACAATTATATCATTTTTTTGTGGAAGGTGATTTCATATACATGATGGAATCTGTACATGTTTGAGTTGGTCTTATATTCTAGTTTGTTTCCCTATTACAGCTTTGTTAACTGTGGATACATTGCTATACTGTTCTACCAATTGTCACCTGAAGAGTCAATGAAAGATCCATTATACTTTGTGCTAGCGAGACGTCAAAACCGGTAAGAATGAAGGACACTGAATATATATCCTGCTTAAAATGAGGCATGTTGTCAAGATTACAATCACTTCGTGAGAATATGTATCTGTATATATACTCTTTTCTCTTTTCCTATGTTATCTTACTCTCATCCATATGGGTTCGATCCCATATAGTGATACCAAGACTAGACCTGCTCCTATTCCTCTCGTTGTCATCGGTTACATGAAAAAAATCACCATTAGAAATGCTAATTAAGTTGATACATATTGTGCTTTAACCCTGATTTCCATTACTCGAAAGCATGTGATTCACAACATCCAAAATCATATTTTAACTTAACCATCTCAACGAGGACATCCTTCTGGTCAAGTAATGTTCTCCACAACTAAAAGGTTGGGAGTTCAAATCGTGTAAGGTATAGGTTGTGGTCTATATCCTAGAAAATCTAGGAGTTGTTAAAAAGAAAAAAAAAACATTTTAACCCAACCTGGCATAGACTTGGCTAATTGAATGCAAATAAAGATCTATATAAACTTATAATTTTATCTTATTTATTTCTTAGAGATGTCAATATTGGACGCACCACACGATATTCTCTTGTAACAGCAAAAGCAATCGTGACTGCAATAGTCTGCTACCTGCTGGGGGTAATAATTTACGCCTATATCACTGATGGATCTCCATTCCATACGGAAGTACTCAAACCGTAAACTTCTTTCTCTTTTTCTCTGATTCTGAGAAAAACTAAAATAGAATGATTTTTGTTTAAACTACACTAAATGTGACATTAATAAACTCTCACAGGTGCATGATAACAGCGATTATAGATATCTCTATCCATACTGTTGTTTACTCGGTAACTCTCATTCATCGGATTTTGTGCTTAAGTTAATTATTGACAATTTGTTAATCTTTATCTCCACAACAAGAATATATCCAGATAAGGGTTGATTAATTTCAGGTATGGATAGCATATAAGGAGACAAGTTGGATAAGTGCTGTCTGTTGGATAATTCTACTTGTATGTTTTAGTAGGTAAGTAATTATCAAAACTAAATAGCTTTCAAAATGATATAAGTTCCACATTCTTATCGGTTTTCTACATTATTATAAACTATAAAACTAAGTAACATTTTTCTTTTCTTAGTGTTTAATTAATATGGATTTTTGTTGGCAGCATTGGTTTATTCATATACATATAGAGAGTGCTCTTCACTCTCTCTCCTGAGCAGCCTCTTTCTGTTATACTTTTCAACAAAACTTACAGGTAAGTATCTGTTATACTTTTCAACGAAACTTACAGGTAAGTACAGTATGACATATATACATATAATATTGTTGTAGCACAGTTCATGTTTAACCCACCTTTCAACGATGAGAAAAAAAAAAAGATGAGTAACTTTGTGGAACGAAACCAATATTGTCAATAGTTTTAGCAACATTTGTGTGTGTTAGGTTGCTACACAATGGATGACAATCTTATGTCAAACTAATTAAGATCATATATATGCTTCTACACCTTAATGTATGCACGGTTTACATGAATAGATATATATATATATACATATATATATATATACATACATATATATATATATATTCTTAAAGTGATTCCTGATTCATGTATTTTTTGTTTCCAAATCTGTATTTCTCATTTTCACCATTGCTCGTCACATGTTTCTGATGTTTGCATATCGAGTGAACTAAGATATATCACATGGGAGGAATCTAAATTTTCAATGTTCTTGGTTTGATTCTAGGGATACGCCACTTCTACACCTTATCTGTATGTACGGTTTACATGAATATATATATATACATACATATATATATATACATACATATATATATATACATACATATATATATATATATATATATATATAATATATATATTCTTAAAGTGATTCCTGATTCATTTATTTTTTGTTTCCAAATCTGTATTTCTCATTTTCACCATTGCTCGTCACATGTTTCTGATGTTTGCATATCGAGTGAACTAAGATATATCACATGGGAGGAATCTAAATTTTCAATGTTCTTGGTTTGATTCTAGGGATACGCCATCAAGTGATCCTCTATTGACTGAGCATACAGATGCATAACTACAACATTCGCAATAACGATATGAAGGTGTGTTTTTAAGTTGTTATTTACCAAATTGAGGATTCGAGGCTCATTCAGATGGTGGAATAGGAATATTTGTGGTGTGTATGTCTTTAGTTTAAATTACAATAGAAAATTGTTGAAGTACGCTAAAGCTAAAGCAACTGTTATGAGAATTCATTAGGTCACTAGTGCTTCATGTGTAAAGACTTAAAAGAGTCTCATCTATAGAGAAGGAGCGCCCAAATGCTTATAAACACAAAAGATCAAATACAAATACGCTTATCATACAAAACATATGAATATGATGAAAATGTAAAAAAACGCGGTGACATTTTCGTAATTATTTGGTCGTAGGTAATTATCAAAATTACTCAATGATCTTATAGAGTAATTTAGATCTTGTATAGTAATTTTATAAAATTTTCTTGTAGAGTATCATAATTACTCTACAAATGATTTGTAGAGTAATTTTGAATTGTATGTTGTTTGATAAAGTTTAAGAGTAATTTTGTTACACTTGTAGATTAATTTTGACATAGAGTAATTTTGATAATTACCCTACAAGATAAAAATTACTCTACAAGATCATTTATAAAGTAATTTTGATAATTACTCTACGAGCAAATAATTATAAAATTACTCTACAAACTGTATGATCCACAACAAGATCCGGATCCGCAGCCATAAACCTGCCAGATGTTCTTGTTTTTATATCTAGTATTAGGTTTTAGTTCATCTTTTGTTATGGATGTACAAACTTATGTTATATATGTCATATTCACTTGTATTTCAGTTGTTTGGTTACGTGATGTTTGTTTCTATTACATATATATTTCATAATAATTTGTTAAAACCGTAACATTGAAAAGATATTACGGAAACAATATAATGTTCAAATGGTAAACACTGAAACGATAGAAAACTTGAAATGGTATAATGTTTAAACAATAATATTAAAACGGTATTATCTTGAAAACGGTAAAAAGCCCTGTACGGTTAACATTGAACGAAATAATATTTGAAACGATATAATATTTGAAATGGTATAATGTTGAAAACGGAATAATATTTAGATGAATATAATATTTGAAACAGTATAATCTCGAAAACAGTATAATGTTTAAATGATATAATATTTGAAACGGTATAATATAGAGAATGGTAAAATTTTAGAAACTCACCCGAGCGGAGTTTCTAAAAAAAAGTATTTTTAAAGTACCACCAAATTACCCCACCGAAACACCAAATTCTACCCCAAATATTCATCTGCGTTCTAAACGCCTCGTATAGTACTGCACTCGGCGTATAGGGCTCCTCAAAATCAGTGTCTAACACCCATTCAGACACTGCTTTTTCTACAGCCTATACGCCTCACACAGGGTTATACGCGGCGTCTAAGGCCCAAAAGTATACAAATAATTGTCGGGGGTGTGCAAATAGTTTGAGCCCTTATTTAACATCTCAATGTTCATTTTTGACATTCAGATTATCGTACAAGTTCCAGTAAGGCTTAAGGGGTTCAGTTTGTCTCTATAATGTAGGGATGAGCATTTGGTACAAGGCACCTGTATCGAATTCGTACCGTACTAGGTATATTTGTTAACCGTACTGGTGCCCATTTTCCCGTTTTTTGATGCAATGCCATATCGAGATATTCGATGCTGATATTAATACCAATACGGACAATATTTATCCTAGGCTCAATGGGGCCAAACGGTTTTGTATGGCCGAAAGTGTTTAGAATGTCAATTAAATTAAAATCTTAATGGTCAGTCTTTTTTTCATTTTACTTTTTTTCTTCTTTTTTCAAACAACGACTATTTTTTTCACGTTAAAGTCTTATATTTGCATGGGATTATGAAATGAGTTTAGTTTGGACAGGCTTATATCTTAAAAATTAGTAGGGTTTAAAAGCATGGGATTATGAAATGAGTTTAGTTTGGACAGGCTTATATCTTATAAATTAGTAGGGTTTAAAAAATTTAAAAACTCATTTAAAAAATGAAAATACGAACAACACAGGAGACAGTCGTTAGTTATGTGCGGGCTGCTGATTGTACATAAAAATATCTTATTAAAAGAAACTAATGGGAATTTCCCACGCTACACGTATATCCGGTAGGTAGCTGTTTGGTTCGTTATTGTACTGTTACTTGCTATAGCAATCAAAAATATCTTGTTAAAAGAAACTAGTGGGATTTTCCCACGCTACACGTTGTATATCCGGAAGGTAGCTGTTCTGTTCGTTATTGTACTGTTACTTGCTATAGCAATCAAAAGTTTAAACCCAAAAATTAAACTCGTGATTTGCAAATATATATATATATATATATATAATATATCCACACGTGCTTTATATAGATAGAAAATCATATGAATGAGTACTATTTCTAATAACATCGTTACTAGAAGTAGACCTGCTATTCTTTATCTAGAGTCGGTCTGGTTCCTCTGGATAGCTGCACTCGTGCAACCTATGGTACAAAAAAACACGTTTATTTTAAATACAAATGTGTTGTCACAAAGTATTATAACGAAGTGTCAAGAAAAAATAAAACACAGCTGTGTATTTAGTAGAAAAGTCAACGAAAGCAAGTTACCTGAAGAAAGATATACCTGCACGGTGCGATGGGGATGTTATATGTGTTCGTTTTCAATGCGACCAAATAAAAAAAGTAAATCTTCTACTTGCTTTGATACTTGTATGTTTGAGCTTTGATAACTTACACACAAAAAATGGAAAAAATAATGGGGCTAAGACTCGGCTGAACCCGAAATGTCAACGCCTAACACTCGAAATGTCAACTTAAACGATGTTAATCCGTTATTCATGGGGGAGGAAAGGGCGTATGAGCCGACAGAGGAGTTAACACAATCACCCGATAGAAGAAGCAGTCCAAGATCGAGGAGGCAAGAGTCATCGTCGGGGGATCCAACTTGAGTCAAGCGTTTTCGGAGATGAACCAACGCCTTCAAGACATACGCGACATCTGGGCTCAACGTGTGCAAGAGAATCGGGAAGTGGTCGAGCTTATGCGTGATAGACAATTTGAGAGAGATTTTGACTTCTACTCGAAACCGCACGACCACATAATTGGAAAGGCGTTCGAAATGGCTATTAAACGAAAGGCGCTCATCGAAAAGAATCTTTGAGTTTTAGATGGCTTTTTTAATTTTATTGTAATGTTTTTTTACTATTGTAATGGATTTTAATTTAATGAAATGTTTTTTTTAATTTACTAATTTAGAGATTAAATTAAAAAAAAAAAATCATAATAATAATTAAGTAATGATTGGTATGTGGTGTTACCAATACACACCCTAGTGATATACTCCCCCCGCCCCTTCTTGTCCTTTTTTTTTCCATTGTCGCATAACCCCCCAAAGGGGGTTATTTGGTGTGGGGGATTATGTGGTGTTAAGACCGCGGAGTGTGGGGCGTTGGTTGGCGCGGGGGTTGCCAAGCAACGCTGGCTAGATCACACTAGGCCAGGGTTGGCCATGACGTTGCCCCGCTGGTGTGGGTATGAAGCCTAGCGTGAGGCGAGTTGACTTGGTTGGTTTGGATTGGCTGGTGGAATATGACCATTTGGGCTAGCCGTCGGGGATGGCAGTTATGATATGTAAAAATCAAATTTTTAAATAAATTTATGTTTTTTTATCTATAAATACCCAAATACATTTTTTCACGTTCTTCTTCAACCAAAACCAAACGCACATTAAATATCTTCAACCAAACCCAGATCAAAAAAAAGGAAAATGATGCATTAGACCGAAGAGGAGGAAATAACACTAGTGACGTCGATTGTTGATGCACAACGAACCCTACAATACGGTTAAACCACGTATTGGGGACGAGCCTTTTAACAATACCAACAACACTTCGGGAATACACGTCACAACTTAACGCGTGTCAACACAAATGGCGTGAGCTCAAACCGAAGTTGGATCGGTTTAATGTTTGCTTCGACCGTGTCCCTGCGAGCGACTTGACCCACGACGATCGAGTCGAGATCGCGTAGATCGAGTACAGGCACGATGGGAATTTGGATTTTAAATGGGTTCCCCACTTTAATATTTACAGTACATTGTAATTTTTTTTCTTTTTTAGGATTTATTAAGTAGTCTTTTTTTTTTAATTTTTTTAGCATTTAATAAATAGGTTTTTTATTATTTTAAGATTTTATGTAACTTTTTTAAATTAATATAAGTTGTGTTTTATTATATAAATGTCAACTATATAAAAAATCCACATGGCACCCCACACTGGCCTGACCACGCCGTTTTCACACCCCACTTTTTGGGATGCACTAGTGGAGCCCACACTCGCCACATGTCGAGCATTGCCCCCAACCCAAGCCCCCACACCTCTTGGTCTAACAATACACATGGCCTAGGATCATGTGTAGTGGGGGGTTATGTAAATTGGGGAGGGGGTATACGACACGTGGCAATTATGTAAGAAAAGAGGGTTATATAACTTGAGTGTGTAGTTGAGGATTATGTAGATGTGGGGTTATATATATATAGGGGATGTTCTTTTGAGAAGAATATTCGTATAAGAAGAAAAATAAATTAATCTAGACTCTATATTTTTTTATCAATGGTTGTGATCAAGATATAATTTTGTTCTCTTTTAATTAATGCTTTAATTAATAACGGTATAATAGACAATTTGATATAGAATATTAATAAATATAATAAGAGTTACTCAAATCTTATTAATGTTATCATAATTTCCTCCTTAATCATCATTAATGTGTTGTGTCCTACACCACTTTTATTAGGAAACAATTATTTAAAAGTGTTGTATCCTACACATATTTTATTATAAGTCGCAAAATTATTTAAAATTGTTGGGGTCCTACACATTCTGTATCCTACACCAAAACATTATTTTTATGGTGTAGGAAACTGTGTTTTTCTAGTGTAGGAAATCTTGAATGTGTAGGATCATGTTCGTTTGTTTTTATTGTGTAAGGTGTACAACTATTTAATAGGATAAACTTATTAAATGATTAGGGTTCATTAATTAATCTAAATATTAAAAATAAAGGATAGAGTTATTAAATGATTTGTTCAAATTACCTGTGTATCATTTATTTTTTTTATTCTTAATTTGGATTTCTTCTCATTTGAACTCTTCAATATATATATATATATATATGTATATATATGTATATGTGTAAGAGTGTTTTCTTGTTTGATGCCGTGATAATCTGCGTGGGTAACAAAATTTTAAAGCATAGCGTCTCGGGGGCAGGATGCCCGGGCGCTATGTTTGATTTTGACATGATATGATATACGGAAGGAATTAGTATTAAAATAATTAGACGGCTGAAATCAAGATGTGTAATTTTGCCTTGACTTTTTAAAAAAAAACTGTATGAATCATATTATAATATATGCAGACTACAATTAACATTTGGCAGGTACGAAGAAACACAAATTCAAAATATAAGGAATCGTTTTGGATTTAGAATCCTCACTTGTATCACAATAAAGGCATCATCGTCCGAATTCAAGACTTTTGTTTCGCCATGTCCTAGTTTTGTAAACCAAATGACTACTAAAACAATTAAGAATAAATGCCATCCCCGTTTATAACTATGAAATTGCTTCAGGGGTGTTATTTTCTGGAATCACACGAATTTGAACCGGAATTCACCGGTTTCGGCTTACACTAAATGGGTTCATGTTAGTTTCTTGTCAAACCGTGTATACAACATTTAATTAACATAACGTTTTTTTTTCTTTTAATTTTCTCGGCCGCATAATCTTAACTATAAAAATAATTTTTTTTTCAATCTCTATTAAAAGAAGCGGATCATGTTCGGTTCCACCTCAAGGGTTTGCGAGTAATTTTACCATTATATAGAATATGTGTTTTCTCCAATTATATGAACTGATGTTTGTTGTAAATTTGCAACTTTAGAGTATTAATATGTTTTATGAAAATATCAATTATGTAGAGACACATGTCTAACACAATATTTAATTTCGTGTTGTATCCCTCAAATTTGAATTGGTATGGGGTTCTACCATCGAACCGGCGAAGTAAAATTATTTAACACACCTGCTAGTTGAATGCTATTCATTAGAAAGGGACTAAAATTAATATCACAATAATATAAGTATAGAAAAACAATTTAGACAGCAAAAATACGAGAAGTATAATTTTGTCATTCAACTATTTGATTAATCATTTATCCAGCCTGCAATTGGCATTTAGCAGAAAATAGATCAATATATAAGCAATCTCTTTAGAAATTTAATTTTGTCTTGCACGTTTATATCACAAGCACTCTGTTTCCCAAACGCCAGAGCAATAATGGCTGCAGCGTCGGCATATATGACAGTAACATTGAAGACTTTCTTCATTGTATCAGCGTGGGTAATGGCAGCTACGCTTGTTTACTTATTTTATGCAGATAGTTGGGCCTCTTGTTTCGACCCAAGTGCATGGTAATTGTTGTGAACAGGCTACAACGATATGTTTGTTCTTTATTTCTTTGACGATTGATGACTTTTTGATCAATCGTGTGTCCAATTTATGGCAGGTGGATGCAAGTGGCAGAGACACATTTTATTATGCTTATACTTCCTATAATAGTAAGCAAGTTCATTGAATTTACAAGCCTTATTTGACATTTAACTCTTTTTAGGATGTTTAATCAATTGAATTCAAATGTTTTTGTATATTGGTAAACTTTAGGCCTTGTTTTTCACAAAGGAATCAAGATGGCTGAAGAGAATTAGTTTTATGATTATGTCATTTTTGGTGGAAGGTAATTTTCTTTTGTTTATCAGCTTAGAATCATGTGTACTCTACTTGTTGGGTTGGTGTTATACTGTTGTATTTCATTTTTCTTCTCTTTGACAGCTTTGTTAACTGTGGATACATTGCTATACTGTTCTGCAAGTTGTCACTTGGAGAATCTTCGAAAGATCCATTATATTTCGTGCTGGCGACACGTCAAAACGGGTAAGAATAGAACTGCAAATTAGTTTTATGTTATCATCACTCTCATTCAAATATGTGTTAAGATGTATCCTCCTAATTTATTAGGGAAGTCAATATGGGACGTGCGACACGATGTTCTCTTGTAACAGCAAAAGTAATCGTTACTGCAATAGGCTGCTACACGCTGGGGCTAATAGTTTATGCGTATGTCACTGATGGATTTCCAATCCATATGGAAGTACTCACACCGTAAAATCCCTTAATTTTTTTCCCTAAGTAAATTAGACTTACTTTATGTTTGAAGTAGTGTAAATTTGACACCAGTAAACTCTCACAGGTGCATGATAACAGCGATTATAGATATCTCTATCCACACTGTGGTTTACTGGGTTTGGATATCATATAAGGAATCAAGTTGGATAAGTGCTGTTTTTTGGATAATAGTACTTGTATGTTTTAGTAGGTAGGTATTTATTAATCAATACTAAGTCACTATTAAAATTATATTTTTTACGGCAAATTTCATTCCACACAAACAAACAAACAAACAAACAAACTAGCAAGCGCTAGAAAGCACAGCCAACCCGAAAAAAAAATTACAATATTAAAATGATATAAGTTCCAAACATTCATAAGGGTTTTTCAAGAAACATTACAACTTAATCTAATTTCTCTGTGATTAATGTTTTATTAATGTTGATTGTTGTTGGCAGCATTGGTTTATGTGTTTACATATTGCGGGAACTTTTCACTCTTTCTCGTAGCAGCCTCTTTCCTTTGTACTTTTCAACAAAACTAACAGGCAAGTCCAATCTTCTATACTACCTAATCTATCTTATTAAGAACTTGGAGGGATATCATATGTTTTAAAAACATATATTCCCCAAATTATTCAAATCGTTTTCTTCTCCACTTCTTTCTAATTTCCAGCCAACTATTCAATTGCATGATCCATTACTATTATCATCTCACATATTCAAAATTACAAAAATAGAACCAAGATTTACTCATTAACCAATGTGATACAAGGAGGTTTTAACCACTCCGGGTTGAAAGAATTTTCAAAACTCCTATGGAAAGAAAATTTAAAAAAATTAGATCGTGGATTTAATCTTAGCTGGAACTAATAAAAAATTGTGCATATATGTTAATAAAAAGAAGTTAATTGTCCGGATGGTCCCTGTGATTTGTTATTTTATCACCTTTAGTACTCAACTTTTCAAAATAGCATGCGTGCTTTTTGTGTTTTGCAAAGTTGTTACTAAGATAATAACTAAAGTGGATGGAGATTGGTTTCAATGTTAAATACATACATGTAAAACGACTAAATTAATTAGCCATGTATATTATAAAAAAATGAAAGACGTATTTAATTATAAAAAAACTTAGTGGGCCCATTAAATTATAAAAACTTAACCCAGTTTGTCTCTCTCATTCATCATCACCTTGCCGGCTGGCGGGACGCCAGCATCCGTGGAAACAAAACTAGCTGAAACCTGGTGACCATGTCCGTGGCGACTGGATAAATATGTTTATGATAAGCTGGTATTGAAACGTAGAGACTATAACTGGACCCTGTGAGGCAAAACATCTACCTCATAAAGGACATCTGAGACACATTGAAAACCTATCACCCATCATAACTTGAAACCCATCTGAAACAAATGGAGCAAACCAGACCACCACCTCTCTGTGACCAAACCACCATAACCTGAAACACGATTTGTCGGTGTCGACATGAATTGAGGGGGGCGGATTCAGGGATCTCTGAAGAGATAATTGTCGTTGGCGGAGGAGGTTAACGCTGTTGAGAGGGGCGTGTTGAACAAGCGTTCAGATGGGGCAAGGGGTGTGATGGCGGTGGCCCATTTTGTGTTGTCGATTCTGCAGAATTGCAACTTCATCTTCAACATTGTTGTTCAGGCGATTCTATTCGGATAACGATGGTGAAGTTTGAAGATGGTGGAGGGACGGAAAGATTGAATATGGTTGTGGGTGGCATGTGAGGTTGAAGAAGATGGGTGGTAAAAGTATATTATATTTTTAAAAAAGGTATATCTAAAGTTTTAAAAAGTATTTTTTAACACTAAGAGTAGTTTATTCAATTCACATGCACTTAATTGTAAAAACCAATATTCTTTCACTTTAGGAACTACCCAAGTAACAAATGAGCCAAACACGAGGAATACGCATGCCGTTTTGAAAAGGTGTGAACTAAAGATGAAAAATAGCAAATTAAAGGAAGTATTCGGGCAATTAACTCTAAAATAATCACATGTAATTGATCTTAATTTGTCTGAATTTCAAGATTATTTCTTTTTTCTTTTTACAAGTTCTAGTTAAGATTAAATCTAACGATCTGAAAAAGGAATTAAAAAAGGTTTGTCTGATAGAAGTTCTCAAAGTTTGTTTAACATGTTATTATGTTCATATGTCACATAAAAACGCATTTTGGTACAACTAAGTTACACAAAATGCTTTCGATGCTTTTTGATATTTTTAGTAACGTAATTACATATAAATATTACCCTAAAAATTAAAAACAAATAAAATTAATTGTCATATTGAAGATTTTGATACAAAGCCGATTAATTATTCATTCACCAAGCAAGAGTTTAAATACAATTACAAAGAGATGAAATCTATAACACTAAGTGATAAACGTACGGCCCAACCCATATCCATTACTTCCCCTCAAGTTGGAGCATGTAAATCTCGAATGCCCAACTTGTCAAGTAAAAAACGCAGCTGCTACGCTCCCAACGATTTGGTGAAAAGATCGGCGACTGTCTTGTATTATGTACAATGGCAAAATTTCGCTTGACTCAACCCTTTCTCAAACGAATAGCAATCCATTTCTAAATGCTTTGTGCGTTCATGAAACACCGGATTATTGGCAATGTGTCGAGTTACTATGTTGTCACATAATAGAGGTGTTGCACCAGTTGAAACAGCCTAAAGATCCTGTAAAAGCCATCTCATCCAAAGAATCTCACTTATTGTACTCGCCATAGCACGATATTCTGCCTCAGCAGAGGAACAAGAAACAACAGATTGTTTCTTGGTCTTCCATGAGACTAGGGCTCCCCCAAAAAGTAGAAGGTAGCCAATCTGAGATTGTCTAGTATACTGATATCCTAACCAATCTGCATCATAATAAGCAACAAGATTAAACCCTCCTTGCTTCGGAATGAGTATCCCTTGACTTGGAGTGGATCACCCATTAGTCTTTGGAATTGCTTTGCATCAGTTTTTGGAATTCAAGACATTGATCAATTTTTAAATTTTTTTGCTCCATAGGAAAAGGGCTAGGACGACTCCCTAGTAACCCACTATCTTTAAGGTTATCTATAGTATATTTTCAGTGACTCAACACCGTTCCATCTATTGTTCTTACTACCTCTATTCCAAAAAATATTTCAGCAGACCGAGATCCTTAATGCTCAAGGTCTTATAGAGATCCTCTTTTGTCTCTTGAATTTTGGTTGAGTGACTACCTACGATGGTGATGTCATGGACATAGATGAGGATAGCCACATAAAAAGCCATCTTTAATAAAGGTGAAAAGAGAATGATTAGCTTTTGACTGATTATATTCAAGAGCAAGTAAGTCTGTGGTGAATTTTTGTTACCACATTCGAGAAGCTTGCTTCAAACGATACAAAGATTTCGTAAGTCGACAAGCTTGTGTTTTTTTCTTTCATGGAAAACCCTTGTGACACCTTCATGTAAACCTCTTCTTTGAGATCCCCATGTAGAAAAGCGTTATTTACATCTAATTGATGAATTAACCAATTCTTCTTCACAGCTACGGTAAGTAACGTCCTTACAGTAATGATTTTGCAATGGGAGCGAAAGTGTCATGATAATCAATGCTTTCAATTTGGGTAAACCCTCTTGCTATGATACGTGCTTTGTACTTCTGTATTTCGCCCTTAGGTTTATTTTTGATCTTGTCTACCCATTTAGAGTCAATGGCATGTTTCCCCTTGGTAAGGGGCTCGAGATTCCATGTTTCATTTTCTTCGAGAGCTTTTATCTCTCGTTTGATTGCATCTCACCACTTCTCATCCTGCATAGTCTCCTTAAAGGACTTTGGCTCATTATTAGAACTAATGGTTGTCAAGTAAGCTTTATGAGAATTTAAAAATTATCGTAAGAGGTATAGTTAGCAAGGGGATGTACCGTCAAGAAGACTGACCAGATGCGGGGCGTGCCTGGTCTATGGAGGGTGTCAGTTGAACACTAAGTCACTGAGGTACTTTGGTTGAACTTTGTTTCTCATTTCCCTTGACGATTAAACATTAGCTTCAATATGATATTCTGAGAATCATCATTTTGTTCCAGATTTGTTGTGGATTCATCCAAGAAATCTAACACGTCATGATCACTAGTCAAATCATGCACATTCTCATTCCCATTATTTTCGAGGATGTCTTCATTCTCATGTTAATCAGTACTACCATCAATGGGAGTTTCATTCGAACCATTTGCATTCTCTAAAGTCATCAGATGTTCCTCCTATTTTGTTGGCGTTGTAAACAAACTGGCATTACTTGTATTTAAATTTAGTTTAGCGAAAGGAAAAACATTATCAGGGGCATCACGAGATGTTATAATCTTCCCATGCTCAACATCAAAAATTATGTCACCCTTTGTTCCTTAAGGATAGCCTATGAACACACCTGGCCTCCTCTTTATTTCGAACTTGTTTCCCCTTGGTTCAATACTCCAATAATATGCAAGACACCCTATAGTTCTCAAGTGATCATATTCTGTTTTTGACCAAAAATAACCTCATAAGGTGTTTTGTTTTAATAAGGAAAACGATTAATCATGTAAGTGGTCATTTGTATGCATTCTCCATAAAAGCTCTTTTGAAGACTTCCTTGAAACATTAAAGCTCAAGCTGTTTAAGTATGTGGTGGTGTTTTCGATCCACCATATTGTTTTGTTGAGGTGTGTGGACACGTTGTTTCTAATAGAATTCCTTCTTACGTGTAAAATTCATCATTCAATTAGAAGTGAACTCTCTACCATTGTCACATCTAATTCGTTTAATTGGTTTTCCAAATTGTGTTTTGACCATTTTTTTAAAAACATCAAACAATCACTAGCCTCACTTTTATGTTTAATAAGAAACACCCATAGTGCTCGACTTAAATCATTAACGATTGTTAAAAAAATTCTTGCATGTGTAATGGTGGGTCTTCGATATTTTCCCCAAATATCGCAATGGATCAACTTAAAACATTCATCGGTTCTAATAAAACTCTTACAAAATGGAGAAGGAGTATGTTCGCTTTAACACAAGCATCAAATAATTGTCTTTCAATGAAATATTTTCTAAGAAAACAAACTTAGAGCCACAAGCATGACCCAATCTTGAGTGCCAAGTTCATGCACCAGTTTTGAAACCCATAGCTTTTCTTCCTCTAGCTGACATACCCATCTGATATAGACCATTCACGCAATTACCAGCACCAACAGTTTCTTTGGACGTAAGCCCTGCATAACACAAAAATTTGGGAAAAAGGTTACTACACGTTGCAAATCCTTTGTTAATCGACTGACGGGAGCAAGTTGCAATTAAATTGGGGAATATGTAAGACATCTTTAATTTTTGATTCCGCCTATGAGAGTGCAATCTCCTTTCGCTCGTACCGGCATACTATCACCATTTGGAATAACCATAGGCAAATCTTGACCACCTTTGATGCCACTTTCAAGAGAATTTTCTTCAAAAACTATGTGGACAATCGAGCCGGAATCAACAATCCAATCATCATTTTCATCACGCATTTTATTAAGCTTACCAGCTATTTTAGCTTTTCGAGTATTGTCTCCTACATTCTTATCATCTGCACTAGAAAAGTGCTTCAAAAGTATCTCATATAGTTTTCCATTGTCTTCTTCGGCTTCTCTATGGACCCAACTAGGAACCCTATTTAATTCTTGGCAAATAGAAAATTCGTCATCTCTTGGCTCTAGTCGCTATAATTGTTATCAATGAGTGCATAATTTGCTTGCATCGATCTTGGGTAATCGGAAGGTGTATGTAGTAAGGAGGGTTGGTGCTGATGGCTTTGTCATTAGACTTGCTGCCATTTGTTTTTTCGGTTGGTCATCACATCTGGCCATGACCGATTTAGGGTTTGGTGATTATGAGACCCTGCTCTGATACTATCATAATTTTGATACTAAGGCCGATTAACTATTCATTCACCAAGCAAGTGTTTAAATATAATTACAAAGAGAGAAATATAACCCTAACTAATAAATATACGACCAACTCATATCCATTATATAGGGTTTTTCTCCTCAACATAGTTTCCTAATTATCCTTACCCTATATTAATAAAAGACTTCATTTAATAACACATGATATTCTCTCTTGTAATCTCTTATTTTTTTATTATTTAATGTCACATGGTATTTTCTCCCACAATCTCTCATTTTTTATATATAATTTATTTAATAGATTAATAGAATTTAATTAAATTCATCCCTTCAATTTAAATTTTTATAAAATTAATTATCTTTGTCTTTTATCCTTTCATATTATTATCGACATGATAGTTCATAATATTATTAATTTGCATTTGTTTTTTTATTACTATTGTGTTTTTCATTTAAGAAGCGTTGTATTTATTTTGGAGATAGTTATATACTTTTTTTTTACTTTTAGTGTAGTAGTACACGGATAAAATTTCTTAAGGGTTTTCATATTTGCATATATCTGATCAATACAAAAAAAATGTACATTTACACAGTAACAAAACTTACGTACAAATTTTCTATATTTTTAAAATAACAAATCTTTTTTTTAATAGACGATTTTAAAGAATATCATGTGTCAACATTATATCATCCCTATAAATTTCTCTAACTAAAATTGATATATTTTTATTTTTTAAATCATGTTAATATCATATAATGACAATATTGCTTCTTTTAAATCATTACCTTAATATCTGCTCCTACTTCAAATAAATTTATAATTTATAATTAATAATGATAATGAAATTTTGGTATTGAAATTAAAACAATTAAAATCTATTATATTTATAATAGTAATAATAATGATACTTTTGAATTAAATTACCAAAAAATGTAGAATCTACGGATTCTTAAGTATTATGATAGATAGCATGATATGTTTGAAACAGACTTTGAGTTACTATGAGAATAATCAAATGTAAACTCAAGTATGAACTTAAATATTTTTTATATTTAATCATATTACATCATTTAACAATTTAATCTATTTATTAAAAAAATACGTTTATCAATATAGCTTAACAGTTTATTAATATATAGCTTAACAGCTTTTTAAATTATATCTGAGACAAGATAGATTAATTTGTATTACAAAATAAGGGAAAATAAACATATGTATTACAACATAAGCATTAATTGTATAATTGTGTTGTGCTAACAAATAGTTTTTATTATTCAAATATAAAAAACTGTAATCTAGTGAGTATATATATATATATAACCAAGTAATGTTATACATTGAGTGGTGACATGATGGTACTTGACATCCTAGGTGTGTCAACATTGTCAATATAATATTATTGTAGCTGTTGTTGAAGTATTTGATTATTGATTATGTATAACACACCTTTCATTAATAATGAAAAATGATGAGTAACTTTAAAATACGAAACCACTTTAATTAATAATATTAACTACGTTTGTGTGTGTTAGTTGCTACTAATCAATAGATGATAATCTTATATCAAACTAAATAAGATGATATGTATCTACTACACCTAATTTGTATGCACGGTCTACATGAAAACTGTGCATTATATATATAAGTAATACATGATATAATTTTTTTCCAAATCTGTACGTTTTTCATTTCACCATGCTCTCGTTGTATATTGAGTGAACTATGAGATATCACATGGGAAGAATCTTAATTTTCAATGTTCTTGGTTTGATTCCAGGGTTATTACATCAAGTGATCCTCTGTTGACTGAACATACAGATGTATAAATACAACATTTGACATAACGATTTGAAGTGTGCTTTTAAGTTGTTATTTATAAAGTTGAGGATCCGATGCTCATTTAAGATATTTTGATGTAAAATTTGTGGTATGTGTTTACTAAAATTAACAATAGATATTGGTGAAGTACTAAAGCTATTGTTATGAGAATTCAGTAAATCACCAGTAGTGTATAATGTGTTAAAGACTTAAAGTCGTATGATGCTCTCATTTATAGACAAGGAGCTGCCCCGCATACGTGTAAAATATATTAAATCTAACTTGAATTTTCTTTTGCAAACGTCTAAACGTGTTCGATTCCAGGAAACGTAATAGAAAATAGAATGATACATCATTTTGCTAAGCATAGTGAGATTGAGATTGAATAATGACAACTATAAACAGCTGTAATCACAACTGTGACTATGATTAAGGAAATCAAATGATTGCAACATCCTGTGATCAAGGAAATGAATTATATAGGAATTTACCTACCAATGAGTCTTAGATCAATTGGTTTGGGAGGACGCACCCTATGGCTTAATGCGATATTTTCTAGGTGAGCCAAGGGTTTTACCACACTGGACTGTCGGGCGGTGGGTTTCCCCTAAAAATGATGGGTAGGCATGGTCACCAGCGTTGTTTGTAGTCACAGGGTGTGGGTGGCTTTTCGCCAGTGGATTTACTCGGATGACCAGGCTTGTATAGTATTCGTTGGCCGTTCAAAAAAAAATATAAGAATTACCACTCTTTAGATTACTACATACTTGTATATATAGGATCTCTTGAATCATTTGCATATACAAGAAATCACTTTCAGTTCCCTCATTCTCTATTTCAAATTAGGTATTAGAGCTAAGGGTCGGTTTCTTAAAAAATTAGGGCCAAAAAAATAATCAGAACAAAAACCCAAATTTCTCAATCATCAAAACTGTTGATGCATTTTGTGTATACATCTAGTGATAGTTCGATCGCCCACCGAAATCGACGACATTCCTCCGTCGTTGACTCGAAGAACGTCGAGATACAAGTGACATCGATATGCTATACTACATTCTATGCGAAATGGATTTGTTGTGAGATACAAGTATTATAATGTGAAAGCCCAAACACAAGGCCTGACACAAGGCTAACCATGGTTTGGAATACTTCATTCTACAAGACCATCGTTTGGAACATTATTATTATATGTTACCATCGTTTGTTTAGGCCATCCATGCCGTTTAACAAGACTATCCAAACGATATCACTGTGGTTTGGATGTAATCACTGTTGCTTGGCCTGTCGTTTGGTTTGTATCTCCGTTAGTATAAATAGTCATTCGCTGTCACTTATAAGCTTAGAGATGCTTGTATGAGCATAGGGAGAGTGTGTGTGAGAGAGAGTTTTGGAGAACTTTATTATATAAACATTGTAACGAAACTTTGTTGAAATCAATAAAAGAACGTTAATCGGTGAATATCTATGTGTTATTGATTCATACTCTTGCTCGGTTTGTGATGTAACTTAGGTTCCACACTCGTTACATCATTCGAAACAAGAAATCCTTGTATTCGAGATCCGAAACTTGGACCTACAAATGGTATTAGAGTTCTAGGCTTGATTTCTTGTTGAAAACCAAGTTTTTTGTGAGATCTTTTAGTGGTTTTTGATGGTTTCTTGGACAAAAACCTAAAACCCATTTCTTGGCCAAAACTATGGATTAAATCTCCAAAACACGGTGTTATTTTAAAACTTGTTAAAACTGTGGAGATAATAAAAAACACGAGTTTTATTGAGTTTTGAAGTTAAAGATTCAAACCATCGTTTTTTCCGGCAACCAAGCTCACTGGAAAAGTCATTGGAATAGCACAATTCGTTTCGAAATCTCATTGACTGACCTGAGTGGAGCAGAAGTGTGCCTTTTGTCCCCTGTCAGCTTGCAGCTTTTCGCTTGAATCCTCATCAAGCGATTGTGTGTTATATTGAATCAAATGACAGTTGTGCTTTCGTAAGAGGTATAGTTAGCAAAGGGATGTACCGTCGAAGAAGATTGACCAGATGCAGGGCGTGCCTGGTCTATGGAGGGTGGCAGTTGAACACTAAGTCACTGAGGTACTTTGGTTGAACTTTGTTTCTCATTTCCCTTGACGATTATACATTAGCTTCAATATGATATTCTGAGAATCATCGTTTTGTTCCAGACTTATTGTGGATTCATCCAAGAAATCTAACACGTCATGATCACTAGTCAAATCATGCACATTCTCATTCCCATTATTTTCGAGGATGTCTTCATTCTCATGTTAATCAGTACTACCATCAATGGGAGTTTCATTCGAACCATTTGCATTCTCTAAAGTCATCAGATGTTCCTCCTATTTTGTTAGCGTTGTAAACAAACTGGCATTACTTGTATTTAAATTTAGTTTAGCAAAAGGAAAAACATTATCAGGGGCATCACGAGATGTTATAATCTTCCCATGCTCAACATCAAAAATTATGTCACCCTTTGTTCCTTAAGGATAGCCTATGAACACACTTGGCCTCCTCTTTATTTCGAACTTGTTTCCCCTTGGTTCAATACTCCAATAATATGCAAGACACCCTATAGTTCTCAAGTTATCATATTCTGGTTTTTGACCAAAAATAACCTCATAAGGTGTTTTGTTGTTAATAAGGGAAAAAGATTAATCATGTAAGTGGTCATTTGTATGCATTCTCCATAAAAGCTCTTTTGAAGACTTCCTTGAAACATTAAAGCTCAAGCTGGTTAAGTATGTGGTGGTGTTTTCGATCCACCACATTGTTTTGTTGAGGGGTGTGTGGACACGTTGTTTCTAATAGAATTCCTTCTTACGTGTAAAATTCATCATTCAATTAGAAGTGAACTCTCTACCATTGTCACATCTAATTCGTTTAATTGGTTTTCCAAATTGTGTTTTGACCATTTTTTTAATCAAACAATCACTGGCCTCACTTTTATGTTTAATAAGAAACACCCACAGTGCTTGACTTAAATCATTAACGATTGTTAAAAAATATTCTTGCATGTGTAATGGTGGGTCTTCGATATTTGCCGCAAATATCGCAATGGATCAACTTAAAACATTCATCGCTTCTAATTAAACTCTTACAAAATGGAGAAGGAGTATGTTCGCTTTAACACAAGCATCAAATAAATTGTCTTTCAATGAAATATTTTCTAAGAAAACAATATGAGATTACTTAGAGCCACAAGCATGACCCAATCTTGAGTGCCAAGTTCATGCACCAGTTTTGAAACCCATAGCTTTTCTTCCCCTAGCTGACATACCCATCTGATATAGACCATTCACGCAATTACCAGCACCAATCAGCTTCTTTGGACGTAAGCCCTGCATAACACAAAAATTTTGGAAAAAGGTTACTACACGTTGCCTAAGAAGTGAGAAATATTTAAACTCAATGCCCGGCTAAAATGAATTTCAACTGAACTCATTCTAGCGGCGTTATGACCAGCTCGTCGAACCCTAAAACCCAAATACTAAAATTAAACCATAAATTTAATCCCTAAAGGTAAACCAACAAATTAAATCTAAAAGCTAAAATCATAAAGCTAAACCCTAAACTGTGAAGCTAATTAACACCTAAAACTTTAAAGCCAAACTCTAAAAGCTAAGATGTTAGAGCTTAACTAGCCGGTTATAACGTCGCTTGAATGAGTTTAATAGGAGTTTATTTGAACAAGTTATGACAAAATTATAATACTTTACATCCATCTTAGACAAAACAAATTTCTTTTCTAAACATATATCTAGATGTATACACATCGCGTATGAGATACATATATACATATATTTAACTTAGCGAGCTATTTCACGAAGTACGTATACTTATTCTATTTCTTACAATACAAATTAAAAGGAAAATAAAGAAAATAAAAATATTTGATTGGTGATTATGTGTGAGTATATTTTGATTAATTTGTTGTCAAATTTGTTGCAGGTGGATGCAAGTGGGATTGTTTGATTTTTGCATAGATGCTTCTTTTATAGCCGTATGAAATTTCATTTCATCCAAATCTAATCTAATCATTTAAACAAATGCTTAATGTTCCTGGAAGATCACATTTCTAATTTTGACAATCAAGTAATATATTATTAGTGATATCAGCAATCATGATCTCGGAAATATTTTTTTTATTAATTTTTTAGAAATTGATGTTGTTACGTCTTATTTGTCACTATATTTTAGTGTATATTAATATTAAATATATATGGTCTGAATTTGACATTATTCTTTAAATAAATCCGATAGAAGAAGACCATAATTTATTAAAAACTTGTGAATTAGAGTGTCATAATGCCTAATTTGAAGTTGGTTGGTAAAAAAAATACAAATTTCATTTCATTTTTTTTTGGGTAAGGAAACCCGGTGAAGATTTATAAATTTATCAAATTAATTACAAACTATGAAAAGAGTTGGGGTTATGTTGGGACATCTCTCCAAATTTTGGTTAAAGCAAACAACAGTAGCAAATCTTATCGAGGAGATCCAGCTTTTCGCCTTTTTATGGTTGCGAATCAGATCAAAATACCAGGCTCTTATGTGGGAAAACTAGGTGGATTTTGATTTATCAAGCTTGGGGTTGTGGATTGTATAATACTAGTTAACAATATGTTAGTCAGCTATGTTTTGTATCTTTTTGGTGATAAATGAAGATTTTTGTTGGCCTTTGAAAAGAAAAATTCCAACAATATAACACCCTTAAAATCATATTATCCCACCCACTAAGAGCATTCACATTCACCATTTTATCTTTTAATTTTTTTCTCATTTTAAAAATCGCTCACCTCCCATTCATCATTTTATCTTCATCTTACTTTATAAACACTTATTTTATTATATTTCTCGTTTTTATATACCCACAAGAATTTGTTAGTAAATGAATAGTAATTTTTTATGTATAAAAACTTGAAAAGCTAGTGTAGAAATTTTTTAAAATACGTTGAATAGAGAAATGGTTGATGGAATATAGTAAGTTTTTAGATGTTTTTTAAATTTAAAAAATAGAAGAGGGGTTGATGGATAGGATCTGCTCTAATTCACATTCCTTGGGTGGTCTAAGTTCTCCACTATCCACTACATCGGCCTATTACATATGAGAGGCCCATGTACTTCGTTAAAAAAACAAAGCCTCCAGCAAGTTGCTAGAGGCATATTACAACGACACAATGATTACATAACAAACACACTGGAATCAGCAAAGTTATTAAATGATTCACAAGTGAACCAGCATAATAACAGATTTTCATTTCTTATTTCTTTATATTGCAGTTTGTTGAGTGTGGTTTAAGAGTTTAGGATTTGTTTTTTCTCTCATTTTTTAGTTTCTTGACTAACCAGATGTGGCTACTTACTTGTAAAATTTAGGCTTGGTTTTTCTACAAAGAATCAAGATGGATCCTGCGACTTGTTTTTGTATTTATCTTATTCTGGTTCGGAAGGTAACTAAACTTATTTTTGTTTATACATATATTAGCATTGTAATATGTTTTCAAACACTCTTCCAGTATTCGTTTGAGAACAGGCCTGGGTTAATGCATGATTTAAACGTTTCGTAGCAATTACTGAGTTTATATCTATGACATGAACATAAGATACTATTCTTATTCCTTTTTGTTTTGGGTTAGCTGTTTTTGCAACACATATGATCAAGTTTCTAAGATTCCTGCAATATAACTAATTTATTAGATTGGAATGGGTCGGTGTTAAGTCATTATATTTTCCTGTACATTTTTCGTTATATATAATCTTACATTTGACATGTGAAAAGTTGAAGCCAGGGGTTATGGGGTCTTAGAATTTGAGTTTCATTTGGTTACTTTAAATTGATTTATATCGTTTCTTAATATATGTCTACTTAGGCTAGTTTTGTTTACATGTTAGTTTAGCATAAATAGGCTGTGAATAGTATTTTTAAAAAAAAACTATATCCTGTTCTTATTTTGTGTTATACATGTTGTTTCCAACAGTGTTACCATCTGCGGATACATCGTTTTACAACTCTTCAAGTTGTCACCCGAAGAATCTTCAAAAGATTCTTTTTATTTTGTGCTAACGAGGCGGCAAAAAAAGTGAGAACAAATGTCTTATATATATATATATATATATGGTGTTTTTTTTAATCCACAAAGGTATGTAAAATATCGATTTATTTTCTTCTCTCACTCCATAAAAATACGAATCACAGTTCTTACGCTAAACCAGCTCAACGTATATTGTTGTTTTGTTCATTTATAACTGGGTTGTTGTAAGTATGTGATTTTATTTTTATCTATTATTAGATAAGATAAGATGTGTAAATGTGACATTATAATGTTTTTTTTCTAAGGTGTAAAACCATATGATCAGGAAACATTTTTATATTTAAATTTATACTTCAACTAGGTCAGATTAACCTTTGCAGTTTTTATATATATGTAATTTTGCTAGGGATGCAATTGGACACACGGTTGGAGTTTCTGTTGGTACAACAAGAACAATCTATCTTTCACTTGCCTGCTTGTTGATAGGAGCAATAGTTTTTGCGTTTGTCACCGATGGATCTCCAATTCGTGCACAAGTATTCTCACCGTATGTGTATTTCCTTATTTTCTTTATCACTTTGTTCTGATGTAAAATAAAATGTTAGTTGGCTTTAATAGATGTTTGCAGATGCATGGCCCCATTGCTAACTGACTTTTTAATCCATGTCGTGGTTTTCTCCGTATTTATTTATTTAGTTATTTAGTTTAGTTTACATTTGTAGTTATTTATTCTTATTATCTCTATAACAAGAATATTGTTGTCTTTTAGGTGTGGGTAGCATATAAGGAATCAAGTTGGATAAATGCTTTGGTTTGGATTCTTTTAATCATATTTTTCGGCGGGTAACTAGCATTTATCAAATATACATTGGTTGGTTATAGTTTATATTAACACATATTGATTAATCATAAGCTCTAGTTTCGATACAATCATGCAATAGATACGACGCTGCTCATCTTTATTGTTTTTATTACAGCATCGTTTTGTGTGCATACTTAGTACGAGAGTCGTTACACCTATCGCCTGTGTTAAAATTGTTATTGGGCTTATTGTGCCAGTAGTCTCGTTCATTCATTTGGTTATATTTGTTGGGCTCAGGATTGGACTTAATGTTGATCTGGTTTATTGTTGGGCTTATTGTGCTTAAAGTATGCAGGGCTATATCTTGGAGGGTTGCTGTGTATGTTTTAAGGGGCTGCGATCTTCTATTTGTTGAGGGTTCTTGTTGTAATTTTGTTTTTTGTTTGTTGTATAAAAGAGAGTCAGAGATATTTTGTGCTTATCTCTTTCTCTCTCTTGTTTTCGTTGTTCTCTGTATTTGCTTAGGGTTTGAGATCTTGAAGATTGTATCAACAATCTCTCATCTGTATCTGAGAAATTGTTCTGGTGTTGTTGATGATCATTTCTGTATCTTGCATATTGTATCTTTTGTTTACAGATCTCACAGTTTGTGAGATCTAGGGTTTTGGGGGTATTTTTTGGTTTGGGTAACTAATAAGATTTTGGTCACCTGTTTTTTGTCGCTACATCCTGTTGTTCTTGTGTTTTTGTTATTGATTCATAAATTTCCACATGGTACCAAAGCACTGGTTGCTCGTGATCGTTGATTTCGTATTTTATCCGCTGTGATTTGTTGTCTAACTGTTTGCTCTATTCTTTGATTTAGTGTTTCTGTTCTTGGAAACTGTGTTGGTGATAGATCTGACGATTGCGTGTACAGGCGAAACCCTAACTTAGGGTTTGTCAATCTCTGGTATTGTTGCTTCGATCAGCGTTCTGCGTTAGTCTCTGAAACCCTAGAAGGTTCAGGGCAAACTAACCAGAAGTGTTGATTGTGTTGCTAGTGTATCAGATCTTGTAGTTCTTGAACACTATAGATCTGATATTTTTGGAGTTATACGTACCCATTGTAAGATTGTTCTTGACTCTTTACTTTTTGTTGTTGAGTAGTTGATGTCGGGGTAGTGAGGACCGGTTTGTCTGTTGTATTTCTTGTTATTAATCTGTTAGTTGTGTTGTTGATCTTGTCTAGTGTTTTTGGCTCCTGAGTAAAGGCTTATCCCGGCACCACTGAGTGACGAACCTGGAATCTGGTCCCTGACTCAGTTTGTTTACTGCTTATTTTGTCTTGTTTATTTGTATTTGATATTGTTGTCTATTGATTGTTGTTATCATGAGTGATTCTGGTAGTACCTCTCAGACTTTAATTAGCAAGTTAGACATAGGTGATCCTCTTTATCTACATCCTAGTGACTCTAGTAGTCTTACAATTGTTAGTATCAAACTTAAGGGAACTGAGAATTATAGAGTATGGTCCAGTGCAATGAAATTAGCCTTAGAAGCTAAAAATAAATTTGGTTTTATTGACAATAAGTGTAAGAAAGATACTGATGATCCTGTTTTAAGTAGTCAATGGGATAGATGTAACTCAATTGTCTTAAGTTGGTTATTAAACTCTGTTTCAGAGGAGTTATATCTAGGGCAAGTTTTTTCAAAATTAGCCTCTGAAGTCTGGGCAGATTTGAAAGAGACTTATGACAAGGTAGATGGCTCAGTTGTGTATGATCTGTATAAGAAAATTAAATGTGTCTCTCAAAATGGGAGTTCTGTTTCAGAATATCATCATAAACTTAATACCATGTGGAAGCAGTTTGTCGCAATTCTTCAATTGCCAACTTGTTCATGTCAAGCTGCTAAAGATTTTAATGATTTTTCTACCTTAATAAAATTGATGCAGTTCCTTATGGGGTTGGATGATGTCTATCAACCCATACGGACTAATTTACTGACTAGAGAGTCATTACCAACTGTCAAAGTTGCTTTTTCAATTGTGTCCAGAGAAGAATCTCATAGGAATGTAAGCGGAGGAACTAAGGGTCAGAGTGTATCGTTTGTGTCTAAACTAAATCAGCTTGTTGACCCTAAGAAAAGAGTGTTTAGAGGACCACATCCCAATCTTAAATGTACTCATTGTAATATGTTGGGTCATACAGTTGATAGATGCTTTGAGATAGTTGGATATCCTCCTGGTTTTAAGAAAAAACCTAGTGGTCAGGTTGGGAAAGCCTCTTCTGGTTCTAAAAAGTCAAACATTTCATCTATTCCTTCTATATCTCCTTTCTCTCCTGAGCAGGTTGCTAAGTTGTTAAGTCTGGTTGGTGAAAAAACTAGTGGTGACCCTCAGAGTTCTAATATGGGAGGTAAGTCTAGTTGTGTGTTTAATCCTTTTGGTAACTTTATCAGTTGTTCAAGTTTGATAAATTTTGGATTTGACTTAAATTGGATTGTTGATTCTGGGGCAAACCAACACATGATTAAAACTGACAAAGAGTTGTTTAATTGTGTTGATGTATCTAAGTATGACTTAAAAGTTTGTCACCCCAATGGGACTAAAGCTAAAGTATCTAAAATTGGTAATACTAAACTTGCTACTGGTGTTGTTTTGTATGATGTATTTTATGTTCCTGACTATGATGTTAATCTAATTTCTGTCTATAAATTGTCTAAGGATAGTCAGATAACTGTTGTATTTAATGAGAATGGTTGCTTGCTTCAGGATTCGAAATCAAAGAGAGTCCTGGTGACTGGTAAACAGGATAATGGTCTATACTTTGTGAATAAAAATGGTAACTCTGTTAATTTGTGTTTCAATAGTCTGAACAGTAGTAACCTTTGGCATAGTAGACTAGGTCATCCTGCAGATCAGGTCTTGTCCATTTTAAAAGATGATCTAGGTGTTGCTGATGTTATTAAACACCCTTGTGAAGTGTGTCATCGTGCTAAACAAGTTAGGGTTCCATTTCCATTAAGTGATCATAAAACTAAGAATGTAGGAGACATTGTTCACTTAGATGTTTGGGGTCCCTATAAGGTTACCAGTAGGGATGGTTATAAGAATGTTTTAACTGTTGTGGATGATTATTCTAGAACTGTTTGGCGTTACCTTTTGAAAAGTAAAATGGAAGTTTTTGAAAATATAGAAGGGTTTTATGAGTTAATCTTGACTCCGTTTAAACAAAGGGTTAAGGTCTTTATAAGTGACAATGGAACTAAATTTGTTAATAATAAAATGGTTGTTTTTTTATAAAAACTAAGGGTATTTTACATCAGATATCATGCTCTTATACACCCCAGCAAAATGGGGTGGTTGAGAGAAAGCATCGACACCTTTTAAACTTGGCAAGATCTCTATTGTTTCAAAGTAGTCTTCCTCTTCGTTTCTGGTCTGATTGTATTAACTGTTGTATATTTAATTAACAGGTTACCATCATCTGCGCTTTTAGGTAAAAGTCCTTTTGAACTAATGTTTGGATTCAAACCATTTTTTTCTCATCTTCGAGTCTTTGGGTGTTTGTGTTTTAGTACTGTCTTAGATGATTCAGATAAGCTTTCTTATAATGCTGAAAAATGTGTCTTGATTGGTTATTCAAATGTTAAAAAGGGATATAAATTGTGGAGTTTAGATGAACAAAGGGAATTTTATTCTAGAGATGTGAAGTTTTATGAAACTGTTTTCCCTTTTAAAGCTAAACATTTAAATAATGAAAGTAATAGTTTTTTAGAAAATCTGAATCATTTAAATTTCTTTGATAGTATTGAAGTGTTAACTCCCAATGGTTCTGTTGGTCCCAATGATGAAGAGGGGATATCTGGTTCTTATGAGGGTACTTGTGATGATCAGCAACCAGTCCCCTCTACATCTTCGCCTTCTAGTGCTGTTGATAATCAACATGTTAGTGCTAGAAGTGAGAGTAGGAGTAGTGAAGGATCTGGCAGGGCAGAGGACACAGGTCCCTCAAATGTTGAGACCAACGGGAATAAATACTGAACTTAGAAGATCTAGTAGAAATGTTAGTTTACCTAAAAGATTTGAAAATTTTGTGTTAAATAGTAAAGTTAAATATGATTTGAATAAAGTTGTTAATTACTCTTGCCTGTCTGTTGAAAATATGTGTTTTGTTACTGCATTGAATAAAACTGTTGAGCCTTCTAGTTATGAGGAGGTTGTTAGGGATCCTAGATGGGTAGAAGCCATGAACAAAGAAATGGAGGCTTTGTTTTGAAACAATACATGGGTCTTAACTAAACTTCCTTCAGATAGAAAAGCTATAGGTTGTAAATGTGTGTATAGAGTCAAGTATAGGTCAGATGGTGAGGTTGAGAGGTTCAAGGCCAGATTGGTTGCAAAAGGTTTCAACCAAAGGGAAGGTCTTGACTTTGGGGAAACCTTCTCACCAGTGGTTAAGATGGTTACTATACGTTGCATAATAACCTTAGCTGTATATAATAACTGGTCTTTGTTTCAGTTGGATATTGATAATGCTTTCTTGTATGGTAGTATTTCTGAGGATGTATACATGAAATTACCTCAGGGTTATTACTCAAAAGATGAAACCAAAGTGTGTAAATTGGTTAAATCGTTGTATGGTCTTAAACAGGCTCATAGGAAGTGGAATGAAAAGTTAACTGTTGTATTGGTTAAGATGGGTTTTATTCAGAGTAAGTGTGGTCACTCCCTTTTTTTATTTTGACAAAAAAACATGTTGTTGTTTTTTGTTGTATATGTTGACGATATAATTATAACTGGGAACTCTGTTGATGAAATAAATAATGTCAAACAAATTTTAAGTGATAGTTTCAAGATTAAGGATTTAGGTGTGTTAAAATACTTTTTGGAAATAGAGGTCCTATATAGCAAAGATAGTGTATGTTTGAGTCAAAGCAAGTATTGTTTGGAGTTGTTAACTGAATTTGGGTATTTGGGTAGTAAACCTGTTAATACTCCCATAGAACAAAGTTATGTTATTACATCTAAAATAGATAAACAGTCACATGTATTAAAAGATGTTACTGGATTTCAAAAATTAGTTGGAAAACTTATATACTTATCATTGACTAGACCTGATATTAGTTATGCTGTTCAGTTCCTTAGTCAGTTCTTGCATAGTCCTAAAGAAATTCATCTTGACATTGCTTTAAGATTGTTGAGGTATTTGAAACTTAGTCCTGGTAAAGGTCTGTGTTTCAAAAAGGGTAACAATCTTAACCTACGTGGGTTTGCTGATTCAGATTGGGCAAAGTGTTAGTCCACTCGGAAGTCAGTTATAGGGTATTGTGTTTTTATGGGAAGTTGCCTTGTCTCTTGGAAAAGCAAGAAACAAGGCACTGTATCTAGATCTACTGCTGAAGCCGAATATAGGGCTATGAGTTCAGCAACTTGTGAGATAATGTGGTTAAAAAATTTGTTGTCTGAGTTGAATGTTAGTTGTGCTCTACCTATAGACTTATTTTGTGATAGCCAAGCTGCTTTATCTATTGCAGCTAATCCAGTGTTTCATGAGCGCACCCTAAACATTTTGAGTTAGATCTTCATTTTCTTAGAGAGAAAGTTGCAGATGGTTATTAGTCCAAAGAAGGTTGACTCAGATAGTCAACTTGCTGGGGTTTTTACCAAAGGTCTTAGTGCCATTCAGCATGAGACTTTGTGTAAAAGATTGGGTTTATTAGATATGTTCAGGCCAAATGAATGATGGGGGGATGTTAAAATTGTTATTGGGCTTATTGTGGCAGTAGTCTCGTTCATTCATTTGGTTATATTTGTTGTGTAACATCCGTCAAAAAACGGATTTACCAAACCCGCTCCGTTTATTAACCGAACAATCAGTTAAAAATTTCGTTGCTTATTTAATGCCCAAATTAATTTTAAACGATACATAATTAACAAGTATATTGGGTTATAAAAGTTTTATTTGAAAAAGTCTTAAAAATAGTGATTTAAAAATAAAATGCTGCTGCCGGGTTTCGAACCCGGGTCAGCCAGCGATTCAAACAAAGACTTAACACTCAGCCGTTCAACCACTGCGCCACTTGTATTTCTTGTTCAATATTGAAGACAATTAATTCATAACATGATTATCGAATTCGAAATCGGCGCGCCCAAATTGCAGTCGTCGGAAATTCCGACTATCTCGCTAAGATTGGACGGTTACTTCAGTTATAACGTAAACCTTAATCACTACATCGGTTATAACCGATGCCTGAGTCCGCGACACAAGTTATAACCGCCGGAGAGTTTCTAACCGACGAATCAAGTCGGAAATCGGACCAAATTCATAGATGACCTGCCCTATAAATACCTCCTCGAACCTCTGCAAGCTTTTTCGCTCAAAACCGCACCATTTCTCGGCGAAAATTTACTCGCCGGAAAATACCTGCAAATCACCGGAAAACTGGGTTTTTTTCACTTCTGTGCCTTACTCTAAACACTGAACACTCAGAACTCATACCGATGCCACCCACATTCATCTCAAGCTCGTTGAAGACCCTCTGCCGCAAGACACACGTCGCCGGAATCTTTTGCTGTCACCGGAGTTCTGCCGGAGAAACAGAGGAGTCCAGTTTCGGTATATCTAACGCTTAGTCTCTCATTCTTTTCATTTATCTCACCTATAATTAATCATAACACACTAAAGAAACTTGATAAAATCGATGAATCAGTCGGACGTTAGTTCTGGTTAAATTCAACGAAGAAGACGAAGTTTCTGTAGTGTTTAAGTTTAATATAAATCAAGATATAACTCGGGTTAGACACACAGTCCAGCGGTGGACTGTGTGCACACTAAACACGCTTACGCCTCGAGTTCGAATCTTGTCCCACGTTCCCTCGCTTTAATAAAAATGTTCCTTTTTATTACTGAACCGGATTCATTTCATATAGTTGTTAAGTATAATAAAAACCGGAATAATAACCAAGATAGACATACAGTCCAGTGGTGGACTGTGTGCGCGTTTAAAACACAGGTCACGAGTTCGAGTCCGGACTACTACACCGGTCCAGACAATTATCCAACTTTTTATATAAGGCAGAAATGGAAATATTTAGTTTGTATATAAGTATAATAAAAATCGGTTTATTTAACAAGTTATACACACAGTCCAGCGGTGGACTGTGTGTTAACTCAACCCACAGTTCCGGGTTCGAGACCTGTGGAGCGCACCGGTCCGACGCATTAAATCGTTTTTAAAAATAAATGATTTTCAGTTTAATCTAATTAGTATATAAATATAATTAAAAACAGAAATATTTCAGGTTAGACACGTAGCTCAGTTGGTAGAGCTGCGTGCACGCGTACGGGAGGTCTCGGGTTCGAGCCTCACTCAGCGCACACATACACGCATACGAACCGGTCAACAGTCAAAGTCAACGGTCAACGATCAACGATCAAAAAGTCAACATTTTTTATTATTTTTATTTATTTATTTTAATTAAAAATCAATTAAAAATACTTAAAAATAACATTTTTACGGTTAGAAAATAGCCTTAAACTCACAAAAATACACCCAACAATCCTACTAAAATGGATTAATAAAATCCCTTTACTTACCGAAACATTATGCCATTATCTAGGTTAATTTCACTCGTGGTTAAAACCACTTTGTGCGCATTCAACATCATCAACCGAACGCACCCAATGTGAGTGAATCTTACAACTCCCCTTTTTTAATTACACGTTTTGGGGTGTGTCATGTGTCATAAAATTAACTCGTTTATTTAAACTTGTGCCATACCATATTGTGATCTAAACTTAGATTGTATACATTGCTTGTAGTTATGTCTTTCATTTTGTCTATTTATATGCAATTCATTCATTAGGCCCATCAGTTCCTCGTGTGAGACGAGTTGAACAACACGTGCCTCAAAACAAATCCATTATTGTTCGTGTGTGTATTATGAGTTTATATTGTTTGTAGTTATGTATTTCATATTGTCAAGTTTATGCAATTCATTCATTAGGCCCATCAGTTCCTCGTGAGAGACGAGTTGAGCAACGCGTGCCTCTAAACGATCCATTATTGTTCATGTGTGTATTGTTTAATATTAAATTGATTGGTGAATAAGTTTACATTTATTTTTACTCATGTGTGGTTGTGCACTTTATTTCATAATAAATTAAATAAACTTGTTCAAATGTTTTCCATAGGATTCACTCGCCAACTTTTTGTTGATCCAAAAACCCTTTTTACACATGATACAAGTGACCAGGATGAAGCAAGGAAAACAAAGGAAATGCCTTAGAAGAAAACAATGAAGCCTAGATTGATATTTAGGACATGATGTAATATTGATTGTAATTTTCCATTAAAGTGTATTAATGAATATGAAACGTTAAAATAAAATGATGCATTAGACCGAAGAGGAGGAAATAACACTAGTGACGTCGATTGTTGATGCACAACGAACCCTACAATGCGGTTAAACCACGTATTGGGGACGAGCCTTTTAACAATACCAACAACACTTCGGGAATACACGTCACAACTTAACGCGTGTCAACACAAATGGCGTGAGCTCAAACCGAAGTTGGATCGGTTTAATGTTTGCTTCGACCGTGTCCCTGCGAGCGACTTGACCCACGACGATCGAGTCGAGATCGCGTAGATCGAGTACAGGCACGATGGGAATTTGGATTTTAAATGGGTTCCCCACTTTAATATTTACAGTACATTGTAATTTTTTTTCTTTTTTAGGATTTATTAAGTAGTCTTTTTTTTTAATTTTTTTAGCATTTAATAAATAGGTTTTTTATTATTTTAAGATTTTATGTAACTTTTTTAAATTAATATAAGTTGTGTTTTATTATATAAATGTCAACTATATAAAAAATCCACATGGCACCCCACACTGGCCTGACCACGCCGTTTTCACACCCCACTTTTTGGGGTGCACTAGTGGAGCCCACACTCGCCACATGTCGAGCAATGCCCCCAACCCAAGCCCCCACACCTCTTGGTCTAACAATACACATGGCCTAGGATCATGTGTAGTGGGGGGTTATGTAAATTGGGGAGGGGGTATACGACACGTGGCAATTATGTAAGAAAAGAGGGTTATATAACTTGAGTGTGTAATTGAGGATTATGTAGATGTGGGGTTATATATATATAGGGGATGTTCTTTTGAGAAGAATATTCGTATAAGAAGAAAAATAAATTAATCTAGACTCTATATTTTTTTATCAATGGTTGTGATCAAGATATAATTTTGTTCTCTTTTAATTAATGCTTTAATTAATAACGGTATAATAGACAATTTGATATAGAATATTAATAAATATAATAAGAGTTACTCAAATCTTATTAATGTCATCATAATTTCCTCCTTAATCATCATTAATGTGTTGTGTCCTACACCACTTTTATTAGGAAACAATTATTTAAAAGTGTTGTATCCTACACATATTTTATTATAAGTCGCAAAATTATTTAAAATTGTTGGGGTCCTACACATTCTGTATCCTACACCAAAACATTATTTTTATGGTGTAGGAAACTGTGTTTTTCTAGTGTAGGAAATCTTGAATGTGTAGGATCATGTTCGTTTGTTTTTATTGTGTAAGGTGTACAACTATTTAATAGGATAAACTTATTAAATGATTAGGGTTCATTAATTAATCTAAATATTAAAAATAAAGGATAGAGTTATTAAATGATTTGTTCAAATTACCTGTGTATCATTTATTTTTTTTATTCTTAATTTGTGATTTCTTCTCATTTGAACTCTTCAATATATATATATATATATATATATATATATATATGTATATGTGTAAGAGTGTTTTCTTGTTTGATGCCGTGATAATCTGCGTGGGTAACAAAATTTTAAAGCATAGCGTCTCGGGGGCAGGATGCCCGGGCGCTATGTTTGATTTTGACATGATATGATATACGGAAGGAATTAGTATTAAAATAATTAGACGGCTGAAATCAAGATGTGTAATTTTGCCTTGACTTTTTCAAAAAAAACTGTATGAATCATATTATAATATATGCAGACTACAATTAACATTTGGCAGGTACGAAGAAACACAAATTCAAAATATAAGGAATCGTTTTGGATTTAGAATCCTCACTTGTATCACAATAAAGGCATCATCGTCCGAATTCAAGACTTTTGTTTCGCCATGTCCTAGTTTTGTAAACCAAATGACTACTAAAACAATTAAGAATAAATGCCATCCCCGTTTATAACTATGAAATTGCTTCAGGGGTGTTATTTTCTGGAATCACACGAATTTGAACCGGAATTCACCGGTTTCGGCTTACACTAAATGGGTTCATGTTAGTTTCTTGTCAAACCGTGTATACAACATTTAATTAACATAACGTTTTTTTTCTTTTAATTTTCTCGGCCGCATAATCTTAACTATAAAAATAATTTTTTTTTCAATCTCTATTAAAAGAAGCGGATCATGTTCGGTTCCACCTCAAGGGTTTGCGAGTAATTTTACCATTATATAGAATATGTGTTTTCTCCAATTACATGAACTGATGTTTGTTGTAAATTTGCAACTTTAGAGTATTAATATGTTTTATGAAAATATCAATTATGTAGAGACACATGTCTAACACAATATTTAATTTCGTGTTGTATCCCTCAAATTTGAATTGGTATGGGGTTCTACCATCGAACCGGCGAAGTAAAATTATTTAACACACCTGCTAGTTGAATGCTATTCATTAGAAAGGGACTAAAATTAATATCACAATAATATAAGTATAGAAAAACAATTTAGACAGCAAAAATACGAGAAGTATAATTTTGTCATTCAACTATTTGATTAATCATTTATCCAGCCTGCAATTGGCATTTAGCAGAAAATAGATCAATATATAAGCAATCTCTTTAGAAATTTAATTTTGTCTTGCACGTTTATATCACAAGCACTCTGTTTCTCCAAACGCCAGAGCAATAATGGCTGCAGCGTCGGCATATATGACAGTAACATTGAAGACTTTCTTCATTGTATCAGCGTGGGTAATGGCAGCTACGCTTGTTTACTTATTTTATGCAGATAGTTGGGCCTCTTGTTTCGACCCAAGTGCATGGTAATTGTTGTGAACAGGCTACAACGATATGTTTGTTCTTTATTTCTTTGACGATTGATGACTTTTTGATCAATCGTGTGTCCAATTTATGGCAGGTGGATGCAAGTGGCAGAGACACATTTTATTGTGCTTATACTTCCTATAATAGTAAGCAAGTTCATTGAATTTACAAGCCTTATTTGACATTTAACTCTTTTTAGGATGTTTAATCAATTGAATTCAAATGTTTTTGTATATTGGTAAACTTTAGGCCTTGTTTTTCACAAAGGAATCAAGATGGCTGAAGAGAATTAGTTTTATGATTATGTCATTTTTGGTGGAAGGTAATTTTCTTTTGTTTATCAGCTTAGAATCGTGTGTACTCTACTTGTTGGGTTGGTGTTATACTGTTGTATTTCATTTTTCTTCTCTTTGACAGCTTTGTTAACTGTGGATACATTGCTATACTGTCCTGCAAGTTGTCACCTGGAGAATCTTCGAAAGATCCATTATATTTCGTGCTGGCGACACGTCAAAACGGGTAAGAATAGAACTGCAAATTAGTTTTATGTTATCATCACTCTCATTCAAATATGTGTTAAGATGTATCCTCCTAATTTATTAGGGAAGTCAATATGGGACGTGCGACACGATGTTCTCTTGTAACAGCAAAAGTAATCGTTACTGCAATAGGCTGCTACACGCTGGGGCTAATAGTTTATGCGTATGTCACTGATGGATTTCCAATCCATATGGAAGTACTCACACCGTAAAATCCCTTAATTTTTTTCCCTAAGTAAATTAGACTTACTTTATGTTTGAAGTAGTGTAAATTTGACACCAGTAAACTCTCACAGGTGCATGATAACAGCGATTATAGATATCTCTATCCACACCGTGGTTTACTGGGTTTGGATATCATATAAGGAATCAAGTTGGATAAGTGCTGTTTTTTGGATAATAGTACTTGTATGTTTTAGTAGGTAGGTATTTATTAATCAATACTAAGTCACTATTAAAATTATATTTTTTACGGCAAATTTCATTCCACACAAACAAACAAACAAACAAACTAGCAAGCGCTAGAAAGCACAGCCAACCCGAAAAAAAAATTACAATATTAAAATGATATAAGTTCCAAACATTCATAAGGGTTTTTCAAGAAACATTACAACTTAATCTAATTTCTCTGTGATTAATGTTTTATTAATGTTGATTGTTGTTGGCAGCATTGGTTTATGTGTTTACATATTGCGGGAACTTTTCACTCTTTCTCGTAGCAGCCTCTTTCCTTTGTACTTTTCAACAAAACTAACAGGCAAGTCCAATCTTCTATACTACCTAATCTATCTTATTAAGAACTTGGAGGGATATCATATGTTTTAAAAACATATATTCCCCAAATTATTCAAATCGTTTTCTTCTCCACTTCTTTCTAATTTCCAGCCAACTATTCAATTGCATGATCCATTACTATTATCATCTCACATATTCAAAATTACAAAAATAGAACCAAGATTTACTCATTAACCAATGTGATACAAGGAGGTTTTAACCACTCCGGGTTGAAAGAATTTTCAAAACTCCTATGGAAAGAAAATTTAAAAAAATTAGATCGTGGATTTAATCTTAGCTGGAACTAATAAAAAATTGTGCATATATGTTAATAAAAAGAAGTTAATTGTCCGGATGATCCCTGTGATTTGTTATTTTGTCACCTTTAGTACTCAACTTTTCAAAATAGCATGCGTGCTTTTTGTGTTTTGCAAAGTTGTTACTAAGATAATAACTAAAGTGGATGGAGATTGGTTTCAATGTTAAATACATACATGTAAAATGACTAAATTAATTAGCCATGTATATTATAAAAAAATGAAAGATGTATTTAATTATAAAAAAAAACTTAGTGGGCCCATTAAATTATAAAAACTTAACCCAGTTTGTCTCTCTCATTCATCATCACCTTGCCGGCTGGCGGGACGCCAGCATCCGTGGAAACAAAACTAGCTGAAACCTGGTGACCATGTCCGTGGCGACTGGATAAATATGTTTATGATAAGCTGGTATTGAAACGTAGAGACTATAACTGGACCCTGTGAGGCAAAACATCTACCTCATAAAGGACATCTGAGACACATTGAAAACCTATCACCCATCATAACTTGAAACCCATCTGAAACAAATGGAGCAAACCAGACCACCACCTCTCTGTGACCAAACCACCATAACCTGAAACACGATTTGTCGGTGTCGACATGAATTGAGGGGGGCGGATTCAGGGATCTCTGAAGAGATAATTGTCGTTGGCGGAGGAGGTTAACGCTGTTGAGAGGGGCGTGTTGAACAAGCGTTCAGATGGGGCAAGGGGTGTGATGGCGGTGGCCCATTTTGTGTTGTCGATTCTGCAGAATTGCAACTTCATCTTCAACATTGTTGTTCAGGCGATTCTATTCGGATAACGATGGTGAAGTTTGAAGATGGTGGAGGGACGGAAAGATTGAATATGGTTGTGGGTGGCATGTGAGGTTGAAGAAGATGGGGTGGTTAAAAGTATATTATATTTTTAAAAAAGGTATATCTAAAGTTTTAAAAAGTATTTTTAAACACTAAGAGTAGTTTATTCAATTCACATGCACTTAATTGTAAAAACCAATATTCTTTCACTTTAGGAACTACCCAAGTAACAAATGAGCCAAACACGAGGAATACGCATGTTGTTTTGAAAAGGTGGGAACTAAAGATGAAAAATAGCAAATTAAAGGAAGTATCCGGGCAATTAACTCTAAAATAATCACATGTAATTGATCTTAATTTGTCTGAATTTCAAGATTATTTTTTTTCTTTTTACAAGTTCTAGTTAAGATTAAATCTAACGATCTGAAAAAGGAATTAAAAAAGGTTTGTCTGATAGAAGTTCTCAAAGTTTGTTTAACATGTTATTATGTTCATATGTCACATAAAAACGCATTTTGGTACAGCTAAGTTACACAAAATGCTTTTGATGCTTTTTGATATTTTTAGTAACGTAATTACATATAAATATTACCCTAAAAATTAAAAACAAATAAAATTAATTGTCATATTGAAGATTTTGATACAAAGCCGATTAATTTTTCATTCACCAAGCAAGAGTTTAAATACAATTACAAAGAGATGAAATCTATAACACTAAGTGATAAACGTACGGCCCAACCCATATCCATTACTTCCTCTCAAGTTGGAGCATGTAAATCTCGAATGCCCAACTTGTCAAGTAAAAAACGCAGCTGCTACGCTCCCAACGATTTGGTGAAAAGATCGGCGACTGTCTTGTATTATGTACAATGGCAAAATTTCGCTTGACTCAACCCTTTCTCAAACGAATAGCAATCCATTTCTAAATGCTTTGTGCGTTCATGAAACACCAGATTATTGGCAATGTGTCGAGTTACTATGTTGTCACATAATAGAGGTGTTGCACCAGTTGAAACAACCTAAAGATCCTGTAAAGCCATCTCATCCAAAGAATCTCACTTATTGTACTCGCCATAGCACGATATTCTGCCTCAGCAGAGGAACGAGAAACAACAGATTATTTCTTGGTCTTCCATGAGACTAGGGCTCCACCAAAAAGTAGAAGGTAGCCAATCTGAGATTGTCTAGTATACTGATATCCTAACCAATCTGCATCATAATAAGCAACAAGATTAAACCCTTCTTGCTTCGGAATGAATATCCCTTGACTTGGAGTGGATCAGCCCATTAGTCTTTGGAATTGCTTTGCATCAGTTTTTGGAATTCAAGACATTGATCAATTTTTAAATTTTTTTGCTCCATAGGAAAAGGGCTAGGACGACTCCCTAGTAACCCACTATCTTTAAGGTTATCTATAGTATATTTTCTGTGACTCAACACCGTTCCATCTATTGTTCTTACTACCTCTATTCCAAAAAATATTTCAGCGGACCGAGATCCTTAATGCTCAAGTTCTTATAGAGATCCTCTTTTGTCTCTTGAATTTTGGTTGAGTGACTACCTACGATGGTGATGTCATGGACATAGATGAGGATAGCCACATAAAAAGCCATCTTTAATAAAGGTGAAAAGAGAATGATTAGCTTTTGACTGATTATATTCAAGAGCAAGCAAGTCTGTGGTGAATTTTTGTTACCACATTCGAGAAGCTTGCTTCAAACGATACAAAGATTTCGTAAGTCGACAAGCTTGTGTTTTTTCTTTCATGGAAAACCCTTGTGACACCTTCATGTAAACCTTTTCTTTGAGATCCCCATGTAGAAAAGCGTTATTTACATCTAATTGATGAATTAACCAATTCTTCTTCACAGCTACGGTAAGTAACGTCCTTACAGTAATGATTTTGCAATGGGAGCGAAAGTGTCATGATAATCAATGCCTTCAATTTGGGTAAACCCTCTTGCTATGATACGTGCTTTGTACTTCTGTATTTCGCCCTTAGGTTTATTTTTGATCTTGTCTACCCATTTAGAGTCAATGGCATGTTTCCCCTTGGTAAGGGGCTCGAGATTCCATGTTTCATTTTCTTCGAGAGCTTTTATCTCTCGTTTGATTGCATCTCACCACTTCTCATCCTGCATAGTCTCCTTAAAGGACTTTGGCTCATTATTGGAACTAATGGTTGTCAAGTAAGCTTTATGAGAATTTAAAAATTATCGTAAGAGGTATAGTTAGCAAGGGGATGTACCGTCGAAGAAGACTGACCAGATGCGGGGCGTGCCTGGTCTATGGAGGGTGGCAGTTGAACACTAAGTCACTGAGGTACTTTGGTTGAACTTTGTTTCTCATTTCCCTTGACGATTAAACATTAGCTTCAATATGATATTCTGAGAATCATCGTTTTGTTCCAGACTTGTTGTGGATTCATCCAAGAAATCTAACACGTCATGATCACTAGTCAAATCATGCACATTCTCATTCCCATTATTTTCGAGGATGTCTTCATTCTCATGTTAATCAGTACTACCATCAATGGGAGTTTCATTCGAACCATTTGCATTCTCTAAAGTCATCAGATGTTCCTCCTATTTTGTTGGCGTTGTAAACAAACTGGCATTACTTGTATTTAAATTTAGTTTAGCGAAAGGAAAAACATTATTAGGGGCATCACGAGATGTTATAATCTTCCCATGCTCAACATCAAAAATTATGTCACCCTTTGTTCCTTAAGGATAGCCTATGAACACACCTGGCCTCCTCTTTATTTCGAACTTGTTTCCCCTTGGTTCAATACTCCAATAATATGCAAGACACCCTATAGTTCTCAAGTGATCATATTCTGGTTTTTGACCAAAAATAACCTCATAAGGTGTTTTGTTGTTAATAAGGGAAAACGATTAATCATGTAAGTGGTCATTTGTATGCATTCTCCATAAAAGCTCTTTTGAAGACTTCCTTGAAACATTAAAGCTCAAGCTGTTTAAGTATGTGGTGGTGTTTTCGATCCACCATATTGTTTTGTTGAGGTGTGTGGACACGTTGTTTCTAATAGAATTCCTTCTTACGTGTAAAATTCATCATTCAATTAGAAGTGAACTCTCTACCATTGTCACATCTAATTCGTTTAATTGGTTTTCCAAATTGTGTTTTGACCATTTTTTTAAAAACATCAAACAATCACTAGCCTCACTTTTATGTTTAATAAGAAACACCCACAGTGCTCGACTTAAATCATTAACGATTGTTAAAAAAAATTCTTGCATGTGTAATGGTGGGTCTTCGATATTTGGCCCAAATATCGCAATGGATCAACTTAAAACATTCATCGGTTCTACTTACAAAATGGAGAAGGAGTATGTTCGCTTTAACACAAGCATCAAATAAATTGTCTTTCAATGAAATATTTTCTAAGAAAACAATATGAGATTACTTAGAGCCACAAGCATGGCCCAATCTTGAGTGCCAAGTTCATGCACCAGTTTTGAAACCCATAGCTTTTCTTCCTCTAGCTGACATACCCATCTGATATAGACCATTCACGCAATTACCAGCACTAATCAGCTTCTTTGGACGTAAGCCCTGCATAACACAAAAATTTGGGAAAAAGGTTACTACACGTTGCAAATCCTTTGTTAATCGACTGACAGGAGCAAGTTGCAATTGAATTGGGGAATGTGTAAGACATCTTTAATTTTTGGTTCCGCCTATGAGAGTGCAATCTCCTTTCGCTCGTACCGGTATACTATCACCATTTGGAATAACCATAGGCAAATCTTGACCACCTTTGATGCCACTTTCAATAGAATTTTCTTCACAAACTATGTGGACAATCGAGCCGGAATCAACAATCCAATCATCATTTTCATCACGCATTTTATTAAGCTTACCAGCTATTTTAGCTTTTCGAGTATTGTCTCCTACATTCTTATCATCTGCACTAGAAAAGTGCTTCAAAAGTATCTCGTATAGTTTTCCATTGTCTTCTTCGGCTTCTCTATGGACCCAACTAGGAACCCTATTTAATTCTTGGCAAATAGAAAATTCGTCATCTCTTGGCTCTAGTCGCTATAATTGTTATCAATGAGTGCATAATTTGCTTGCATCGATCTTGGGTAATCGGAAGCGTGTATGTAGTAAGGAGGGTTGGTGCTGATGGCTTTGTTATTAGACTTGCTGCCATTTGTTTTTTCGGTTGGTCATCACATCTGGCCATGACCGATTTAGGGTTTGGTGATTATGAGCCCCTGCTCTGATACCATCATAATTTTGATACTAAGGCCGATTAACTATTCATTCACCATGCAAGTGTTTAAATACAATTACAAAGAGATGAAATAGGTAACCCTAACTAATAAATATACGACCAACTCATATCCAATATATAGGGTTTTTCTCCTCAACATAGTTTCCTAATTATCCTTACCCTATATTAATAAAAGACTTCATTTAATAACACATGATATTCTCTCCCGTAATCTCTTATTTTTTTATTATTTAATGTCACATGGTATTTTCTCCCACAATCTCTCATTTTTTATATATAATTTATTTAATAGATTAATAGAATTTAATTAAATTCATCCCCTTCAATTTAAATTTTTGTAAAATTAATTATCTTTGTCTTTTATCCTTTCTATTATTATCGACATGATAGTTCATAATATTATTAATTTTCATTTGTTTTTTTTTATTACTATTGTGTTTTTCATTTAAGAAGCGTTGTATTTATTTTGGAGATAGTTATATACTTTTTTTTACTTTTAGTGTAGTAGTACACGGATAAAATTTCTTAAGGGTTTTCATATTTGCATATATCTTATCAATACAAAAAAAATGTACATTTACACAGTAACAAAACTTACGTATAAATTTTCTATATTTTTAAAATAACAAATCTTATTTTTAATAGACGATTTTAAAGAATATCATGTGTCAACATTATATCATCCTTAAATTTCTCTAACTAAAATTGATATATTTTTATTTTTTAAATCATGTTAATATCATATAATGACAATATTGCTTCTTTTAAATCATTACCTTAATATCTGCTCCTACTTCAAATAAATTTATAATTTATAATTAATAATGATAATGAAATTTTGGTATTGAAATTAAAACAATTAAAATCTATTATATTTATAATAGTAATAATAATGATACTTTTGAATTAAATTACCAAAAAATGTAGAATCTACGGATTCTTAAGTATTATGATAGATAGCATGATATGTTTGAAACAGACTTTGAGTTACTATGAGGAATAATCAAATGTAAACTCAAGTATGAACTTAAATATTTTTTATATTTAACCATATTACATCATTTAACAATTTAATCTATTTATTAAAAAAATACGTTTATCAATATAGCTTAACAGTTTATTAATATATAGCTTAACAGCTTTTTAAATTATACCTGAGACAAGATAGATTAATTTGTATTACAAAATTAGGGAAAATAAACTTATGTATTACAACATAAGCATTAATTGTATAATTGTGTTGTGCTAACAAATAGTTTTTATTATTCAAATTGTGAAAAAAACTGTAATCTAGTGAGTATATATATATATATATATAACCAAGTAATGTTATACATTGAGTGGTGACATGATGGTACTTGACATCCTAGGTGTGTCAACATTGTCAATATAATATTATTGTAGCTGTTGTTGAAGTATTTGATTATTGATTATGTATAACACACCTTTCATTAATAATGAAAAATGATGAGTAACTTTAAAATACGAAACCACTTTAATTAATAATATTAACTACGTTTGTGTGTGTTAGTTGCTACTAATCAATAGATGACAATCTTATATCAAACTAAATAAGATGATATGTATCTACTACACCTAATTTGTATGCACGGTCTACATGAAAACTGTGCATTATATATATAAGTAATACATAATATAATTTTTTTTCCAAATCTGCACGTTTTTCATTTCACCATGCTCTCGTTGCATATTGAGTGAACTATGAGATATCACATGGGAAGAATCTTAATTTTCAATGTTCTTGGTTTGATTCCAGGGTTATTACATCAAGTGATCCTCTGTTGACTGAACATACAGATGTATAAATACAACATTTGACATAACGAATTGAAGTGTGCTTTTAAGTTGTTATTTATAAAGTTGAGGATCGGATGCTCATTTAAGATATTTTGATGTAAAATTTGTGGTATGTGTTTACTAAAATTAACAATAGATATTGGTGAAGTACTAAAGCTATTGTTATGAGAATTCAGTAAATCACCAGTAGTGTATAATGTGTTAAAGACTTAAAGTCGTATGATGCTCTCATTTATAGACAAGGAGCTGCCCCGCATACGTGTAAAATATATTAAATCTAACTTGAATTTTCTTTTGCAAACGTCTAAACGTGTTCGATTCCAGGAAACGTAATAGAAAATAGAATGATACATCATTTTGCTAAGCATAGTGAGATTGAGATTGAATAATGACAACTATAAACAGCTGTAATCACAACTGTGACTATGATTAAGGAAATCAAATGAGTTGCAACATCCTGTGATCAAGGAAATGAATTATATAGGAATTTACCTACCAATGAGTCCTAGATCAATTGGTTTGGGAGGACGCACCCTATGGCTTAATGCGATATTTTCTAGGTGAGCCAAGGGTTTTACCACACTGGACTGTCGGGCGGTGGGTTACCCCTAAAAATGATGGGTAGGCATGGTCACCAGCGTTGTTTGTATTCACAGGGTGTGGGTGGCTTTTCGCCAGTGTATTTACTCGGATGACCAGGCTTGTATAGTATTCGTTGGCCGTTCAAAAAAAAATATAGGAATTACCACTCGTTAGATTACTACATACTTGTATATATAGGATCTCTTGAATCATTTGCATATACAAGAAATCACTTTCAGTTCCCTCATTCTCTATTTCAAATTAGGTATTAGAGCTAAGGGTCGGTTTCTTAAAAAATTAGGGCCAAAAAAATAATCAGAACAAAAACCCAAATTTCTCAATCATCAAAACTGTTGATGCATTTTGTGTATACAACTAGTGATAGTTCGATCGCCCACCGAAATCGACGACATTCCTCCGTCGTTGACTCGAAGAACGTCGAGATACAAGTGATATCGATATGCTATACTACATTCTATGCGAAATGGATTTGTTGTGAGATACAAGTATTATAATGTGAAAGCCCAAACACAAGGCCTGACACAAGGCTAACCATGGTTTGGAATACTTCATTCTACAAGACCATCGTTTGGAACATTATTATTATATGTTACCATCGTTTGTTTAGGCCATCCATGCCGTTTAACAAGACTATCCAAACGATATCACTGTGGTTTAGATGTAATCACTGTTGCTTGGCCTGTCGTTTGGTTTGTATCTCCGTTAGTATAAATAGTCATTCGCTGTCACTTATAAGCTTAGAGATGCTTGTATGAGCATAGGGAGAGTGTGTGTGAGAGAGAGTTTTGGAGAACTTTATTATATAAACATTGTAACGAAACTTTGTCGAAATCAATAAACGAACGTTAATCGGTGAATATCTGTGTGTTATTGATTCATACTCTTGCTCGGTTTGTGATGTAACTTAGGTTCCGCACTCGTTACATCATTCGAAACAAGAAACCCTTGTATTCGAGATCCGAAACTTGGACCTACAAATGGTATTAGAGTTCTAGGCTTGATTTCTTGTTGAAAACCAAGTTTTTTGTGAGATCTTTTAGTGGTTTTTGATGGTTTCTTGGACAAAAACCTAAAACCCATTTCTTGGCCAAAACTATGGATTAAATCTCCAAAACACGGTGTTATTTTAAAACTTGTTAAAACTGTGGAGATAATAAAAAACACGAGTTTTATTGAGTTTTGAAGTTAAAGATTCAAACCATCGTTTTTTCCGGCAACCAAGCTCACTGGAAAAGTCATTGGAATAGCACAATTCGTTTCAAAATCTCATTGACTGACCTGAGTGGAGCAGAAGTGTGCCTTTTGTCCCCCTGTCAGCTTGCAGCTTTTCGCTTGAATCCTCATCAAGCGATTGTGTGTTATATTGAATCAAATGACAGTTGGGCTTTCACTTATTTCAAACGACAATGAGGTCACAATCTCAGACGACAGTGGATAAAACTTTCAGACGATAGTCAACTGCTTTCATTTGATCCATAACTCCAATATCATACCATTCTTTAGGCCTTGATTTCATTACTAACGAAAGCCCGCATTGCTTCTAAAAGATAATTGTTTTAACTCAAAAGCACTACTATCGTTTAAACAAAGCCCATTAAACGATGTCTAACATTTGAACCTAAACGAGGTATAAGCCCACTATCGTTGTCTTAAAAGTCAAACCATTTAAATAATTGTCATTTTAATAATCTCAAACAGTAGTGTGCAATTTGTTATTAAAACGATAGTGGGCCCATTTCTCATATCAAAGCCCAACCTCTCAAATGACACACAAGCCTAATTTATCTCAAATGACATACAACCCATTTACATCAAATGATAGTGAATATTATCCAGTTTAAACGATAACTCATAGTCATTTAAATGATAGCCCATAAACTATTGCTTGGGCCATGCACTGTTTGAGTAAACTATTGCTTATTTTTTTAAACATTCAAAACCCATATCATCTGGGCCGAGATCCATGTTTGGGCCTTGAACTAAGACACAATATTGTGTGGTTATTATGGGCTCATCTAAATATTTGGGCCTTGATCCTCGTTTAAAACCCATAAGTCCGTCTTTTGAAAGAAGGGTGTTTTGGACTTAGTAATTTTTTCGTGAGTTTGCTAATTTCCGATAAAATGGCAACCAACCCGTGGGATTGGGTAAATAACCTAAACCCAAACAATCCCAGCTCGAGCAACTCTTCGCAACAATTTGATTCGTCATCATGGGCTCATTCGATGTTGCAATCTCCTTATAGAAATAACCCTCCTCCACAAAATAAACCTGACATGTCTTGGGCCCGAGCGCTTATACCTTCTCAATCCGCAATGATCTCTACAAGTCAATGGGCATTCATTACGAATCAAAATCAAAGCATTCAAAGTTTATTGGTAAGCGGCAATGAGACTGGAAGCAGCAATCTTCCACCCAAGCTTTTTCATATAAACAATTATTCCAGTTGGAAAGATAGATTCCAAACCCATGTTCTTGGACAGAACACAGAGTTATGGACTTGTTTCACTACTCCATTCAATCAAGCACTTCCTAATATAGACAAAAAGGCTTATGATCTCGAGAAGAAAGACTTTTCCATCCTCACCTAAGCTCTTACAAAAAGATATTTATCATCGGTTCATTTATTGTACAACCACAAAAGCATTGTGGGATTTGTTACAAGAAAGAGGTAAAGGAAATGCAAAGTCTTGAAAGACCCAACATGATTTTCTCAAGAAAAAATTTCAAGGGTTTATGTGCATAGAAAATGAAACTCTAGGAGAACTGGCAACTAGGTTGTATCATCTGTTGAGTGAGATGTTTTCCTTCTGCTACTACTCAAGAGATGGTTGCAAGATTTGCCAATGCTACCAGCAAAGTGGAGTGGATTCTTGGAAAACCTTAGGTTGTATAGAGAGCTGGACAAATTAACTATTTATGAGTTCATTTAGAAATTGGAAAAGAAGATGAGATTTGGAAAGCAAAAAGAATACCTGCTCCTTAGAATCTAGAGATGTATTTTGGTATTGGTGGCGGGATTCGTGGTGAAAGTCAACCCGCCCAACACGCAAATCTTCAAATCGTTTTGTTTCAAATGTCAATCCATTCGTACATCCACAGCCTCAAGCATCAGTTAGTGCACCTTTAGCTTCAAGCTTTGTACCTCCACCTTTCCTTGATTCGAATCGTTCTAGTCATCAAGCTTGCTATGGAAGTTCGTCTAACTTCAATGTTGGACCGAACTCTAACCCAAATAAAGTTCGTCTCGATACCTCAAACATCAGCAAAGTAAGTGTAGAAGTTGCCAAAGAATACTTACCGTCATGTTCAATTCCATGAAAGCGCGTTTCCGTTCTTACCTAAGCATATCGAACCCCACCTGAATCTACCACCAATCCTTATGTTTCCACTTACCCCACCGTTTCCAACTAAGGTGGAACCATCACCTCAAACACCATTTCAATCAGCCCACACCTATTTTCGTCAGTTCACTACACACTCGACTTCTGCTTTTGACCGTTATTATCAGCCTACCACCACTCAGACACCCACACCGACTAATCAGACACCAACTACCAGCTCACATCTAGATCCGTCACTCACCACAATTGACAAGTTGGTGTCTTTACAATCGCCCACCTCACAACCTGACTAGCCTCCTCTTTTTGTCCACCAACCAACCCAAACTCCACCACCACTGCCTTGACCACGGTCATTCAACCTACGACCTTCACCTAAATATGCCAAACCTTACAATCCTTCTTCATTTTACGTCTCTATCGACGTTGAACCTACCTCTTTTGCCATAGCTAACATCGATTCTCACTGGTGTAAAGCTATCACAGTGGAATACTCGCCCCTTATCCGTAATGGTACTTGGTATTTGGTCCCTCATGTTCCAAATACAAACGTGGTGGATAGCAAATGGGTATATGAAGTTAAACGAGATCAGCATGGGAAATAAAGCTCAACAAGGCACAGTTGGTTGCCAAAGATTCTCATCACCAACCTGGTATAGATTACACTGAAACATTAGTCTGGTAGTAAATTCTACCACAATACAAGTTGTTTTCTCATTAGTTGTAACCAAACATTGGTCGTCACAACAGCTTGATGTTCAGAACTCCTTTTTACATGGTGATATGAAGGAAACACTACACAAGAAACAACCACAAGGATTCGTTTATCATCATCAGTCGGACCATGTGTGCCTATTACATAAGTCTTTGTATGGGCTCAAACAAGCACTACGGGCTTGGTTTGAACGACTCTCTTCTGCCTTGACTTCTCTTTACATATGTTAGTGTATGTCGATGACATTATTTTGACAAGTAATAACAACTAAGTTATTAATCCTGCGGTGCACTATATTAGTAAATTGTTTGGAATACAAGACATGGGACTTTTATCCTATTTGTTAGGCATTGAGGTGGCTCATAAAAGCATAGATCTCATTCTTTCACAACGGAAATACATTGCTGAATTATTGAACTGAGCAAAGCTGTCTCACTCCAAACTAGTTCCATCCTCATGCACCCCAGGAGCCTCTATTTCTCTTATTGATAGCGCTCCATTTGATGATTTAGTAAAATACAGACAAATGGTTGGGACGTTACCAGTATGCTACTCTCTCCCATGGCCGGATATTGGGTTGGCCAACCTGTGTCGTCGCCCGAGGCCCAAATTTTTAAAGGGCCCGACATGTTTTTTATAATATATATATATATATGTATGTGTATGTATATGTATATGTATATGTATATGTATATGTATGTATATGTATATGTATATGTATATGTATATGTATATGTATATAGTATATGCATCCATTTAATGTACATAAAAATATTGGTGGTGGAGTGGAAAAAACCATCTCAAAATAATGTAAATGTCTCAAGTTAAAGGCTTAACTCCAACACCAAGATATTTTTTATTCATTTTCCCTAGACCTTGGGCCTTTTATGTCTACTGGGGCTAAAATTTTTAGAGTTCTTAGGGACGACCCTGCTCTCTCCCAACCTGATATTACATTTGCGGTTAACAAAGTTTGTCAGTTCATGCAATCTCCTACAGAAAATCACTAGTCTAAGGTCAAACGCATATTGCAATGTCTACACAGGACAACTGATTAGGGTCTCTTGATCTCCAACTTGTTGTCCCCTATTTCACATGCCTACACAGATGTTGTTTTTCATAATTTGACTGCATTCTCTGATGCAGACTGGACTGGGTGCCTAGATGACTCTCGATCCATGGGCGAATACACTATTTGTCTCGGTTCAAATCTCGTCTCTTGGTCTGCCAGAAAACAGAAGAGTGAATCTAAATATGGTTGCTGAATTAACTGGGCTCAATGATTTATGGTGTGACAATTTGGGAGCTACATTCCTATCTACTAATCCGATCTTCCATGCTAGAACAAAACATGTAGAAGTAGATGTTCACATTGTTCGAGAGAAAGTTGCTCAAAGGAAGTTATTTGTTCAGTTCATTTCTACACATGATCAAATTGCTAATGTATTCACAAAGTTGTTGTCATCAGATGGTTTTCTCTTCTTGAAGTCCATGCTAAGAGACAGTCCCGACCTTAGCTTGAGAGGGAATATTAGTCGACGCACTTATAATAGGTTAACCAGCCCATTATGCTATGTCAGTCGACCCTAGTAAAGTTGTATATATATATATATATCATAATGTATTCATATATTTTCATGATCAATAATACAATCATTACCAAGTTTTAACTTTGTAAGAGATAACTCTTTTTCAGAATTGTCTCTAACACTCTTTTACATTAGCAAAAACACCTTATCATTAGTATCTTCATCAGTTGCTTGCGTTTGATAATCAGTTCTAAAAAATATAAACTAACACACTTTTTTCAAGGTTTAAAAAAACATTTTAAACATTAGATTTAACCATATAAAAGTTGTAAAACCAAATCGTAAAGAGTGAACTAATTTCTTTGTAGATTCACATTTGAGTAAATTGCTAAAATCGTTACAGAGGTTTGAGCATGTTTGTCACTTTCATCCAAAACAACTTTTTTGTACAAAATAGTCCTTCACTTTTGAGATATTTGCCATTTTCATTCAATATCTAATTTGCATTATTTTTTCTGTCAAATATCTAGATGAAAAAGGCAAAAAAACCCAAATCTCAGAGACGATTTTGGCAAAAAAAAAGATAGAAGTTTGGATGAAAATGGCAAAAAAATCCAAAAAAATGAAGAGCAATATGCATAAAAAATTATTTTGGATAAAATTGGCAAACATGCCCAAACCTGAGGAACGATTTTGGCAATTTACTCTTCACATTTTTACCTTACTTTGGTAGTTGTATATGATCGAAGTTGTGTTTTACCGGCTTATAACTTAAAAAAATACAAATATTAGATTTTCTAACATAAATACACCAATACATCCATATTGCATGATGTAAACTCCCAACATTATCGTTGTGGAGAACACCACTAAACCCCATTTGGGTTCACGGAGTGGACTACCCATAAGGCTCAGAATCGGGTGGAAACCAAGGGAACACCGCCCTATCTAATTTGGAGTCAGGCAAAAGAATCCCGAATTCCCGAATGAGGGGAACTACCGAAGTGGGGAGAAGAGGACTGGGCTTTTGGTGGTGATCTCGGCTTTGTGGCTTCTGCAAGCAATGAAGATGAACTATTGAAGGGATGAAAACGGGGTTAAAAATTCATGTTTATTTTAACGGCAAAGGTTTATCCTTTACACCAATAATTCTAAATAATTCCTCACTTTCCAAGTGTGAACCTATAATCTTCTATCTAAAAGACATGTGACTGAGTTACCCCTGGCTATTGTTTTCTTATAATTTGAATTTTTATTATTTAATTTGGGTTTTTTAATTTAATTATTAAAAAAATGTGGCCTTAGCTACTAGATAGGCTGCAAATTGTTGGTAGAAAATCAATGTACCCAACATGAAATGGAAGGGATGAAGTTGAATAGTAATAAATTCATTTGAAAAGAAATTAACTGTTTTAGTTATTAATTATTAGTCTTAGAATTAATTCAGTTTTTTGTTTGTTATTTTTTTTAAATTAATAATAGTTAACATTTTATGTTATGAATTAAAGTTATATATTTTTAATTTTAGTTACTTAATTTAATTTAATTTTTAAATAGAGATTTAGGGAGCTCAGGAACTAAACCCCACCAGTTTAGAGAAAAATTAAGTTGTATTGTAAACTTGTGATTGGTTTATAACGAGTGAAGAAAGATGTACTTCTCTTTTTTGTAATGTTATCTCTTTATAAGTCTTGGTCCTTTGTAGTTTGTATCACAACCTAGAACTAGCAATAATGGGCAGCCTCATCGTCAATGTTAGTAGCATTCAAGACTTTAATGGCTCCTGGCTTGCTTACACATTAGTAAAGGATGGCAACTCCTCTTGTTTCAATCGAAACGTACGTAATTTATATTAAACAACTTTTAGTAGCATTAGTTATCTCCAGACTCCGCCTACCATAAAAGGTGATAAATAAGTGTTTCTAGCCTGTAATTTATATTATTACTTTCTTTTTGTTGCAGGTGGACACTAGTGGCAGTGACAGATATTATGATATTTATGATTCTTGTAGTGGTAATTAAACACTTACATTTCATTTAGTGTGTGTTGTACGTTAGCTATTGCCATGTGTTTCAAGAACAATACAGAATGATAGTGTAACTCATTTATAATATTCATCACAAGTAAGGAAATCAGATGCATATTTGATGTAAAAAATCCATATACGATTTAGAATGCACAACTCGAATGTGATTGTATACCGTAATCTTTAGGCTTGGTATTTCTACAAGGAATCAAGCTGGATCAAGAGACTTGCTTTTACATTTCTGATGTTTTGGGGTGGAAGGTAATCTTATTTTTGCTTATGAGGAGTGTAAGTAACATGTTTCGAATCGTATATTTTCTGTTCACATCATGGAAGTAGCATTCCTTTTTTCTTCCTCTTTGCAGCTTTGTTACCTGTGGATACATAGCTTTGCAGTTATTCAAGTTGTCACCTGAAGAATCAGCAAAAGATCCATTATATTTTGTGCTGGTGAGACGTCAAAACGGGTAAGACTCTTTGAAAGATCCACTATAAATATACTACATAGAATGAGTAGAGGTGGGAATTCTTGACGAGACACGGAAATATATATACAGATTTTGGGCTGTCAAATATAACATGTTTATTATACATATCTTGTTCAGGTTGACCTGTTTAATAGATGAATGACCTGTCAACCTGTTTTAGAGTGTAAAATTTTCATTTCCAGAGTGAAATTCTCCATTGGAGCTGCAAGTAAACCAACAGCTGCACTTCCATATCCATAGGTTCTTGTACCCAATCTCAATTTCCAGTTTTGGATGCTGCTATTCAAATCATGATATACTAATTAATCACCGAAATTACTTTCTGGATGAACAATATATTGGCTTAAATCATCTACAAAAATGAATTAGATGTTTGTGTATATAGGTGTATAATTAAAAAACAGTAAGTGTATAACTTTGATTTTGGATTTTTTTTTGTAAGATATCACTTGAAGATCTTGATTTTTGTATTTATATTAGTTATAATGATTTTTTTCGCTAAAGATGTTAATCCATCAACTCATTTGACACTTCAACCGGTTTGATTCTTTTATATATATGGGCTAAACGGGTCGTGTTTGGGTTACACGATAATAAACATATCCGGGTCAGGGTTTAAGTTTTTGATATGAATAGATATATGGGTCATGTTCAGTTTTCATTCACTTGGTAAAAATATAGAAATGTATGTCTCTATTCTCTTTTTGTTATGTTTTCATGACTCTCATCCAAAAATGTGTTCGGATACTTCTAATTTTATTTATACATATTTTTTTAGGGATCTCAATGTGGGACACATGACAGTCTCATATTCTAACAACAAAAGTAATCGTTACTGTATTAGGCTGCTGCATGCTGGGAATAATAATTTTGCATATATCATTGATGGGTTTCCGTTCTATGTAGAAGTACTCACACCACCATAAGCTTCTTTTCTTTTTTCTATTTTCCAGTAAAAAGGTAAAATATAATGACCAAATTTAACATGATAAAACTCTCACAGGTGCATGATAACAGCGCTGACCGATGTCTACATCCACGTTGTAGTGTTCCTCTGTATGTTACCATCATATGTTTTTTGCTGATTTCGTTCATTACTGTATTTCATCATTATCTCCACAACAAGAATATGCAACTAGTGATAAATTTCGTTGGCCTTAAACTTTGACATCAAATAGAAGTTGTTTAATTGTAACCGCCGATATAGTTATAAATACGGGTCATCGTATCAAACAATAATAAGTTTTATGTTTGATGTTTTTGTTTGCTCTCTGCACATTGTGTGTCACACCCGATTTTAACGTAGCGAAAGCGCGTTCAATCAAGTAAACAACAAATGTAAAAGATAGTAAGATGTTCATCCATATACTTTACTTGAAAACTAAGTTTACAACCAATCTTGTTTCAAAGAAAGACAACTACAACTTCAAACATCATTATTTAAAGTTTAAACACAAGTTTACAAAACATATTAACTAAAACTAGATGACATCAAAAGCTTGACTTCATAACAACACGGACTTGTTTTCCAAAGTTGTTCACTAGTTAGCTATAATGCATGTCAGATTTGAAAATCGTTAACAAAAGCCGGTGAATTCATGTATTTAGTTTTTGTATCAAATGAATCTTTAAAACATTCGAAGTATTAAAATCCGGTATGTAGATCGTAAATGAAACTTGTAAGATTATTAATGTTTTTCAAGGACGCTAATATGTACACCGACATAGGAGGCAACCAAAACTAGACGATAAATTGTGTCCGAGACACTCGTTTTAGACACAAAAGCACTCTTAGCGATCTGTTTTTGTTGCCGGTTAGGGTGGGGCTCGCCAAAACCCAATAGATCTATCACTTTCGTTCTTCGATACTTGATATTCATTAATGGCCCCTTTTTATTATCCTATCCGCATGTGATCTAAAATATTTTGATTTTCTAGCTTAATCATACCAATTGTAACATGTATACTTCCCCGAGCGTTTAAAAACTATAAAACGTTTAAATAAAAGGGGGAAACATGAACTCACAGATTTGCGCTCCGTGCAAATCCTAGTTGGTGTCTGGTTCTGCATTCGTGTCTTAACCTACAAGTGTTCTAATCTCATTGGACACTTAGGTTTATGTTTTGTTTTTGTACAAGTTGTTCAACTTGAATTTATTAGATTTGTATTTGTTTGTTAATATATATATATATATATATATATATATATATATATATATGGGAAGGTTCATTTGAGAAGAAATTTTAATGTGAGAAGAAAAAGAAGAAAGGACATAATGGTAAAACATTAAATAGTTTATAACTTCTCTTATTAATTATGTTATCTCTCATTAATAAAACAAAAACATTTTATCCTATACATTTCAAAATATTCTACATATGTTTTACATTTACCGGAATTTACCCTACAAGCATGTAAATTTACCCTACACATTTCAAAATTTATCCTACACATACTAAAATTTGTCCTACACATGTCGAAAATTGTCCTACACCATAACGTATTTTATCTTGAAAAAGTATATAAAAAATGAGTTACAAGTTTAATTAATTAGCTAATTAATGACAATTATAGATTACCTATATGCCCTTTTTCATAATATTAAATACACAAATTAAATAAAGTAAATGGAGAATTTCTATTGGTTTAAAAGTTATTCTTTTTATTCTTACAAAATTTTTCTTCTCATTTGAACTCTCTACTATATATATATATATATATATATATATATATATATATTGTATTCTTTTAATTTGAATGGACCTAGCCCAAAAAGTTTAATGTACAAGCCCATTCCATTTGATTGGTATGTGTGGACCTAGCCCAACGGAATTACATATGTGGATCTAGCCCATTTGATTTTAGAAAAGTGGGCATAGCCCAATTGTGTTTTATAAAAGTGGGCCTAGTCCAATTAATTTATACAAGTGGGCCTAGCCCAATTGAGTTTTTATAAATGTGGGCTTAGCCCAATTGATTATATAAATGGCCTTAGCCTAGTATTTATGTAAATGGGCTTGGTCCATATTTAAAAGATTACTTGTATTTTTATAAAAATTTAGTTTATAAAAACTACTAATTATTTTATGTAACTTATTTATATAAGTTCTAGTAATATAAACTTTAGTAAATATATATACATTTCGTGTGACGATTCGTATATTCATTTCGGCCATTTCGTTCGCGTTGTTCGTTTCGCCCGTGTCGTTTGTTTCGTCCGTTGTGTATATTTTGTCCGAATTGTCCGATATGTTTGTTTTGTCCAAGTTTGGACATATATATATATTATACTTCTAAACTTTCAAGTATTTTATCTTTTTGTAATTTGTAAGTATTTAAATTAGTATGTATTTCCTAAACTTTTCTAAATACATACAAATAAATACACACATTTACATACCCATAATTTTTGGTAATTTAAATATATATATTTCATCCTAAATATATATTTAACATATTTTTCTTTAAGAAAAATCTAGTGATCTTTAATCTTAACATTTTTCACCCAAAACTTGTATAATCATGATTAAAATCTCTGATCATTTTCAATCAAAATAACCTTTAGTTTAAACAAACTTTAATCATGATTAAATTTTATAAAAATTTTTTCATAGTTTTCGCTAAACTATGGACTTTTCCCATTTTTATAAACATAATTTTATATACTTTTTCAAATCAACGATTTTTCCAATCTTCCAAAATAACAATATAAACTTAAAATCTTAACATGAAACAGTATGAACTTGTATGTAATTTTGTTTAGTTTAAAAATCATGTTTAAAAGTGTGTTTTATCTCTACTTTACTTAACATGTTCATGTAATTTTTTGGTTATTCAAAAGCTTATGTATATTTTGTTTACCTATATTTAAAGACTTATTTTTGTGACATGATTTCTATATAAATTTATGCATTACATGTTTTATTAAAACATTTTTAAACAAGATTAGAAGTTCATAATATTCATGTTAATGGATCTTGTTAGATCTAAATGTGCATGTGTTTAGGTCATACTTTTAAAAATAAAAATGCAAGATTAACTTTACTACATATCACAACTTCAAAGATTATCAAGAATCATCAATTCTTTACTTTTTGTTGGTGATTCATGTGATTTTTTTAAGTAAGCTTCAAGATGATTACTTGTACATTTGTGTTTAAACATGAAATAAAAAGTGTAAGTTCAAGTTTTGAAGCTTACTAGTAGCACTTGGCTGGGGATAAACAAGTAGAAAAGATGATGAAAAGATGAAGATCCAAGAGCTTCCAAGCTTGAGAAATGCTTCAAATATCTTCCAACAACTAGCAAATGTTTTTGATGAGCCATGCAAGTAATAAAATGAGATGTTTTTGAAGATCAAAAGACGGTGTTTATGGGTGTTCTTGGCCGATTTTGAGAGGAGAAAAAGAGGTGAAAGAGTTTGATTTTTGGTGTTGTGAAATGAACATGAAAATTGTTAGTAGAAGTGTAGTGATGGTGTTATGGTCTTTCACCTAGCAAGCCACTTATTATGCATGCATTTCTTACAAGACATCACAAGGATGAGTGGGTGGGAAACCCACTCAAAACCGTGGACATGGGGGGTTGGGTTTTGTTATTTTATTTTATAAACTTTGATGTTTTCAGAATGTTTAAATGATAAGTTATACAATGTTTGGTATGCTAAAACATGTTAACTAGTTCACTAGACTATCGTTTTCTTGTTCGGTAACAAATTCGGCTCGTATTTCGTTATCGGGTCGTTTACCGGTAATTTATATTATTTACTCGGAATTGTTTACATACCCATCTTGTGATATTTTTGGATGTCCAAAATTCATTAACTAGTTCTCTAGACTAGTAAATTTGTTATTTTGGTCGTAGTTTTTATACCAGTTTTGTTATTGGATAGTTACCGAATGAGTTGTGTAGCTTTAACTGGTAATATTTATATAGGGATTTTTGTTTTCAATACCCTATATATTGTTTATGATAAATATATTTTTGGATTTCGGACGTTTGTTGTTTTGTTCTTTCGAGTACTGTACATGTCTGTAGAATTATTGAATTTGTCTGCGGACAAGACAATTTAATGTTTATATGTTTTTTGTGGAAAGTATTATTTGTAAGTGGTTTCCAACTAATGTTTCTATGTAATATTTGTTGCAGACATACTTTTATATCTCGTTTTTGCCATGTCGGGATGTACTGCGACTATTCCTGACATGAATAGTGTGTTCATATTTCTCCCGCCAGTCTAGGACATAGTTTTGTACTGTTTCTAATTGTGGCGGATTTGTTATCATAATAAGCTATGCTATTGTTCATTCCTGGACTTTTAAGACTTAATTAAATAAAATCAAGTCAAATATGCGAAAATAAAACATATAATAAATGTTTATGTTGTACGGAATTACCGGTATTTTGCCGAATGTCACATTGTGTATGTGATTGATGTTGTTAATTCGCTACAAATGTCAGGTGTGGATATCGTATAAGGAATCAAGTTGGATAAGCGTTGTTTTATGGATACTTTTACTTGTATGTTTTAGCAGGTAAGTATTCAACTATCAAAACTAAGTCACCAAAGTTCAAAACATATATTCAATTTTCTGCATTAGAAACTTCCATGGTTCCTATTTATGTGATTTACTGATGTTTACCTAATGTTGTTTCTTTACGGCAGCATCGGTATATGTGTATACATATTTCGGGAATTGTTCTATCTCTGACTTGGGAGCCTATTTCCCTTATAATTTTTAGCAAAACTAACAGGCAAGTCCAACAAAGAATTTAGTTTTCTACGCCAAGGACAACATGTTAATATTTCAATGAGGTTGGGCTTTTTTATTATTTTTATTATTCCCGAGATATGAAGTCAAGTGATCCTTTACTAATGGTGCATTAGGATGTGTAAGCATGTTCTGCAACAATGTGTTTCTATTCTCTTTTAATAATAGCCGCACCTGTTGTGGTGGTGTTAAAGTGTGCGTATAAGATGTCATAGGTAACCATGAGACCTGTTACCAGAAGGAAAACTCTCGGGACCCGTCCCTACTAGCATATATGATTATGTAAACTGGAACTTACGTTGGGCATGTGGCCTTTGGCATATCTAAGATAATGCTCACTCAATAAACTTAATGATTCAACTATCCATCTAGTAGTAGCAGCAGCAAACCCGTAGTAGCAGTAGTAGTAGTAGTAGTAGCAGCAGTAGTAGCAGTAGTAGTAGTAGTGCTGCATGCATTCTGTAGGTTTTCGTTTGACATTGATATCAATTTAGTGACAAGTACACATTGTTTTGTAACGAATTGAAGCAACTGATTTCAAATTAACTATTTACAAGACTTGAAATTACTAATGCAACTTTGCAAGTCCTAGTGTATTTTGAAAGGTACGTGTGTTTGCTTCTCAATATTAAAGGATGTATCATTTATGTTTCCTAGAATCGGACACGTTTAGACATTTGCTAAAGCAAATTCAAGTTAGATTTGCCTTGTCTACACCAAAATGGCCCAAAGCCATGGCCGACGAGTTTAATGCTCTTATTAAAAATGAGACGTGAGAGTTGGTCCCATGTCACCTACAAATGCACGTAATTCGTAGCATGTGGCTTTTTAAGCACAATTTCAAATCAGATGGAACACTAGAATGATATAAAGCTCGGCCAGATTATGTAATGGATGACTACAACAGGTTGGGGTGAAATGTGGAGAAACACTAGAAATTAATGATCTATGTAAGTTCTTATTTTTAGTTTTTGATTTTTTAATTAAAATTGCTTCTACATGTATTCATAAGGAAAAGCGCCGGAAAGTATTTTCTAAAAATGATTTTAACATGTTAACTTGAATTTTTAATAATGTTTCCCGTTTCCCCACCTTTTTAGTGTTCCCCAGTGAACCCTCCTATATATATATATATATATATATATATATATATATATATATATATATATATATATATATATATAATAATGCATGAGTAAGGGGCATTTTAAGATACCAAAAAAGAACTTTTTTCCTTTTAATTTTTAAATACACCCTTCAAATAAAGGTAAATTTGTCTTTTAAACAATAATTATATTTTAGCACACATCTTATTACACTTTGGGGCTATTTGTTTATCTCTTAATATTTCCATTAAGATGTTACCTTTGCATGTGTTTGGTTGACCAAAACACCACCTCTCAATGGCCCCATTTAGATCTAAATGGTTCAGCTAAAACAACATGTTGAATGAAATACTTAACACACATGCCCTTTTCCCTAACAAAGATACAGCGTCTCCTCACAACACGTTCTCATTTTCCCTCCTCTCATCTCCTCCTCCACAGCTGCCACCATCTCCTCCTCCACAACCGCCGTCTCCCCTTCCACCGCTCCTCCAGAGTGCCACCATCTTCTCCTCCCCTGCTCCTCCACAGCGCCGCCTCCTCCTCCTCTGCTCCTCAAAGTCTCTTAACCTTTCCCTATATACATATATATATATGGGTGGGGTTTGGCTACAAAACTCATTTTTCCTACATAGTGTACAAAGTCATAAAACACCACAATTTCAGTCATAAAACACACTCAAAACCCACAAATAACAGAGTGAAGATCACTAAAACACATTATCCAAACCTTAACAGTCCATAAAAACTTCGAACACACCATCGTAAAACTATGAATATAAAACATAACTTGATAATCAACATAAACATACTAATGTTAGTCATTCGATAATCAAAGCCTTATCATCCAAGACACAACACAAAACCCACAGGTAGGGTGTTTTAGTAATCTCCACTTTGATGTCTTATGACTTTTTACACTTTGTAGGAAAAATGGACTTTGTAGCCAACTCCCACTCATATATATATATATATATATATATATATATATATATATATATATATATATATATATATATATAGGTGGGTTCATTAGGGAGCAATAAAAAAGTGGGGAAGCGAGGAACACCTTAAAATTTATACTTAACATGTCAAAAGTTATTTTTTCTAAACCTTTTTCGACGCTTTTTCTTATAAATACATGTAGAAACACCTTTATTAAAAAATAAAAAACTAAAAATATAAAGAAAAATGTTTAAAAAACAGTTAAAAATATATATCTTATAAAATTTACTTAACATATTAAAATCAATTTTTTTTAAAAAAAATTCAGCGCTTTTCCTTATAAAAATGGGTAGAAACTGTTCAAAATAAAAATTATTTTTTTTGTAAAAAAACAGCCTTTTCGTAACTGTTTTGTTTTTATATTTTTAGATTTTGATTTCTTATTAAAAATACTTATAAAGTATTTATATGGAGAAGCGTCGAAATTTTAAAAAAAATAGTTTTAACATATTATGTTTGTAAAAGCGTTCCTCGGTTCCTCATTTTTTTAGTGTTCCCCAATAAACCTTACACTATATATATATATATATATATATATATGGGGTTCTAGAGTGAAGAGTAGTGTATTTGTGAACTGGATAAACAAATTCTGATCATTAATTTACACATGTATATGACCCGGATTTGTATATATATAATATAAGAGAGAGTTCAATTAAAAACTCATAATTAAAAAACTCAAAACGGTGATTCCCGTAAGAACCCTATCCTATATGTTTCAAAACAACTCATTTTAACCCAAATTAACTTTAGCTTGTCATTTTCACACGACCGAAAGCAAAACATTTTAAATCAATCCATTCTGACCAAGAGCCGAAGCCAGCCCACGTTTTTGGCGAGGCTCCAACAGTTTTCCCGGAAATCCAAGACCACATACGTAACTTTCAATTTAAAACGTGCAACAGATACAAAGAATAAATATAAAGAAACACTCTGTTTTACTACACGCCTGAGCAATAATGGCAGGCTCACCGTGGATGCTAGTAGTATTGTTCACTGTATAACGGCAGCTGCGGTTGCTTACACATTAATCATGGATGGAGACTCCTCTTGTTTTGACCCAACCGCATGGTAATTTACAAGCTTAGATTATAGATATTAGTAATCTCACACTTTTTGTAGCTTTATAGACATTCCGATCTCTACAAGAACCCATGTTTTCTTAAATACAAAATCCAGCTTAACTTTATAGATAGTTTCGCTCGTTTGTAAATTGTTCAGGATAAGGCAAAATTCTATTGAGTATTTGAATGGTTAATTCTATACCGCCCGGTAAGGTTGGTTATACATCTTATACAATTTTTTCTTAGATCCATTTATGTGATATCTTAGAGGATTTGTTGCAGGTGGATGGACACAAGTGGTAGAGACAGTTTTTTTGTATATATGATTCTTGTAGCGGTAAGCAAGTTTATTACATTTACAAGGTAATAATTACCAAGTACAGAAAGATAGAGCAAGGCATTGGCCTATATGCTTGTCAACCCAACCCCCGGCCCCACGTATGTATATGTATACGGGCGTATAGACAGTGGTATGCGGGCCTATAGATGGGGTGGCGAGTACATTTGATGCGGGCCCAAGTGTGGAGGAGCGGGCCATGTTATATTTGGAGGCCCAAGATCGCGTGCCAAATGGGGCTTCACTAAAATGGCTTTAACTTGGCTACGGGGGTCCGTTTTGGGCGTGCGACCAGTCAAAACGATCGTGAGGAAAAATCATATTTTGCTGCAAACGCCTTTGGCGGTTTGGGTGGACGTTCGGGCCCAAAAAAAGGCTTATTTCTATGAGTATTTTTCATTTTTGTGTTTTTTGGGCTTTTTGCCAACTTTTGTTTTGTTTTAGTTTTTGGCCCGAGTGTACTTTGGGGCCCGTTTCGAATTTATAACTCTATTTATATGATGGTTATGAGGTGATAATGGAGAGATTTCAGTTTTGGAAAAAACAGTTTTTGACTTCAAATTCTGTGCCCTTTGGGTTGAATTTTGGGGTTGGAACAAGTTCATCACGGGCATTCGTAGAATCAACGTGATTGATCTTACTTATCGTTTCTACTCTACATCAACATTCAAGAAAAAAAATGGAGGGGGATACATTTAGCACAACTCATAAAGTAATATGTGGTTTAAAATGCACATTTTTTGTATCTCTTGAACTAAAATGTGATTGTATACTGGTAATATTTAGGCTTGGTTTTTCTACAAGGAGTCAAGCTGGATCAAGTGAGTTGTTCTTGTATTTGTAATGTTTTGGTGTGGAAGGTAACCAACCTTCTTTTAGTTTATCAGCAGCGTAACATGTGTTCTATATCTATAATAATCTCGATATTGTAACTTATGTTTACCTTCTTTTTTTCAAGTATACAGCATGGTGTTGGCACTTATTTAGGTTGGTCTTATATTCTATTTTTCTTCCCTTTTACAGCGCTGTTACCTGTGGATACATTGCTTTGCAGTTCTTCAAATTGTCACCTGAAGAATCTTTAAAAGACCCAATATATTTTGTTCTGGCTAAACATCAAAACGAGTAAGAATAAAGGACACTGGAATCCATTGTATTTTGTTCCACTCGCTCGATGAATATACAGAAATGCATATCTTGGTGTATAAAGGTAATAATTACTCATCCAAATGGTGTTAACATATAAATTTCTTAGGGATGCCATGAGACACACGACACGGTCCGCTGTTGTAATTGCAAAAATAATTGTTACTGCAATGGGCTGCTACATGCTGGGATTAACAATTTATGCATTTACCATTGATGGATATCCATTCTATGTGGAAGTACTCACACCGTAAACTTCTGTTCTTTTTTCTTTATAGTTTCTGAGAAAAACTAAAATAGAATGTGTTTCTGTGTGTAATTCGATCTAACTTAAATAAACCTTCGTAGGTGCATGATAACAACGCTGATTGATGTCTCTATCTACATTGTGGTTTTCTCCGTACGTTTTTATTCGTCAGTTTTTGCTACTTGACTCAATTACTAACTTTTCATCTTTATCTGCTCAACAAGAATATACAACTGTTGATTGATTTGGATAACTGTTGTTTTTTGGATAGATGTGGATAGCATATAAGGAATCAAGTTGGATAAGTGCTATTTTTTGGATAATTTTACTTGTACGTTTTAGCGGGTAAGTAGTGAACAAAACTACGTCACCAAAGTTATTTCACTCCCATCCTCATGAGACATGAACATTAGTTGCTTTTTATCCTCAAAATGATACAGGTTCCAAACATACATATGAATCTTCTACATTAGAAAAGTCTATTGTTCCCATTTATTGTGATTTGTTGGTGTTTAATCAATGTTGTTTCTTTCTGTCAGAATTGGTATATGCGTATACATCGTGCGGGAATTGTTCTATCTCTCACCCGGGGAGCCTGTTTCCCTTATACTTTTTAACAAAGGGAACAGGCAAGTCCAAAATACGATTATGTTTTATTTTCTTTCATATTCTAAGTCTAGGACAAAATCTTAGTTTTTCAATGATTTTGGTTTCGTGTTTTTGCAGAGATATGAGGTCAAATGATCCTCTATTGATGGTGCATTCGGATATATAAGTATACTATGTAATAATGTATTCCTTTTTTTAGTCGTGACATTTGACGTAGCTGGACCAAAGTGAATGATTGACTCTTTAATGTATGTAACGGTTGGTAGACATGATATTATGTTCCTGCTTGTGTTTGTGCAAGATATGAGACCAACCCTAAGCTATCTCATAGTACTCAAGGGAGCTTTAGTACCTCAAATCCACACCAAATCTTGGCCTTTGGTACCCAAAGGATTCCAGATTTTAGGAGACACCAATCTTGCTAAAATATATAGTTGAAATTTCTATCATTAAGAATCATGTTTTCAAAACTCTTAAACCAATCCCACTAAAATAAGGTATCATTTCGTTACAAATTGCTTAGAAAGGTAATGTTAAGAATTTTATCGAAAAATGAGTAGATGAAAAAGGAGAAGTGTGGGGTGGAATAAAGAAGATAACAGGGGAGGCGCCAAGGGGTTGTTCTAAGACTATGCGTAATGGGCTGGCACCTACGTTAGCACCAAGGGGCACATACACCGTGTCAAGCCATCGTTATGGGGGCGTCAAGGGCGGGAGGAGATTTTGGGCTTAACGGGCGTGAAGAAGAGGAGACTGTTGGTGATGGGTGTTGCCAAGACAAAAGTAGTCAGTGGCTACACAAAAAAAAATATTTTAAAATCTATAAATAACTATAACCCTTAACCATTTGTACTTGCACAAAAAATCAACATTTCCATCTTTTTACATCCAAACCTCTTAATCTTCATCTCCATCCAAATCTTCAAACAAGAATCCACTCATGCCCAAATAACCCGTATTTCCAACAAATTCGCAGGTACAACTCGTTCTATATGAACCAAGTGCCAAACGGAGATCAACAAAACAGAACACGTGGTAGACCCTTGGAGAAGATGTCGGCAATCTGATAATGTGAGGGGGTGTGCAAAACACAAACGTGACCATGTTAGACTTGGTCACGAACAAAGTCAATGTCAAGCTCAGTGTGTTTCGTACGTTGGTGTTGAACTGGATTCTTGGATAGAAAATTGCTCTCACATTGTCACAGTAAACAAGTGTAGCATGAGAGAGGGCGATGGAGTTCTAGAAGGAGATTCTGAAGCCAACAGATTGCGGCAACAACATTTGCGACAGCCTGGTATTCAGCCTCCACACTTGAGCGGGAGATAGTAGATTGACGTTTCAAGGACCATGAAAGCAGGTTATCACCATAATAGGCACAATAGCCCGAGGTAGACCTAGGGGTATCTGGGCAGCCTGCCCGTTCGGCATTAATATAGGCTATTAAAGAAGGCGTTGATGCCCAGCCTAGATGAAACCCAACTGACGCAGTACCTTTGAGATAACTATTATGTGTTTAAGTGCATGCTAGTGATCGGTCATCGAAGCATGCATGTGCATGCATACCTATTGAACAGCCTGCTCAAATTGCATATTATTTTGATTATAGAAGTTGCAAAATATGGAATACACTTGCGACTTCTTGGCTATTGAATAGGTCCATAAAAAATTGGTGCGGCTATCCAAAAACAAGATGTAGTACCGATGACCACCCTGCTTAAAATAGGCGACGTCCAAAGGTCGCTATGAATGATGTCAAATGGTAAAGACGTGCTAGTATTAGATGGCATAAATGGTAAACGTACACTTTTACCCAAACACATGATTGACAAACATTTTTATTCAAATTTCTATACGTAATAGAATTATTGTTTTTCAAAGAACTTAATAAACTAGGTCCCGGGTGACCGAGACGTTGATGCAAAGTTGATGTGAAAGAGCTGTTAATGCGAATGATGTTGAGTGTTGTGAAGCATCCAGAGGCACAAGTGGATAGAGATCACCGGTGTTGTTGCATCGCAGGATAGGGTTCCGAGTCTTGAGGTCCTTCACAAGAAAACCAAACGGGTCAAACTCGATAGAAACAGAGTTGTCAGTTGTGAACCGATGAACAAAAATAAGTTTTTGATTAGCTTAGGGGCAAAAAGTACATTGTTAGTTTAAGGGGTGGATAAGGTAGGGGTGGAGATTACCTTGTCCAGTAATTGGTATGGTGGTACCATTCGGTGTCCACTAAGGAGGGTTCAACGAAAGAGAGTACATCGCATGTTCATTGATAGTAGGCGTGTAGGCTACATACTCTATGTTCGGTCTTAGCCCAAGGATCCTTTTACCCGCATTTGCATTTTGGGTTGGAGTCGTAGAAGGGTATGGGCAAGGTGACGAAGGGCACTACTGCGACGGCTGATAAATTGAGGCTCGGTCCACTGGTTCGGGTTTGGGCCCCAAGTAGGGTATTGGAAGGGCTGTTGGTGTTGTCGCCCACATCTGCGGTCCCAAGAGGAAGAGGATCGACCGCACCCACGACCCCTTTTGTTTCCGCGACCATGGTTCCGATCAGCGTAAGAGTTGTCACGGTAGTCTTGGTTTGGTGGGGGAGAGTGAGTGGCAGCTGCGGAGGCAACATGCATGGCTTGGTTCTGTTTGCGGGTTTCCTCAAACTGATCTGAGAACAGGCTTCATAAAATAATGGTAAGGGTTTGGTTTGTTGGAGGATTGTAGCAATTCCGTCGAACTGCTCAGTTAGGCCGGGGATAACTTGCAACACCAAATTGTTATCATCAACTAGTGAATCAACTTTAGAGAGTTGATCTGCAAGTACCTTCAATTCTTGGCAATAAGTCTGAGAAGTTGGGAAAGTATTTGAGACGAGTTTTGAAAACTTGTTCTTGAGATGGATGGCACGAGTCACCTTGTTATCCTGAAAGATAGATTCAAGGGCGTGCCATGCAATCGTAGGCAGTGGTATTGGTCTTGAGGATGGTGTGGAGAAGATCACTAGAGATTGTGCCATAGATCCATTGTAGGACTAAGACGCCAATGCGTTCCCACGAGTCAGCAGATTTTGGAGTAGTATCTTTGGCATCGTCTTTGGAGGCAGAAGCGGCAGTGGATTATTTGCGAGGGGAGAGGTGAACGTGGACAACTAGATAAGAAAAGTGCACGGTGGATGCAGAAAAGTTCCGACCAGGTCGAGGGTAACGGTGATGAAGGTTTTGATAGGAGCGGGTGGAAGTGAGGACGAGGAAGAAAGCAGGGTGGAAAGGTGGTGGTCGGAGGAGACAGGATCAAAGTAGTCGGAGAAGAGGGGAGGACGGGGGCTAGGTGAATGGGATGATACCAAGTCAGATGATTCATATTTTAGGAATGAAATATCACAATATTAACAAACAAACAAACAAATATATATATATATATATATATATATATAATTCTATTACATGTGAAGTCAAAACTTCTCTTCACCAAAAGGGACAACTTTAACCTCACTATAAAAAAGTTTTCGTCTGGGGTAGAACTTAACCCCACCCCACCCACCCCAGTAGCCAAAGCTTTCAATCAAATTCAAACCCCATTCATGTCGTCGTCCACCCATTGCATCCACGACGACATACTCACCGTCCTCTGGTCACCAGACCAACTCTCCCACAAGGTTTCCGACTTAGCTTCACAAATCACCAATGATTTCTCCTCTTCTTCTCCTCCTCCGGTCATCGTTGGCGTTGCAACCGGCGCCTTTCTCTTCCTTGCGGACCTCGTACGCAACATCAACCTGCCCCTCACCGTCGATTTCGTTCGAGCTGAATCCTACGGCTCCGGTACTGTTTCCACCGGTGTTCCGAAGCTTTCCTGTGATGTCAAGCTCGATGTTGCTGGAAAACATGTCGTTTTGGTACTTGTTCCGTTTCTCTTACCTTCGATTGATAGTTTCTGAGTAGTTGTTTTGATTGATTGATCGATCGATCTAGGGGTTATTGAACGGCGTCGTTTTGGTACTACTACAATTGAACTGCATGCTGGCTTTGATTGGTGTTGTTTTGATTGCGTTATGAATTGAGAAGAAATCTGGCTGTTTTTTCACAAAATGTGTCACCAAATTGTGAATCTAGGTTATAATATATATTTAGATGTTGTTTACGTAAGTATTGAATTCGATTGGATGCGGTTAATTGGGGACAAAATTTGTATGTCTAGGTTATAAAACATGAATTCTTTAAATATTATAAACAAAGCTATTGTATAATATCATCAAATTAGTACCAACAGTTCTAAAATTTTAGTGTACAAAAGTAGTTATCCTTAGGTAAAAGTAGAAAGCTGGCTGGAATCTTGCAGCAGTTTAGAAAATTTGGCCAGAAATTCTCTGAATCTGGGAATCTCGCTGGTATCCATGCCTGAACCATCAGGTGTAGAATTAAAGCGCCATAGCCTCGTCTCACCTGGAAATTGGGCCTAGGCACAAGAGGCGATGCCTTTTAACAGCTATGATAAGTATTGAATTTGTAATGAATCGGATTATATACCAGACGGATGTTCCTGCTTGTAATGAATCGGATTAAATACTAGACCGATGTTCTGCTCGTGGTATCTTTGGGATAAAGTTGCTTTTTTGGAAAGAGAGGGAGTAGGTGTAGGTCATTTGTTTTTTTATCTCTGTGTACTTGGTATCTAATGGATGCTTTTGCTCACATTGTTTGTAAACTGTTGATCTTCTTTGACTCAGGTGGAGGATATTGTAGATACAGGAAACACTGTTGCTCGTCTCATTTCTTACTTGGTAGCTAAAGGGGCCACTTCAGTTTCTGTGTGTACTCTTCTTGATAAGCCAGCGAGAAGAAAGGTTCATTTTGAGCTCTTGGGTGATGGCAAGTTCTATAGTGGTTTTGAGGTTCTCTCTCTCTCTCTCACACACACACACAAATATTCAATAGATACAGATTATTACTTATTAGTAATGAGTTGCTTTGGTCTAGTTTTGGTAGCATTTGAATTGGTCATACAGACTATGACATGTTGACTTTCAATCAAATGCTTTACTTATTCCCCGGTAATTTGTGTTATTGATCCTGATAAATTTTGGTTCACAAGCTGCCCTGTATTGTTATTAGATGACATTTAGATACTTTAACGAGAAAATCACAAAAGTAGTCATTTTCCCGGGTGTGTTATACATTATATTCATTTAACTTCTGTTGTTGTGATCACATTGAGTGAAGATATGACCATTTTACTTAAGAAGATATATTTTTGTGTGACAGTGCCCAGATTACTTCGTTGTGGGGTACGGTCTGGATTTCAACGAAAAGTACAGAAACTTGCCTTACATTGGAGTCTTGAAGCCCGAAATATACAAGTGATCGAGACGTTTAAGATTTCATATATGACTTGCTGGTTAACTGTAGTTAATTGAGTATTTGGATGCTGGAGTTAAGAAATCTATATTGGCTTTTCTTGTGGTGACCGTTGGCCTTTGTTTGGTAATGTTTAAATATTCTTCTACTTAGAGCGAGCAAAAGGTCAGGTGAGCACATTAACTTTGAGGTCTTAGATCCTCACTGCCTATCCCATTTGAACAACTTTACAAGTCATCAGTTGTTGTATCACGTAATTATCCAATTTAACCATGGGATCAAACGTCAACTTACAAAACAGGTGCTTGGTCTGGTTTCTGGTCAAACTGGTTTTCGAAACACCAATTAGCACACAATTAAGTAAATAGATGGTTTTCAAAATCAAACTTCACAAGTCGTCAGTTTACACCCCAAGCATGCTCTCTTTGGTTTCATTGAATCTTTGACAATAGATCAACATATGTTTTTCCAACCAAGTTATTGCAAATGTTAAAAAGATCATTGCAAACTCTCAAAATACCATCATTTAAACTAATACATAACCAAGATCTTAACATAACAGAAAGGCTGGATTCGCAGCTTTCACATTCACAACAATATCATCTTTTGCGAGTGAAACTTTCCCCACCCAAATCACACTGCATGTCCCTGTTCTAAAAAAGTGTTTCCCTAACAACTTTGGAGAATCACACAGCTTTCGTTTCGATTCAGACGGTTTGTAGTCTCTTTTAAGCATTGAGAGCTTGAGGACTTTGGTTACAGAAGTAGAGACCTTAACCCAGCTCTCTAATTTTAAAATATAAAAATAGCAATTTACATACTTCACCTTATTGACATGGTCGAATCAGTCAAATTAAGAATTTATGGTTGATGCCGATAAATTATAAAAAATCTGCATCTCTAACTACATTGTCATGCTCCCGGAACACTACAAATAACACAGCCTCTAATTCTTGTTTAAGGAATGGAATATGACATATACAAACAACAAACAAATAGATACCATAACCTGTTGAAATACTTGGTTTTTTCTTTGTGCGTCAGCCAGAGGTGGTAGGAAAAGGATAAAATGGTCATTCTGATCCGTTTTCTCGTTCAAATTTGAACCATTTCCAGTTTGCATACATATTTTCTTCATCATTGAAGGGCAGGGTGTCCAATGGAATGTGTTCTGACTTTCGAGTAGTTGAAACGGATGGGATCTTTTGCCTGTACTTCTTTGCCATTTCTGCAGCTTCTGAATATACTTTCTGCCATGATAAACGCAACCTTAATGCATCGAAGAAAAGGGCATTTTGGTCAAAAGTGAAAGATACAAACTACCTCCTTGTTTGACAGGAACAAACCAGGCTCACTCTCAAGGTCTGCAGTACTGTTCCACATGATCAAGATTTATTCTCTTATCATATTCACAAGTTGAAACAATATGGTGGAAACTTTGATGAATGGGCGGTTTTGTCATTTTACCTGAGGGAGATTTTGTCAGGGAACATCGATTTGACGACCAAAACTTTGACTTTTTCATCAAGTGTTAGAGCATCGCTGACTGAATCAATTTCTCCTCGAGTGATATTAGAGATATGCAATAATCCACTGAAAAAAAAATAGTATAAGAACTAGTAAGAAACGTAAAGAAATGAACCAAAAGCCAAAAACCATATTTTGATATCATATGATTACCTTCGGTTGCTGTCACCGATCCTTATTTGAGCACCATAAGGGAAGATTTTCCTCACTGTTCCTTCCAAAAGTGTTCCCACTTTGAGGTGTATTGTATTCTGTAAATGTTACACATATGTAATGATTGCGCTAGTAACAAACATACGTGTGTATGTTAAACAAGCTTTGGGACTTTAATATACCATTACTAGAACGAGGAAGTCTTTCAAGAACTATAAGAAAGTATGTTAGTTTTTTTTTATGGTTTTAACAATACAATAAAAAAGCATGTTTTCTGATTAATTTTTGAAAGATAAAAAAATATTTTAGTCAAAAGTTTTGGTTTTGGAAGGGTAAATGCACGGTACCCCTGACCGCGGGAGGGTTCTCCCTCCCCAAGCTAGCTTAGCCCCATAGCTGCCTGGCGGTTACTAAAAAGTTTTAGTCAAAAGTTTTGGTTTTTTTATAAGTAGATTGCTAAAGGTTACAAAAAAAAAAAAAAAAAACGAGTTACATTGTAATTTTTCATTCCATTCCATTGGCGAAACAGGAATCTAGTAAAGGGAAGAAATCACATTCTTCATGGAAATAAACCGTTCATTCCTTCTCTAATTCCAGCATACCAAAACACTACCTAAAAGAATAATAAAAATAAACGAAAAAGTGGCGGGAAACTCATGACAATGCAAGAAAAAGGAAAAAAGACCAACCCAAGCTTCCTTTTGACTAATAATCAAGTCATTTGTTTCCTCACTTATTCGAGTAATTTGAACATACATGCGACGCCCCACCTACATTTATCAAGATCTCCCATGAATAAGTGGCATAATGATCATGCTAATAACCGCAAAACGGTGTAAAGTTCCAAAACAAACAATGTAGACGGTAGTTAACTTACATTTTCTTTCAACTCGGTGAAGTTATTAACACGATTGACAAGTTCAACCTTAGGAAGAAAAGCACGTAATCCCTACAAAAGTCAAACTTTTAAATTAAAAATTACCACAAAAAATATATAATGGTGAGAGAGTAAATATAACTAGAGCAGTAGAGCTAAACCTCGATTCTTGTAAGAAGACCACCGGTATTCCACTCCGTAATCTTGACTTCTATAGGTTCATTAAATTGCTTAATCTGCAGGATATATGGTCTTAGTGCAACTATAAAGAACTAAAAACAACAAAAAGATTTAAGTGCATAACAAAAATAAGGCCTTGATAATAGCAAACTCTACAAAATAAAGACAAGCCCATCAATGTTTCATACAAAAGTGAGTACTAGCATGTGTGAGCATGCATCATACAAGTTAAAGATCTTACTTAAAGCTAATAATGCACACGTATAAAATTTATTGATCCAAGAAGCACACTCTCAAAAGGCTTATTAAAACGTTACACGTCTCTCACATTGGTTTTTAACTTTTTTTGTTATAAATTCTGAAAATGCTAGAAACATACTTAATATTACACGTAGCAAAAAAAAAAAAGAAGCATGTGTGAACTTCGACCTGCCAATCTGGCAAGTCAAACGTTACCTCTTCACTTACTTTCTGCAATTATCTGTGTTCCCATTGGGTAAATTACACCAGAATGTAACTCAACTTTAATTTTTTTGTCATTTTCAGTCGAAAAAATGTCTTTTCTCAATCGTATGCAAGAAATATTCAATAAGTGGTGGTGCGACAGGTCACAACATTTACCTGCTATAGAAGGATACTTACAATGGCCGAAAATTAAACGCCTTATTCCAAGACCATTATCCTATTTAACTAGGTTACATACAATGACATAAGGTGAAAGCAAGTTACACTTGTGGGTAATAAATACTAACCCTTACTCATACAAAGCATTTTGTCGTTCCTCCATTTCACAAAACAATCTCTTGTGGTTCAAAAAATTTAATCACTAGTCAAGAAAGTAGTCATTTAGCTAATTCCAACCTAACTAACAACAAATTTATCAAAATTCCCATTCTGTTTTTGCAACAACTTCATCAAAAAGCTTCAAAAAAATAAAAAGAAAGCTGAGAAAAAAACCTGCCTCACTCGATGCCAAGCCAATTTGCGAAACAGCCGACGGGTGGAAATCAACGGTCTACCGCTAAGAGTTCTACCCAAAACTTCAGCAAACAAAACCGTCCCATGCTCCACAACCGGCTGCCCCACCATCGGCCCACCACTTAAAGCGGCTTCATTTCGCACAATTCCCATCTTGCCATTCACCATAAACTCTTCACCATCACTCTCAAAATCACACAACAAAGAATTCAATTCTTTATCATATAACGGAAGCACCTCTTTAGTTAACATAGTTGCTAACAAATCCGCACCAATATTAACATCAAGCTTATACTCGTTCCCGGAAACCACCACACCGACAACAAAATCACCCGGTTGCGGGTCATAATACTCTACAGAAACCATGTTATCCTCTTGTTCGTCTACCAAAACATCCTCAATTACATCTTCTGAATCACTGGTTTCTTCTACAGATTTCCCATCTCTAAAGAACCTATAAAAGGGCTCCAAGGCCTCATCTTTATCAGGCTTATTGTACTCAACTTCGGTTGGTGGTACACTAGTAACAGGCATTGGTGATGGTTTACCTAACAACCCAAGCTCTTCTACTTCATTTTCTTGATTTTTGGGTTGATGGGTGTTGGTGAATTCGTCAATTAGTTCATTGTTGGAGCAATTTAAGACATGGGTGTGTTTAAAGATTGAGTATTTTGTGGAAAAATGCAAACTTTTTAATGGTTTTGGTAAGTTAGGGGTTGAAGTGGTTAACCTGTTAGTGAGGGTTTTGCAGATTATGAAGGGGGGAAATGACTTGCAACATGGATGATGGTGAAGAAGGAGAGACATCTTGTTTATTGTTGATCATATGATGAGATTGATTCTTCTCCAGAACCAGTTTGTTTGCTTTATCCTTTCGGTATCTTGAGATTTCAATGGGCTTTTTGCTAAAAGGTGTCAATCTTCAATGGGCTTTTGATGTCAAGGTATGGACTAAGGAGTAAAGAATCCGTAACACGTTCAAAAAGATATCACTATGTCTTTTACACATATGGTGGTTGAGGGGCACAAAAAACTTGACCCCGGACCCGAACTTGAAAAAGAAAACTGAACCCGGATATTGATAACCCGAACCGAGATACACAGGGTATAGATTTTTTTGGCTAAAATCCAGAACCGAACCCGACCTAGATATGACCAGTACTCAAAAAGTCAAAACCCAATCATACTCGTACCTGGATATATACCCGAACTCAGATTTTAAAAAAGCCCGATTTGCACCTCTAGATGGTGATCATATTAGCTAATGAAAGCTAATATAGGATTTCATTAAGTAATTGATATAATAATAATAATAATAATAATAATAATAATAATAATAATAAAAACAATGCTAAAGAAAAAATATTAACAAAACACTAATAATAATAATAATAATAATAATAATAATAATAATAAAGCAATAATAATAACTAGTGGTAAACACCTGTACACTACCACGGCTCAAAAATAAACATGATACAACGGTAGTTACATTGTTGCAAATTGAGAGCTATCATACACAAAAAATTAGAATATATTAAATTATTTAATTAAATATAAAAGAAAAACTAATAATTTATAGAAGGGAGGGAGGGTAGGGAAAGGAAAACTCAAAAAATGGATTGCGGAGGGATCGGAATCCATGAGTTAACAGTTGCAAACTAGGCGCTCTACCACCAAGCCAAACGCTAGTTTTGCGTTATACTTTCTCTCCATCTGTATTTACAAAAAAGAGGGTTATTAGATTTTATCACCCTAAATATTGGCCATAGCCGCTACCACCCCCAACTAACACTTTGACATTTGACAGCCCAACCTAACATTTTGTGTGTTCTTGCACCCAGTCATTAACTAAATACTAACTCAGTTAGTTGTTTATCCTATGTGGCCAATATTTGATAATGTGGTTCATTTTTATAAGGTGTCGTGGCCAATATTTGATAATGTGGTTCATTTTTATAAGGTGTCATGCTGAGGCGGCCAATTATTTTTTTAAAAAATCTATATTTTGATAGTAGTATATATGCACACATATCTTTCTCTCTCTCCACTTCTCTCCCTCTCTCTCTGTCCTCCTCTCTACATCTCTCTATATCTCCCTCCTTTAGCTTCTCTCTCTGCACATCCTTAGATCAAGACCACATAAACAACCCTCAATTTGAGTTCGGTATGGATGACGACGATGGTGGGGTTGGTTACTTAGATCTGAAGAGTGAACTCTGGCGGTCATGGTAAACCTTAGTGAAGGGGTCGACGAGAATGGAGGAACAATGGTTCTAGTGGCCGGAAGAACGAGGGTGCCCTATTCTCTTTCGTGGTCGACTTTGGTGAGTCCATTATGTAACACCTCGTAAGTTCGTGTCCGGTAATATACTGATACGTGTCCATACTCTCATTTGAGCCTAAATGTTGGCCGAGGGGGACTATTTATGTCAATTAATGAAAGTATGAATATTGGTTTGGAGCTCAAGCAAAACTCTAAGAAACCACTAACTCAAAACCATGAGCTTCATGGATGCTCATGATACCTTAGTACCCACCTGGAGACATCCTATAACAGCTCCTAACACTTGTCATGATCTTGTGTCACCTCTTTTATATAAATAGCAAGCTTGTTCTTCACTTACACTTGCTCATTCCCTCATAATCTTCTCTTCTGCTTCTTGGAGTTGCTCTTGATAAAAAGGACCTCCCTCTAAGTTTTAATATTCTCTAGGATCATAAGTAAGTGTTCCTACTCTGCTCATTTCGTTTTATAGGCTAGAATTTAGCTGAAAGTCAAGCAAATTGACTTTTGCTTTGACTTTCGATTTAGACCATTATGGTCCAGCTATTGTTCGAGTCGAACATGACTACGTGATCGTAATTAGGTAGGTATTAATCCCTGAAAAGGGCACCTCCTAAAAATCAAGTTAACTAGGTCCAATGATGGGTCAAAGTTTATTTACGTGAACTGTTAAAAGTCAGTTTTAATGTAAACTTTATAAACTGATTATATAAATGTTATAATCAGTGTTTTGACACTTAAGTAAGTTGGTACTAATTACTAGAACATGTATGAACATGTTCAGCTTGTCAATTCCAGTTTTAAGGTCGGTTCGCAACCGAAAGTTGAGCAGTTTGACTTCTGCTTGACTTTCGATTCTTGCCCAATTTAGCATAATTAGCTATTGAATTTAAGTTGTATTATGATCGTATTATAATGTATGATAACCCTCTGAGGTTATACTACATGATCATATCCAGATTTTGAGTTTATATGCAAGTTTCTATAATATGCCTAAGCTTGACCAAAATATATTTTGGTGTTATGATTCTGTTTATAACCTGAGTTTTGATTAAAGATCGTAAATTATGTTATGATATGACCATTTGGCGCATAGTAATTTTTTTTAATCATAACTATCAATCAAAACTTATTACCTACTGATATTATAACATAATTAAAGTGTTTTCACAGAAGGTAATTAATCATAACTCATATTTTTATGCAAGTTCTTAAACTATGTCACTTAATTACTAAAATGCCCTTATGGTACATATTTCGATTCTAAAACCTTAATGATCATATAAGTTGATAACCTACTGATGTTACAATTTATTTAAAGTACAATGGCATATAAAACTTGTTTATAACACATCCGGTTACCGATATCGCTTATATGCGTACGCTTAAGCTTATGTAACTAGCTTACGTAAGTTTACCGAAACGGGTCAAATCCTTTCAATTTTATTTCAAATTCCAGAATGTATATTGTTTACCCATATTTTACAAGTCTTAGTACTTGTTGTAAAACACTGTAAAATCGTGTCCAATAGTATAGTGACACGTGTTGTATTTTTAAATATAGTCTGTTAAAGACCAATAAGGACTAAAGGCGTCAACATGCTCAAGTCGAGCCTCTGAGTGACGAACCGATGTCAACATGCATAAATAACAGCCTCTGAGTGACTGATATGTCAACATGCTTAAATCATTAGCCTCTGAGTGACTGATACGTCAACATGCTTGAAATTTGGCCTCTGAGTGACTGATATGTCAACATGCCCAGCCTCTGAGTGACATCGGAATCAACATGCTTATAATAAGCCTCTGAGTGATCCTTTGTGAAGTCCTAACTCTCATACGTGCCATTTGTTGGACGAGAGAGTTCAAACATGTAAATATGTGAAACTTGGATGATGGAGGGTTTAAAAGTGTCAACATGTTAATTTATACCACTGAGTGACCTTTTAACAAACCGAGAGCTCGACAATGTCCGGGCATAATCCCAGCTATGCCAAATATTGGCTATGGAGGGCTAAGAGTGCCAAAATGGTGTTTAAATAGGTTTTTATAAGCTTTTATAAGTTAAGGGGTTAAAAGTGTCAAACTTTGAAACTGGCCAAAGAGCGGTTGCGGGCCGCGAGAAGGCCTCTGCAGCAAAAAGTTTTGTTTGATCACCAAGCAAAACTCCAAAACCATTTACTCGAAACCATGGCTTCTCTAAACTGCTATGCCATGTTTTGGGACACTTGTAAGCTTCTTCTTACACCCCTAAACACATGGCTTCCCTTCTTTAAGCTCTCCAACTATAAATATGTGCTTAAGTTCACCATTCCAACTTGCAACTTTCTTAAACATAACTCTTCTCCAACCTCTGGAAGTTCCTAGCTGAAAGGAGCATCCAACTTAGTTCTCTTGCATTGTCGGAATCTCTTGTAAGTGTTCCTTACTCTTGCATTTTCGTTTATAGGCTTCTATAGCCAAAAGTCAAGCGTTTTACGGCAAACGCTTTGACTTTCGGTTAAGACCATTATGGTCCAGCCATTGTTCGAAATGAACATGGCTAAGTGATTGTAATAAGGTAGGTGTTAATCCCTATAAAGGGCACCTTCTGAAGATCACGTTTGCTAGACCAATTGACAGGTCAAAGTTATGTTATTAAAAAGTCAAACAGGCCATTTTTCGGAAAAATCATAAATTGATCTAATATATGTTATGAAACATGTTTTGATACTTAAAAAAGTTGGTAATAATTATTAGAACATGTAAGAGCATGTTTGGCTCGTCAATTTCAGTTCTAGGGTCGGTTAGCAACCGAAAGTCGCGAAGTTTGACTTCTGCTTTGACTTTCGATTCTGACCCGATTTAGATTAGTTACCTACTGATCTAAAGTTGTATTATGATCACAATATAATGTAGCATAACCCTCTGAGGTTATATTACATGATCATAATCAGAATCTAAGTTTTTGCACAAGTTCCATAATTATGCCATTTTTTAACCAAAATGCCCTTTTTACACAAAACAAGGTTTTAATGATAATAAACTTGAAATTGAGTTTCCTACTGATGTAATATTATAAGTAGGATAACCAAGTTGTAAACTGAGTTTCCAAGCAGATCCTTAAACTATGTCGATAAATGACGGTTTTAGTCCTTGTGACTCATAAAATGATTTTAATCAATCTTTTCAAGGTAAATCATTTACCTACTGATATGTTATATTAAATAACATATTTTAAACATTTTAAATCTGACCCTAAGGTCAGTTTTCATTAAACATCGCTTAACAACGTCATCTTACGACATAAGCGCCATTTTGACGCATAGTATGGTTTTAAACCATATTATTGACCAAAACTTGATACCTACTGATTTCAAAACTTATTTTAAACATAATTACAGTAGGTACATGTTCTAAACTCAGAATCCCAAATAATTTATAAACTATGTGTAAAATGACCAAAATGCTCCTTCGGTGCATAGTTTGGTCATAAAAGATAATTTACACATATAATTGACATCCTACTAATATTATGTCATAAATAAAGTATTTTTTCAGAATACTTATAATTATAACATTAAATTATATTCAAGTTCTTTTTATATGGTATGAAATTACCAAAATGCCCTTATGAGGCATAGTTTCATTTTAAAACCTTAATGGGCGTATAAGTTGATATCCTACTGATATTTTAACTTATTTAAAGTATAATGGCATATAGAACTTGTCCATGACTTATCCGGTTACTCGATATCGCTATTATGCGCACAGTTACGTATATGTAACTATTTTACGGAATTTAACCGTAACGGGTTTAACCTTGTCATTTAGCCTCAAAATCCAGAATGTTTATAGTTTACCCATATTATACAAGTCAAGTACTTGTCGGGTTTAAACTACATTCTATCCGATCATCGTTTAATCAAGCATTATACATAATGATCATGTACACTATTAGGTTTATAAGACCGTTAGTATTTAATTGGCTAGCTTATGCCATAATCCAGACTAGAGCCTTCTCGGTAAATGCTATCTGCACTTGGTACTTTTGTATACGGCTGAGTTATTTAAAAATAAAAGAAGAAGACTAGCTCAGGTAAATACTCTCGACTTATTTTCCCAATACGGGCTTGGGATACGGTAAATTATTATCGCTTGGTCCATTGCAAGGTCAACTTTCCCAAGTTAATAAAAGATTTTGGTGTCGTTTGCACTTAGAACCATTTTTTATGTTTCCAAAATAAGTCAGTTAGGTGTATTTACCAGCGTAAGCTGACGTATCTTCCAAAGGCTAATCTGCAGGTATAATACGAAATAGGCCGGAAGCTGCTCGGTAGAGAATAAGAGGATCTTGCAAATCCTTAGATCTGCCTAAAGTCTGTTTTGTATTCTTTCTTGTACATTTTACGATCCGCCTGTGGATCTTCTATTACGAGCCTGTATATTATTTTAGATTTCGAACATTTCGGTTTGTAATAATAATTTTACTCCAAGACTTCCGCTGTGCTATGTTTAATTGACAATGATGTTATCAACTTACGTCACGATACTCCCCACCCGGGCCCACCGGTGTTTGGATTTCAGGGTTGGAAATCCGGGGTGTGACAGGGTTAATATTAGAGCCAACGTTTGAGAGAATTAAACACTAGCCTTTTGTGTTTTGTCTCAAACTTACACGAGCACATTCCTTAGACTTCCGAGTCTAGGCATTGACCTAGGATTACTCATTTCATTATTAAGTTATTAGTATTGTTTTTAAATTGATTTCTAACAGGAAAATGCCGCCACGTGTACGAGGACAAAGTGGACGAGGAAAAGGTCCAATGAGGGGAGGACCATCGGGTTATATTCCTCAACCTCATAACTCAGATGCATATCAGGAGATTCGTCTCCATGGCAACCAGCGAGACGTTCCGTCTCTAATAGACACTCGCCCTCACATTCCCAAAATTCTTACCACTCACACCAATCCTACCATTCTCTCCATTCCCATTCTCACCACTCCTACCACAAAGAATTTAACCCCAACCATTACTTGAACACACCTCCAGCTGATCAAAATCAGTTGGACCAGCCACATCCTATAGACGAGGACTCCGACCCGGAGATGCCACCATCGGGATCAAAGTGCATCCCATTGAAATTTCGAGCGATTCAAACTCATATGCCGGATCTCCCTACCAAGGTCCTAACGAGTGGGACCAATACTGGAATCAATTCACCTTTGCCCACACACCTTCCCATTACTCTCAACCACTCCCCGTTCAAGTAGATGTCCACATGGAACCCGTGGATCAACCTCAACAACCACCTGAGCCACCAAGGAGGAAGCGTGGAGCACGTATGTCAGTACGTGCCGGACAAAGGTCGGGATCGCTGCCATCTTTGCCCAATTCTTACCCCACCATTCAAGAGGACCCACAAATGGGTGGACCCTCTAATGTTCCACCTATAGTGGAACCAACACCAACACCTGCTGTTCAACCACCACCAACAGGTTATACTAACCCAATTCTCACGTACCCATACACGTCTGGATATGATCTATTTAATCCGTCTACGCCGGTAGACTATCAAGCGTGGTCGCAAGACCCGTACATGCAGGCGGTTATGCACAATGCACTTTACCCGTCTCCTTTCCCACCTACTGGATATCCAACTTATGGGTACCAGTATCCGGTTATGCCACAACCTAAACCACAACCTCCGCCACCACTAGAGGCCATTAATGATGCCTTAGAAAGAATGAAAGAGATGCAGCAGCAGCAGCAGCAGGCGGAGAAAACAGAGAAGAAGACAAATAAGTTCTTCAAGAAACTCTCCAAACTAGTCAAGGGAAAGAAAGACGAGTGAAGTCGTTTCTATTATATGTAGTCCCTACGTGGATATTGTTATTTCTTTAGTCCCTACGTGGACATTTTGTTTCTTTTAGTCCTTGCATGGACAATCAGTTTCATTTATTTGTTTCAAGTATTGTGTTCTTATGCAAATTTAATGAAGTACTTTGGAATTATATATATATATATATATATATATATATATATATATATATATATATTCATCCTCTTGAAAACGAGCGTCTTGATTTTACTCGAATTTATGCTCTGCGATATAATTACAAAAAGATCTTAATGGTTTTGATTTGCCAAGTGGCACAAACCACATATATATATATATATATATATATATATATATATATATATATATATATATCCCTTGATCTAGAGATGGTGGACTAAGTTCAAGCCTCCAAGTCATTAAGGTCAATGGGACCGGGACTTATAATCAACCATTAAGATCCTCTTATGTTAACATTCAAATAATGTGCATACTCTTGGTTGTGTGACTTGAGGAATCACACTAACCTTCAAGGTAATGGACTATGTCCTAACCTTATATATAGCCCTTGTGATCTATTTGATCCCGGCTAAATAGCCTTTGTGATATGTTTGATCCCGGCTAAAATCACCAATGCGGTGACTAAACATCCATTAGAGATGTATTTTATATAACCCTTGTGATCTATTTGATCCCGGTTATATAGCCTTTGTGATCTGTGTGATCCCGGCTAATATCACCAGTGCGGTGATTAAACATCCATTAGAGATGTATTTTATATAACCTTTGTGATCTATTTGATCCCGGTTATATAGCCCTTGTGATCTGTTCGATCCCGGCTAATATCATCAGTGTGATGATAAGTAAAACATCCATTAGTGATGTATTACCCTTTCGGGTTATAATCTATTCTATATAGCCTATGTGATCTATCCTGATCCCGGCTAATATCACCAGTGTGGTGACTAAACATCCATTAGTGATGTAGTGCCTATGTGCCCTATTATATGTCCATTAGTGACAAGCCTATGTGCTATATATGTAATTGTCAAATATGACAATGACAGTTGTGACTTTGTGGTCCCCTGTCTATAATATATGGACTATGTCCAGATTGTAATTTGCCTACGATGGTCCTATTAAGACCTAGGCCAAATATAGATATGTTAAGCCTAAGAGTTGTGATGTTATTCACACTAGTATAGGCAGTGGATTTTCTTATATCCAATGTTTAAAAGCCGATATGGTTATTATACCATTGCTAAGAGAAATTTTATTTGGTATATAGAACCAAAGCTTTGAAGAATGGCTAATTCTAATGAGGCACAAAGTAGCCATCGGAACGTCAAAGACGCCGAAAATATAACCATAAATAATGATAATGATTTCCAAGCTCATATTGATACGGTTGTGGAAAGGGCCATGAGTAAGGCCATAGAAAGGCTAAGAGAGCCGAGTGCCACTCGCTCTAGGCCCCTATCTATTCCACCATCTTCAGCTCATAAAGAGAGCTCTATTCACTCTTCAAATGCGAAGAGTGAACCAAGGATAGCAGACTTTGTTGATAGGTCCCGTTCTGCTAAAGACAAGTGTACCTATAAATACTTTGTCTCCAGTAAACCCCGAGACTCTAATGGGGAAAAAGGAGCCGTAGAAGCATTAAAGTGGCTGGATGAGATGGAGACTATAGTAGACATCAGCGGTTGTGCTGAAAAGGATGTGGTCAAGTACGTATCACAGTCCTTTAAGGGCGATGCCCTAACATGGTGGAAGGCCACGATTCAGTCAACAGGTAAGGTATACCTGTATAATCTGGGATGGTCCAAGTTTGTGGACCTTGTAAAGGAAACTTACTGCCCAACCCATGAGGTGGAGAAAATAGAGACAGACTTCTTGTCTCTTTCCATGAAAAACCTAGATTGTCGGAAATATGTTTCCGATTTCAGTTCCCTATCTAGGTTAGTTTCATATTTAATTATCCCTGAATCCAAATGCATTGCGCGTTTTATTAATGGGTTAGCGCCTGAAATAAAGGGCATGGTAAAGGCTGCACAGCCTACTACCTATAGGTCTGCTGTAGATGTCACACCCCGACCCGCAGCGGAATAGGTGATCGAGGCGTGATTGGGTTAACTCGAGAGCTTATGACTTGCTATTACTTGTTTTAAATATTCACTAATTCATATTAAGTGTCTCACAATACAAATAATTCACATAAACAATTACAAACACAAGACAATGTTTATAACAAGTATATTGCACTAATTCATTTCTTGTTAACTAAGGCCCATCCTATGTCCAATCTTCTCTTCGTACCTGTTCACATGTATCATGTGTAAAAATGGTTTTGGGTCAACAAAGGTTGGCGAGTAAATCTAAGTTAAACATTTAAAAAGTTTGTTAAATTGATTATTTCAATAAAAATGTGCATGGACCATATATGAGCATATGTATATATAATTAAATCACAAACCACATAATGTCAACAATGAACATATGAACATGATGAATGATGAACTTGAGATCAAGGCTCAATCAAACGGAGCCGATCTAATGAGGCACCTGATGCTCCAAATCGTATCCCATGAGGAACTGATGGGCCTTAAATGAATGATTGCACTGAAATGATAAAATGTAACCACACATAACCACAACAAACAAATATACGCATTAGATCACATAATGGTGGTAGCACATGTATTTGTATAAATAAAGTAAATTACGACACATGATACACCCCAAAACGTAAATAAAAAAAGGAAATTTGTAAGGATTCACTCAAAGTGTTTGCGTTTTTAATCCTTAGTGAAAAACCGCACGAGAATAAGGAGAAAATCCAATTGATAAGCGTGATTTAAGCTAGACAAACGAATGCAACAAAAAAAGTAAACGTTATGCTAGGCATAGCTAAATGAACGAACATGATATGTTAGACTCGTTGAGCCTAACGAGCCTCTACAAGGCTATGAAAAGCCTAAAGGCGAGCCTAAACTAGGCTACCTTAACGAGCCTAATGTTCCTTAACTAAGAACCTAAACTAAACTAATTAAACTAAGAAAACAATAAATAAATGAATATTAAAAAAAATAAAAAAACAAAGAAAGGAAGATTACCTCGAAGAAGAACTTTACAAAATGAGAAGATCTTGAAGGGCAGCACTTCCTCGTCAAAAGCAGAAATAAAAACTGCTACACCCCACACCCAAAGGGGTATTGTGCTTGTGGAGCCACCTAATTTGGTTATTCCACTTGTTTTTACTCAAACTAGGAGTTGCAAGATATAAAGAACCAAGCAAGGGTATTTATAGGTGTGAAATAGAGCACAAAATGGTGATTGGGGCGATGTAGGATAACTTTAAAACAAGATTTTCACGCCTTTCAAATCAGCAACAAACACCAAACTTGTTTTCGCGATTCCCGCTTTGTTATAACTCCGTTTCGCGCACGGTTTTCGCCTACGTTCATTATTTTCAGAGTAATATAATATGAAAGAGAGTAATCCAACATCCATGGTGTCGAGAATTGGGCTTAAACCTTGGGTCTTGATGCGGGTCGAGGGTTATGTTCTAAAACTTGTGTTTGTGATTCCCGTTACGCTGGAGCTCAGTTTTATGCACCATTTGAACCTACTTGATCCTTAGTATACCAAGTATATCTTGGAGCTTTGAATGGACCAGAATGATAGCTCAAGGATGGAGAAAAGTTAGCAAGAAAGTCACCCAAAAGTCATCTTATAATAAAACTAAGAATACGACATGTAGAGCTTTTTACTTGCGATCATTTACATCTAAACTCTCCAAAACACAATGTCCTATCTTAAGGCATGTATATAATGAAGTTTGAATGATAAGAAGGTTAGGATGTGATGTGTTAGGTATGTTCACGAGGTCTCCAAAGTTTTTGATTAACTTAAGGAAAACCTTAGTTTTAGACCTTGAGATATAGAAGGTTGCTTCAAAATACATAGAAATGAATTTACAAGGTTGTTTAAAACATGTATAAGACTATAAATCACCATATATGATAAAATGTATGATCAAAACATAGAATCCAAGATATTTTATTGCTTAAACATTAAACAAAATTACGTGGAATATGAAAACGGATCGAGTTACAAAAACAGGTCGGGTTTTAGGATTCATTCATTTTTTTGACGAATGTTACAGTCTCCTCTACTTTTGGAAATTCGTCCCGAAATTAAGAGGTAACCATTTAGCTCTTTAACATTTGGGGGGTAAAGGTAATTCAAAAGGGATTGCAGTGTTTAAGGATTTTGGAAATGGAAATTTTAACAAAGGTTTGATGTGGTGGAGTGGCTCAAGTGTTTTGTTTGTTGGTGAGACTCGGGTACGAATCCCTGGTCCACTATTTTATTTTATTTTTTTTAAATTTAAAGTTTTGAAATGTTACAAATCAGACCCCTTAACTCTACTATCCGAACTAACTTGGCTACTAACTCATATTACCTTAAAACTCACTTTAAAACATAACAAAACTAACTAGATTTTATTAACGATTTTAATTGTGATATTATTTAAATTAAATTAATAAATAAATAAGTCGATAACTGAATTTAAATTAAACAGTAAAATCTTTCAACGGTTATTTATTTCGTGAAAATTTCCGAAGTTTAAGGTTAGGATCCGGATTTCAAAGTGGGTCGGACTTCTGGATACCCGTTTTTGGCGGATGTTACAGTCTCCCCTACTTTTAGGAATTTCATTCCAAAATTAGGAGGGAACCGTTCTTGAGGGTTAGTTAATAGGGTTTCTTATAGATTGGATCTCGAGTATGCTAGGTAATAAAAATCTCGATGATGCTAAGGATATACATAACCAGGTGAGTGTGAAGTTTGGATTTTGATTGAGGCGGTAACGTTCCTAGTAAGGGTTGAATACCCTGCTACATGAATCGCTTTTTGATACCTGAGGTGTAAAAATGAAAAGTGTTGTAACACGGAGATGGCTAACTGGATATTGTGTCACACCCCGACCCGCAGCGGAAAAAGGTGATCGGGGCATGATTGGGTTATCATCAAAGCTCATGACATTTATTAAGCGTTTCATATTCATTAATACAAATTAAATGGAGTTTTACAATAAATGTTACAACATGATCTAACTAACAATCTAAACTTCTTTGTTCTCTTCTAAGGCATATCCTATGTTTTCCTTGCTTCAACCTGTTCACCTGTATCATGTGTAAAAGGGTTTTTGGATCAACATAACGTTGGCGAGTGAATCCTATGGAAAACATTTGAACAAATTTATTTAAATTGATTATGAAATATGTGCACAACCAAACATGAGTAAAAATAGATGTAATCTAAATCAACAATCATAAGATATTAAATGACACACACATGAACAATATTGGAACAATTTGAGGCACGCGATGCTCAACTCGTCTCTCACGAGGAACTGAGAGGCCTAATGAATGAATTGCCTAATCATGAAAATATGAATGACACAACTACAAATAATATAAACTCAATGATACACACATGAACAAAAATGGAACATTTAGAGGCACGCGATGCTCAACTCGTCCTTCACGAGGAACTGAGGGGCCTAATGATTGAGTTGCATATAATTTGACAAAAAGGAATTAAGTAATCACAATAATAAAAACAATCTAAGTTTAAGTCATGATGTGGTATGGCACAAGTTTAAATAAATAAGTTAATTATTTTCATAACACATGACACACCCCAAAACGTGTAATTTAAAAGGGGGAGTTGTAAGATTCACTCACAGTGGGTGCGTTCGGTTGATGATGTTGAATGTACGCGAAGTGGTTTTAACCACGAGTGAGATTAACCTAGATAAATCGTATTATGGTTTGGTAAGTAAACGGATTTTATTAATCTATTTTAGTAGGATTGTTGGGTGTATTTTTGTGAGTTTGAGGCTATTTTCTAACCTTAAAAATGTTATTTTTAAGTATTTTTAATTGATTTTTAATTAAAATAATTAAATAAAAATAATAAAAAAATTTATTTTTTTTCTGACCGTTGACCTGACCGTTGACCGTTGACCTGACCGTTGACCGGTTCGAATGCGGAATACAAGTGCTCTGGGTGAGGCTCGAACCCGAGACCTCCCGTACGCGTGCACGCAGCTCTACCAACTGAGCTACGTGTCTAACCCGTTATAAACCTGATTTTAATTATATATATATATATTAATTAGTTTAAACCGAAAATCATTTTTATTTTAAAAACAGTTTAAGCGAATCGGACTTGCACTCCACAGGTCTCGAACCCGGGACCTGTGGTTTAATCTAACACACAGTCCACCGCTGGACTGTGTGTTAAACATGTCATATAATTCGATTTTTATTATACTTAAATACAATTTAGTTATTTCCTTTTCTGCCTTATTAAAAAGAATAGATAATTGTTCGAGTCGATGCAGTAGACCGGACTCGAACTCGTGACCTGTGATATAAACAAACACACAGTCCACCGCTGGACTGTGTGTCTAACTTGGTTATTATTCCGGTTATTAATATACTTAACATATACCAGTATCGACTCCGGTTCAGTTAAACAAAAAAATTGATTTTTATTAAGGCAGCGTGTGTGAAACCGGATTCGAACTCGTGACCTTTGCGTTATATGTGCACACAGTCCACCGCTGGACTGTGTGTCTAACCCGATTAATAAGTTGATTTTAATTATACTTATAATATAACGAATACATCGTCTTCTTCATCAAGGTATAACCAGAGAAAGACGACTGACTGGTTCAAGGTTTTTATCGGTTTATTAGTGTGTTTCAGTTCATTACGGTGAGATAAATGTGAAAAGAAAAAGAAATTGGGCGGAGAGGTATACCGACTGGACCCTCTGTTTTCCGGCAGAACTCCGGCGACAGTAATAAGCTCCGGCGTCAGGTGTCTTGCAGCAGCGAGTCCCCAGAAGGTTTGAAGAAGGTATGGGTGACTTCGGTATAAGTTTAAAAGGTTTAGTGGGGTTCAGAAATAAGGAAATCGGTTTTCCGGCGACGAACAGAAAAGTTCCGGCGAGGGAGTTTTCGCCGAGAAAGAGTGTGGTTTTGAGCGAAAAGGTTTTCAATGGGTTGAGGGTGAATTTATAGGGGAAAATCGAGATGTATTTGGTCTGATTTCCGACTGGATTCATTGATTTAAATTTTCCGGCGGTTATAATTTTTGGTCGCGGACTCAGACGTCGGTTATAACCGATGTCTTGTTAATGGTTTACGTTATAACGTAAATTGTCGTTAAAAGCTCGCGAGTTTACCGGGATTCCGACGACTGAACTATTGGGCGCCGGTTTTGAATTCGTAACGTTACTTTATGATTTAAATGATTTCATTATTTAACAAACAAAGCAAGTGGCGCAGTGGTTTGTGTGTGTGAGATAAGTCGCTGAATCGACTCGGCGAGTGACCCGGGTTCGAAACCCGGCTGGATCATTTCATTTTTATTTTGCGATTTTCAACAGTTTTTCAAAAACTAAATATATATTCCCGTATAATAATTGATTACGTATCGTTTAAAAATATTTTGGGCATTTAATTCACAACAAAATTTTTGACTGACTGTTCGGTTGATAAACGGAGCGGGTTTGGTAAATCCGTTTTTGACGGATGTTACATATTGTCTCATGATAAGGGGTTTTGAGAAAATCGAAGCGTCATAATGATAAAGTTACATCACAAAACGAAATCATCAACCACATCGTTATCCAAATTGAGATTGACACTACTTACACAAAACTTCCCATAACCGTCAAACAATGCTTTTGATCACCAGACAAGAACACTTATATATAGGAAGTACCTGCGGCGTATCCACCATGTCTTTGTCAAATTTTCATTGGCCTTGTTATTAAGTCACGATTAGTTCTATGCAACTCATCCTAAAATCTACCAAACATAAACAAACACAACAACCCATGCTTGAATCTCGAATCCGAAGAGAGCAAGACTAAATGATGGCTGTACCTCTCTCATGTGTTATGAGGAAGTGGTCAGTCTATGAAAAAGTGAGACACGACCCAACTTCCCTAAATGATGAGACGGGGTTCGTCGTGATGTATGATGACACGAATAACATGAAATTTAATCGATGTATAGAGACATGTAATGAAACAAATTGGCATAGCGTGATATAAATTGCATTAATGGCATTAATATGAAATAATGAAATCTTGAAACATTATTACCCAAATTGAAAACAATGGTAATTTGAATAGTCAGGACAAGAAATGGAATCTATTAAAGCTTGGATTGGGAATAAAAATAAAATAAACAACTAGAGCAGAGTCTTGAGTCTTCATGATGGGAGAAAGACTAGTTAGGTTGTTTGTTCGCACCGTCGTTGACCTCAATTGGGTTTAAGTTGATGTTGTAGTCTCTCCTTCTTGCTGGTGGGGGTACTAGGTTTGCCTGGTTCGCTTGGTTAACTTGGTTCGCTTGGTTAACTGGATTTGCTTGGGCTTGAGCGTTGATGATGTTAACCAACCTAGGGCACGTGTTTCTGAAATGAGTAGGATCACCACAATTAAAGCAAGCTCTAACATATGGCACCATGGGGTAATGCGGTGGTTGGTAGGGCTGGATCATGTTTTGGGCAAGAGGTGAAACTTGGTTTTGAGGAGTGCGACACGTGTTACTCAAATAGCCATAACGCCCACAATTGGCACATAGACGACACGATACGGTGAGTTGTTGGTGATAGTGGATGGTGTTGCATTGAGGGTGGGGACCAGTGTAGGGTTCTTGTTTGGGTAAGCTGGGTTGGGTGCCATTTGGGTGATTGGGATGGCTTGGAGTGGTACGGCTTGTGAATTTGGGTTAGTCGAGGCAATAGCGTAGTTTTACCGTCACGCTTTCGTTTGGTATTGGAACGGGAGAATGTTTCGATCTTGGTTGTCTTTGGCTCTTCCACTGAAACCTTGTCAATTGTGCCCTTCTTTTTAAAGTCTCCATTTCGGATATGGTTTTCGGTGAGTTCGGTGGCTAATTCTATTGCAGCTTCCATGTTGCGGGTACAGTGCTCATCACGGAATCCTGGATACCAAAAGGAAGACCCCTAATGTAATGTTCAATGAGATGGTAAGGAGGAGAGAACATATTTGGGACCATCTGGTTCAGCTCGAGGAAACGCTTGTTATAGGCCATATGGTCTGCATCATTTTGCTTTAAGCGGTAGAATTCGTCCTCCAATTTCTTGATCTCACTCCTAGGACAAAACCGTTTAGTCATTAGTCCCTTGAGTTGTTCCCAAGTTAGGGCCACAGCAGCTTCAGCCCCTCTTCGACCCTTTTCAGGGTTCCACCAGGTTAAAGCTGCCCCAATGAGACGACCGATAGCATAATGAACCCTGCGATCGTTAAGGCAGTCACAATTTAGGAAGGTGCTTTCCATTTCCTCGAACCATCGCAGGAGTGTAGTGACCCCTTTTGTTCCCTCATATTTGGGGGGGGGGGGTCACAAGACTTGAAGTGCTTATAGGAGCACTTGGATGTAGTTGCGGGAGCATTTACAACGTTTGGTTCGACTTGATTGACTTGGTTATTAGTGAGGGCTTGTTGAACTTGGATCACAATGTTAGGAATCACGGCGGCCATTTGCTTGGCAATTTGGGCAGCCATGCGTCTACTGGAGTTTCCGGTTCTTTTTCCTCCAAGAAGGTGCCTAAAGGACATCTACAGGAATTCACGCAAACGAGATTGTGAGATTCAGTTGATGGATTTGCTAGCAGGGATGCGAAAAAAAAAACATATGATAAAATGAAAACTTTGGGGTGTATTTGAAAACAATAACTTATGATAACACAACACTTTTAAAGTGTTCTTGGGCTTTGCTCGTAATTGGGCCTTGCATGCCGCCATATTTCATCTTCGTAATCATGTGGGCCCCCATGATTACCAGGATTTCGTATGGTTCGCATGTATTAGCCTGGTAACGTACACTAAAACCCGGAGAAAATCGAGAAATGTGAATGTAACGTATGAAAGTAGGAGTGCATCCAGGTGTGGACACGGTGACACCTTAAAGTGGAGTTGGTTCACATGACGTTTGGTGTGGCATGCTTTGGCCTAATAGGTCCTTCGTACTCTCATCAGTAGTCCCCAGGTAGACAAACTGGTCCGTTAATTCGGATTTATACGAATGCCAATCCTAGACATGACATCCCGACTACCGGTACTCGAACCCTTCCAGTTACTACATGCCCGTCATATGAACTCACCTTGATAAATTTTGAAAACTAAAAACATCACAAAAGTTTGAATAACATAAAAATAAGTATTTGGAAAATGAAGAGAAATGTTTCGGAAATTTAAAGGAAATCGAGAACTTATAAATAAGGGTTTCATAAGTTTCGTATAGTACATTTCAGGTGGAGTGATATGTATATATGTAACATATATGTAGACTTCATGACATAATTATAACACAATGCACGTATCACATAATCAAGTAACAAAGAGAGTGCTTGCATGCGTTTCTGTGTGAAATGAAGGAATTTAAATGTCTGGGCAATAGCAAATCATAAGTCAAACAAAACATGAAATCACATAAGCACATAGGTCCTAGTTGACTAAAGTATAGGTTCTAAGGGTCTAATAACCTATCCTATATCCCTAAAGTCAATGGCTTTGATACCAATCTGTCACACCCCGACCCGTAGCGGAATAGGTGATCGGGGCATGATTGGATTAACTCGAGAGCTTATGACTTGCTATTACTTGTTTTAAATATTCACTAATTCATATTAAGTGTCTCACAATACAAATAATTCACATAAACAATTACAAACACAAGACAATGTTTATAACAAGTATATTGCACTAATTCGTTTCTTGTTAACTAAGGCCCATCCTATGTCCAATCTTCTCTTCGTACCTGTTCACCTGTATCATGTGTAAAAATGGTTTTGGGTCAACAAATGTTGGCGAGTGAATCTAAGTTAAACATTTAAACAGTTTGTTAAATTGGTCATTTCAATAAAAATGTGCATGGACCATATATGAGCATATGTATATATAATTAAATCACAAACCCCATAATGTCAACAATGAACATATGAACATGATGAATGATAAACTTGAGATCAAGGCTCAATCAAACGGAGCCGATCTAATGAGGCACCTGATGCTCAACTCGTATCACACGAGGAACTGATGGGCCTTAAATGAATGATTGCACTGAAATGATAAAATGTAACCACACATAACCACAACAAACAAATATACACATTAGATCACATAATGGTGGTAGCACATGTATTTGTATAAATAAAGTAAATTACGACACATGATACACCCCAAAACGTGAATAAAAAAGGAAATTTGTAAGGATTCACTCACAGTGTTTTCGTTTTTAATCCTTAGTGAAAAACCGCACGAGAATAAAGAGAATTTCCAATTGATAAGCGTGATTTAAGCTAGACAAACGAATGCAACAAAAAAAGTAAACGTTATGCTAGGCATAGCTAAATTGATTTAAGCTAGACAAAGAATGCAACAAAAAAAGTAAACGTTATGCTAGGCATAGCTAAATGAACGAACATGATATGTTAGACTCGTTAAGCCTAACGAGCCTCTACAAGGGTATGAAAAGCCTAAAGGCGAGCCTAAACTAGGCTACCTTAACGAGCCTAATGTTCCTTAACTAAGAACCTAAACTAAACTAATTAAACTAAGAAAACAATAAATAAATGAATATTAAAAATAAAAAAACAAAGAAAGGAAGATTACCTCGAAGAAGAACTTTACAAAATGAGAAGAGCTTGAAGGGCAGCACCTCCTCGTCGAAAGCGGAAATAAAAACTGCTACACACCACACCCAAAGGGGTATTGTGCTTGTGGAGCCACCTAATTTGGTTATTCCACTTGTTTATACTCAAACTAGGAGTTTCTAGCTATAAAGAACCAAGCAAGGGTATTTATAGGTGTGAAATAGAGCACAAAATGGTGATTGGGGCGATGTGGGATAACTTTAAAACAAGATTTTCGCGTCTTTCAAATCAGCAACAAACACCAAACTTGTTTTCGCGATTCCGCTTTGTTATAACTCTGTTTCGCGCACGGTTTTCGCATACGTTCATTATTTTTTCAGAGTACTATCATATGGAAGAGAGTAATCCAACGGGCTTAAACCTTGGGTGTAACATCCGTCGAAAAACGGGTTTTCAAAACCCGTTTCGTTTATTAACCGAACAATCAATTTTAAACTTTTGTTGTTTATTTATAAACAAATTAGAAGATATAAATTTTAATTGTTAAAAAGTAAAAGAAAATTTATTAAAAAGAAAAACCGGCTGCCGGGAGTCGAACCCGGGTCAGCCGGAAATCCTCAAGTCTTAACATTCACTCATCCAACCACTCCGCCACTTTGGTTCTTTGTTAAAATACCAAAACAATTAATTGAAATGATGAATCGCGGAAATCAAATCCGGCCCAATTTGCGCCCAATCGCAGTCGTCGGAAATCCCGACGATTTCGCCGAGATTGGACGGTTTCTTCTTATTTAACCGAAGCATTAACCTCAAACATCGGTTATAACCGATGTCCAGTCCGCGACAGCAGTCATAACCGCCGGAGAAATCATTGACCGACGAATCAAGGTAATCGGACTAAATTCATCGATGTTTTTCCCTATAAAAACACCCACAAGCCTCTGTTAACTTTTTCGCTCTCAACCACACAAATTCTCGACGTAATTTCACTCGCCGGAAAATATCTGCAAGTCGCCGGAAAACCGAGACTTCCATCTACACGGTAATTACTTCGATTTTTCTGTTTCATTCCATTATTAGACAACATTCTAATATCAATCCCTCACCCAGAATCCTTTCCAGACGACGTTGCCGGGTTATCTGTTTTCGCCGGAGAAATTCTGAAATTTCAGAAACCTGCTGTTAACGGGTATGATCCTTTTAACTTACGGATAATCGTTACCCAGTAATTCCATTTCACATCTAATCCCTCCAAATTGTTGGCAAATCCTATCAGCCGAAGCTCACCAAAACAGAGCCGACGACCTTGCCGGACTTCTGAAGAAAGACGAACAGTTCGGTACAATCCACCCTCAAACCTTTTTCTGTTCATTACTTTACGATGGCTCATAACGTTCGTTAAGTCAATTTAACAAATAACAGTCGGTTGATCGATGTCTGTGTTTTGAACGAAGAAGATGAAGTTGTGTATAATATAAGATTAATTAAAATCGGTTTAATGAACGGGTTAGACACACAGTCCAGCGGTGGACTGTGTGCAAACAATTTCACATACGTTGCGCGTTCGGTTCTTGTCCCAGTCTTACTCTCTCTATATAAAAATGCCTTTTTAACTGAACCGGGTTAACTCCCAAAATCATGTTAAGTATAATAAAAACCGGGTTATTAACCAGGTTAGACACACAGTCCAGCGGTGGACTGTGTGCACGTTAACTCACAGGTCCCGGGTTCGAGACCTGTGGTCAGCACCGGTTCGATACATTTAAAACCATTTTTAAAATAATTAATTTCTGGATAAATCTAAATAGTATATAAGTATAATTAAAAACAGAATTATTTCGGGTTAGACACGTAGCTCAGTTGGTAGAGCTGCGTGCACGCGTACGGGAGGTCACGGGTTCGAGTCTCACCCAGCGCATATATATAAGCGACTGGACCGGTCAACGGTCAACATTTTTTTATTATTTTTATTTAGTTATTTAAATTAAAAATCAATTAAAAATACGTAAAAATAACATTTTTAAAGTTAGAAAATAGCCTTAAACTCACAAAAATATATCCAAAGATCCTACTAAAATTGTTAATAAAATCCACATACTTACCGTACCTTTTCGTTATTAATTAGGTTAATTATCTCTCGTCGATCAATCCTCTAAACTCGTGCGCATTCAACACCTTCTAACAAACGCTACCAATGTGAGTGAATCTCTACCAATTCCCCGTTTTAATCACATTTTTTGGGTGTATCATGTGTCGCTATTTATTTATTTATTATAATTAAACACTTGTGCATCCATCATGTTCATGATCAAATGTGTATCCAATATGTATCAGTGGTTTGTGTGGTTGATATTTAGATTTAATTTATCATTTCAGTACATACATTTCATAGGCCGCCGCTCCCCATTACCTATGAGCGTGAGCTGTTCCCCATTACCTATGAGCGTGAACCAGGCGTTGCCAACATAAGATCGGCTCCGTTTGATTGAGCCTTGATCTCACATACATTAGCATAGGCTGTCAGTTCCCCATTACCTATGAGCGTGAACGGACGTTGCCAACATATACATTGTCATTCTTATTATTTACTTAAGCAAAGTGGTTTGTGATCGTTATGTTTATATACATTTGTTCATATATGATTGTTGCACAAATTTTCCTATATAAATTACAATAATGAATCAAGGACCTTTAACAAGGTTCACTCGCCAACTTTTGTTGACCCAAAATTTCCCATTTTTACACATGATACAGGTGATCAAGTTGAAGCAAGAAACATATAGGGCGGCCTAGAAGAATAAACCGGCTTAGATTTGGATTGTTTTAGTTAAATTTTCCTTTCTTTGTGTTTTATGAATTTGACTTGGAACTTTGAAATGTAATTTGAATTTAATAAATATGAAACATATTAGTAAACATCATGAGCTTTGGTGATAACCCAATTATGCCCCGACTCTTATTCCGCTGCGGGTCGGGGTGTGACAGATTGGTATCAGAGCCATGACTATAGGGACATAGGATAGGTTATTAGACCCTTAGAGCCTGTACTATAGTTGCTTAGAATTTTTAAATTTTTGTGTGTTACATGCAAAATTCATGATGTTTATATGCTTTATGTTTATTGTTACATTCAATGTTATGCAAGCATGTTTATAAGTACATATTATTATACAATGCCTATCATAAATCATATTCTTATAACATATCATATCCATGGGAACACACACCTCACAAATTATACGATTGTTACAACGATTTTTGTGTTTTCAAATCACATCAAAGTGAGTTCTCATGACGGGCATGTAGTAACTGGAAGGGTACGAGTACCGGTAGTCGGAACGTCCTGTCTAGGCTTGGCATTCGTATAAATCCAAAATAAAGGACCAGTTTGCCTACCTGGGACTAACGATGAGAGTACGAAGGACCTATTAGGCCAAAGCATGCTAGACCAAACGTCGTGTGAGCTAACACCACTTTGAGTTGTCATTGTGTCTATACCTGGACACCCTCCGACCATACATCTCGCAAACATATTTCGTGGTTTTCATTCGGGTGATGCGAGTGTTAAACCGCCAATACCAATGTGAATCCTACTAAGCCAATAGTCATGGGGGCCCACATGACTATACCGGCGATAGTATGGGGGACATTTGAGGCCCAACATGAGCAAACCCAAGACATCCTATGGATGTAGTTGCATTATTGATATTTATGTTAATTTCATTTTCTTTAAGACACATGACACCTAAGAACTCCATAAACTCACCATCTTCTATGTATATTCCGGTAGATGTCGGGTAGGCAACTACGTGGAGGACGAAAGTCAGGAAGGTCAAACGAACGCTTGGCCACTCAAATTGCAAAACAAATGGCCGCAGTGCTTCCTGATATTGTAATTCAAGTTCAACAAGCTCTCACCGCAAATCCTGTCAACCCACCAAATCAAGAGGATCAAAACATCGACAACCCTTCCTCCAAGAAGTGCTCCTACAAGCACTTCAAGTCTTGCGATCCCCCAAAGTTCGAAGGGACCGAAGGTGTCAACGCTCTCCTCCACTGGTTTGAGGAAATGGAAAACACCTTCCTAAATTGCGACTGTCCCGAGGATCGCAAGGTACGTTACGCAACCGGGAGATTATTTGGGGTAGCCCTGACGTGGTGGAACACCGAGAAGGGTAAAAGAGGAATTGAAGACGCTATGGCCTTAACCTGGGAAGAGTTAAGGGAAATGATGACAAAACGCTTCTGCCCAAGAAGCGAACTCAAGAAGTTGGAAGACGAATTCCACTCGCTGAAGCAAAAGGAAGGGGATCATGCTTCCTACAACAAAAGATTTCTTGAGCTGAACCAGATGGTTCCTAACTTGTTCACCCCCGTGTACCGCTTGGTTGAACACTATATTCGAGGCCTTCCCTCGAAGATTCAAGACTCAGTCCTCAGCACTTCGCCTGCAACCCTAGAAGCCGCTATGGAATTAGCCACCGAACTTACAGAGAACCGCATCAGAAACGGTAAATTCAAAGAGGAGAAAAAGAAAGCCCCCGTTGAGGGCCAAACTTCAAACCATTCCACCTCCTCCTCAAAATTCTCAAACAAGAGGAAGCGAAATACCAAAAATTTTGCTGTCACCCAAATAAATTTCCCAATCTCTGCTGCACCCATCACACAAGTTGCTCCTTCACCCGCACCATACAAAAGGCAATACTCTGGCCCTTACCCAAAATGCACCCGTTGTCTATACCATCACTCCCCCGAACACCCCTGTCAATATTGCACCGGCTGTGGCCGTGCTGGTCACACCATCCAAACCTGCCATTCACTACATCGAATGAACCGCAACCAACCCACAACCCAAACCCACCATCAAATAATGGTCAAGCCCAACAACCCCTACTACCACCACCTACACAACATACAACCAAAACCTACTACCAACCCAACTACCCCATGATGCAATCCATGCGGGCTTGCTACAATTGTGGGGACCCAAACCACTTTAGAAACACTTGTCCACGCTTGGTGAACATCGTACATGCTCAAGCTCAAGCAAATCCGGTGAATCAAGCTAACCAAGCTCCTGCACCTGCTAGAGGAAGAGCATTTAACATCAACGCTAACCAAGCTAGGGCCGACAACAACGTGGTTAACGGTACGTTTCTCATAAATGGTAGTTATGCATCCTTGTTGTTTGATACTGGCGCGGATAAGAGTTTTGTGTCCTTAGAATTTGAACCCATCCTCAACCAAACTCGTGATAAACTTACGGAATCTATAACGGTAGAAGTTGCTGACGGAAAACCGGTCTCATTGAACTCCATTATCCGAAACTATACTCTTACTCTAAACGATCACGATTTTCCTGTTGACCTCATTCCTATGAAGTTGGGAAGTTTTGACATTATAATCAGCATGGACTGGCTAAGCCAACATCATGCTGAAGTAGTATGCCGCGAAAAGTTCATTCGCATTCCGCTTGCAGAGGGTCAAACCCTACGAATCTTTGGAGAAACCCCTTCGAAAGGACTCAAACTAATGTCCTGTCTTCAATCCCGAAAATATCTCCGCAAGAATTATGTAGCATTTCTAACCCACGTTGTCAAGAAGGGAAATAAGGAGAAGAAACTTGAAGACATACCTGTAGTAAAAGAATTCCCGCAAGTCTTCCCCGACGACATCTCAGGACTTCCTCCCAAGAGAGAAGTCGAATTCCGCATTGATCTCATACCAGGCGCTACACCCGTCGCGAAATCTCCTTATAGGTGAGCCCCATCCGAGATGCAAGAGCTGGCCAGTCAATTACAAGAACTGACCGACAAAGGATTCATACGTCCTAGCTCATCGCCTTGGGGTGCCCCTGTTCTGTTTGTAAAGAAGAAAGATGGAACGTTTCGAATGTGTATCGATTACAGAGAACTCAACAAATTAACGGTTAAGAACCGCTATCCATTACCTCGCATCGATGATCTTCTAAACCAACTCCAAGGTGCCACTTGTTTTTCAAAGATCGACCTTCGTTCCGGCTATCATCAACTCAGAGTACACGAAGAAGACGTCCCAAAGACCCCCTTCCGAACTCGTTATGGTCACTATGAATTCATGGTTATGCCCTTTGGTCTAACCAATGCTCCAGCCGTCTTCATGGATCTAATGAACAGAGTTTGCAAACCCTATCTCGATCGCTTTGTTATAGTCTTCATCAACGATATTCTCATCTACTCAAAGTCTAAGGCTGATCATGAACGACACCTTCGACTCATCCTCACACTCTTGAGAACCGAAAAGCTCTACGCTAAGTTCTCCAAATGCGAATTCTGGCTAAAAGAAGTACAATTCCTTGGACATGTCGTCAACGACAAGGGAATACATGTCGACCCCTCAAAGATCAAAGCAGTGCAAGAATGGCAAGCGCCACGTACACCAACCGAAGTAAGATCTTTCCTTGGTTTGGCTGGTTACTATCGTCGTTTCATATCTAATTTCTTTCGTATCGCTGTACCACTCACGGCTTTGACACATAAAGGAAAACCCTTCGCATGGGGACCTAAACAAGAAGAAGCCTTCCAAACCCTTAAGTAAAAGCTTTGTGACGCACCTATCCTCACACTCCCCGAAGGTTGCGATGACTTTGTAGTTTATTGCGACGCATCAGGGCAGGGACTAGGCTGTGTTTTAATGCAAAGGGGAAAAGTGATAGCCTATGCTTCTAGGCAGCTTAAAACTCATGAGAAGAACTATACTACTCACGACCTAGAATTTGGAGCCGTTGTGTTCGCACTTAAGATATGGAGACATTACCTCTATGGTACCAAGTGTGAGATTTACACTGACCACAAGAGCCTCCAACGTATCTTTAACCAAAAGGAGTTGAATATGAGGCAACGAAGATGGGTCGAACTTCTTAACGACTACGACTGTGAAATTCGGTATCATCCTGGCAAAGCAAATGTGGTGGCCGATGCACTCAGTCGAAAGGGTTATGCGAACTCCATTCATCTTCTATGTTCGCAAATCATGACCCACATCAAAGACCAAATCCGAGAAGCTCAACATGTTTCCATAACAGAATACGACATACGCAACGAGTTATCTTGTAGAGCAGAACTTAAACTCGAAACAAAATCTGACGGCATTTTGTATTATCTAGATCGCATATGGATTCCCGATCACAATAACCTTCGCGATACCCTTATGAAAGAGGCGCACAAAACATGATACTCTGTACACCCAGGAGCCAACAAGATGTATCAGGACCTTCGATACACCTACTGGTGGCCTGGCATGAAGAAGGATATTGCTGTTTTTGTTTCCAAGTGCCTTACCTGTTCTAAAGTGAAAGCTGAACATCAAAGACCCTCAGGACTTCTGGTCCAACCTGAAATACCTGTATGGAAGTGGGAAAACATAACCATGGACTTCATTACCGGGTTACCTCGCACTTCCGGTGGGTATGACACTATATGGGTAATCATCGATCGTCTTACAAAATCAGCTCACTTCATTCCGATTCGCGAAGACTTTAAGAATGAGAAACTAGCTCGTATCTACATCAGCGAAATCGTAAGCCGTCATGGTGTACCGTTAAGCATTATTTCAGATCGTGATGGTCGTTTCACTTCACGAACATGGCAAGCTGTACAAGCCGCTTTGGGTACACGATTAGATCTCAGTACCGCTTATCATCCCCAAACTGATGGCCAATCTGAACGCACCATTCAAACTCTTGAAGACATGCTTCGAGCATGTGTTATAGACTTCAAAGGGAATTGGGACGCTCACCTACCATTAGTTGAATTTTCGTACAACAACAGCTTTCATTCAAGTATCGGCATGGCACCTTTCGAAGCGTTATATGGTCGAAAGTGCCGATCACCAATATGTTGGCACGAAATTGGAGAAGCTCAAATCACCGGTCCAGAATTAATTCAAGAAACAACCGACAAGATTCATCAAATCCGAAGCAACCTTCTAGCGGCACAAAGTCGTCAAAAGAGCTATGCTGACAAGCGACGAAAGCCCTTGGAGTTTAACGTTGGCGACCAAGTACTTTTAAAAGTATCGCCGTGGAAGGGAGTAGTTCGTTTTGGCCAAAAAGGCAAGCTAGCACCACGCTACGTAGGTCCTTTCAAGATACTCGAAAGAGTAGGACCTGTAGCCTACAAGCTTGACCTACCAGAGGAACTCAACAGAATTCATCCCACATTCCACGTATCGAACTTTAAGAAGTGCCTCGCCGACGAAAATCTCCATATTCCTCTAGAAGACATTCAAGTCGATGAATCTATGCATTTCATTGAAAAACCAGTAGAAATTATGGACTTCGGAGAAAAACGTTTAAGACGAAGCCGCATCCCAATTGTCAGGGACGCTGGGAGTCGAGACGAGGACCTGAGTTTACTTGGGAACGTGAAGACTCAATGCGCGAGAAATACCCACACCTTTTTCCTGTAACTACTACTACTACTTAAATTTCGGGACGAAATTTTTAAAAGTAGGGGATACTGTAACATCCGTCGAAAAACGGGTTTTCAAAACCCGCTTCGTTTATTAACCGAACAATCAGTTTTAAACTTTTGTTGTTTATTTATGACCTATTTTAATTTTAAAAATACATAATTGATAAACAAATTAGAAGATATAAATTTTAATTGTTAAAAAGTAAAAGAAAATTTATTAAAAAGAAAAACCGGCTGCCGGGAGTCGAACCCGGGTCAGCCGGAAATCCTCAAGTCTCAACATTCACTCATCCAACCACTCCGCCACTTTGGTTCTTTGTTAAAATACCAAAACAATTAATTGAAATGATGAATCGCGGAAATCAAATCCGGTCCAAGTCGCGCCCAATCGCAGTCGTCGGAAATCCCGACGATTTCGCCGAGATTGGACGGTTTCTTCTGATTTAACCGAAGCATTAACCTCAAACATCGGTTATAACCAATGTCCAGTCCGCGACATCAGTCATAACCGCCGAGAAAATCATTAACCGACGAATCAAGTCGGTAATCGGACTAAATTCATCGATGTTTTTCCCTATAAAAACACCCACAAGCCTCTGTTAACTTTTTCGCTCTCAACCACACAAATTCTCGACGTAATTTCACTCGCCGGAAAATATCTGCAAGTCGCCGGAAAACCGAGACTTCCATCTACACGGTAATTACTTCGATTTTTCTGTTTCATTCCATTATTAGACAACATTCTAATATCAATCCCTCACCAAGAATCCTTTCCAGACGACGTTGCCGGATTATCTGTTTTCGCCGGAGAAATTCTGAAATTTCAGAAACCTGCTGTTAACCGGTATGATCCTTTTAACTTACTGATAATCGTTACCCAGTAATTCCATTTCACATCTAATCCCTCCAAATTGTTGGCAAATCCTATCAGCCGAACCTCACCAAAACAGAGCCGACGACCTTGCCGGACTTCTGAAGAAAGACGAACAGTTCGGTACAATCCACCCTCAAACCTTTTTCTGTTCATTACTTTACGATGGCTCATAACGTTCGTTAAGTCAATTTAACAAATAACAGTCAGTTGATCGATGTCTGTGTTTTGAACGAAGAAGATGAAGTTGTGTATAATATAAGATTAATTAAAATCGGTTTAATGAACGGGTTAGACACACAGTCCAGCGGTGGACTGTGTGCAAACAATTTCACATACGTCGCACGTTCGATTCTTGTCCCAGCCTTACTCTCTTGATATAAAAATGCCTTTTTAACTGAACCGGGTTAACTCCCAAAATCATGTTAAGTATAATAAAAACCGGGTTATTAACCAGGTTAGACACACAGTCCAGCGGTGGACTGTGTGCACGTTAACTCACAGGTCCCGGGTTCGAGACCTGTGGTCAGCACCGGTTCGATACATTTAAAACCATTTTTAAAATAATTAATTTCTGGATAAATCTAAATAGTATATAAGTATAATTAAAAACAGAATTATTTCGGGTTAGACACGTAGCTCAGTTGGTAGAGCTGCGTGCACGCGTACGGGAGGTCACGGGTTCGAGTCTCACCCAGCGCATATATATAAGCGACCGGACCGGTCAACGGTCAACGGTCAACATTTTTTTATTATTTTTATTTAGTTATTTAAATTAAAAATCAATTAAAAATACTTAAAAATAACATTTTTAAAGTTAGAAAATAGCCTTAAACTCACAAAAATATATCCAAAGATCCTACTAAAATTGTTAATAAAATCCACATACTTACCGTACCTTTTCGTTATTAATTAGGTTAATTATCTCTCGTCGATCAATCCTCTAAACTCGCGCGCATTCAACACCTTCTAACAAACGCAACCAATGTGAGTGAATCTCTACCAATTCCCCGTTTTAATCACATTTTTGGGGTGTATCATGTGTCGCTATTTATTTATTATAATTAAACACTTGTGCATCCATCATGTTCATGATCAAATGTGTATCCAATATGTATCAGTGGTTTGTGTGGTTGATATTTAGATTTAATTTATCATTTCAGTACATACATTTCATAGGCCGCCGCTCCCCATTACCTATGAGCGTGAGCTGTTCCCCATTACCTATGAGCGTGAACCAGGCGTTGCCAACATAAGATCGGCTGCGTTTGATTGAGCCTTGATCTCACATACATTAGCATAGGCCGTCCGTTCCCCATTACCTATGAGCGTGAACGGACGTTGCCAACATATACATTGTCATTCTTATTATTTACTTAAGCAAAGTGGTTTGTGATCGTTATGTTTATATACATTTGTTCATATATGATTGTTGCACAAATTTTCCTATATAAATTACAATAATGAATCAAGGACAAATGTTTTTAACAAGGTTCACTCGCCAACTTTTGTTGACCCAAAATTTCCCATTTTTACACATGATACAGGTGATCAAGTTGAAGCAAGAAACATATAGGGCGGCCTAGAAGAATAAACCGGCTTAGATTTGGATTGTTTTAGTTAAATTTTCCTTTCCTTGTATTGTATGAATTTGACTTGGAACTTTGAAATGTAATTTGAATTTAATAAATATGAAACATATTAGTAAACATCATGAGCTTTGGTGATAACCCAATTATGCCCCGACTCTTATTCCGTTGCGGGTCGGGGTGTGACATTGGGTCTTGATGCGGGTCGAGGGTTATGTTCTAAAACTTGTGTTTGTGATTCCCGTTACGTTGGAGCTCAGTTTTACGCACCATTTGAACCTACTTGATCCTTAGTATACCAAGTATATCTTGGTGCTTTGAATGGACCAGAATGATAGCTCAAGGATGGAGAAAAGTTAGCAAGAAAGTCACCCGAAAGCCATCTTATAACAAAACTAAGAATACGACATGTAGAGCTTTTTACTTGCGATCATTTACATCTAAACTCTCCAAAACACAATGTCCTATCTTAAGGCATGTATATAATGAAGTTTGAATGATAAGAAGGTTAGGATGTGATGTGTTAGCTATGTTCACGAGGTCTCCAAAGTTTTTGATTAACTTAAGGAAAACCTTAGTTTTAGACCTTGAGATATAGAGGGTTGCTTCAAAATACATGGAAATGAATTTACAAGGTTGTTTAAAACATGTATAAGACTAAAAATCACCATATATGATAACATGTATGATCAAAACATAGAATCCAAGACATTTTATTGCTTAAACATTAAACAAAATTACGTGGAATATGAAAACGGATCGAGTTACAAAAACAGATCGGATTTTCGGATTCATTCATTTTTTTGACGAATGTTACAGTCTCCCCTACTTTAGGAAATTTCGTCCTGAAATTAGGAGGTAACCATTTAGCTCTTTAACATTTGGGGGGGGGGGTAAAGGTAATTCAAAAGGGATTGCAGTGTTTAAGGATTTTGGAAATGGAAATTTTAACAAAGGTTTGATGTGGTGGAGTGGTTCAAGTGTTTTGTTTGTTTGTGAGACACGGGTTCGAATCCCTGGTCCACTATTTTATTTTATTTTTTTTATTTAAAGTTTTGAAATGTTACAAATCAGACCCCTTAACTCTACTATCCGAACTAACTTGATCTAGTGAGACAAAAGTCAGTTAAGTCTGAAACTGACGGAAAAAGGAAGAGGGAAGATGACAACTCCCATAAGTTTAATAAGAAAAATAAAGGGGGATTTGGGTTCAAAGGAAACCAATGCAAGTCGGCTATGATACCATTTTGCAAGACTTGCAACCGCAAACACTAGGGACAGTGTACTTCTGATTCACAAGCTAGACCTTGTGGCATATGTAAAAGAAGAGGGCATAAGACCCTAGAATGTAAAGATCTTAAGGATGATGTATGCTATATCTGCAACGAAAAAGGGCACATTGCAACTGACTGTCCTAAGAGTTCAAAGAATAATAATCCAAAGCCTGGAGAGGCCAAGAAGGGGAATGCACGCGCCTTTTGGCTAACTGCTAAGGAAGCTGTTAATGACAATAACGTCATAATAGGTACTTTCCCCATTAATGATATTTATGCTAGAGTTCTTTTCGATTCGGATGCGGATAAATCATTTGTTGATCATAAGTTTAGTAAACTATTAAATTTACCCATAAGAACTCTAGATAAAATTTATGAGATAGAACTCGCCGATGGAACCTTAGAAACTTCTTCTTCCATTCTTGATGGATGCTCTATGTCCATTAAGAATCATTTCATCCCTATCTCTCTTTGCCAATGAAATTGGCGGGGTTCGATGTTGTCTTAGGCATGGATTGGTTATCTCATAACCAAGCCCGCATTGCCTGCGATAAAAAGCTCATCAAGATTAAGACCCCATCTGGTGAAATGATCACCATCCCTGGAGACTCACACTATGGATTGCCAGACAAGGTGTCGTTATTTAAGGCATCCAAGTGCTTAAGAAGAGGCTGTGTCATCTATATGGCACAAGTTACCATAAATGAACCAAAGCCGAACCTTGAAGATCAACCAGTTATCTCACAGTATCCCGATGTTTTCCCTGAAGAATTACCAGGCCTACCTCCAGATAGGCAAGTGGAGTTTAGGATTGATATCCTACCAGGAGCAACACATGTTGCTAGAGCTCCGTATCAGTTAGCACCGACGGAAATGAAGGAATTGAGGACGCAATTAGATGAACTTTTAGAAAAAGGCTTTATTCAGCCTAGTTCCTCACCTTGGGGAGCTCCTATTCTGTTTGTAAAGAAGAAAGACGGTTCGACTTGAATGTGCATCGACTATCGGGAGCTGAACAAGCTAACCACTAAGAACAAATATCCTCTCCCCAGGATCGATGATTTATTCGACCAACTTTAAGGAGCTAGTTACTTTTCTAAAATAGATTTGAGATCAGGATATCATCAACTGAAGGTTAGAAGTGAGGATGTTCCTAAGACAGCCTTCAGGACCCGCTATGGTCATTTTGAATTCTTAGTGATGCCTTTTGGGTTCACAAATGCACCAGCAGCATTCATGGATCTCATGAATAGAGTCTGCAAGCCATATTTGGATAAGTTTGTCATTGTCTTCATAGACGACATACTTATCTATTCTCGTAATCAAGATGATCACGAGAAACATCTTCGGTGCATCCTAGAATTATTAAGGCAGGAGAAACTTTATGCGAAGTTCTCTAAATGTTGCTTAGAGAAGTCCAATTTCTTGGACACATGGTAAGTGAGCGTGGTATCCAAGTGGATCCCGCCAAAATTAAGGCTATAATAAATTGGGAAGTGCCCAAGACCCCAACAGAAGTTCGTAGTTTCTTAGGACTGGCTGGTTACTATAGGAGGTTCATTGAGAACTTTTCAATGATAGCCACTCCTTTAACTTCTTTGACCCGTAAGAATATTAAGTATAATTGGGGTCCAAAGCAACAGGAATCTTTTGAGGTTCTTAAACACAAGTTGAGCAACGCTCCTGTGTTATCTCTACCTGAGGGTATTGAGGAATTTGTAGTCTACTGTGATGCATCGCACACTGGCATGAGCTGTGTGCTAATGCAAAAAGGTAAGGTGATTGCCTATGCATCACGACAATTAAAGGTGCATGACAAGAATTACACCACCCGTGATTTGGAATTGGGTGCCGTTGTATTTGCACTAAAACTGTGGAGACATTACTTGTATGGCACAAAGTGTGTTATATACACAGACCATAAAAGTCTCCAGCATCTATTCAATCAGAAAGAATTGAACATACGACAACGCCGTTGGATGGAAACTCTTAAGGATTATGATTGCGAGATTCGCTACCATCCAGGCAAGGCAAATGTAGTTGCCGATGCCTTAAGTCGCAAGGAGAAGGTTAAACCTATAAGGATTAATGCTAAGAGCATTGAGCTTAGAAATAGCTTGAGTGAGAAGCTATTAGATGCGCAGAAGCAAGCCTTGTTAGAGGCTAACATCCCTAATGAGGGATTAGGCAGAACCATTGATCAATTAACACCTGGAGAGGATGGAATCCTAAGATTTAATGATAGAATTTGGGTTCCCATCTTTGGAGGACTTAGGAATCTAATCCTCCAGGAAGCGCATAATTCAAGATACTCTGTTCACCCGGGTGGTGACAAGATGTATCAAGATTTGAAGAAGAATTATTGGTGGATGGGTTTGAAGAAGTCCATATCCACTTAGGTAGCTAAGTGTCTAATGTGTTCGCAAGTTAAGGCTGAACATCTGAAACCGTCAGGACTACTACAACAATTAGAAATTCCCACTTGGAAATGGGAAATAGTAACTATGGACTTGATTACCAAGTTACCTAAGACCAAAAGTGGAAATGACAATGGGTCATAGTAGACAGGCTGACCAAGTCAGCACACATCTTGCCAATAAAAGAAACGTATAATTCAGATAAATTAGCTAAGTTGTATGTGGACAAGATAGTGTCCCTACACGGTGTGCCAGTATCTATTGTATCCGATAGAGATACTAGATACACATATCACTTTTGGAAAAGTTTCCAACAATCATTGGGCACACGACTAAACTTTAGTACGGCTTACCATCCGCAGACTAATGGTCAAAGTGAACGTACTATACAGACTCTAGAAGACATGCTCAGGGCATGTGTGATTGATTTAGGCGGAAGTTGGGATGACCACTTACCTCTAATAGAATTCTCCTACAATAATAGCTATCTTACTAGCATTAAGGCTGCTCCTTTTGAGGCCTTATATGGGAGAAAATGTAGCACGCCCGTATGCTGGGCAGAAGTTGGGGAAGCCCAACTATCAGGACCTGAGATTGTCCTGGAGACCACGGAAAAGATTGTGCAAATCCGTGATCGTCTCAAAGCTGTCAGGGATAGGCAGAAAAGCTATGCTGACAAGAGGCGTAAACCTCTTCAGTTCCAAATAGGGGACAAAGTCATGCTAAAAGTATCACCCTGGAAAGGTGTGATGCGTTTTGGAAAGAAGGGCAAGTTAAGCCCTAGATATATAGGACCCTTCGAAATAATCGAACGTGTCGGCACTGTAGCTTATAAGCTCAGGTTGCCAAACGAGCTTAGTGGAATCCATGATGTATTCCACATATCTAATCTTAAGAATTACTAGCTGATGAGTTATTAGTAATGTCGCACAAGGAAGTGCAAATTGGTGAAAACCTGAGGTTCGTTGAGAAACCAATTTCGATCGAGGATCGACAGGTTAAGAAGCTCCTAAGAAAAATGATACCTATAGTAAAGGTTAAGTGGGACGCTTTTAGAGTTCCTGAGTATACATGCGAGATTGAGTCCACTATGAGACAAAAGTACCCCAATCTTTTTGAATAAAATCTCGAGGTCGAGATTTCTTTAAAGGGGGTGAGGATGTAACACCCTATAAAATTGTGTCCAATAGTATAGTGACACGTGTTGTATTTTTAAATATAATTTGTTAAAGACCAATAAGGACTAAAGGTGTCAACAAGCTCAAGTCGAGCCTCTAAGTGACGAACCGATGTCAACATGCATAAATAACAGCCTCTGAGTGACTGATACGTCAACATGCTTGAAATTTGGCCTCTGAGTGACTGATATGTCAACATACCCAGCCTTTGAGTGACATCGGAATCAACATGCTTATAATAAGCCTCTGAGTGATCCTTTGTGAAGTCCTAACTCTCATACGTGCCATTTGTTAGACGAGAGAGTTCAAACATGTAAATATGGGAAAGTTGGATGATGGAGGGATTAAAAGTGTCAACATGTTAATTTATACCTCTGAGTGACCTTTTAACGAACCGAGAGCTCGACAATGTCCGGGCATAATCCCAGGTATGCCAAATATTGGCTACGGAGGACTAAAAGTGCCAAAATGGTGTTTAAATAGGTTTTTATAAGCTTTTATAAGTTAAGGGGTTAAAAGTGTCAAACTTTGAAACTGGGGAAAAGGCAGTCGCGAGGCCTCTGCAGCAGAAAGTTTTGTTTGATCACCAAGCAAAACTCCAAAACCATTTACACGAAACCATGGCTTCTCTAAACTGCTATGCCACGTTTTGGGACACTTGTAAGCTACTTCTTACACCCCTAAACACCTGGCTTCACCTCCTTTGAGCTCTCCAACTATAAATAGGTGCTTAAGTTCATCATTCCAACTTGCACCTTTCTTAAACATAACTCTTCTCCCTCCTATGGAAGTTCCTAGCTGAAAGGAGCATCCAACTTAGTTCTCTTGCGTTGTAGGAACCTCTTGTTAGTGTTCCTTACTCTTGCATTTTCGTTTATAGGCTTCTATAGCCAAAAGTCAAGCGTTTTACGGCAAACGCTTTGACTTTCGGTTAAGAACATTATGGTCCAGCCATTTTTCGAAATGAACATGGCTAAGTGATCGGTGTTAATCCCTATAAAGGGCACCTTCTGAAGATCACGTTTGCTAGACCAATTGACGGGTTAAAGTTATGTTATTAAAAAGTCAAACAGACCATTTTTCGAAAAAATCATAAATTGATCTTATATATGTTATGAAACATGTTTTGACACTTAAACAAGTTGGTAATAATTATTAGAATATGTAAGAGCATTTTTGGCTCGTCAATTTCAGTTCTAGGGTCGATTCGCAACCGAAAGTCGTGAAGTTTGACTTCTGCTTTGACTTTCCATTCTGACCCGATTTAGATTAGTTACCTGCTGATCTAAAGTTGTATTATGATCATAATATAATGTAGCATAACCCTCTGAGGTTATATTACATGATCATAATCAGAATCTAAGTTTATGCACAAGTTCCATAATTATGCCATTTTTTTTAACCAAAATGCCCTTTTTACACAAAACAAGGTTTTAATGATAATAAACTTGAAATTGAGTTTCCTACTGATGTAATATTATAAGTAGAATTATTTGGGATGTTAAACCAAGTTGTAACTGAGTTTCCAAGCAGGTCCTTAAACTATGTCGATAAATGACGGTTTTAGTCCTTGTGACTCATAAAATGATAATCAATCTTTTCAAGGTAAATCATTTACCTACTGATATGTTATATTAAATAACATATTTTAAACATTTTAAGTCTGACCCTAAGGTCAGTTTTCATTAAACATCGCTTAACAACATCATCTTACGACATAAGCGCCATTTCGACGCATAGTATGGTTTTAAACCATATTATTGACCAAAACTTGATACCTACTTATTTCAAAACTTATTTTAAACATAATTACAGTAGGTACATGTTCTAAACTCAGAATCACAAATAATTTATAAACTATGTGTAAAATGACCAAAATGCCCCTTTGGTGCATAGTTTGGTCATAAAAGATAATTTACACATATAATTGACATCCTACTAATATTATGTCATAAATAAAGTATTTTTCCAGAATACTTATAATTATAACATTAAATTATATTCAAGTTTTTTTATATGGTATGAAATTACCAAAATGCCCTTATGAGGCATAGTTTCGTTTTACGTCACGATACTCCCCACCCGGGCCCACCGGTGTTTGGATTTCAGTGTTGGAAATCCGGGGTGTGACACTTGTGGGTTTAAACTACATTCTATTCCGGTCATCGCTTAATTAAGCGTATTGTACCATTTTCGCTAATTTAAGTTAACTGGTCCAAGTCTACGACTTGAATGAGACCCGTTAATATTCTAAATTGGTTATTATACCATTCATTCCAGACTAAGGCCTTCCAGTAGATTGCAACCAACCTTAGTTAATTGATAACAATTGTGCTTACTTTATTGTCTTGCATTGTAAGACATACTTAAGCCAGGTAAATACTCTTAACCTATTTTCCCTATACGGGCTTGGGTATGGTAAATTATTACCGCTTGGTTAGGTATGGAATCCTATGTGGATTGTGACTAGAAAATCCGCATAACCTGTTTTAATATGTTTTGTCTGATAACTTAAACATTAGGGGTTAACGCGACCGTGTCCTTGATATCCTCGGCTCATTTAAGTTGCTATGGGCCACGACTAAGCACGGGATGTAAGCATACACTTGACAGATGTTAATGCTATTTTAAAATGTTTTCTTACCCATATTAGGGAGACTCCTTTGTGGGTTAACGTGGTGTGTCGGTTAATCATGTTATTCGGTTTATGCACCGGACCCCATATGTATTGACAGACATGTAAAACTGTATACAAGATTATTATAGTTGTCCCGAGTTATTTATGAAAATACATGTGCCTTGTGCACTTAAATCAATTTTGAAATATTTTAAAAAAGAGTCGGTTATTTGTATTTACCAGTGTAAACTGACGTATCTTCAAAAGACTAAGTGACAGGTTGCAAGGTTACAAAATAGGCTGGAGGTGCCCGGTAATGCTTAAAGAGAAATTTGCAACTCCCTTGCATAGAACCCTATTATCTTTTATTTCTTTTTGTAACTTTTCAATCCGCCTGTGGATCTTTTCATATACTATCCGTTTGTATAATATTTTAAACATTCGGACATTTGTATTGTAATTATTTAAATCCAAGACTTTCGCTTTGCTATATTGTGAAGTCACCAAACCCTAAGTGGAGTTTCAGTCACACGAGTCTACAACGGCATGCTTCCCAAGATCTAGATACAAGTTGTTCTTCAAAAAATGAAGAACACAATCTACAAAGAACCTAATACTCACAGCGGAAACAATCAATATCAGTAAACAAGAGCCAATTGAGCTCTGATACCATGTAAAATGGTATGAACAAAGAAATAGCGACAAAAACGCTGACAAAACTTTTATTATTCCCAAACCAGAAAACACCCCAAGAAACTAAACGTGAGATCTGTAAACAATACAAAGGAAAGATGATCAACTGATGATTATCAGTTGATCTATACAAACCACAACAACTGGATCTCATACGAGATCAACCAGATCATAGATGATCTGAAACAAATGAAGCAAGTTCTCAAATATTTTAGAATAGTGTAAAGCGTCATCCACCATGTACTTACCTTAATTTTTTAATAGAGAAGATACCGATGTTTTAGAGGTATGTTCAGACATTTGAATTTTAAACATTTTTATATGAGTTAAACTTGCTTTGAACTTAAGTGTGTATATTTTCGCTCGATGTGATCTTTGCACACATTTTAGGTTTATATGTTTTTCATGCAAACAACCAAATAATGTTTGATGATATGTCATCCTTAATTGCATTATTAAAATAATTAAAATCTTACAATATAAATCTAATTACACGATACTCGATTCTCTGAGTTATTCGAGAGTATTGCATTAAACAATCAAGATCAGTAAACAAGAGCTAACCGAGCTCTGATACCATATAAAATGGTATGAAATCAACATTGAACAAAGAAATAGCGACAAAAACGATGACAAAACTTTTATTATTTTCCCAAACCAGAAAACACCCCCAAGAAACTAAACGTGAGATCTGTAAACAATACAAAGGAAAGATGATCAACTGATGATTATTAGTTGATCTATACAAACCACAACAACTGGATCTCATACGAGATCAACCAGATCATAGATGATCTAAAACAAATGAAACAAATCCTAATCACACAATGAGAGAGACAACAAAACTATATTTTTACTTTAACCCTACATGTTTTCAATTCCATCACTTTAGTCTTTAGGGAATAGCATCAATAACCTTCAACTATTAACCCTGTATACTTAACACCCCTCATTATATAACAAAATATTTATAACACGTTTCACAAGTTATGTTTGTAAAATAAATTAACTTGTTGCATTTTATTTTAACAATTTTATATATTATTACCTGATAAATTGATTTTTTATTTAACATTTTTATATATTATTACGTGTTAAATTGACTTTTTGCTTAACATATATAGTTAAATATATGAAGATGCAAATAAAATTGGAAGGGCTGCTACAAGGATAAGACTATATGAGATTAATAACTAAAACGGGTTTTAGGAGTAATTTATTAATTAATTATGATAACGATTAGTTAATGCAATGACACAAGTCATAATTAAAAAGTAACCATTTGATGCAAAGCTGTAACCTACTTTGAATAGAAAAATGAGTGGAATACAAAACATGACGAACCGGAGGTGGTCCATGACAATGTTTAACTTTACAAACCTTTCGTTTATTATTATTATTATTATTATTATTATTATTGTTGTTGTTCTTATTATTGTTGTTGTTCTTATTATTGTTGTTGTTATTATTATTGTTGTTGTTATTATTATTGTTGTTGTTATTATTATTGTTGTTGTTATTATTATTATTATTTTTATTATTATTATTATTATTATTATTATTATTATTATTATTATTATTACTATTATTATTATTATTATTATTATTATTGTTATTATTGTTATTGTTATTATTGTTTTTCTTGTTATTGTTATTATTATTATTGTTATTATTATTGTTATTATTATTGTTATTATTGTTATTGTTATTATTATTGTTATTATTGTTATTGTTATTATTATTATTATTATTATTATTGTTATTGTTATTATTATTATTATTATTACTTATTAGTTATTATTATTATTATTATTATTATTATTGTTATTATTATTGTTATTATTATTATTGTTATTATTATTATTATTATTGTTATTATTATTATTGTTATTATTATTATTATTATTATTATTATTGTTATTATTATTATTGTTATTATTATTATTGTTATTATTGTTATTATTATTATTGTTATTGTTATTATTGTTATTGTTATTATTATTATTATTATTATTCTTATTATTTATTATTATTATTATTATTATTATTATTGTTATTATTATTATTGTTATTATTATTGTTATTATTATTATTGTTATTATTATTATTATTATTGTTATTATTATTATTATTATTATTATTATTATTATTATTATTATTATTATTATTATTATTATGGGAGTTGGTTTAATTTAATCTTTGACTGTTTACACATGTACCTTTTTTTAAGAATGATTCACTTTTGTTTAACTTTCAGATCATGTGAAACTCGACGGGATCTAATTAATATTTTCTTTCAAAAAGCACTTTTAGTTCATCGTTTTTGTTGGAGTTTATTTAGTTTTTTTTTAATACGGTTTTATATATATTTAAAGGGTTTTTCGTTTAATTCAATTGTTATTGGATCACATTTGCATAAACCACCAAATTGAACAACTCAAAAAATCATACACCCACTAAATTTGAAAATCGTAACCATAAACTGCCAAATTTAAAGAAGTCAAAAATAGAAAATTGAACAAACACACCTCCACAAAACCTAATACATCAAACACCAATAAAATTTGGTCAAAACATATTTTAAGAGATAATAAATAAGAAATAAATTGTTTAAACTTGTATCATAGTAAAAGACGTGAATAACCAATTCATAATAACACGTATATCTTATTATTTAAAATTCCCTGTCAACTGAAGTATTCATTTTATAAACTTCATTTTTTACCGAATATACGCACAAGAGATTAAAAAAAAAAAGCTATTATGGGATCATATACATAAAGCTATATTTTATCTCAAAGAAAAGACCACTAGTTCTCAAATATTTTAGAATAGCGTAAAGCGTAATCCACCATGTACTTACTTTAATATTTTAATAGAGAGGATACCGATGTCAATGGAGAAGATAAACTTTTATAAACATTAATCCATGTCTGTGTTTGACAAACATATATACTAATGAAATATGGAAAGTGTGTCTTTAACTACTAAAATGCTTGAACCCTCAACTTCTTTTTGTGGGAGGTCGAATACATAATCTAATTAGAGAACAAAGAATTACGCACCGAAACGCACGTCTCATTGGTTCTGGCAATATGGATGGGTTGGTCAAGTTTTTAAGTTGAAAATATCTAATCAACTTTACTATCAAGGACTTGTGTTTCTATTCTCAGATTTAAACTATCATAAAACATATAATGTTTAAAACCAGAGCTAACAAACAATCTCCTCATATTTGACATTGACATCATACTGTTGCTTCCTTCTTGTCAAGGCAAAATGTTGTTTTTTAGATACAAAAAATGTTAACATGTAGGGTAAGTGCTTAAGTATAAACGCATGTATCTTTCAAAACCCTCGTATCAACCAAATTGCTTAAAGGACCAACTTGTTAAAGGTTGTCAGAAGTCTCATACATACTACGGGAAGTCACCGGACCTAAAAATTTCTATAAAACCGGGGGTCGAAAATGTATATATCCAAACATTTCTATACGAAAACTACATACTCTCCACTAATGAGCGAAAAGTTCGGGGGGTCGGCCGGCCCCTCCCATCCTACTTAAGCTTCGCCCATGCGCAGGGGGGTGTGGTCGGGCACCCTTGTTTTTTCGCTTTGAAATGTAAATTTTACCAAAAAAATGATATGTATTGAGGCCTCCCCCCCCCCCCCCCCCCCATTTTTTCTTTAAAATTTTTGACCCTACTATTTAAAAGTTTAAGATCCGGCATTGCGTTTGATGCTATGACCCATGGTGATTTGACAATAATAGGGATATTACAAAATCTGCTACAAAACAAATTTCAAAATACACACTATAGAAAACTAGAGGAGGGTGAATAGGTATTCTAAAAAATTGCTTGATTAAAACACTAATTTTACTAATGCAAGAAAGTAAAGATTCTAAGGGAATGACTCACAAAATCAGTTTATAGAGGTTCAAGCGATGTTAACTAATCTTCTCCTCGATTCTTCAATCTTTTTCCTTTTGAATGGAAGAGATCATCAGTACACACGTCTTAATATGTCAAGGTAGTGATCAACCTACAACATCTCCCTAGATCAAGGTAGTAAATAGTAATCACCTTCTCCATTTCACTAGGGTAACAATCACCTTCTATGTTTCACCTATCTCAAAAGATGGTGATCACCTCTATTTCAAATCACTAACAACCTTCGTGATGTCCCCTCACAATTCACTCACTATTACAACATTAGTGCTCGTAAAAAAACAATACAAGAATTGAAAGATTGAAAGTTGTAGCACAAGTCTTCTTTTTTCTTCAGATTTTTAATCTCTCTTTAATTTGATGTCTAAATCACATGGGAACTAGAAAGATTCGATTTGTATACGTATTTGAAAATGTTTAGAGCAAAAGATGTGAGTTAGAAGGAGTGGGGAGACTTCTGTATATAGGCACAAAATAAAAAACCAAGTAGGCCAGAGTTCACTGCTCTTTTGGCGAGCGATGGATTGAACGTCCCAACTAGTTTCTTTTTTGTTGTTTTGTGTTGTTAACGTTATGTTTAGTCCCATCCACCCATGCTAACCCAATTTTACGCATTTTCACCAGCTTTTGAGTCTAAAAAGTTTTACAACGACAAATTACAAGTCTGAAAAAAAAAACCACGTGGATGATAAAAATCTAAGTTTAAATAACTTATAAATACGAGTAATTATAACTAAATCATACTATTATATTAGTCTTATTTAGTTTTTATATATAATAATGAAATAGAAAATCTAAGTTTAAATAACTTATAAATACGAGTAATTATAACTAAATCATACTATAATATTAGTCTTATTTAGTTTTCATATATAATAATGAAATGCTCTCAAATAACTCAGAGAATCGAGTATCGTGTAATTAGATTTATATTTTAAGATTTTAATTATTTTAATAATGCAATTAAAAAAGACATATCATCCAATATTATTTGTTTACATGAAAAACATATAAACCTAAAATGTGTGCAAAGATCACATCGAGCGAAAATATACACACTTAAGTTCAAAGCAATTTTAACTCATATTTATTAAAGCATAAAAATGTTTAAAATTCAAATGTCTGAACATACCACTAAAATAAACTTCAAACATTAAATATATACATTAGATGTCATATACGACCAAAGAGATACAAAAAATATATCCACTAGTGGCCATTACATAGCAACAACAACTAGGTGGATTAACCATGGTATGGTTTTAATGAACCAATCAAAACTAACCAAATGGTATAATGGAGTAGACAGCCTCGTTGTGATTCCTTAGTGGTATAATGGAGTAGAACAGGGCACGAGTCTCGTGCCGCTAGATGGTATGGTATAGAGAAATGAAGCTTGAGGGATGATTGAATTGTTGTGGGGTGCTTCTATTTATAATGTTGATTTTGTAATGTGCATAACTGTGCATACTGAGGCACCGCCATGCTACGTACGGACGACCTGCTCCACTTTTCAGGACGGTACTTTTTGTCAGTTTTGGTCGTGCACACCTTCAGTATACCTATGTTAACTGTCACACCCCAACCGATGGCGGAAACATCGGAGTGAGACGAACGCATAACAATATTTGCGACAATAGTTATCTCAAAAACAGATTTCGTTTCATAACACAAATTGTCAACATAATACAAGGAAATTCAAATTACAACAATTAATAGTCAAGTACTATGAGTTCAATAAATCAAAATATTATAATCTAGTATTTCTTGTGCGTTTCTATGTCGTCCCTACTAGATTCGTCATAAGCATCATCATCAACCTGTAACATGTTAAAAATAGGGTTCAACGCAAAAGCATTGGCGAGTACACAAGTTGAAGTACATAGAATAAGTATAAAAGAATTTACTCAAATCCACATAGCAATTGTATACAAGGAAAAGTTAGCATGCAATACATAGGAAGATTGTGAGTTTAAGGAGTCTTTTTAGGTGTCATGTGTCGTTAAAAAAATAAAAAAAATAACATAATCATCAATAATGCATCTACATCCATAGGATGTCTTGGGTTTGCTCATGTTTGGGCCTCCAATGTCCCCCATACCATCGCCTGTATAGTCATGTGGGCCTCCTATGACTATTTGCTTAGTAGGATTCACATTGGTGTTGGCGGTTTAACACTCGCATCACCCGAATGAAAACCATGAAATATGATTGCGAGATGTATGGTAGGAGGGTGTCAAGGTATAGACACAATGACAACTCAAAGTGGAGTTAGCTCACAAGACGTTTGGTACAGCATGCTTTGGCCTAATAGGTCCTTCGTACTCTCATCGTTAGTCCCCAGGTAGGCAAACTGGTCCTTTATTTTGGATTTATACGAATGCCAAGCCTAGACAGGACGTTCCGACTACCGGTACTCGTACCCTTCCAATTACTACATGCCCGTCATGGGAACTCACTTTGATGTGATTTGAAAATACAAAAATCGTTGCAAAAATCATAGGAATTGTGTGGTGTGTGCTCTCATGGATATGGTATGTTATGAGGATATGATTCATGATGAGCATTGTATAATAATATGTACTTATGAACATGCTTGCATAACATTGAATGTAACAATAAACATAAAGCATATAAAAATCATGAATTTTGTATGTAACACAAAAAAAAATTTAAAATTCCAATCAACTATAGTATAGGCTCTAGGGGTCTAATAACCTATCCTATATCCCTATAGTCATGGCTCTGATACCAATCTGTCACACCCCGACCCGTAGCGGAATAAGAATCGGGGCATAATTGGGTTATCACCAAAGCTCATGATGTTTACTAAAATGTTTCATATTTATTAAATTCAAATTACAACTTAAATGTTCAAATCAAATCCAAACAATTACAAGGAAATGAAACTAAGTAAGACAATCCAAAGCATTAAACTGATTTATCCTTCTAGGCATTCCTATGCGTTTCTTGCCTCAACTGGATCACCTGTATCATGTGTAAAATGAGGGAAATTTTGGGTCAACAAAAGTTGGCGAGTGAACCTTGTTAAAAACATTGTTGTTGATTTCTTGTTGTATTAAATATTGAAAAGTTGTGCAATAATCACATGTGAGCAAACGTATGTATATAACAGAACACAAACCACATTGGATGAGTATATGATATGAATGATGATGACTGTGAGATCAAGGCTCAATCAAACGGAGCCGATCGTATGACATGAATGATGATGTATGTGAGATCAAGGCTCAATCAAACGGAGCCGATCGAATGAGACACCTGTACTCAACCCGTATCACACAGGGAGCTGATGGGCCTAATGAAATGCTTGCAGTGAAAATGATAAATCCAAACTAAACATAATTCACACAACAATTTGTACACATTTGATACACATTAGATCACAGATATGATGAATGCACAAGTGTTTATATTTATATAATAACAGAATTGTACGACACATGATACACCCCAAAACGTGATTAAAACGGGGAATTTGTAGAGATTCACTCACATTGGCTGCGTTCTTTTGATGATGTTGGATGCGCACGAGTTTTGGGATTTGATCGACGAGGGAAAACTAACCTAAAATAATAACGAAATGGTTCGGTAATAAATGGATTTTATTTGAGACTAATACTTTTAATTAACAAACTTAATAGGATTTTTAGATTTTTTTTTGTGAGTTTAAGGCCGTTTCCTAACTTTAAAAATATTATTTTTAAGTATTTTTAATTGATTTTTATTTTAAATAAATAAATAAAAAGAAAATAAAAATTTTGACTTTTTGACCGTTGACCGGACCGTTGACCGGTCGGACTGTGGAAATGTTGTGCGCTGAGTGAGGTTCGAACCCGGGACCTCTCGTACGCGTGCACGCAGCTCTACCAACTGAGCTACGTGTCTAACCCGAAATATTCTCTGTTTTAATTATATATATATATATATATATATATATATATATATACTAATTAATTGTTATTTATATTGGGTTAATATTAAAATGACTTAAAATGGCCGAACCGCTTGCAGGGACCCGGAGTCGAACTCGGGTCCTTCGGTTCGAATGCGCACAGCCCAACCAGTTGGGCTGTGTGTCTAATCTGTTTAAATTACGGTTTATATTATTCTTATAAACATGTTGTGACCCGTTCTGATTCAGTTTTAAAAAGGTTGGTTTTAATTCTGAAAATCGGTGCGTTATAAGGTTCGAACTCGTGACGTGCGCTGTGTGATTGCACACAGTCCACCGCTGGACTTTGTGTCTAACCTGGTTAAATATTCTGTTTTAATTAAACTTATACACAATGTTCGACTTCATCTTCTTCATTCATAAAGACACAGACAAAGATTTCCGACTGTTCTTGTTTAAATCGTTCGTCTAACATATAATTGATTGAAATGTAATGGATAAAGAGAGTTACGGAATCGAATGTACCGAACAGGATGTTTTTCTCAGATTTCCGGCAAGGGTCGTCGGCTTTGATTTGTGAATTCCGTCTGAGTGGATCAATTAACAGTTTTGATCAACGAATTGTGAAATTAAGTTATTAAGCAAGGGTTATCAGGGGGTTTAGGTGATTGTACCGATTCACAGCATGACTTCGGAATTTCCAGCGATTTTCCGGCGAGTGCAGGAATTTCCGGCAACGTCGTCTGAGACCGATTCTGGTTGAAGGAATGAAGTTAATATATGTCTAACAATGGTTTGAAAACGAAAGAGTCGAGAAAATTACCGATTTGGTGTAAGTATCGGTTTTCCGGTGAAAGTCCGGCGAAAGCAGAATGTCTCCGGCGAGTGCTCAGACTTCGAGAAATGGTGCGATTTTGAGCGAGAAGATTACCAGAGACTTGGGTGAGTATTTATAAGGAAGAAACAGAATGAATCGAGTCCGAATTTGATCTTGATTCGTGGTCAATGTTTCTTCGGCGGTTACGACTTGAATTGGGGGATTAGACATCGGTTATAACCGATGCCGAAGTTAATTCACGCGTTCAGTCAAAGGGAATGGTCGAAATTTAGCGAAATCGTCGGTATTTTCGGCGACTGCGGATTGGGCGCGCTGATTACTGGATTTGATTTCGAGCTTTATTATAAATATTAATTGTTTCAGTATTATTCTCAAAGTAGGCAAGTGGCGGAGTGGTGAAATGGTTGTTTGTTGAGTGAACCGGCTGACCCGGGTTCGAAACCCGGCAGCGGTATTTATTTTTTTATTCACTATTTTTTTTTGTTTTAATTAATTATGCTTTAAAATTCTAACAATGTTTATTGGTTATGTATCGTTAAAAATTAATATGAACATTAAATACGCAACGAAAATTATAACTGAAATATGCTATTAATAAACGAAGCGGGTTTTGGAAACCCGTTTTTCGACGGATGTTACAGTATCCCCTACTTTTAGAAATTTCGTCCCGAAATTTAAGTAGTAGTGGTAACAGGAAAAAGATGCGGGTATTTTTCGCGCATTGAGTCTTCACGTTCCCAAGTAAACTCAGGTCCTCGTTTCGACTCCCAGCGTACCCTAACAATTGGAATACGACTCCGTCTTAAACGTTTTTATTCGAAGTCCATGATCTCTACTGGTCTTTCAATGAAGTGCATAGATTCATCGATCTGAATATCTTCTAGGGGAATATGGAGGTTTTCATAGGCGAGGCACTTCTTTAAGTTTGATACGTGGAATGTGAGGTGAATTCTGTTGAGTTCTTCTGGTAGGTCAAGCTTGTATGCAACAGGTCCTACTCTTTCGAGTATCTTGAAAGGTCCTACGTAGCGTGGTGCTAGCTTGCCTTTCTGGCCAAAACGAACCACTCCCTTCCACGGTGATACTTTTAAAAGTACTTGATCACCAATGTTAAACTCCAAGGGCTTTCGTCGTTTGTCTGCATAACTCTTTTGACGACTTTGTACCGCTAGAAGATTGTTTCGAATTTGATGGATCTTGTCTGTTGTTTCTTGAATTAATTCTGGACCGGTGATTTGTGCTTCTCCAATTTCGTGCCAACATACTGGAGATCGGCACTTACGACCATATAAAGCTTCGAAAGGAGCCATGCCGATACTTGAGTGATAACTATTGTTGTACGAAAATTCAACTAATGGTAGATGAGTGTCCCAATTTCCCTTGAAGTCTATGACACATGCTCGAAGCATGTCTTCAAGAGTTTGGATGGTGCGTTCAGATTGTCCATCAGTTTGAGGATGAAAAGGCGGTACTGAGGTCTAATCGTGTACCCAAGGCGGTTTGTACGGCTCGCCATGTTCGTGAAGTGAAACGACCATCACGGTCTGAAATGATGCTTAAAGGTACAACATGACGGCTTACGATTTCGCTGATGTAGATACGAGCTAACTTCTCATTCTTGAAGTCCTCGCGAATCGGAATGAAGTGAGCTGATTTTGTAAGACGATCAATGATTACCCATACGGTGTCATACCCACTGGAGGTGCGAGGTAACCCGGTAATGAAGTCCATGGTTATGTTTTCCCACTTCCATACAGGTATTTCAGGTTGGGTTAGAAGTCCTGAAGGTCTTTGGTGTTCAGCTTTTACTTTGGAACAGGTAAGGCACTTGGAAACAAAAACAGCGATATCCTTTTTCATGCCCGGCCACCAGTAGGTGTATCGTAGGTCTTGATACATCTTGTCGGCTCCTGGGTGTACAGAGTATCGTGTTTTGTGCGCCTCATCCATGAGGAAATCACGAAGGTTATCGCGATCGGGAATCCATATGCGATTTAGATAGTATAGAATACCGTCAGATTTGGTTTCGATTTTAAGTTCTGCTCCACATGACAGCTCATCGCGTACGTCGTTTTCTGTTACTGAAATATGTTGAGCTTCTCGGATTCGATCTTTGATGTCGGTTATGATTTGCGAACATAGAAGATGAATGGAGTTCGCATAACCTTTTCGACTGAGCACATCAGCCACCACGTTTGCCTTGCCAGGATGATACTGAATTTCACATTCGTAGTCGCTAAAAAGTTCGACCCATCTCCGTTGCCTCATATTCAACTCCTTTTGATTGAAGATATGTTGGAGGCTCTTGTGGTCAGTGTATATTTCACACTTGGTACCGTAGAGGTAATGTCTCCATATCTTGAGAGCAAACACAACGGCTCCAAGTTCCAGGTCGTGGGTGGTGTAGTTCTTCTCATGAATCTTGAGTTGCCTAGAAGCATAGGCTATCTCTTTTCCCCTTTGCATTAATACACAACCTAGTCCTTGCCCTGATGCGTCACAATATACTACAAAGTCATCGCAACCCTCAGGAAGTGTGAGGATAGGTGCGTCACAAAGCTTTTGCTTAAGGGTTTGGAAGGCTTCTTCTTGTTTAGGTCCCCATATGAAGGGTTTTCCTTTATGAGTCAAAGCCGTGAGTGGTACAGCAATACAAGAAAAATTGGCAATGAAGCGGCGATAGTAACCAGCCAATCCAAGAAATGATCTTACTTCGGTAGGGGTACGTGGCGCTTGCCATTCCTGTACTGCCTTGATTTTCGAAGGATCGACATGTATTCCCTTGTCATTAACGACATGTCCAAGGAATTGTACCTCTCTTAACCAGAATTCGCATTTTGAGAACTTAGCGTAGAGCTTTTCTGTCCTTAAGAGTGTAAGGATGAGTCGAAGGTGTCGTTCATGATCGGATTTAGACTTGGAGTAGACGAGGATGTCGTCGATGAAGACTATGACAAAGCGGTCGAGGTAGGGTTTGCATACCCTATTCATTAGATCCATGAAGACAGCTGGAGTGTTGGTTAAACCAAAAGGCATGACCATGAATTCGTAATGACCATAACGAGTTCGGAAGGTGGTCTTTGGGACGTCTTCTTCATGTACTCTGAGTTGATGATAACCAGAACGAATGTCGATTTTTGAAAAACAGGTGGCGCCTTGAAGTTGGTCTAGAAGGTCATCGATGCAAGGTAATGGGTAGCGGTTCTTGACCGTTAACTTGTTGAGTTCTCTGTAGTCGATACACATGCGGAACGTTCCATCTTTCTTCTTCACAAAAAGGACAGGTGCACCCCAAGGCGATGAGCTAGGACGTATGAATCCTTTGTCAGTTAGCTCTTGCAGTTGACTGGCCAGCTCTTGCATTTCGGATGGGGCTAACCTATAAGGAGATTTTGCGACTGGTGTAGCGTCAGGTATAAGATCAATGCGGAATTCGACTTCTCTAATGGGAGGAAGTCCTGAAATGTCGTCAGGAAAAACTTGCGGAAAATCTTTTACTACTGGGATGTCTTCGAGTTTCTTCTCCTTGGTTCCATTTTTGACGACGTGAGTTAGGAATGCAACATAATTCTTGCGGAGATATTTTCGGGCTTGAAGACAGGACATTAATTTGAGTTCTTTCGAAGGGGTTTCTCCAAAGATTCGTAGGGTCTGACCGTTTTCAAGAGGAATGCGAATGAACTTTTCGCGGCATACAACTTCAGCATGATGTTGGCTGAGCCAGTCCATACCGATTATAATGTCGAAACTTCCCAACTTCATTGGAATGAGGTCAACTGGAAAATCGTGATCGTTTAGAGTGAGGGTACAATTTCGTATAATAGAGTTTAATGAGACTGGTTTTCCGTCAGCAACTTCCACCGTTAGAGATTCCATGAGGTCGTCACGAGTTTGGTTGAGGATATGTTCAAATTCTAAGGACACAAAACTCTTATCCGCGCCAGTATCGAATAACATGGATGCATAACTACCATTGATGAGAAACGTACCGTTAACCACGTTGTTGTCCGCCCTAGCTTGGTTGGCGTTGATGTTGAAAGCTCTTCCTCTAGCAGGTGGAGGAGCTTGGTTAGCTTGGTTTACCGGATTTGCTTGAGCTTGGGCATGGATGATGTTCACCAAGCGTGGACAGGTGTTCCTGAAGTGGTTCGGGTCTCCACAGTTGTAACAAGCCCGCATAGGTTGCATCATGGGGTAGTTGGGTTGGTAGTAGGATTGGGCTACATGTTGGGCAGGTGGTAGGAGTAAAGGTTGTTGGGCTTGACCCACTATCAGATGGTGGGTTTGGGTTGTGGGCTGATTGCAGTTCATTCGCTGAAGTGTGCGACAGGTTTGGGTGGTGTGACCCGCACGGCCACAGCTGGTGCAATGCTGGCAGGGATGTTCAGGGAGGTGATGGTATTGACAACGATTGCATTTTGGGTATGGGCCGGAGTATGGCTTTTTATATGGTGCAGCTGAGGAAGCAACTTGGGTGATTGGCGCGGCAGTGATAGGAGAGTTTGTATGTGTGACAGCAAAATTTCTGCTGTTTTGTTTCCTCTTACCAGCAAACTTTGAGGAGGAGATGGAATGGTTTGAAGTTTGGGCCTCAATGTGGGCTTTCTTTTTCTCATCCTTAAATTTTCCGTTTCGGATGCGATTCTCGGTAAGCTCGGTAGCTAGTTCCATAGCGGCTTCAAGTGTTGCAGGCGAAATGCTGAGAACCAAATCTTGGATTTTCGAGGGGAGGCCTCGAATGTAGTGCTCAACTAAGCGGTACACTGGGGTGAACAAGTTGGGGATCATTTGGTTCAACTCTTGTTGTAGGAAGTATGATCTCCTTCCTTTTAATTTAACGAGTGGAATTCATCTTCTAACTTTTTGATTTTGCTTCTTGGACAGAAGCGTCTAGTCATGATTTCCCTTAACTCTTCCCATGTTAAGGCCATTGCATCTTCGATTCCTCTCTTACCCTTCTATGTGTTCCACCAGGTAAGGGCTACCCCGAACAGTCTCCCGGTTGCGTAACGTACCTTGCGATCCTCGGGACAATCGCAATTGAGGAATGTGTTTTCCATTTCCTCAAACCAGTGGAGGAGAGCAGTGACACCTTCGGTCCCTTCATATTTCGGGGGATCGCAAGACTTGAAGTGTTTGTAGGAGCACTTTTTGGAGGGAGGGTTGTCGACGTTCTGATCTTCTTGATTGGGAGGGTTGATGAGATTCGCGGGTGAGAGCTTGTTGGACTTGAATTACGATGTCAGGAAGCACCGCGGCCATTTGTTTTGCAATTTGGGTGGCCAAGCGTTCGTTTGACCTTCCTGACTTTCTACCTCCACGTAGCTGCCTAGCCAACATCTACAGGAACATACATAGGAAGATTGTGAGTTTAAGGAGTCTTTTTAGGTGTCATGTGTCGTTAAAAAAATAAAAAAATAACATAATCATCAATAATGCATCTACATCCATAGGATGTCTTAGGTTTGTTCATGTTTGGGCCTCCAATGTCCCCATACCATCGCCTGTATAGTCATGTGGGCCCCCATGACTATTGGCTTAGTAGGATTCACATTGGTGTTGGCGGTTTAACACTCGCATCACCCGAATGAAAACCATGAAATATGATTGCGAGATGTATGGTAGGAGGGTGTCCAGGTATAGACACAATGACAACTCAAAGTGGGGTTAGCTCACACGACGTTTGGTATAGCATGCTTTGGCCTAATAGGTCCTTCGTACTCTCATCGTTAGTCCCCAGGTAGGCAAACTGGTCCTTTATTTTGGATTTATATGAATGCCAAGCCTAGACAGGACGTTCCGACTACCGGTACTCGTACCCTTCCAGTTACTACATGCCCGTCATGGGAACTCACTTTGATGTGATTTGAAAATACAAAAATCGTTGCAAAAGTCATAGGAATTGTGTGGTGTGTGCTCTCATGGATATGGTATGTCATGAGGATATGATTCATGATGAGCATTGTATAATAATATGTACTTATGAACATGCTTGCATAACATTGAATGTAACAATAAACATAAAGCATATAAACATCATGAATTTTGTATGTAACACAAAAAAAAAATTTAAAATTCCAATCAACTATAGTATAGGCTCTAGGGGTCTAATAACCTATCATATATCCCTATAGTCATGGCTCTGATACCAATCTGTCACACCCCGACCCGCAGCGGAATAAGAGTCGGGGCATAATTGGGTTATCACCAAAGCTCATGATGTTTACTAAAATGTTTCATATTTATTAAATTCAAATTACAACTTAAATGTTCAAATCAAATCCAAACAATTACAAGGAAATGAAACTAAGTAAGACAATCCAAATCATTAAACTGATTTTTTCTTCTAGGCCTTCCTATGCGTTTCTTGCCTCAACTGGATCACCTGTATCATGTGTAAAATGAGGGAAATTTTGGGTCAAAAAAGTTGGCGAGTGAACCTTGTTAAAAACATTGTTGTTGATTTCTTGTTGTATTAAATATTGAAAAGTTGTGCAATAATCACATGTGAGCAAACGTATGTATATAACAGAACACAAACCACATTGGATGAGTATATGATATGAATGATGATGACTGTCAGATCAAGGCTCAATCAAACGGAGCCGATCGTATGACATGAATGATGATGTATGTGAGATCAAGGCTCAATCAAACGGAGCCGATCGAATGAGACACCTGTACTCAACCCGTATCCCACGGGGAGCTGATGGGCCTAATGAAATGCTTGCACTGAAAATGATAAATCCAAACTAAACATAATTCACAAAACAATTTGTACGTATTTGATACACATTAGATCACAGATATGATGAATGCACAAGTGTTTATATTTATATAATAACAGAATTGTACGACACATGATACACCCCAAAACGTGATTAAAACGGGGAATTTGTAGAGATTCACTCACATTGGGTGCGTTCTTTTGATGATGCTGGATGCGCACGAGTTTTGGGATTTGATAGACGAGGGAAAACTAACCTAAAATAATAACGAAATGGTTCGGTAAATAAATGGATTTTATTTGAGACTGATACTTTTAATTAACAAACTTAATAGGATTTTTAGATTTATTTTCGTGAGTTTAAGGCCATTTCCTAACTTTAAAAATATTATTTTTAAGTATTTTTAATTGATTTTTAAATTAAATAAATAAATAAAAAGAAAATAAAAATTTTGACTTTTTGACCGTTGACCAGCCGTTGACCGGTCGGACTGTGGAAATGTTGTGCGCTGAGTGAGGTTCGAACCCGGGACCTCTCGTATGCGTGCACGCAGCTCTACCAACTGAGCTACGTGTCTAACCCGAAATATTATCTGTTTTAGTTATATATATATACTAATTAATTGTTATTTATATTGGGTTAATATTAAAATGATTTAAAATGGCCGAACCGCTTGCAGGGACCCGGAGTCGAACTCGGGTCCTTCGGTTCGAATGCGCACAGCCCAACCAGTTGGGCTGTGTGTCTAATCTGTTTAAATTACGGTTTATATTATTCTTATAAACATGCTGTGACCCGTTCTGATTCAGTTTTAAAAAGGTTGGTTTTAATTCTGAAAATCGGTGCGTTATAAGGTTCGAACTCGTGACGTGCGCTGTGTGATTGCACACAGTCCACCGCTGGACTGTTTGTCTAACCTGGTTAAATATTCTGTTTTAATTAAACTTATACACAATGTTCGACTTCATCTTCTTCATTCATAAAGACACAGACAAAGATGTTCGACTGTTCTTGTTTAAAACGTTCGTCTAACATATAATTGATTGAAATGTAATGGATAAAGAGAGTTACGGAATCGAATGTACCGAACAGGATGTTTTTCTCAGATTTCCGGCAAGGGTCGTCGGCTCTGATTTGTGAATTCCGTCTGAGTGGATCAATTAACAGTTTTGATCAATGAATTGTGAAATTAAGTTATTAAGCAAGGGTTATCAGGGGGTTTAGGTGGTTGTACCGATTGACAGCGTGACTTCGGAATTTCCAGCGATTTTCCGGCGAGTGCAGGAATTTCCGGCAACGTCGTCTGAGACCGATTCTGGTTGAAGGAATGAAGTTAATATATGTCTAACAATGGTTTGAAAATGAAAGAGTCGAGAAAATTACCGATTTGGTGTAAGTCTCGGTTTTCTGGTGAAAGTCCGGCGAAAGCAGAATGTCTCCGGCGAGTGCTCAGACTTCGAGAAATGGTGCGATTTTGAGCGAGAAGATTACCAGAGACTTGGGTGAGTATTTATAAGGAAGAAACAGAATGAATCGAGTCCGAATTTGATCTTGATTCGTGGTCAATGTTTCTCCGGCGGTTACGACTTGAATTGGGGGATTAGACATCGGTTATAACCGATGCCGAAGTTAATTCACGCGTTCAGTCAAAGGGAACGGTCAAAATTTAGCGAAATCGTCGGTATTTCCGGCGACGGCGGATTGGGCGCGCCGATTACTGGATTTGATTTCGAGCTTTATTATAAATATTAATTGTTTCAGTATTATTCTCAAAGTAGGCAAGTGGCGGAGTGGTGAAATGGTTGTTTGTTGAGTGAACCGGCTGACCCGGGTTCGAAACCCGGCAGCGGTATTTATTTTTTTATTCACTATTTTTTTGTTTTTATTAATTATGTTTTAAAATTCTAACAATTTTTATTGGTTATGTATCGTTTAAAATTAATATGAACATTAAATACGCAACGAAAATTATAACTGAAATATGCGATTAATAAACGAAGCGGGTTTTGGAAACCCGTTTTTCGACGGATGTTACAACAATACCCCGACGGACGGTGTGCTACTCCTATAGTTATATATGTTAAGTTCGGGGCTAGCTAAGTTAATGACAAGAAGCATGTATGTATCTAGCATGAGTCTAAGCATAACAAGAAGCATGTATAACGGATCGAGTGTATAAAGAATGTGGTGTGTGTTTGTGTATTTTGTACGTTAACACGTTACAACCCAAAATTATGTAAAAAATGGGTCAGGTGTACTCACGGTTTTGCAAGCTTCCACTTGGTAATTTCGGTCAAGAGTTTTGAAGGATGGAATGTCGAGTTATCCTACATAAGGAAAACTTAAGCGCGTAAGTATTCGGATGATAGCGGAGGATTGGGAATTTTTAAATGTACCAAAGTATGTATACGAGAAAATAATCACCTAGACTTAATACTCGTTTTTGACACTATAATACCCATTCAGGTTGATGTGTTTTCATGGGTTAAGATACCCATTAGAATCGTAACAAGGCGTTAGGTGTTTAGATGATGTAACCTAGTACCTTGACGGAGAATCATTCGATTATCATCAAGGGTTCGGTTAGTGTGTGTGTGTGTGTGTGTATATATATCTTATATAGTATACATAATAAGTAGATCATATTTATCATGGAAGTTCATAGAAGTCATGCATGGAGGTAGAAGGATAACCTTCCTTTAACCTCTTTATATTGTTCACCAATGCATAAGTTGTCACAACAACAAAAGGATGGTCATGAATAAGTTCAAAACATAAAAGTGAAAGATGTAAAATATTTAAAAATCATCAAGTGAGGTGGTGGATTTAAGGTAGGATAGCCAAGGCTTTCAAGTTATCACACATTACCAACCCAAGTCTTATTTCAAGAACAAGCTTGGAAGGATACAACACTTGTGGGTCGAAACCCTTATTAAATGTGACAACCGACACTTTTCAGTTGTAATTAAGCGCATAACGAACATTAATACAATTATAATTAGCGTAATTAGACGTAAATTAACTCGATCAGGCCTTTGGAGAGCCTAGGAACGTCTACTTGCTTCACGTTACGTGATATGAAGACAATCGAGAACTTTAACGCGAATTTGAACGATAAACGAACAGATGCCGAACAAATACTGACAACGCCTAAAAATATGAATTTTATACTTGTATTTATACAGTTATGATTATGTGATAAATTTGGATCGTTGAACGTCGCAAAGCACAACGCGAAAGTTACGCGGAAAACCGGAATGCACCGACAACAAAACGGAAGCAACGGACTCGAGTTACGCCTCGATATTAATATATTATGATATATTTAGCTTTGTAATCGAATTTATTATTCGTAGTCGAAAACGGATTGAAAAACGAACAAGAAACTACAACCGGAGCATTTTACGCATTTTAACGAAACCGACGAACGCACGCTATTAATATCGAACGCCGACCCTATTTTTACACATTTATTTTTTATCTTAAAACAATATTATACGACGTTCCATGGAGTTCGGGTGAGAAAACGGGCTTTAGAAATGCTATCGGGCCGCTCAAACCACAAGAAATGGGTCTTGGGCCTAGTCCACATAAAAGTCCAAGCCCACAAAACACACCTATATAAACCAAAATACACACACACCCTCATTCTTCACCTGCACACTCTCTCTAACTCTAAAACTCTCTCTACTCTCTCTCTAGAAAATATTTCCGGCACTAGTCCGGCAACTAGCAGCAACCGGCCACAGCGGCGCAGTGGCGGCGCCACCGCCAACGGCGGCGATGAAGGTTTTCCGGTGAACTTTCCGGCGACCGTTTTCCGGCCAAGAGTACACTTTTTCGACTATCCTCGACGTTCCATATCGCGTGGTGGTGTTGGTTTTAGCATATTCGAAGCCGTTTGGGCTCAGGAGAAACTCCGGCAACATTCCGGCCAAACTCCGGCGAACCCGTTTTAGACATTTCACTTCATGAATGTTTAGATCGGGTGGTTAGAGACCTTTCTGCAAGTTTTCGTGAAATTTTATTCTCCGGCGAAATTTCGACTTCTGGCATGGTTCTGGCGAGGTTCCGGGCATCCGTTTTCAACGAAAAATATATTTTTGGTATTCTTGTAACCCGTAGAGTCCATACAAAACACTTTCGTCTCGGGTGAAAATTAAAGTTCGGGACACTCTCGGGCTCGGCTCAACGTGGTCAACAGGCCAACACGGGTCAAAACTGGTCAAGGGATAGTTTTGGGTCATTTTTGGTGCCTCGGTTCAGTTTTGGGTTCGGTCAAACCCGGTCAACTGGTCAACTATCGGTCAACTGGTCAACGCAGTCAGCTCAGTCAACACGGTCAGCTCAGTCAACGGGTCAACCCGAGACTCGGTAAAAATTAATTACGACGCGAAATTTAATTATATTAGTTATTATTATTATTGATAATTAGCGCGCGAAACCGAGCTCAAAAAACCGAACCATAAACAATAACATATCGCCAAAAAGTTAAAAATAACGAGCGGACCGACTTCAATACTCGCGTGAACACTAATAGTACAATCGAACCGAATCGTCGCGACGTCACGATATATATATAAATGAAATAAATCAGAAATTAAATAGGCGAAGCTTAATAGTTGAAAACGACGAGAAATTATATATATATTGTTTGTTTGCGTACATTGCAGGTTGTGTTTTGATAAACAAATCGACAAATAATATTGTCGGGATCATCCGAAAATAGAGGAAACTCTGCCCGATTTTCGTCAAAAATACATAATACTAAACGCGTTATATTTCAAGGATGAAACGTCCGAATTCAAAACGATTATTATTAAATAATCATAAGTATATATTTATTTTGTCGACGCTACTTAAAAAGTTCAAAATTCGAGCCGACAACTTTTCCACGAGCGCGATTTCAAGATAACAAAAGTTCGGCAATCGACTACAAGATAAATAATATTTACTTATGTTTAATTCAAAGTCGAAACTCGGGAACTAGGTTTCAAACATCGATAAATTATTCGAACGATGATATAAAATAAGTATATTGTTTATATTTATTTCGAACGTCAATGTTTCCGAAACGCTTTTACAAGACGAATACAAGGCGCGTATTATTTCAAACGACAGACATTCGGAAATCGTATTACAAGAATATTATACATATTCGATTGTTGTGGCGTTGAATACTTTTATATAAATAAATATAGATATATTTATTTCTAACGTCGACGACGCGAACATGTACGAATACTTTCGAAGGATTTCTATAACAATAATATATAATGGTTATATTCGATTTCAAACGCCAAACGAAGTACGACGCAACTCCACAAGACTATAACAAGCGACGACACAGTTATTTATTTTAATCTATACGCTAGACTATTACGCGAATACGAAATGTATTATTTATACGAATATATTTTCGAGTATATATGCATTATAACTACGAAGAGTCGTACCATTATCCGTCGACGTACATGACGACTAAATACGATTTCATGAAATATAGTTATGTTTATATGTAAACATATATTTCAAGTGTCACACCCCGTTATCACCAAAGCTCATGATGTTTACTAAGATGTTTCATATTTATTAAATTCAAATTACAAACTTAAATATCCAAAACAAAATTCGTACAATTACAAGAAAATGAAACTACATAATTATTCCAAAGCCTAAACTTGTTTATTCTTCTAGGCCTTCCTAAGTGTTTCCTGTCTCAGCTGGATCACCTGTATCATGTGTAAAACGGGGGAGATTTTGGGTCAACAAAAGTTGGCGAGTGAACCTTGATAAAACATTTTTTTACTAATTTCTTGTTTTATTTAATAAAGAAAATTCGTGCAATAATCACATGTGAGCAAGCATATATAGATAAACAATCACAAACCACTTTGAATGAGTATATGACATGAATGATGATGTATGTGAGATCAATGCTCAATCAAACGGAGCCGATCTAATGAGGCTCCTGATGCTCAACCCGTATCCCACGGGGAACTGATGGGCCTAATGAAATGCGTGCACTGAAAATGATAAATCCAATCTACATATAATTCACACAACAATTGATACACATTTGATCACGGATATGATGTATGCACAAGTGTTTAAATAAAATAAAAGAATTACACGACACATGATACACCCCAAAACATGATTAAAACGGGGAACTGGTAGAGATTCACTCACAGTGGGTGCGTTCTTTGATGACGATGAATGCGCACGAATTTATGATTCAACCGACGAGGGAAAAACTAACCTAAATAATAACGAAATGATTCGATAAATAAGTAAATTTTATTTGAGATTAATATTTATAATTAGTGCTCTTTAGTGGGATTTTTAGATTTATTTTTGTGAGTTTAATGAATTTTTCTAACTTTAAAAGAGTAAATTGCACAAAACATCCTTTATGTTTCCTCAAACTTGCAGGTTCCAGCCTTAATGTTTAAAAGTTGCTAAAAACAGCCTTTAAGTTTATTTTTTGTTGCGGGTTCAATCCTTTACAGCTAACCACGTTATTTTCTTCAGTTAAGTTCCCTCACATGCATAACATGTGAGGGTATATTCGTCATTTTGGTTGATCATGTGAGGGAACTTAACTGAAGAAAATAACGTGGTTAGCTGTAAAGGATTGAACCCGCAACAAAAATAAACTTAAAGGTTGTTTTTAGCAACTTTTAAACATTAAGGCTGGAACCTGCAAGTTTGAGGAAACATAAAGGATGTTTTGTGCAATTTACTCAACTTTAAAATCTTATTTTTAAGTATTTTTAAATAATTTTTCAATTAAATAAATAAATAAAAATAATAAAAAATGGGTTGACTTTCTGACAGTTGACCGGGTCTGACCGGTCAGACTGTGTTTATTCCATGCGGTGCGTGGGATCGAACTCGGGACCTTTCGTTTGTGTGCACGCAGCTCTACCAACTGAGCTACGTGTCTAACCCGAAATATTCTCTGTTTTAATTATATATATATATACTAATTAACTTTAACCTTATTTAGTTTTTATTAAAAATGATTTAATATGGCCGAACCGATTGTATAGACCCGGAGTCGAACTCGGAACCTTCGGTTCGAGTGCGCACAGCCCAACCAGTTGGGCTGTGTGTCTAATCTGCTTAACTACTGGATTATATTCCTCTTATATACATTCTGTGGATTGATCTGAATAGGTTTTAAAAATGTTGGTTTTATTTCAGAAAGTCGGTAGCATGTGCGATTCGAACTCGGGACGTGTGTATTGTATTTGCACACAGTCCACCGCTGGACTGTGTGTCTAACCTGGTTAAATATCCGATTTTAATTATACTAATACACTTGTTCAACTTCATCTTCTTCACTGTGAAGAACACAGAACAGTGAAACCCGATTGTTTTGTTTAATCAACTAACAACTTATAATTGATTGAAAATAGAATAGAAAGGTGAAGATTAAGTAATATGGTATACCAAACAGAGAGTTTTCTTCAGATTTCCGGCAAGATTTCATCGGCTCTGATTTGCGATTTCCGGCTGAGTGAACTGTTTTAACAGTTTCGATTATTGGTTTGAACAATTAAGTTATAATCAAGAGGTAGCAGGGAGGTTTAGACAATTATACCGTCTGAAGACAACTGCGGTTTTCTGTTCAGTGATTCCGGCGATATTCCGCCGAGTGCAAAGAAACTCCGGCGACGTGCTTTGGAAGGGGTATAGCTTCGGAAAGAGAGTTCGGTTCTGAGCGAAAGGTTTACAGGAGAGGGCAGTTGATTTAGGTTTGAATTGAGGTCAACAATCGCGATTAAAGATTTCCGACGGTTTTTTACAAAAATTTGATTGCCGGCGACGGTTATAACTGATGTCGAAATCAGTTTATCCGTTTCAGTCAAAGGAAAAATAGCCAAAATCGCGGAGTTTAGGTTTCTCCGGTGATTGCGAGTTCTGGCGCGCTGTTTTACAGATTTGACTTTCGGTTTTTATTATAAATGTTATTTGTTTCGGTATTAAACACAAAAGAAGTGTGTGGCGGAGCGGTGTGGTGTGTGTTTGTCTTTGTGGGCGACCCGGGTTCGAAACCCGGCTACCCTATTATTATTTTTTTATACTTATTATTATTAGTTATAAATTATGGTTTTTAAATTCTAATATATTTATTAATTATGTGTTGTTTAAAATTAATCTGAACAATAAATACGCAACGAAACTTATAACTGAATATTTGATTAATAAACGAAGCGGGTTTGAAACCCGTTTTTCGACGAATGTTACAGTATCCCCTACTTTTAGGAATTTCGTCCCGAAATTTAAGCAGCAGTGGTAACTGGATATTTTTCGCGCATTGAGTCTTCATGTTCCCAAGTAAACTCGGGTCCTCGTTTTGACTCTCAACGTACCCTAACAATTGGAATACGACTTCGCCTTAAACGCTTCTCTCCGAAGTCCATGATTTCTACTGGTCTTTCAACGAAGTGCATTGATTCATCGACTTGTATGTCTTCAAGAGGAATGTGGAGATTTTCATCGGCAAGGCACTTTTTCAAGTTTGATACGTGGAATGTGGGATGAATTCTGTTGAGCTCTTCTGGTAAGTCAAGTTTGTATGCTACAGGACCTACTCTTTCGAGTATCTTGAAAGGTCATACGTAGCGTGGTGCTAGCTTGCCCTTCTGGCCAAAACGAACCACTCTCTTCCACGGTGATACTTTTAAAAGTACTTAGGGCTTTCGTCGTTTGTCTGCATAACTCTTTTGACGACTTTGAGCCGCTAGAAGATTGTTTCGAATTTGAATGACCTTGTCGGTTGTTTCTTGAATTAATTCTGGACCGGTGATTTGCGCTTCCCCAATTTCGTGCCAACATAATGGAGATCGGCACTTACGACCATATAAAGCTTCGAAAGGAGCCATGCCGATACTTGAATGATAGCTATTATTTACCAAAATTCCACTAATGGTAAGTGAGCGTCCCAGTTCCCTTTGAAGTCTATGACACATGCTCGCAGCATGTCTTCAAGGGTTTGGATGGTGCATTCAGATTGACCATCAGTTTGGGGATGAAAAGCGGTACTGAGGTCTAATCGTGTACCCAAGGCGGTTTGTACGGCTCGCCATGTTCGTGAAGTGAAACGACCATCACGGTCTGAAATGATGCTTAAAGGTACACCATGACGGCTTACGATCTCGCTGATGTAGATACGAGCTAACTTCTCGTTCTTGAAGTCCTCGCGAATCGGAATGAAATGAGATGACTATGTAAGACGATCGATTATTACCCATATGGTGTCATACCCACTGGAGTGGCGAGGTAACCCGGTAATTAAATCCATGGTTATGTTTTCCCACTTCCATATAGGTATTTCGGGTTGGACTAGAAGTCCTGAAGGTCTTTGAAGTTCAGCTTTTACTTTGGAACAGGTAAGGCACTTGGAAACAAAAACAGCGATATCCTTTTTCATGCCAGACCACCAGTAGGTGTATCGTAGGTCTTGATACATCTTGTCGGCTCCTGGGTGTACAGAGTATCGTGTTTTGTGCGCCTCATTCATGAGGAAATCACGAAGGTTATCGCGATCAGGAATCCATATGCGATTTAAATAGTATAGAATACCGTCGGATTTGGTTTCGATTTTGAGTTCAGCTCCGCATGACAGCTCATCGCGTACATCATTTTCTGTTACAGAAACATGTTAAGCTGCCCGGATTCGATCTTTTATGTCGGTTATGATTTGCGAACATAGAAGAGGAATGGAGTTCGCATAACCTTTTCGACTGAGCGCATCGGCCACCACGTTTGCCTTGACAGGATGATACCGAATTTCACAGTCGTAGTCGTTGAGGAGTTCGACCCATCTCCATTGCCTCATATTCAACTCCTTTTGGTTGAAGATATGTTGGAGACTCTTGTGGTCAGTGTATATTTCACACTTAGTACCGTAGAGGTAATGTCTCCATATCTTGAGAGTAAAGACAACGGCTCCAACTTCCAGGTCGTGGGTGGTGTAATTCTTCTCGTGAACCTTGAGTTGCCTAGAGGCATAGGCTATCACTTTTCCTCTTTGCATTAATACACAGCCTAGCCCTTGCCCTGATGCGTCGCAATATACTACAAAGTCATCGCAACCTTCAGGGAGTGTGAGGATAGGTGCGTCACAAAGTTTTTGCTTTAGAGTTTGGAAGGCCTCCTCTTGTTTAGGTCCCCATATGAAGGGTTTTCCTTTATGGGTCAAGGCCGTGAGTGGGACAGCAATACGGGAAAAGTTGGCGATGAAGCGTTGATAGTAACCAGCCAAACCGAGAAATGACCTAACTTCGGTAGGGGTACGTGGCGCTTGCCATTCCTGCACTGCCTTGATTTTTGAAGGATCAACAGGAATTCCCTTGTCGTTGACGACATGTCCAAGGAATTGTACTTCTCCTAACCAGAATTCACATTTTGAGAACTTAGCGTAGAGCTTTTCAGTCCTTAAGAGTGTAAGGATGAGTCGAAGGTGTCGCTCATGATCGGATTTAGACTTGGAGTAGATAAGGATGTCGTCGATGAAGACTATGACGAAACGGTCGAGGTAGGGTTTGCATACCCTATTCATTAGATCCATGAAGACAACGGGGGCGTTGGTTAAACCGAATGGCATGACCATGAATTCGTAATGACCAAAACGAGTCCGGAAGGCGGTTTTTGGGATATCTTTTTCATACACTCTGAGATGATGATAACCAGAACGAAGATCGATTTTTGAAAAGCAGGTGGCGCCTTGAAGTTGGTCTAGGAGGTCATCAATGCGAGGTAGTGGATAGCGATTCTTAACCGTTAACTTGTTGAGTTCTCTATAATCGATGCACATGCGAAACGTTCCATCTTTCTTCTTCACAAACAGCACAGGTGTACCCCAAGGCGATGAGCTAGGATGTATGAATCCTTTGTCAGTCAGCTCTTGCAGTTGACTGGCCAGCTCTTGCATTTCGGATGGGGCTAACCTATAAGGAGATTTTGCGACTGGTGTAGCGCCAGGTACAAGATCGATGCAGAATTCGACTTCTCTCACAGGAGGAAGTCCTGAAATGCCATCGGGAAAGACTTGTGGGAATTCTTTCACAACTGGGATATCTTCGAGTTTCCTCTCCTTGTTTCCCTTTTTGACGACGTGAGTTAGGAATGCGACATAGTTCTTGCGGAGATATCTTCGGGCTTGAAGGCAGGACATTAGTTTGAGTCCTTTTGAAGGGGTTTCCCCAAAAATACCTAGGGTCTGACCGTCTGCAAGAGTAATGCGAATGAACTTTTCGCGGCACACTACTTCAGCGTGATGCTGGCTGAGCCAGTCCATACCGATTATAACAGCGAAACTTCCCAACTTCATAGGAATGAGGTCAACTGCAAAATCGTGATCGTTTAGAGTGAGGGTACAATTGCGTATAATAGAATTTAATGAAACGGGTTTTCCGTCAGCAACTTCCACCGTTAGAGATTCCATGAGATTAACACGAGTTTGGTTGAGGCTAGGTTCAAATTCTAAGGACACAAAGCTCTTATCCGCGCCAGTATCGAATAATATGGATGCATAACTACCATTGATGAGAAACGTACCGTTGACCACGTTGTTGTCAGCCCTAGCTTGGTTGGCATTGATGTTGAAAGCTCTTCCTCTAGCAGGTGGATGAGCTTGGTTAGCTTGGTTTACCGGGTTTGCTTGAGCTTGGGCATGGATGATGTTCACTAAGCGTGGACAAGTGTTCCTGAAGTGGTTTGGGTCTCCACAGTTGTAACAAGCTCGCATGGGTTGCATCATGGGGTAGTTGGGTTGGTAGTAAGGTTGGGCTACGTGTTGTGTGGGTGGTAGAAGTAAGGGTTGTTGGGCTTGGCCCACTATCTGATTGTGGGTTTGGGTTGGAGGTTGATTGCGGTTCATTCGTTGAAGAGTACGGCAGGTTTGGATGGTGTGACCCGCACGGCCACAGCTTGTGCAATGTTGGCAGGGGTTTTCGGGAGGGTGATGGTATTCACAACGGTTGCATTTTGGGTGTGGGCCGGTGTATGGCTTTTTGAATGGTGCAACTGAAGGAGCAATTTGGGTGATTGGTGCAGCAGTGATAGGAGGGTTGGTTTGAGTGACAGCAAAATTCTTGCTGTTTCGTTTCCTCTTACCAGCAAACTTCAAGGAGGAGACGGGGTGGTTTGGAGTTGGGACCTCAATGGGTGCTTTCTTCTTTTCATCTTTGAATTTGCCGTTTCGGATGCGATTCTCAGTGAGTTCTGTAGCTAATTCCATTGCGGCTTCAAGTGTTGCAGGCGAAGTGCTTAAAACCGAATCTTGGATTTTCGAGGGGAGGCCTCGAATGTAGTGTTCGACTAAGCGGTAAAAGGGGGTGAACAAGTTGGGTATCATCTGGTTCAGTCGAGAAATCTCTTGTTATAGGAAGTGTGATCTCCTTCCTTTTGTTTCAGTGTGTGGAATTTGTCTTCCAGCTTTTTGATTTCGCTTCTTGGACAGAAGAGTCTTGTCATGAGTTCCCTTAACTCTTCCCATGTTAAGGCCATGGCATCTTCAACTCCTCGCTTAACCTTTTCCGTGTTCCACCAGGTAAGGGCTACCCCAAACAGTCTTCCAGTTGCATAACGTACCTTGCGATCCTCGGGACAATGGCAATTGAGGAAAGTGTTTTCCATATCTTCAAACCAGTGAAGGAGGGCGGTAACACCTTCGGTCCCTTCATACTTTGGGGGATAGCAAGATTTGAAGTGTTTGTAGGAGCACTTTTTGGAAGGAGGGTTGGCGACGCTCTGGTCTTCTTGATTGGGGGGTTGATGGGATTTGCGGTGAGAGCTTGTTGAACTTGAATCACGATGTCAGGAAGCACTGCGGCCATTTGTTTAGCAATTTGTGTGGCCAAGCGTTCATTTGATCTTCTTGACTTTCTACCTCCACGTAGTTGCCTAGCCGACATCTACAGGAACATACATAGGAAGATTGTGAGTTTAAGAATTTTCTAGGTGTCATGTGTCGTAAAAAGAATGAAAAACAACATAATTGGCAATAATTTAACTACATCCATAGGATGTCTTGGGTTTGCTCATGTTTGGGCCTCCAATGTCCCCCATACCATTGCCTGTGTAGTCATGTGGGCCCCCATGACTATTGGGCTTGGTAGGATTCACATTGGTGTCGGCAGGTTAACACTCGCACCACCCGAATGAAAATCGTAAAACATGATTGCGAGATGTATGGTAGGAGGGTGTCCAGGTGTAGACACAATGACAACTCAAAGTGGGGTTAGCTCACACGACGTTTGGTATAGCATGCTTTGGCCTAATAGGTCCTTCGTACTCTCATCGTTAGTCCCCAGGTAGGCAAACTGGTCCTTTATTTTGGATTTATACGAATGCCAAGCCTAGACAGGACGTTCCGACTACCGGTACTCGTACCCTTCCAGTTACTACATGGCCGTCATGAGAACTCACTTTGATGTGATTTGAAAAATACAAACATCATTGCAAAAATCATGGGAATCGTGAGGTGTGTGTTCTCATGGATATGATATGTTATGAGGATATGATTCATGGTGAGCATTGCATAATAATATGTATTTGTGAGCGTGCTTGCATAACATTGAGTGTGAAAATAAACATAAAACATATAAACATCATGAATTTTGTATGTAACGCATAAACAATTTAAAATTTAATAAACTATAGTATAGGCTCTAAGAGTCTAATAACCTATCCTATATCCCTATAGTCACAAGCTCTGATACCAATCTGTCACACCCCGACCCGCAACGGAATAAAAGTCGGGGCATAATTGGGTTATCACCAAAGCTCATGATGTTTACTAAGATGTTTCATATTTATTAAATTCAAATTACAAACTTAAATATCCAAAACAAAATTCGTACAATTACAAGAAAATGAAACTACATAATTATTCCAAAGCCTAAACTTGTTTATTCTTCTAGGCCTTCCTAAGTGTCTCCTGTCTCAGCTGGATCACCTGTATCATTTGTAAAACGGGAGAGATTTTGGGTCAACAAAAGTTGGCGAGTGAACCTTGATAAAACATTTTTTTTACTAATTTCTTGTTTTATTTAATAAAGAAAATTCGTGCAATAATCACATGTGAGCAAACATATATAGATAAACAATCACAAACCACTTTGAATGAGTATATGACATGAATGATGATGTATGTGAGATCAAGGCTCAATCAAACGAAGCCGATCTAATAAGGCTCCTGATGCTCAACACGTATCCCACGGGGAACTGGTGGGCCTAATGCTTGCACTGAAAATAATAAATCCAATCTACATATAATTCACACAACAATTGATACACATTTGATACACATTTGATCACGGATATGATGTATGCACAAGTGTTTAAATAAAATAAAAGAATTACACGACACATGATACACCCCAAAACATGATTAAAACGGGGAACTGGTAGAGATTCACTCACAGTGGGTGCGTTCTTTAATGACGATGAATGCGCACGAATTTATGATTCAACCGACGAGGGAAAAACTAACCTAAATAATAACGAAATGATTCGATAAATAAGTACATTTTATTTGAGATTAATATTTTTAATTAGTGCTCTTTAGTGGGATTTTTAGATTTATTTTTGTGAGTTTAATGATATTTTCTAACTTTAAAATCTTATTTTTAAGTATTTTTAAATAATTTTTCAATTAAATAAATAAATAAAAATAATAAAAATGGGTTGACTTTCTGACAGTTGACCGGGTCTAACCGGTCAGACTGTGTTTATTCCATGCGGTGCGTGGGATCGAACTCGGGACCTTTCGTTTGTGTGCACGCAGCTCTACCAACTGAGCTACGTGTCTAACCCGAAATATTCTTTGTTTTAGTTATATATATATACTAATTAACTTTAACCTTATTTAGTTTTTATTAAAAATGATTTAATATGGCCGAACCGGTTGCAGAGACCCGGAGTCGAACTCGGAACCTTCGGTTCGAGTGCGCACAACCCAACCAGTTGGGTTGTGTGTCTAATCTGCTTAACTACTGGATTATATTCCTCTTATATACATTCTGTGGATTGATCTGATTAGGTTTTAAAAGTGTTGGTTTTATTTCAGAAAGTTGGTAGCATGTGTGATTCGAACTCGGGACGTGTGTATTGTATTTGCACACAGTCCACCGCTGGACTGTGTGTCTAACCCGGTTAAATATCCTATTTTAATTATACTAATACACTTGTTCAACTTCATCTTCTTCACTGTGAAGAACACAGAACAGTGAAACCCGATTGTTTTGTTTAATCAACTAACAACTTATAATTGATTGAAAATAGAATAGAAAGGTGAAGATTAAGTAATATGGTATACCAAACAGAGAGTTTTCTTCAGATTTCCTGCAAGATTTCGTCGGCTCTGATTTGCGATTTCCGGCTGAGTGAACTGTTTTAACAGTTTCGATTATTGGTTTGAACAATTAAATTATAAATCAAGAGGTAGCAGGGAGGTTTAGACAATTATACCGTCTGAAGACAACTGCGGTTTTCTGTTCAGTGATTCCGGCGATATTCCGGCGAGTGCAAAGAAACTCCGGCGACGTTCTTTGGAAGGGGTAAAGCTTCGGAAAGAGAGTTCGGTTCTGAGCGAAAGGTTTACAGGAGGTTGGAGTGGGTATTTATAAGAGGGCAGCTGATTTGGGTTTGAATTGAGGTCAACAATCGCGATTAAAGATTTCCGACGGTTTTTGACTAAAATTGATTGTCGGCGACGGTTATAACTGATGTCGAAATCAGTTTATCCGTTTCAGTCAAAGGAAAATAGCCAAAATCGCGGAGTTTAGGTTTCTCCGGTGATTGCGAGTTCTGGCGCGCTGTTTTACAGATTTGACTTTCGGTTTTTATTATAAATGTTATTTGTTTCGGTATTAAACACAAAAGAAGTGTGTGGCGGAGCGGTGTGGTGTGTGTTTGTCTTTGTGGGCGACCCGGGTTCGAAACCCGGCTACCCTATTATTATTTTTTTATACTTATTATTATTAGTTATAAATTATAGTTTTTAAATTCTAATATATTTATTAATTATGTGTTGTTTAAAATTAATCTGAACAATAAATACGCAACGAAACTTATAACTGAATATTTGATTAATAAACGAAGCGGGTTTTGAAACCCGTTTTTCGATGAATGTTACATCAAGTCTATCGAAAACATAATCGTTTCTAAGAAAACCATAGGATGGTTAACCGAGTTAAGACAATGACACATTCATAGAATCGTATGAGTAACGATTCGGTAGAGCTCGGTATCACGTAATATAGCTACGTTATTCTTAGAAACTTACAAGTTATTCCGTTTTAGGAATACCTTAGGTTGCATGCTAGCAAGTCAAGTTGTGGAGACAACACTATGGAAATCACATTAAGCTACCTTTGCACTGGATTATCCAGGTGAATTCATAACCCCCACTTTTTACCGTTTTACATTTTTATAAATGTTTTCGGGGGTGGAAAGACATGCAAGTTTTGCAAAAGCGTAAAATGTTTCGAGGAACGAAAATCATATATTTCTAAACCATGTTACAAACAGATTTCAATGAACTCAAATGGTTTATGAAAGGTTTATGCTAAACTTACCGGTTTTCACAGCTGTACAAAGCTTTTCGAAACATGCATGAGTTTTATGACTAGTGATGGGATTGTCATAGTCACAACTAGGGGGCGGGGCCCCAGTTTTATTTATAACATGGGCTCAGCCCAATGACAAGAAAACATGGGCTCGGCCCAATGACAAAAGAACATGGGCTAGACCCAATGACAAAAAAACATGGGCTGGGCCCAAAATCACAAGAAAACATGGGCTAGGCTCAATAACACAGATTTATAACAATTGGTATGTAGCTATGGGATTAGATTATAACAAGATCACTGTGCGTAAGTAGGGAAATAACAATAGTAGCCATTAATCACGTAGTGACCAAGGTGCAAAAGGTATAGATCTATCGAGTTTGAGACACGCTCCACTCATGGTATGTTAACCGGTTACGAGTGCTTTTGTGATCCCAAAATGTCAAAGAAGTCTCGGTTTGGTTACTTACTTATGGCACATAGGTCAGTGTATTAGCTACACACTGATTGATCCTTAGATTCCATATACATACTACGATTTCAACACCGGTTTACAAAGATAACAGAAAACATTTTATTACCAGTTTATAAACATAACAGTTATATGCATGGATTTGCAAACAACATGGAAAACATTTCAATACTGTTATACAGACATGACATTTCAAATGCTTTGGGATACTATGATCCCACAAACCGGTTTTTCAACTGCAAGACTTTCAAATGTTTTACGATTCATTTGAAACAAAAACAGAAAAACTATGAACTCGCCAACTTTATGTTGATTTTTCGCATGTTCTTTCTCTGGTTACAAATAAAAGTATGACATGATTGGAATAGTGGAATCCATGTGGATTCGAGTAGTTAGTGGGCATTCAGTTACTAGAAACCTTAGCCATCACGTCTGCTTCCGCTGTGCGATGAGGATACCATTTGGTTCATGCCCCGGCTCTGATGTGAAAAGGACAACATGGGTGTGTGACATTAAAATGGAAGCTTCTTACACTTGTGACCTCAAAATATAGTTATGTTCCATGTTGGTTTTCTATGGAAAACCTATGGAAACACTCCTAGAGGTGTTTCAAGTGTTAAGAAGGAAGAAAGAGTAAAGAAGAGAGGTAAAAGTGAGTTAGAACTCACTTGAAAGTCTTGAAATTTTTGGATGGATTTGAGAGAGATTTAGAGAGAGATATGAGTGTTTGAGGTGTGAAGTGAGTGTGGGAGGAGGTGGGTATTTATAGTTGAGGTTAGGGGGTGAGTTAGGTGAGCATTAAATGCAAGAAACACACTTAAACAAACACACTTTTGCCCAATCCATGAGCTAGTTACAACATTATGCGGATTGTGCCCTCTGGTGGGCCGCGAGAGACAAGAGATGGGACGGTCGCGGGGCGCGAGAGGCTCCAGGCCAGAAACTTCTTTGATTTCTTCACTTTTAGTCCCTGAACTTAGTTTTTCCTTCATTTTATGCTAACTTGGTGATTTGTCACGTTTTAGGTGTAACACATATATGTAAGTATATTTTGAGTATCAAGTATGAATGTATGAGTATTTGCACGTATAACAAGTATCGATTTTGCATGTAAACACGTATTAAATGATTGAATGCATGTAAAACAAGTATATATCAAGTATGAATTTTATTACGATCAAAGTCTCGGATTACAAGATCGGGAATTGAAATACAAATGCGATACGAATACAAGTTTCCATAAATAGAAATACGATTACACTTTCTAATTAAGGAAAGTACGAAAAAGCGAGGCGTTACATCAACCTCAACACACCTATGCCTATAGACCAAGTTAAGTGTGACATGTGATACATGCTTAAAACATACATAAGCTTATGCTAATGAGTTCATGAATATATAATGTTATCGAAACCATATTAACACAACTATGACTTGTACCCTCCCCATGTAATTATCACTATAACCCGTTCTTACGAAAGACACTTGCACACGAACAAGTGGTAAGCATCAAAATAAAGTCAAACCAAACTACACCATAAGCGCTCTCATGAGCTGGTGTACGTAGTTACCGGTAAGTCCCAGGTGACGACACGTTTAAGGGTCCCCATAATACATGTACGCCTATGCCCGTGTTTTATCCTTGACATATCACATGCGTACACCAGTCATGAGATTTTATACTCACACGTAGTTGCAATATGGACATACATGTTTACATAGTAAAAGCATTCATAAACTCACGTTAGTTATATTCCTACAACTACACTTGTAGTTGCACATGTTCTTAGTTAGTGAGTCTAAAATTATACACATACATGTTGTGGGTATGCATATCTAGCTTAATGACTATTAACCAATCTTAAACAGTAAGACATAACCATACATGTGGACTATATACTGCATTTTCAGATGTATGAATCGTGTATATATATACATAGGATGAGGTTCAAATGAGAACTCAAAATTTTGTGAGAATCGCGAGAACTCGATCCAAAACCTATCAATTACACTATCATTATCATTAAAAATGCATCATCGAGAAAGTAAATGCATATTTGTAAAAGAATGTTAAGAATAACTTAGAAAGAAGAGATGAATTTGCATTTATATTATATTTAGTGTAATTTTTTACTTTAATTTATTTTTTTTATCAAATTCATACTATTCTCATAAAATACACGAGTTCTCATTTAAATGTCAGTGTATATGCATATACACACTCGTAGAAAAGAATAAAGAACTTCGCAGACCTAATCTATTTTAATTTTAAATTAAGTTGAGTAATTGATAAAATACGTAACAACTGAAGTTTCATGCATGTGATGGGAAGTTTTTGGAACAATTAATGATAGAACTAGATTCTCCCATGATTAATCTTATAATAAACAATTTATTTGTATAAAAAAATAATAAATAATAATCATATACTTTTTTTAGTATTTATCATTTATTAACTAAATATCTGAAGAAAGTTAATATACACTTTTTATAAATGAGTATTGAACCAGCCAAAAAAAAACAGAGTCGAGCGTTTCACATCTGTTTTGTTCGGGAGCAATGCAGCGTTGTGTAATGGGTCATGCGGTTTTTGAAATAGTAAAATCCTTTATATTTTTTCGTAATATGATCATTGTAAATTTCCCCCGCGACAAATTACAAACTTGAAAATAAGAACGTGTGGATGATGAAAATTTGAGTTTATATAATTTAAAAATAAATACGACTAACTGTAATCAAATAATAGTATTGTATTTATCTTATTTAGTTTTCATATATAAAGTAATGCTTCTGATCGAACAACTCTTGAATATCATGCTATTAGATTTCTAGTGTTAGATTTGAATTATTCCAATAATGCAATGTAGATAGACACACCAGCCAACATTTATTTGGTCGTTTGCATGGAAATGATAATTCATAATTGTGGCTGTATCATCTTTGCCAACGAACATGTATAAGTGTATCGTATTCTCAAGATGGTCCTTATCATTTGATTGTCCCACATACCGTTTTCATGCAAGTTTTCTTTCTTTCTCTCTCTCTCTCTCTCTTTATAATTATTTTTTCATAGGTGGCAATGTCAATCACAATTAATAAATATGGAAACTGTAGGTAGAAATTGTAGGAGGAAGTAAAGAACGACCATATCCGGTAAAATCTCATCAATAGCCAATGTGTTGATAAAGTCTAAGATCGAGGAGAGTGGAATATATGCAGACCATACCTCAATCCTAAAGGATATAGAAATTACTTCCACTAAGACTTTCAGCTCCAAAAGCTCTATCATGACATGATCAATATGTAAGAACCAAAGAGTCTAAACAACAAAAATAATCAAGTAACTTAATAATTTTATAATATAATGCTCCTAAGCTACCGATAGTAGTAGCTTAATAATTTTTATAACTAGCAGGATTCTTCAGCGTTTTCGCGACGAAAATTCGATCGGTATCGGGTTTGTTCGTTTACAAAAAGACATCAGCATATGTTTTACATCGATAATCATAAAAATAAAAAATGGTACCGGTCTCAATAATGATATCGACGTTGTTTCATCATTTGTTCCATTGAATTAGTTCGCCTATTTTGAATACAAATTAGTTTAAAAAATTCTGTATATAAATAATTACAATATATAATATTTATGATGATACTTTATATATTATAAGATTTGTGTAAATAAAAACAAAAGAAAAATCTATATTCACGTTACATAATCTTTAAATAAATGTAATTTAAATTATTATATATGACCATTAAACAATTAAAATATTATGGTTTGTTAATTAGTAATTAGTAAATACTTATGTTTTCCACCCGATAAATGGTTGTAATTCTTTAAAAGAAAACTGTAGAACCTAATACTTTAATTTAAAAGAGCTGTAGTTTTCTAGAGAACGCACACTCATGCTATGTACTTTTCATTAGGATACTTAAAATAGCCTTAGGTTTTCATATAATATTTCCAAAATAACCTTAGTTATTCTAGCTATCATATTGTTCTATTATATATAATAATATAGAGAGAGAGAGTGAGGTTATTGTAAGAAAATATAAAAGTGTGAGAAGGATAAGAAAAGAATCTAAACTATTAGATGTTTAATCTAATTATTGAGATATTGATGACAATGTTGTAAATAGTGTTGACTATTAAACTAATTAATTTTCTAGATTAAGGGTATAAAGGTAAATTTAATACTTTTAAATTAAAAAACTAACATTAATGCACATGCAAGTTCCTCATCTTTTTTAAACGTCAATAACTTTTTATACATAACTCTTTTTTTTAAATTACACCATAATAACGAGTGTTTTTTATCTTTAATATGAGTACCATATTGATATACCTATGTAGAGAAAAAAATTACGTCCCGCTTGGATGTTTTAGTCTATGGTGTTTTTTCTATGTTCATACAATGGTGTTTAATTATAGGGTGTTATTTCTGTTATATTTTTGTTCTTCGTAAGATGTATGTCTTCAATATACATGTTGCGGTGTTTTTATGTGTTAGGGTGTTATTCCTGTTATATTTAATGTGAGGACAAAGGTCCTTGCATTGCTGTGGTTTTTGGTGTCTTCAGTAGGTTTTTGTTGCCTTCAAAGAGTTAGGGTGTTATTTCTGTTTTTATATATCTAGGGTGTTATTTCTGTTTTGATTCTAATTATAGTGTTGACTGGTGTTATATTTAGGGTGTTATTCATGTTTTGATTCTGATTAAAGTATTGTGTTTTGAAATTGATTTATTAGGGTGTTATTTCTGTTATATTTAATGTTAGGGTGTTCTTTATAAGATGTGTGCCTTCAATATAACTGATGTGGTGTTTTTATGAGTTATGGTGTTATTACTGTTATATTTTTGTTCTTTATAAGATGTATGCCTTCAATATACATGTTGTGGTTTTTATGAGTTAGGGTGTTGTTTCTGTTATATTTATGTTCTTTATAAGATGTATGCCTTCAATATACATGCTGTGATGTTTTTTATGAGTTAGGGTGTTATTTCTTTATAAGATGAATGCCTTCAAATTCGAAAATCCCTACAATAACTGCCAAAAATCGGTTGCATATATTCATTCCATAATTAGATTTTGTTAGTTAAATTACACTTATACACTTAAACTACCAAAATAAAAAGGGACACGTGTCACCTCCAAAATCTTTCTTATTCTTCTCACACTTTTATATATTGTTACATGAACCTCTACCTATATATATATATATATATATATATATATATATATATATATATGTGTATATATATATATATATATATATATATATATATATATACAATGCTAGTAAGCTACTAATAGTAGTAGACAAGGAACAAGAAGAAGCTAGTTTCAGCTTCCTTGAAACAAGCTTCTTTGAAACAACATATAAGCACAACCATAGTACACTTACATTTTATAAAAAAAATAAAAATGCACAAGTTTTAAAAGCATAAGGTAAAAATCCCCATAAGGGCAGTTTTTGTTCATTAATAAAGACAGTTAAAAGAGTTATACATACCAGCCCTTGAGGGGCACAATAAGTAAGACGCCTTTGACAAGGCTAGTACTACCAATGATTTATTATTAAAAGAACCACAAGTTAAAAACATCAGGCATCAACCGGAGCTTGAACCTCCAACACCTTCACCACCATCAGCTTCGTCTCGAGGAGCAGCGGACTTTAAATTCAGATCGTCATACAAACCCTCTGGTTCCGAATCAAGAGCTTCATCTTCAGCAGTAAGAGGAGTCATCTCAACTCTTAAAGAAGATAGCAGAGCAACATCAATTGGTATGGACATCAAAGACACTTTCTCCGGCTCCTTGCTCACCTTCGCCTTCTTCGAATAAGGCCCAAGATCCTCTGCTTCCTCATCACTACCAAACAGCATCCTCTTCGTCAAAGCAACAACAAACACCTTCTCACAAATTGCATGTTTAAACCATGGGGCTCCATAGCTTCAAGCTCAGACATGGGCTGATCAAACATATGGGTCAGGGCATCAACATAGGGATAGTTGATAACCTCCATCTCCTTCACGAGATCAACAAACTCCGTCAAAGAATCTTGTTTGAAGGCAGGAAGGATCTATATGGCTGCACCCTTTGCTGCAGCATTAAAACCTACAATTATGCATGTATGTTTGCCATGAGCAATTTCCTTTGCATGGATCCCGACAAGGGGAGTATTATATTCCTAGTTGTGTAGAAGGTATGTCACTACATGACGAAAGCCCTCTTCGATAAGCCACCTCTTCCCATCTGCTAGCTTCTCCACATACTGCCTCGACTCTGTCGTTAAAGTATCTTTGGCAGCCTTCTCCATCTTGAACTTACTCCGCACCAAACCAAACTCATACCTTTCCTTAGCAAGTTAGCTGTTGAAATCAGACAAGACAATTGCTTGGAGTAAACATGAAACTTTTTCATTTCCTTGTCCACCTTTGTCCGCGACACAACAAGTTGATAAATGAGCTCATCCTCCTAAGCCTTCAAAACAACAAATTCCTGCTTAGAAACTTCAAGCTCAAAATCCTTTTTCTAGAAAGACACCTTAAGATCATCTACATCATGGCATAGATCAACCCATCTTTGAATCTCTTCAGGAAGGGACATAACAAACTGAGCAGCTTTGATTACGATCTTGAGAATAATGTCATCCATCATAAACAACCTTTTACATGCAGCGACTGCTTCTCAGGTAGAGTAGCCAGATTCATTAACAACTCTTGAAAAACAAACCCATCCCTTGTGGTATCAGTAGTGTAACATCCGTCAAAAACGGATTTACCAAACCCGCTCCGTTTATTAACCGAACAATCAGTTAAAAATTTCGTTGCGAATTTAATGCCCAAAATAATTTTAAACGATACATAATTAATTATTATATGGGAATATATAATTAGTTTTTGAAAAACTGTTAAAAATAAGAAAATAAAAATAATTTGGCACTGCCGGGTTTCGAACCCGGGGCAGTCGCCGGGTCAAACAACGGACTTAACACTCAACACTTAAACCACTGCGCCACTTGTATTCTTTGTTAATTATTAGAATCATTTAATTCATAACATGTTTTTCCGAATTCAAAACCGGCGCCCAAAATTTGCAGTCGTCGGAAATCCCGACTAACTCGCCAAGAATCGACGGTTACTTCAGTTATAACGTAAACCTTAAACACTACATCGGTTATAACCGACGTCTGAGTCCGCGACACAAGTTATAACCGCCGGAGATTTTCTAACCGATGAATCAAGTCGGAAATTGGACCAAATTCATCGATAACCTGCCTTATAAATACCCCCCTCGAACCTCTGCAAACTTTTTCGCTCAAAACCGCACCCTTTCTCGGCGAAAACTCACTCGCCGGAAATCTTCTGCTCATCGCCGGAAAACCGAACCCTCCATTTCTGAGCCTTACTGAACCCCCTGAGCTTATACCGAAGTCACCCACATTCTTTTCAAGCTTTCTGAAGACTCGCTGCTGCAAGACACACGACGCCGGAACCTGTTGCTGTCGCCGGAGTTCTGTCGGAAAAACAGAGGAGTCCAGTCGGTATACCTTACGCCTAATTTTTTCTTTCTTTTTATTTATATCTCACCTATGATTAATCATAAAACGCTAAAGAAACCTGAATAAAATTTCGAACCAGTCAGTCATCGTTTCTGGTTAAAACTGACGAAGAAGACGAAGTTCGGTAACATATAAGTATAATTAAAATCAAGTTATTACTCGGGTTAGACACACAGTCCAGCGGTGGACTGTGTGCACATTAAACACACTAACGTCTCGAGTTCGAATCTTGTCCCACGCATGCTGCCTTAATAAAAATGCCTTTTTTTGTTAACCGAACCGGTCACCACTGTTACATGTTAAGTTTATTAATAACCGGAATAATAACCAAGTTAGACACACAGTCCAGTGGTGGACTGTGTGTATGTTTAATCACAGGACACGAGTTCGAGTCCGGTCTTCTGCATCGACCCGGATAATTATTAAACTTTTTATTTAGGTCAGAAATGAAAATACTTAGCTTGTATTTAAGAATAATAAAAATCAGTTTAGTTAACAAGTTGGACACACAGTCCAGCGGTGGATTGTGTGTTAGCATAAACCACAGGTCCCGGGTTCGAGACCTGTGGAGCGCACCGAGTCTTTGGATTAAAATCGTTTTTAAAATAAAGGATTTTCTGTTTAATATAATTAATATATAAATATAATTAAAAACAGAAATATTTCGGGTTAGACACGTAGCTCAGTTGGTAGAGCTGCGTGCACGCGTACGGGAGGTCTCGGGTTCGAGCCTCACTCAGCGCACATATACACGCATACGAACCGGTCAAACAGTCAAGGTCAATGGTCAACGGTCAACGGTCAAAAAAAGTCAAATTTTTTTATTATTTTTATTTATTTATTTTAATTAAAAATCAATTAAAAATACTTAAAAATAACATTTTTAAGGTTAGAAAATAGCCTTAAACTCACAAAAAAATACACCCAACAATCCTACTAAAATGGATTAATAAAATCCGTTTACTTACCAAACCATAATGCTATTTATCTAGGTTAATTTCACTCGTGGTTAAAACCACTTCGCGTGCATTCAACATCACCAACCGAACGCACCCACTGTGAGTGAATCTTACAACTCCCCCTTTTTAATTACACGTTTTGGGGTGTGTCATGTGTTACAAAATAATTAACTCGTTTATTTAAACTTGTGTCATACCATATCGTGATCTAAACTTAGATTGTTTATATTGTTGTAATTATGTATTTCATTTTGTCAACTTATATGAAATTCATTCATTAAGCCCATCAGTTCCTCGTGGTAGACGAGTTGAGCAACGCGTGCCTCAAAACCAATCCATTATTGTTCATGTGTGTATTATTGAGTTCATATTGTTTGTAGTTATGTCTTTCATATTATCATGTTTATGCAATTCATTCATTAGGCCCATCAGTTCCTCGTGAGAGACGAGTTGAGCAACGCGTGCCTCTAAACGATCCATTATTGTTCATGTGTGTATTGTTTAATATTAAATTGATTTATGAATAAGTTTACATCTATTTTTACTCATGTGTGGTTGTGCACTTATTTTATAATCAATTAAATAAACTTTCAAATGTTTTCCATAGGATTCACTCGCCAACTTTTTGTTGATCCAAAAACCCTTTTACACATGATACAGGTGAACAGGATGAAGCAAGGAAAACATAGGAAATGCCTTAGAAGAAAACAAAGTAGCTTAGACTGATGTTTAGGTCATTGATGTAATTATGATTGTAAATTTCCATTAAATTGTATAAATGAATATGAAACGTTAAAATAAATGTCTTGAGCTTTGATGATAACCCAATCATGCCCCGATCACCTTTTCCGCTGCGGGTCGGGGTGTGAAAAATTGGTATCAGAGCCATGACTATAGGGATATAGGATAGGTTATTAGACCCTTAGAGCCTATACTATAGTCTGCCTAAATTTTAATTGATTAGGTGGTTACATACAAACTTGTTATATTTATTTGTTTCATATTTGTTTATACTTACAGTCAAACATACATACTTATATACATATATCAATGTTCATATATTCAATTCATTTTCATACTCTCATTATTCAAAGATTTTGTTGCAATTTTCAGATCTCATCAAAGTAAGTTCTGCGACGGGCATGTAGTAACTGGAAGGGTACAAGTACCGGTAGTCGGAACGTCCTGTCTAGGTTGGCATTCGTATAAATCCAATATAACGGACCAGTTTGCCTACCTGGGGACCAACGATGAGAGTACGAAGGACCTATTAGGCCAAAGCATGCCACACCAAACGTCGTTCGAACTAACCCCACTTTGAGGTGTCACCGTGTCTACACCTGGACACATTCCGAATATCACACGTTGTATACATATTTCTCGATTTTCTCCGGGTTTTAGTGTACGCAACCAGGCAAACCCATGCGAACCATATGAAAAACCGGTATTCATGGGGGCCACATGATTACAAAGGTGAAGTATGGCGGCATGTAGGGCCTAATGGCGAGCAAAGCCCAAGACATCCTATGGATGTAGTAGATTTATTTTTCTATAATTATTTTATGAATGTTCATTCCTGAATGCGACCCATGATCCCAAAAGCATCCAACTCATACTCTTGACATGTATTCCTTGTAGATGTCTTCTAACCACGCCCGTAGGAAGACGAGAGCAGGAAAAGCCCGCGAACGCATGGCTGCCCTAATCGCTCAACAAATGGCTGCAGTAATACCCAACATTGTAATCCAAGTCCAACAAGCACTTACCGCTAATCCTGTCAATCAGGAAAACCAAAACATTATCAACTCTCCCCCAAATACCACTAAATGCACCTACAAGCTCAAAAATACCTCGGCGAAAAGGCTCAACTTAATGTCTTGTCTTCAAGCTCAAAAATACCTTCGCAAGAATTATGTCGCGTTTTTAGCCCATATCATCAAGAAGGGGACCTCAGAAAAGAAACTTGAAGATATCCCTGTTGTAAAAGATTTTCCACAAGTTTTTCCTGACGACATTTCAGGACTTCCTCCAATCAGAGATGTCGAATTCCGTATCGACCTTATACCTGGTGCTACACCAGTGGCAAAATCTCCATATAGGTTAGCCCCCTCTGAAATGCAAGAGCTAGCCAGTCAATTGCAAGAGTTGACTGACAAGGGATTTATACGCCCCAGCTCATTGCCTTGGGGTGCACCTGTACTTTTTGTAAAAAAGAAGGATGGGTCTTTTCGCATGTGCATTGACTACAGAGAGCTCAACAAGTTAACTATCAAAAATCGATATCCTTTACCTCGCATAGATGACCTTCTTGACCAACTACAAGGTGCCAGTTGCTTTTCGAAAATCGACCTTCGATCTGGCTATCATCAGCTTAGAGTGCATGAAGAAGGCCTCCCTAAAACTGCTTTTCGAACCCGATATGGTCACTATGAATTCATGGTTATGCCGTTTGGATTAACCAACGCACCAGCTGTTTTCATGGACCTAATGAATAGAGTCTGCAAACCTTACCTTGATCGATTTGTTATTGTATTCATCGACGATATTCTTATCTATTCAAAATCTAAAGCTGATCATGAGCGTCATCTACGACTTGTTCTTGCACTTCTAGAAAAGGAAAAGATCTATGCCAAGTTCTCTAAATGTGAATTCTGGTTAAAAGAGGTGCAATTTCTCGGGCATGTAGTCAATGACAAAGGAATACATGTGGACCCATCAAAGATCAAAGCAGTTCAAGAATGGCAAGCTCCACGAACACCAACTGAAGTAAGGTCTTTTCTTGGACTAGCTGGCTATTATCGTCGGTTCATTTCAAACTTCTCTCGCATTGCGGTGCCACTCACGGCTTTAACCCATAAGGGAAAACCATTCGTATGGAGACCCAAGCAAAAAGAAGATTTTCAAACTCTTAAGCAAAAACTTTGTGATGCACCAATCCTCACACTTCCTGAAGGTTGTGATGATTTTGTAGTCTATTGCGACGCGTCAGGGCAAGGATTAGGTTGCGTTCTCATGCAAAGAGGAAAAGTCATAGCTTATGCCTCAAGGCAACTCAAGACACACGAAAAGAACTACACCACTCATGACCTTGAACTTGGAGCCGTTGTATTCGCTCTTAAGATATGGAGACACTATCTTTATGGTACGAAGTGTGAAATATACACTGACCACAAGAGTCTTCAACATATCTTCAATCAGAAAGAGTTAAATATGAGGCAACGAAGATGGGTCGAACTCCTAAATGATTACGACTGTGAAATCAGAAGACACCCGGGTAAAGCAAATGTGGTGGCTGATGCACTTAGTCGAAAGGGTTATGCGAACTCCATTCATCTTCTATGTTCGCAAATTATAACCAATATTAAGGATCAAATTCGAGAAGCTCAACACGTTTCAATAACAGAGGAAGATGTACAAAAAGAGATGTCCTGTGGAGCCGAGCTAAAACTTGAAACTAAATCTGATGGTATTTTGTATTACCTAGATCGTATATGGATTCCTAACCACATCAATCTTCGTGAAACACTCATGCATGAAGCTCATAAGACGCGATATTCTATACACCCAGGAGCCGATAAGATGTATCAAGACCTACGGTACACCTATTGGTGGCCTGGAATGAAGAAAGATATTGCCGTTTTCGTTTCCAAGTGTCTCACATGTTCTAAGGTGAAGGCTGAACACCAAAGACCTTCAGGACTTCTAGTCCAACCAGAAATACCTGTATGGAAGTGGGAAAATATAACCATGGATTTCATTACCGGGTTACCTCGCACTTCTAGTGGGTATGACACTATATGGGTGGTTATAGACCGACTTACAAAATCAGCTCACTTTATCCCTATTCGAGAAGATTTCAAGAACGATAAGCTTGCTCGTATTTATATCAACGAAATCGTAAGCCGGCACGGGGTACCAATAAGTATTATTTCTGATCGTGATGGTCGTTTCACCTCACGAACATGGCAAGCAGTACAATCCGCTATGGGCACTCGATTAGATCTCAGTACCGCCTACCATCCTCAAACTGATGGACAGTCTGAGCGCACCATTCAAACTCTTGAGGACATGCTTAGAGCATGTGTCATAGACTTCAAGGGAAATTGGGACGCCCACCTACCGTTAGTCGAATTTTCGTACAACAACAGTTATCATTCTAGCATCGGCATGGCACCTTTTGAAGCTTTATATGGTCGGAAGTGCCGATCTCCTGTTTGTTGGCACGAAATTGGGGAAGCACAAATTACTGGTCCAGAATTGATCCAAGAAACCACAGATAAGATTCATCAAATCCGAAACAATCTTCTAGCGGCTCAAAGTCGTCAAAAGAGTTACGCAGATAAACGACGGAAGCCCTTGGAGTTTAGCGTTGGTGATCATGTGCTTTTAAAAGTATCACCGTGGAAGGGAGTATTTCGTTTTGGTCAAAAGGGAAAGCTAGCACCACGTTACGTAGGACCTTTCAAAATACTCGAAAGAGTAGGTCCTGTAGCATACAAGCTTGACCTACCGGAAGAACTCGACAGGATTCATCCCACATTCCACGTGTCGAACTTGAAGAAGTGCCTCGCTGATGGGAATCTTCATATTCCACTGGAGGATATTCAGATTGATGAATCCATGCATTTTATTGAAAGACCAGTGGAGATTATGGACTATGGAGAAAAGCGTCTACGACGAAGTCGCATTCCTATTGTTAGGGTACGCTGGGAGTCGAAACGGGGACCTGAGTTTACTTGGGAACGTGAAGACTCAATGCGTGAAAAATACCCTCATCTTTTCCCTACTATTTCAACTGTTTAAATTTCGGGACGAAATTCCTAAAAGTAGGGGATATTGTAACATTTGTAAAAATCGGGTCTCCAAAACCCGCTCCGTTTTGTAATCAAATACCAAGTTATGAAAATACATTAATTATTTATGGTTATTTTGAGTTTAAACGTTACATAATTAATAAATAAACTAAACCATAAAAATTAAATTGGAAAAAAAGTTAAAATAAAATAAATAAAAATAAATTGTAGCTGCCGGGACTCGAACCCGGGTCAGCTGTCTCCAATGACTTAACATCCACTTCCCAAACCACTCCGCCACAATGTGTTTTCTGTTAACAATTGGCAACCAAATGGATCTTATACGCGAACTCGAATTAACCATTGGTGCCATCTGAATAACGGAAACCGGCAAACCGAACGCTAAATCATTTCGACTTCTTTTGGCTAGCTTATAACCGATGAATATCGGTTTCTAATTAAGTCCGAATTGAATGAACTTAAAGACTTCATCATTTCCGGTATCTGAAACCGAAAACGTACCAAACTCTGATTTAATCCAAGTCCTGATCATTTGCGCGATTCATAACTATCACAACAACACTCAATTTCATTTTCGTCAAGATTCTGAACTGTAAGATCCTCTGAATTCGATCGCCGGAATTTTTCTGCAACTCACCGGAAAACCGGGACTCGCATTCTCACGGTAATTCCTTCGACTCTTTTTGTTTAAAACATGTGATTAGTCAATCTCTAACACAATTCCATCATCAGAATCAACCTTAGTCAACGTTTATCGGAAATCTCACTTTCGCCGGAAAACTTCTGAAATTGCCGGAATCCCACTGTGAACTGGTAAGAGATCCTGCATTTCACTTAAACTTTGTTTAGGTGATTTAATTCTATAAATAATCGAACCACACTGTTAATTGTTTCAACAGTCGGAGTTCAATTCCTGTACCGACAAAACCTTCGCCGGATTTCTGTGTTTATCTCCAATCGGTAAATCCTGTTCTTTAAACTCTTTCCATTCCTTACTATTGAATTACTGTTAGTGTTTAAGATCTTAGTAAACCGCAAAATCAACCTTAACCAGTTGATTTACGCTGACAGTTCTAAGCCGACGAAGAAGATGAATCTATTTCAGAATATAAGAGTAATTAAAATTCGGTTTATAAACGGGTTAGACACACAGTCCAGCGGTGGACTGTGTGCACATTTAATAATCACGTCGCGAGTTCGATTCTTACTATGCACACGCTTTACGAAACAACATTTCTTTTTATTCATGAACTAACCGGGTTAGAGCGGGTAGTTGTTAAGTATAATATAAATCAAGAATATAACCGGGTTAGACACATAGTCCAGCGGTGGACTGTGTGCAAAATAAACTTCACGTCGCGCGTTCGAGTCCCGTCACAAGCACCGGTCCATGAGATTAAAACGTTTTGCAAAATAAAGGAATTTTCGGTAAATTCGAATAAGTATATAAATATAATTAAAACTGGGTTTCTAACGGGTTAGTCACGTAGCTCAGTTGGTAGAGCTACGTGCGCGTGAACGGAAGGTCACCGGTTCGAATCCCGCTTGGCGCAAACATTTACCGCTGACCGAACCGGTCAACGGTCAACGGTCAAACAGTAAAAAAAAAATATTTTTTTTAAATATTTATTTGTTTATTTTAATTTAAAAATCAATTAAAAATACTTAAAAATAACATTTTTAAAGATAGAAAATAGCCATAAACTCACAAAAATATATCTAAAAATCCCATTAAAATCTTTAATAAAATCTATCCATTTAATATATCTTTCCATTATTATTTAGGTTAGTATTCCTCGTCGACTCGCTCGTCTAAATCGTGCGCATCTCACCATCTCAAATCCAACGCACCCAATGTGAGTGAACCTTTCAAATTCCCCGTTTTAATCACGATTTTGGGGTGTATCATGTGTCTTTGCTTATTTACATATTATAACGAAATTATTGTGCAGCATCATAACATGACATGTGTATTAGTTTGTTGCTGTTAAGTAGTCATTATTAGATGCAAGTTATTATTTCAGTACATGCAATTGCCGAGGCCGTAGCTCCCCATCCATCGAGGTTGAGTTTGATCCCCATTTTATTATGCGGTTGATCAGGGCGTGCCCGCACGATCGGCTCCGTTTGATTGAGCCTTGATCGGTCATTTCATTTTACATTTCAATACATGCAATACGCTCGGCTCCGTTAGATTGAGCCTTGAGTGCACAGTTCAATTTACATTTCCAGTTCATGCAATACGTTCGGCTCCGTTTGATTGAGCCTTGAGCGCACAGTTCAATTTACATTTCCAGTTCATGCAATACGATCGGCTCCGTTTGATTGAGCCTTGATCGCACAGTTCATTTATGTTAGTTATCATATGATATTGGTATGTTCATGTATGCTATAAAATGTTAATGTATGTTATAATTGTATCTGATATTTGCCAATGTTTGATTACATACATGTGCTCTTTTATGATTATGCACAATATTTTATTGATAAACTAACCATAAAATCATTATCAAATGTTTATCTATAAGGTTCACTCGCCAACTTATGTTGACCCAAAAACCTCCCATTTTACACATGATACAGGTGAACCAGCAGCAGCTAGGAACACATAGGACCTGGATTAGAAGAAATAAAACGATTTAGTTTTTGGGATTATTATGTTTGGTTATTTTCCCTTGTAATGAATGAACATGTTTGGATGTTGGAGAAATGTAACTTTGACTTCATTTAATTATGAAACATAATAGTAAATGTCATGTGCTTTGGTAATAACCCAATTATGCCCCGACTCTTATTTCCGCTGCGGGTCGGGGTGTGACAGGATAAAGAATCGACTGAAACCTCCGACTACACCCAAACCGAATCCCCTTCTCAACCCAATTCTAAGAGAAAAAGAGACGGGCAACTTTTCGCTGCTATCCAACGAAATCAACCAATTTCACACGCCATACCCATCCAAGCTATCCCAATCACTCAAGTGGCACCCAACTCAACTTACCCAAATAAGAAACCATATCTTGGACCTCACCCTCGATGCAACAACTGTTTTTATCACCATCCCCTTACTCTACCTTGTCGACTATGTGCAACTTGTGGACGCTATGGTCATTTGAGCAAGGTTTGCCGCACCTTTCAAAACCAAATCTCTCCCCCTACTCAAACCATGAACCAAACCTATCAACAACCCCAATACCCCATGTTCCCATATGTTCGAGCTTGTTTCAATTGTGGCGACCCTACCCACTTTAGAAACACATGCCCTCAATTGGTTAACGTCATCAACACTCAAGCCCAATCAAACCCAGTTAACCAAGTAAACCAAGAAAACCCAACCGCTAGGCCACCAGCAAGAGGAAGAGTCTTCAACATCAACGCCAATCCGGTCGAAGATTATGACGACCCAAGCGAAGATACTCAACTAGTCCTCTTCACTGAAAATCCAGATTCAACTCCTATCGTTTAGTTTTATGTTTTTCTTTATCACATTGAACCAAACATAACTTAAGGATAAAGCCAATGAAACTTTGACAAGAATATGGTGGATACACCGCTGGTACTTCCTATATATAAGTATTCTTGTCAAAGGATCAGAAGCATTATCTGGCGGTTATAAGAGGTTCCATGTGTAGACTGTTAGAGTAATTATTGTTTATTATTTTCAGTACATGCAATTTCATAGGCCGCCGCTCCCCATTACATTATGAGCGTTGAGCATGTTCCCCATTTTATTATGAGGTTGAACCTGGCGTGCCCACATACAATCGGCTCCGTTTGATTGAGCCTTGATCGCACAGACATTTTCATTTTCAGTACATGCAATACGATCGGCTTCGTTTGATTGAGCCTTGATCGCACAGACATTTTCATTATCAGTATCTTGTGGTTGTTGTGTTTGTTGTAGAGTCGCATAGAACTAATCATAACTTGCGGATAAAGTCAATGAGAATTTGACAAGAATATGGTGGATACGCCGCTGGTACTTCCTATATATAAGTATTCTTGTCAAAGGATCGGAGGCATTATCAGGCGGTTATGAGAGGTTCCATGTATAGGCTGTTTGTGTAGATTAAATTTATTATTTTCAGTACATGCAATACGATCGGCTCCATTTGATTGAGCCTTGATCGCACAAACATCTTCATTTTCAGTACATGCAATACGATCGGCTCCGTTTGATTGAGCCTTGATCGCACAGACAATTTCATTATCAGTATCTTGTGGTTGTTGTGTTTGTTGTAGAGTCGCATAGAACTAATCATAACTTGCGGATAAAGTCAATGAGAATTTGACAAGAATATGGTGGATACGCCGCTGGTACTTCCTATATATAAGTATTCTTGTCAAATGATCGGAGGCATTATCAGGCGGTTATGAGAGGTTCCATGTATAGGCTGTTTGTGTGATTGTTGTTTAGATTAAGTTTATTATTTCCAGTACATGCAATACGATCGGCTCCGCTTGATTGAGCCTTGATCGCACAGACATTTTCATTTTCAGTACATGCAATACGATCGGCTCCGTTTGATTGAGCCTTGATCGCACAGACATTTTTCATTTTCAGTATTTATGAGTTTGTGTATTGGTTGTAGAGTCACATAGGACTAATCATAATTCACTGATAAAACCAATGAAAATTTGACGAGAATATGGTGGATACGCCGCTGGTACTTCCTATATATAAGTATTCTTGTCAAAGGATCAGAGGCTTGTCAGACGGTTATGATAAGTTCTATGTAGGATTTAGTTGTTTCTTGGTAACTAATCAAACTTGTGGATAAAACCAATGAAAATTTGGCAAGAATATGGTGGATACGCCGCTGATACTTCCTATATATAAGTTTTCTTGTCAAATGATCGGAGGCATTATCAGGCGGTTATGAGAGGTTCCATGTATAGGCTGTTTGTGTGATTGTTGTTTAGATTAAGTTTATTATTTCCAGTACATGCAATACGATCGGCTCCGCTTGATTGAGCCTTGATCGCACAGACATTTTCATTTTCAGTACATGCAATACGATCAGCTCCGTTTGATTGAGCCTTGATCGCACAGACATTTTCATTTTCAGTATTTATGAGTTTGTGTATTGGTTGTAGAGTCACATAGGACTAATCATAATTCACTGATAAAACCAATGAAAATTTGACGAGAATATGGTGGATACGCCGCTGGTACTTCCTATATATAAGTATTCTTGTCAAAGGATCAGAGGCATTGTCAGACGGTTATGAGAAGTTCTATGTAGGATTTAGTAGTTTCTTGGTAACTAATCATAACTTGTGGATAAAACCAATGAAAATTTGGCAAGAATATGGTGGATACGCCGCTGGTACTTCCTATATATAAGTATTCTTGCCAAAGGATCAGAGGCATTATCAGGCGGTTATGAGAAGTTCCATGTAGGATTTAGTATTGCCTTGGTTGAAATTTGTGTTACATTTATATCATCTTGCTATTTAAAGAAATTGGATTGTGTTCCATTTCTACATAAACTAACCTCTCCATCATAACAAACGAGAGAGGTATTGTCATCATTCAAGGACTCAAGCTTTGGTTTATTAAGCAGGGGATACTGTAACATCCGTCAAAAACGGATTTACCAAACCGCTCCGTTTATTAACCGAACAATCAGTTAAAAATTTCGTTGCGAATTTAATGCCCAAAATAATTTTAAACGATACATAATTAATTATTATATGGGAATATATAATTAGTTTTTGAAAAACTGTTAAAAATAAGAAAATAAAAATAATTTGGCACTGCCGGGTTTCGAACCCGGGGCAGTCGCCGGGTCAAACAACGGACTTAACACTCAACACTTAAACCACTGCGCCACTTGTATTCTTTGTTAATTATTAGAATCATTTAATTCATAACATGTTTTTCCGAATTCAAAACCGGCGCCCAAAATTTGCAGTCGTCGGAAATCCCGACTAACTCGCCAAGAATCGACGGTTACTTCAGTTATAACGTAAACCTTAAACACTACATCGGTTATAACCGACGTCTGAGTCCGCGACACAAGTTATAACCGCCGGAGATTTTCTAACCGATGAATCAAGTCGGAAATTGGACCAAATTCATCGATAACCTGCCTTATAAATACCCCCTCGAACCTCAGCAAACTTTTTCGCTCAAAACCGCACCCTTTCTCGGCGAAAACTCACTCGCCGGAAATCTTCTGCTCATCGCCGGAAAACCGAACCCTCCATTTCTGAGCCTTACTGAACCCCCAGAGCTTATACCGAAGTCACCCACATTCTTTTCAAGCTTTCTGAAGACTCGCTGCTGCAAGACACACGACGCCGGAACCTGTTGCTGTCGCCGGAGTTCTGTCGGAAAAACAGAGGAGTCCAGTCGGTATACCTTACGCCTAATTTTTTCTTTCTTTTTATTTATATCTCACCTATGATTAATCATAAAACGCTAAAGAAACCTGAATAAAACTTCGAACCAGTCAGTCATCGTTTCTGGTTAAAACTGACGAAGAAGACGAAGTTCGGTAACATATAAGTATAATTAAAATCAAGTTATTACTCGGGTTAGACACACAGTCCAGCGGTGGACTGTGTGCACATTAAACACACTAACGTCTCGAGTTCGAATCTTGTCCCACGCATGCTGCCTTAATAAAAATGCCTTTTTTTGTTAACCGAACCGGTCACCACTGTTACATGTTAAGTTTATTAATAACCGGAATAATAACCAAGTTAGACACACAGTCCAGTGGTGGACTGTGTGTATGTTTAATCACAGGACACGAGTTCAAGTCCGGTCTTCTGCATCGACCCGGATAATTATTAAACTTTTTATTTAGGTCAGAAATGAAAATACTTAGCTTGTATTTAAGAATAATAAAAATCAGTTTAGTTAACAAGTTGGACACACAGTCCAGCGGTGGATTGTGTGTTAGCATAAACCACAGGTCCCGGGTTCGAGACCTGTGGAGCGCACCGAGTCTTTGGATTAAAATCGTTTTTAAAATAAAGGATTTTCTGTTTAATCTAATTAATATATAAATATAATTAAAAACAGAAATATTTCGGGTTAGACACGTAGCTCAGTTGGTAGAGCTGCGTGCACGCGTACGGGAGGTCTCGGGTTCGAGCCTCACTCAGCGCACATATACACGCATACGAACCGGTCAAACAGTCAAGGTCAATGGTCAACGGTCAACGGTCAAAAAAAGTCAAATTTTTTTATTATTTTTATTTATTTATTTTAATTAAAAATCAATTAAAAATACTTAAAAATAACATTTTTAAGGTTAGAAAATAGCCTTAAACTCACAAAAAAATACACCCAACAATCCTACTAAAATGGATTAATAAAATCCGTTTACTTACCAAACCATAATGCTATTTATCTAGGTTAATTTCACTCGTGGTTAAAACCACTTCGCGTGCATTCAACATCATCAACCGAACGCACCCACTGTGAGTGAATCTTACAACTCCCCCTTTTTAATTACACGTTTTGGGGTGTGTCATGTGTTACAAAATAATTAACTCGTTTATTTAAACTTGTGCCATACCATATCGTGATCTAAACTTAGATTGTTTATATTGTTGTAATTATGTATTTCATTTTGTCAACTTATATGAAATTCATTCATTAAGCCCATCAGTTCCTCGTGGTAGACGAGTTGAGCAACGCGTGCCTCAAAACCAATCCATTATTGTTCATCTGTGTATTATTGAGTTCATATTGTTTGTAGTTATGTCTTCCATATTATCATGTTTATGCAATTCATTCATTAGGCCCATCAGTTCCTCGTGAGAGACGAGTTGAGCAACGCGTGCCTCTAAACGATCCATTATTGTTCATGTGTGTATTGTTTAATATTAAATTGATTTATGAATAAGTTTACATCTATTTTTACTCATGTGTGGTTGTGCACTTATTTTATAATTAATTAAATAAACTTTCAAATGTTTTCCATAGGATTCACTCGCCAACTTTTTGTTGATCCAAAAACCCTTTTACACATGATACAGGTGAACGGGATGAAGCAAGGAAAACATAGGAAATGCCTTAGAAGAAAACAAAGAAGCTTAGACTGATGTTTAGGTCATTGATGTAATTATGATTGTAAATTTCCATTAAATTGTATTAATGAATATGAAACGTTAAAATAAATGTCATGAGCTTTGATGATAACCCAATCATGCCCCGATCACCTTTTCCGCTGCGGGTCGGGGTGTGACAAGTAGGACGACCTTTACACTTGGGACCAAACACAGAAGACTCTGCTTCAGAAGCTTCACTAAAATAGTATTCTCGACCACATGATTCCCTTGTTCAACTATCTTATGAACCTCATCAGTAATAGGCTCTGACATATCATCCTTATCATTCTTCTTCAAACACTTCTCTAACTTAGAAGCCTCATCAACAACGCTCTTCTCTAAAACCTTCTCCGTTTTCGATGTCATGCCTCGACCCGCAACGGAATGGTATGAGGAATGATGATTGCCAATAGCTTATGACACAATTATAAGTTTAGATATTTAAAGTCACCAAATTAAATTTGTCACACATAAACATAAAAAACATTTAACAAATTGATACATTTCTCCAAAAGATAAACAACTATGAACAATGGTTCAATTCATTACTAAGGCATGTCTTACGTGTCTTTGCCTTCAAAACTATCTCCTACTTGTGTACTTGCATCATGCGTAAAAAGGTTTTGGATCAACAAAATGTTGGTGAATAGATCTGTATTCTAAATAAAGTGTTTTGCTTTATTAATTAAATTATTTTACTTAGAAATCTTTTTGTAAAAATATATTTAACATGCAATTTCATGTGTTGTAGAAACATCCATAATCACCACAACCACAACAACAATCAACAAATCACCACAATCACAATATAGATACGATAGAAACAATAAGACTCAAAGACTATAGCATGCATTGAACTCAAGCCCCGAAGAGCGAGTCTAATACTGGTGGCGATACTAGGCTACAACCCATGGCCGTGGGGAACCTAGTCAGCCAGGTGAATCCATGTGAAACCTGTGGCACAAAGCGAGTAAACACATAGATACACACAAATGCAATAATAGATACTAGAAATAACAGAAACAATGAACGCGATACACATAGTGACACGTTGACTTTGCATGTTATTTAATCAAATAGAAACAATAGAAAACATGACACATGATACACCGCAAAAATATTTAATGACTAAAAATGGGATAGAAATAGATCTACTTACGGGTTGCGAAGAAATGATCCATGAGAATTAACAAACGAGTATACGAGGTAAACCAAATGACCAAAACACCCTAAAACGGATATAACAAATATTCTAAATTAAAAGTAACGATATAATGGGACAAATGACTCAGATTCTTGATTTGGGAACTTTTGTATAAAATCACTTGTAAAATTAATATATTAAAAGTATTCTTAACCAACTTATGTATAAATTAAAGAGTAAACTGCCAAATAACGCCTGAGGTTTGTTCAATTTTGGCACCTTAGTCCAAGATTCAAACCTTTTGAATCTGAGTCCTTGTGATTTTAATTTTGTTGTTATTTTCATCCAATTTTTTGTCTTTTTTCTCCCTTTTAATGAAGGGTAAAATGATCAGATTTTTAAAATTTGTTATAATAAAACGTTAAAAGATTATTTTGTCATTCATTAAAAGGGAAAAAAAACAAAAAAAAAAGTTGGATGTTAACTGAAAAATCTGACCAGATTTTGCTTTTGGATGAAAACGACAACAAAATTAAAACAACAAGTACCCAAATTTAAAAGGTTTTAGTTTTGGACAAAAGTGGTAAAAGTGACAAAACCTCATAGACCCTTTTAATAGTTTACTCTAAATTAAATTGTATGATTATGCATATAAGTAAATGCCTTAGATAAGGGTTTAGTGTTTCAAAGAGTAATAATCCCAAATTTAATTATAACACTTTAAGTCTTAAATTTTTATTCTAAAATTCCAATCAAAGTTAACAAATACATTTTTAATTTTCAAACCCAATAAGTTAGTAACCATAACTTTAAGTCCATACATCTTATATGGAATCCATCAACTAGGATCATGTACATTTTATATGGAATATTATTTCAGTCCAAATAATTATTTTGTAATAATTAAACTAGTCGCTTTTATATATATATATATATATGACTTCATAAATAAATTCTTGTTCCAAATTCAATACCACTTAAAGACTCCATAAAAACTTTAGTATCGCATTTCATCCATAGATATATTTGACAAAAGAGAGAAAGCATATGCTTTACATGCCCATCAATGACACGCTTTTATGTGTCATTATTACCCTTTTATAACATGCAATATGCGTCAAGAAATATGTTTTTTTCTAGTAAGCGAAATTGAAAGTATGAGTCAGCTTGGCTCGAGATCTTGTTCTACACTAATATTTAAGTTAAAGCTCAATTCATTTACAACAATTAGGACAGTTCATGGCTCGACAATCCGACTTGCTAGGAAAATCTATACATAGAATCGTTTCGAGAAAGAGGGTGAGAAAATATACATACACGTATTATTGTAAAAGATATACAATTATGTAAATGAGGGTTGAGTTATTCTACAAATAAGATAAAAATAAGAAGTGTAAAAATTCACTATAAAGTGACAAGTGTCTAAAAAGAAATCAAGTGGGAAGGCTAATTTTGTCAAAGAGAATAGAAAGATTATGCACATGCAAGTCACATGTTATTTTCCCTCATTTTTTAAACGTCCATAACCTTTTTATACTTCATTATTATTTTTTTAGTCAATATCTACATAACATATTATAGGGGTTGTCTCACAAGAAAAAGTGAATTCATTTGTTCTTAAGCAAAATTCTGTTCCTTCGCATGTGTCTACGTATTTCTAGGATGGACATGATCATTCATTTTTATCTTCACTTATAAATTTGACCACAATTCCATATTTTAGATGAATACTCACAATGAAAACGGAGTTTTATAATTTAATATTTTTTGGTATTGTAAAGTGTATCGAAAACCAGTGAACCAATGTTGATCGAGCAACATATGTATTGGTACTGGCATCAATATTCGTTTTTATGGGTTTCGATCGGTGTCGTAACGAATCAAATCGATATCGATCAAACAACATTGATTCTAGTACCGGTATGTATTTTTATTGTTTTTGATCGATGTAAAACCCATATCGATATCCTATTGGACATATAACAACTTTATTTTTTGTTGGTATTCATTTTTATGGGTTTCTTTATACGAATCGGTAAGTATTTGAAATAATGGTTCAATATCCATAATAACATCAACCAATAATTAGACCCGCGCGCGTTGCGGCGTGGGTACATTGCAAACATCAACGGATTAGTTCGAGCGTTATGTGATGTATACGTCATATGAAAACATGTGTTTTGACATATCCGGTTTTAACTCAATAGCATTGTGGTTGGATCAAAATAAAGTAAGCAAATTGATGCACTACACCTGATAACATATTTATATGTGAGCCAACTCGTACATAGGAAACGTACAAAAAAAAAAAGCATAAAACGTGTATAAAGGGAAACTGACACGTGTACTCAGACATATTCACATGAAGGGTTGAAATTTTATCCTAGCAGTTAAAGCAGGGTCGAAACGTAGAGTAACTAAAATTTATAACCGTGGAATGAGAATCTATTATGTTTGACCCCAGTTGATTCAGAACTAAATTTACGGTTAAACGTAAACCAACTGTAAACATAATAAAATAAGTACGAAAATGTATTACATTTGGCATGACTTGCTTAAAAAATTATGTCGAAACATAGACCAACTCAAATTTATATCGACACACAAATAAAAATACACACATAAAAATCATTTTTAGGTAAAGGAACAAAACGGCTAAACTTAAAACATTAGAAACTTAGGTGGGTTAAAATGATAATTTACAAAGTTCTTAAACACAACAACAAAATAGTATTTAAAAAATAAAATTAGCGTAAGAAAATTTAGTTAACTATTTAGGGATTAGTTTGAGTTAGATAAAAATTGCAATTTTTAAAAGTTTAGGGGGTTGTATAATAATGTAATAGTGTAGAGGTTGAAATTGCAATTTATAAAAGTTTAGAGGTTGTATGGTGAGTGGAAAAAGGAGGGACTGTTTTTGTAAATACCATAGACTTTTAAGTGGGGTGTAAAATAGATTAATAATATAAAGGTTAAAATTAAAATTATAATAGTTCAGGTGATACCATGAAAGGTGAAATAAGGCAAGGGGCTAAAATGAATTCTAACTAAACTTTAGGGAAAGCTAGTGGAAATTCCACCGATTTTCTATTGTAACTTAAAAGTCCAGCTATCTTTGCTAAAAATAAAGAATTAAAAAAAAATCATTTTAATATAAGGTAGTGTGGATCAGTTTGTAATGGAAGGATTGATGAAAAATACAAAAGGTGGTGGGGGATCTTGATCAAAACCAATGCCGACAATAGAGTCCCCCGCTACATGCTCAATCGCTTTATATTTCTATCACCAACGAACCCTTGTGATTCGAAGGGGCACTATCCCATTCTTGGGATCCAAGGAAGCAGCTGTAATGAGGTACAAGTAGGGGTGTGCAAAAAACCAAATTAATTGACCCATAACTGAATTAACCGACACAATCGAACCGAACCCAATCAAAAGCCAGTGGGTCAGTTAATAGTTTTTTTCTAAAAACCGAACGTAGCGGATCGGTTATGGTTATCAATGTTTCCATACCCACCATAACTGAACCGAACCGGCACCTAGTAAAATCTTGATTTTTTCTGAATTATTAAAAAATAGTATTGTTGAAATACTTGTGATCATACGATTCAGAAAAGTTATTAACTACTATGTTACATTATATATATATATATATATGTATATAAAATTGCTAAATAAGGCTAAAATGGAAAAAGAAGTAATTATGAAACACATTAGGATATGGGTACATTTGCAAAAATACATGTGTGGTCGTGTGTATCTTTGTTGATGGTGGATGTTACGGGGTGATGGTAAACGAAGAACATGGTGGGGTGCCGAATCTATTTGGATGGTGGGGGCATGGAAGACAAATAGTCACAATCGGTGTCATTCTTGAATATTATTTCATGTGTGATGCTATAGTTATAATGTTTTCTGATACAAATAAATCAAAATATTCTTCAATAAAATAAATTAATTAAAGACTTTTGTTTCTGGCCAAAACAAAAATACGTATATTATAGTGAGGACACACATTCAATGTTTGTAGTCGTAAATAGTACATTTTTCTAAACAATATATTGATTATATTATACAATAATTTAATATACTAATATATATATATTACTTTTAGTTATATGGTGATATGCAATGCACTAGCTTTGTTGTATAGAGTAGATTTTCAAGAAAAGTTTGTAGGATGGTTTTTTGTTGTTATCATAGACATGCATTAGTTAAATAGTAACCGATTGTTGAATAGAGATTAGAATTAAAATCGATATGCATAGAAACTGTTTTATAATTATGATGGGTTAAACTTGAACTTTGTTTTCTTTTAAAGTTTTATTTGTATGACTTGAATTAAAAACCAATCAAACTGTCACACCCCGACTCGCAGCGGAAAAGTTGACCGGGGCATGATTGGGTTTTCATCAAAGCTCATGACATTTATTATAATGTTTCATATTTATTATTTCAATTTAAAAGAGATCATACAATCATATCAAACAAATACAACATGTTCTATTCATCCTTCTAAACTTCATTATTTTTCTTCTAAGGCAATTTCCTATGTTTTCCATGCTTCATCCTGTTCACCTATATCATATGTAAAAATGGTTTTTGGATCAACAAAAAGTTGGCGAGTGAACCTTGTTAGAAAACATTTATTATTTATTTCTTGTTGTATTTAATATGGAAAAATTGTGCAATATTCATATATGAACAAACGTAAATAAACATACAATAACAACAATTAGCATACAATTACAAACCATTAGCATACGATATTAAACAACAACAAACAATAACATACATTAACAAACCAACAGCATACAATAACATATCAACTTGCATAAATATATAACATAAATAAAACTGTGTGATCAAGGCCCAATGAAACGGAGCCGATTGTATTGCATGTACTGAAAATGATAAATGTCTGTGCGATCAAGGCTCAATCAAACGGAGCCGGTCGTATGTTGGCAACGCCAGGTTCACGCTCATAAGGTAATGGGGAACTGCTCAACGCTCATAATGTAATGGGGAGCGGCGGCCTATGAAATTGCATGTACTGAAAATAATAAATTAACTCTAAACACTAACCACACAAACAGTTTATACGAACTGAATACACATTATTCATGGTATGATGAATGCACAATGATTTGAATATAATAAATAGTAAGACACATGATACACCCCAAAAACGTGATTTAAACGGGGAATTTGTAGAGATTCACTCACAGTGGGTGCGTTCGGTGAATGATGATGAATGCGCACGAGTTTAGAGGATTGATCGTCGAGGAATAACTAACCTAATTAATAAAGAAAAGTAAGGTAAATAAATGGATTTTATTAACAACTTTAATAGGATTTTTGGATATATTTTTTTGAGTTTTAGGCTATTTTCTAACTTTAAAAATGTTATTTTTAAGTATTTTTAATTGATTTTTAAATAAAATAAATAAATAAAAATAATAAAAAAGTTGACTTTTTGGCCGTTGACTTGTTGACCGTGGACTGTTGACTTGTTGACCGGTTTTATTGTGTAAGTGTATGCGCCGGGTGAGGCTCGAACCCGAGACCTCCCGTACGCGTGCACGCAGCTCTACCAACTGAGCTACGTGTCTAACCCGAAATATTTCTGTTTTTAATTATATTTATATACTAATTAAATTAATCCGAAAATCATTTATTTTAAAAAGATTTTAATGTAACGACTCGGTGCACTCCACAGGTCTCGAACCCGGGACTTGTGGTTTAGTTTGGCATACAGTCCACCGCTGGACTGTGTTTCTAACTTGGTAAATATCCTAGTTTTTATTATACTTAACATATTACTGGATTAACCCGGTTCAGTTTTAAAAAAAAAGGCATTTTATTACAGCGAATGAGGTTGGGACAGGAATCGAACTCGCGACGTGTATGTATTTATTTGCACACAGTCCACCGCTGGACTGTGTGTCTAACCCGTTTATAATTCCGATTTTAAATAATCTTATAACATAACTACTTCGTCTTCTTCGTTCAAAACTCAGGCAACGGTTAACTAACTGTTATTGGTTTAATTCGGTTAACGAATAATATGAACGAGTGAAAAGTATTGAACAGAAAAGGGTTTGGGGAATGATTGTACCGAATTGATCGTCTTTCTTCAGAAGTCCGGCAAAGACCGTCGGCTCTGTTTTGGGAGCTCCTTCTGTTCGAATTCAACAATCAGTTTGGATGAAATAGATGTGAAATTGAACCATTGAGTAACGATTATCAGTATGTTACATGATCATACCGGTTAACAGCGGGATTCTGAAACTTTCAGAAGTTTTCCGGCGAAAACAGAAAAATCCGGCAATGTCGTCTGGGGTTGATTCTGAGTGATGGAGTGATGTTAGAATTTGTATAATAATGGAATGAAACAGAAAAATCGAGGTAATTACCGTGTAGATGAAAGTCCCGGTTTTCCGGCGACTTGCAGAGATTTCCGGCGAGTGAGATTTCTTGCGACAGAGATTCTTCAGAGGTTTAAGGTGAGTGGGAGTGATGTCAGTACGAGTTCTATGATCTTATTTTTGGGTAAGAAGAAAAGATGGATTGAATTCGGTTTTCCGGCGAAACTTTCCGGTTAATTCACAGAGAATTCCGGCGACTTCCGGCGAAGTTTTCTGAGTGAAATGAAGAGCGTGTTTTTGATAAAATTCGCGAGCTCACTGAATGAAGAAAGTATAACTCCCGGATTTGAATTGTATTTTTCGGTTTTGAATTGAAATGAATGAAATTGATGGATTTCTTCGGTTATAACCGATCTTACTGTTAATGTATACGTTATGACCAAAAAGAAACGGCCAAATTTGACGAAATATTGTCGGGTTTTCCGGCGTAGTAACGGACTTGGGCGCGTTGTGTAACTGGGTTTTGATTTCCAGATTTAATTTATGTATTAATTGTTTCAATATGTAAACAAAGATCACGAGTGGCTGAGCGGTTGAATGTGTGTGTGTTAAAGCTGTGCTGGCTCTCGGCTGACCCGGGTTCGAGTCCCGGCTTCAGCATATTATTTTTAATTCACTATTTTTAGTACATTTTCAAAAATAAATTTTATATTCTAATATACTTATTAATTATGTATCGTTTAAAATTAATTTGGGCATTAAATACGCAACGAAATTTTTAACTGGTTGTTCGGTTAATAAACGAAGCGGGTTTGGTAAATCCGGTTTTTGGCGGATGTTACAGTATCCCCTACTTTTAGAAATTTCGTCCCGAAATTTAAGTAGTGGCATATTTGTCTAAAAAGGATGGTGTTTTAATTTGACAATTACATCCTTAGAAGAGAGTAAGAGTTTAAATTTTGTTTGAGGCGGTAACGTTCCTTATAAAGGTTGAATACCCTGTTATAGGAATCGCTTTTTGTTGCTTAAAGTGTATGAATACGGAACATGGATACACAGAGTTGATTGACTAAGTATGATGTTATGCATATGAGTTTGGGTACGTTTGAAAGATTAGGTTATATCCTAAAATAAACTTCTAATACTAAAACCTACATGGAACTTCTCATAACCGCCTGACAATGCCTCTGATCCTTTGGCAAGAATACTTATATATAGGAAGTACCAGCGGCGTATCCACCATATTCTTGTCAAATTTTCATTGGTTTTATCAGTAAGTTATGATTGGTTCTATGATGTGACTCTAGAACATAAATAAACACAACAACCAATGTCTGAGTCCTAACTCTGATAGCATACATGTTTGAATGGTGACACAATCCAATTCCTTTAAATGATGAGATGATATGAATGCTAAATCAGTGAGTATAACACAAACTTCAATCAATACAATACTAAATCCTACATGGAACTTCTCATAACCGCCTGATAATGCCTCTGATCCTTTGACAAGAATACTTATATATAGGAAGTACCAGCGGCGTATCCACCATATTCTCGTCAAATTTTCATTGGTTTTATCGGTAAGTTATGATTAGTCCTATGTGACTCTAAAACATAAACAAACACAACAACCAAAGCTTGAGTCCTTGAATGATTACAATACCTCTCTCGTTTGTTATGATGGAGAGGTTAGTCTATGTATGAAAATGGAACACAATCCAATTTCTTTAAATGATGAGTTGATATGAATGTTAAATCAGTGAGTGTAAACAAATTTCCACCAAAACATTACTAAATCCTACATGGAACTTCTCATAACCGCCTGATAATGCATCTGATCCTTTGACAAGAATACTTATATATAGGAAGTACCAGCGGCGTATCCACCATATTCTCATCAAATTTTCATTGGTTTTATCAGTAAGCTATGATTAGTCCTATGTGACTCTAAAACATAAACAAACACAACAACCAAAGCTTGAGTCCTTGAATGATGACAATACCTCTCTCGTTTGTTATGATGGAGAGGTTAGTCTATGTAGAAAATGGAACACAATCCAATTTCTTTAAATGATGAGTTGATATGAATGTTAAATCAGTGAGTGTAAACAAATTTCCACCAAAACATTACTAAATCCTACATGGAACTTCTCATAACCGCCTGATAATGCCTCTGATCCTTTGACAAGAATACTTATATATAGGAAGTACCAGCGGCGTATCCACCATATTCTCGTCAAATTTTCATTGGTTTTATCAGTAAGCTATGATTAGTCCTATGTGACTCTAAAACATAAATAAACACAACAAACAATGCCTGAGTCATAATCCTGATAGTATACATGTTTGAATGATGACAGTCCCTCTCTCGTTTGTTGTGATGGAGAGGTTAGTCTATGTAGAAGTGAGACACAGCCCAACTTCTTTAAATAATGAGATTGAAATACGTTGAGATGTATGATGGTATGAATGTTAAATCAATGAGTATAAAACAAAACTGAAATAGTAATTCGCATTAAGATCCTTGGATAAATTTCCAATTTAAAATTGAGACACGTGAAAATTGAGATAATCATAAAGAAAAACATAAAACTAAGCGGTTGGAGTTGAATCTTGATTTTCAGTGAAGGGGACTAGTTGGGTGTTTTCGTTTGGACCGTCATTATCTTCAACCGGATTGGCGTTGATGTTGAAAATTCTTCCTCTTGCTGGTGGCCTAGTGGTTGGGTTTTCTTGATTTGCTTGGTTAACTGGGTTTGTTTGAGCTTGGGCGTTTATGATGTTAACCAATTGAGGGCACGTGTTTCTAAAGTGGGTAGGGTCGCCACAATTGAAACAAGCTCGAACATATGGGAACATGGGGTATTGGGGTTGTTGATATGTTTGGATCATGTTTTGAGTAGGGGGTGAGGTTTGGTTTTGAGAGGTGCGGCAAACTTTGCTCAAATGACCATAGCGTCCACAATTCGCACATAGTCGACAAAGTAAGGTAGATGGATGGTGATAAAAACAGGTGTTACATTGAGGGTGAGGTCCAAGGTAAGGTTTCTTATTTGGGTAGGTTGGGTTGGGTGCTACTTGAGTGATTGGGATAGCTTGGAGGGGTACAGCTTGTAAGGTTGGTTGATTGCGTTGGGTGACAGCGAAAAGTTGCTTCTCGTTTCCTCTTGGAAATGGGTTGAGAAAGAGATTCGGTTTGGGTGGAGTTTGAAATTTCAGTTGATGCTTTATCTTTCTTCTTCTCCTCCTTGAAGTCTTTATTCCGTATACGGTTCTCGGTGAGCTCTGTAGCTAACTCCATTGCTACTTCCAAGGTTGCAGGTGTGGTACTTATTACAGAGTCTTGAATTTTTGAAGGAAGACCTCGAATGTAGTGCTCGATCAAACGGTAGTGGGGAGTGAACAAGTTGGGAACCATTTGATTTAACTCGAGGAATCTCTTGTCGTAGGTAGTGTGGTCGCCTTCCTTTTGTTTCAACGAATAGAACTCATCCTTTAATTTCTTGATTTCGCTCCTTGGGCAAAACCGTCTTGTCATGATTTCTTTCAACTCTTCCCAAGTCAAAGTCATAGCATCGTTTGGCCTTCTCTTTATTCCACCAAGTAAGTGCTATTCCACATAAACGACTAGTAGCATATCGCACTTTACGATCATCGGGGCAATCGCAATTTAGAAAAATGTTTTCCATTTCTTCAAACCGGTAGAGAAGAGCGGTGACACCTTCAGTCCCTTCGTATTTTGTAGGGTCGCAGGATTTGAAATGCTTGTAGGTGCATTTAGTGGTATTTGGGGGAGGGTTAACAACATTTTGAACTTCTTGATTGACGGGATTAGCGGTAAGGGCTTGTTGGACTTGGACTATAATGTTGGGTATTACGGCAGCCATTTGTTGAGCGATTAGGGCAGCCATGCGCTCGCGAGCTTTTCCTGCTCTCATCTTCCTACGAGCGGAATTAGAAGACATCTACAAGGAATACATATGAAGAGTATGAGTTGGATGTTTTTGGGATCATGTGTCGTATTTAGGAATGAATATTCATAAAATAAACATAGCATAATAAATCTACTACATCCATAGGATGTCTTGGGCTTTGCTCGTAATTGGACCTTGCATGCCGCCATACTTCACCTTCGTAATCACGTGGGCCCCCATGATTACCGGGTTTTTCATATGGTTCGCATGTGTTAGCCTGGTTACGTACACTAAAACCCGGAGAAAATCGAGAAATATGTATGTAACGTATGATATTCGGAATGTATCCAGGTATGGACACGGTGACACCTCAAAGTGGGGTTAGTTCGAACGACGTTTGGTGTGGCATGCTTTGGCCTAATAGGTCCTTCGTACTCTCATCGTTAGTCCCCAGGTAGGCAAACTGGTCCGTTATATTGGATTTATACGAATGCCAACCTAGACAGGACGTTCCGACTACCGGTACTTGTACCCTTACAGTTACTACATGCCCGTCGCAGAACTCACTCTGATGAGATTTGAAAATTGAAAAATGCGACAAAATCTTGAATAACGGAAGTATGAAGATGATTTGAATATGTGAATATTGTAACATGTATGATGAATATGTATGTAAGTATGTATGTTCAACTGTAAGCATAATTTGCTATATATCACAAAATGTAATATTGGAAATGTTTGCATGCATTTGTGTATGTAATAAATATGAAACAAATAAATATCATAAGTTTGCATGTAACCACATAAACAATTAAAATCTAATCAACTATAGTATAGGCTCTAAGGGTCTAATAACCTATCCTATATCCCTATAGTCAAAAGCTCTGATACCAATCTGTTACACCCCGACCCGCAGCGGAAAAGGTGACCGGGGCATGATTGGGTTTTCATCAAAGCTCATGACATTTATTATAATGTTTCATATTTATTATTTCAATTTAAAAGAGATCATACAATCATATCAAACAAATACAACATGTTCTATTCATCCTTCTAAACTTCATTATTTTTCTTCTAAGGCAATTTCCTATGTTTTCCATGCTTCATCCTGTTCACCTATATCATATGTAAAAAATGGTTTTTGGATCAACAAAAAGTTGGCGAGTGAACCTTGTTAGAAAACATTTATTATTTATTTCTTGTTGTATTTAATATGAAAAAATTGTGCAATATTCATATATGAACAAACGTAAATAAATATACAATAACAACAATTAGCATACAATTACAAACCATTAGCATACGATATCAAACAAAAACAAACAATAACATACATTAACAAACCAACAGCATACAATACATATCAACTTGCATAAATATATAACATAAATAAAACTGTGCGATCAAGGCTCAATCAAACGGAGCCGATCGTATGTTGGCAACGCCAGGTTTACGCTCATAAGGTAATGGGGAACTGCTCAACGCTCATAATGTAATGGGGAGCGGCGGCTTATGAAATTGCATGTACTGAAAATAATAAATTAACTCTAAACACTAACCACACAAACAGTTTATACGAACTGAATACACATTATTCATGGTATGATGAATGCACAATGATTTGAATATAATAAATAGTAAGACACATGATACACCCCAAAAACGTGATTTAAACGGGGAATTTGTAGAGATTCACTCACAGTGGGTGCGTTCGGTGAATGATGATGAATGCGCACGAGTTTAGAGGATTGATCGTCGAGGAATAACTAACCTAATTAATAAAGAAAAGTAAAGTAAATAAATGGATTTTATTAACAACTTTAATAGGATTTTTGGATATATTTTTGTGAGTTTTAGGCTATTTTCTAACTTTAAAAATGTTATTTTTAAGTATTTTTAATTGATTTTTAAATAAAATAAATAAATAAAAATAATAAAAAATGTTGACTTTTTGACCGTTGACTTGTTGATCGTGGACCGTTGACTTGTTGACCGGTTTTATTGTGTAAGTGTATGCGCCGGGTGAGGCTCGAACCCGAGACCTCCCGTACGCGTGCACGCAGCTCTACCAACTGAGCTACGTGTCTAACCCGAAATATTTCTGTTTTTAATTATATTTATATACTAATTAAATTAATCCGAAAATCATTTATTTTAAAAAGATTTTAATGTAACGACTCGGTGCACTCCACAGGTCTCGAACCCGGGACTTGTGGTTTAGTTTGGCACACAGTCCACCGCTGGACTGTGTGTCTAACTTGGTAAATATCCTAGTTTTTATTATACTTAACATATTACTGGATTAACCCGGTTCAGTTTTAAAAAAAAAAAGCATTTTATTACAGCGAATGAGGTTGGGATAGGAATCGAACTCGCGACGTGTATGTATTTATTTGCACACAGTCCATCGCTGGACTGTGTGTCTAACCCGTTTATAATTCCGATTTTAAATAATCTTATAACATAACTACTTCATCTTCTTCGTTCAAAACTCAGGCAACGGTTAACTAACTGTTATTGGTTTAATTCGGTTAACGAATAATATGAACGAGTGAAAAGTATTGAACAGAAAAGGGTTTGGGGAATGATTGTACCGAATTGATCGTCTTTCTTCAGAAGTCCGGCAAAGACCGTCGGCTCTGTTTTGGGAGCTCCTTCTGTTCGAATTCAACAATCAGTTTGGATGAAATAGATGTGAAATTGAACCATTGAGTAACGATTATCAGTATGTTACATGATCATACCGGTTAACAGCGGGATTCTGAAACTTTCAGAAGTTTTCCGGCGAAAACAGAAAAATCCGGCAATGTCGTCTGGGGTTGATTCTGAGTGATGGAGTGATGTTAGAATTTGTATAATAATGGAATGAAACAGAAAAATCGAGGTAATTACCGTGTAGATGAAAGTCCCGGTTTTCCGGCGACTTGCAGAGATTTCCGGCGAGTGAGATTTCTTGCGACAGAGATTCTTCAGAGGTTTAAGGTGAGAGGGAGTGATGTCAGTACGAGTTCTATGATCTTATTTTTGGGTAAGAAGAAAAGATGGATTGAATTCGGTTTTCCGGCGAAACTTTCCGGTTAATTCACAGAGAATTCCGGCGACTTCCGGCGAAGTTTTCTGAGTGAAATGAAGAGCGTGTTTTTGATAAAATTCGCGAGCTCACTGAATGAAGAAAGTATAACTCCCGGATTTGAATTGTATTTTTCGGTTTTGAATTGAAATGAATGAAATTGATGGATTTCTTCGGTTATAACCGATCTTACTGTTAATGTATACGTTATGACCAAAAAGAAACGGCCAAATTTGACGAAATTGTCGGGTTTTCCGGCGTGAACGGACTTGGGCGCGTTGTGTAACTGGGTTTTGATTTCCAGATTTAATTTATGTATTAATTGTTTCAATATGTAAACAAAGATCACGAGTGGCGGAGCGGTTGGATATGTGTGTGTTAAAGCTGTGCTGGCTCTCGGCTGACCCGGGTTCGAGTCCCGGCTTCAGCATATTATTTTTAATTCACTATTTTTAGTACATTTTCAAAAATAAATTTTATATTCTAATATACTTATTAATTATGTATTGTTTAAAATTAATTTGGGCATTAAATACGCAACGAAATTTTTAACTGGTTGTTCGGTTAACAAACGAAGCGGGTTTGGTAAATCCGGTTTTTTACGGATGTTACACAAACTTTAAGTATTTCCTAGAATGTTACCTGTTAGTTAAATTCAAACTGAACCGGTAAAAAACTAGTCAACAAATAGAAGGATCTGATATTGAATTTTTATTAACCAATGAAAACTGGACTAGTGTTTGAAGCTCCCTCTTCTTTCTGTCGCAGATTTATTAAATAAATAAATGACAGAAGAGGTTACTAATGGGCTTTTGAGTCCATGGTCATACATTAATTAATTGGAAGGTCATTTCTTTATATATATAATTTAATTTAATATAAATATATCTGAATATACATATTATTATATTATAATAAAGATCGAAATGAATGAGTGGCTGGCAACAAATAACAAAAAAAAATAAAAGTAACGATTAGTGTAGTTTGCATATCACAGCAATACATACATCAATCACCCCAACCCCTGTCTGCAAATATGAAGAAGCAGCAGCAGCAGCAGCAGCAAAATCATCATCCTCATTCTCGTTCTCATACTCGCTCAGGAAGTCACAGCTCTGAAGTACTTTTCATTCTCATTGACTTATACTAATATTCTAACTCACACATCAATCAATCAATCTGTTATAAATTTGAACATGTTTGTAGGTGCTGTGGCCGAGACTGCTGATAAGGAACTGGCTCAATCGCTCTTCCAGAAGCTCCGAATACAACGCTGATTCGGAGGAGGATGATACTGCTTACGGAACCGACGGAGACGGTAAGATTTCGATAATCTAGCTTCTACACTTGTTGATTCGGCTTTGTTACTTTTAGATCTCTGTCTTTTTTCTTCCAAATCTGTTGTAAATTTGGATTATGTGTGAACATGATGTGTACGCACATACAGTTCACGCGTGTTTGGTCAACTGGTACCTAACCGATGGGAATAGGTTAGGGTTACATAGCTAATTGATGCATTCCAAACTAAGTATAGGCTTCTTCAACTTTAATATCATATAATATATTTTTTATTCATACCTAATTGATGTATAACTAGGGCTGTAAACGAACACGAACAAGACGTTGTTCGTGTTCGTTTGTTAAAAAATATATGTGTTTGCGAACCGTTCACAAACACTTATCGAACGAAATTTTATGTTTGTGTTTGTTTGTTAAGGAAATAATAATAATAATAATAATAATAATAATAATAATAATAATAATAATAATAATAATAATAATAATAGTTACTCTAGTTATTATATGTACGTTTAGTAGGTTAATTTCATTTGTACAGGATCCCACCCCTAACACTCTATACGGGAACCTTAATTTTGTGGTTTGAAAGTGATTTGTCTAACTTTGTTTCTACAGAAGAGTCTTATGACTGGCCGAAAGAATCACGGTTCAAGGATAATAAACAAGGAGATGATTTGCAGAGTGATACCAGTGGTAAAAGTTTACGGTTTATCCTTTTTTGATTTTTTTGCTTTTAATGAAGTAGATACATTACTAGTTTATGGTCATCTAGTCTTACCATATGCCTTTTGGTTTTTTTAACTACATGAAAATTTTATTGGTGTGTAGTGGATAATAAATAGCTTTTTGTTGCTTTCCCCTTAACCTTTTGTTGGTGTAGATGCTTTAAAGTTTAAATTGTTATTCAATAGAACATGTGCTTTGGTTATGCACAACTCTTAACCTTTTTAATTGGTCTATCAATGCTTTATTTAATTAAGAGACAATGACTTTGTTTATCTTTAAAGAATGCTACCAATTCGGCCTATATTCATTGACTAAAGGATTTATGAACACTCGCAACTTTTTCCAAATAATTAAGTGAAGTTCATGATTTTCCTTTTTTTACTAATCGGTCGTTAAAGATACAGCAGACAAATAAAAGGAAATTTATATGGTATTATTATTTAACCACATTTTGTTATCGTGTTAAGATACTGCACCGTTGATAGTCACAATTCAGCTCCTTAATAAGTATACAAACATATCAGACATTAAAGTTCTTATTTTCAAAAACAAAAACCATGCTATTGCAACTTTATGAACGATTTTACTTGAGATTCAAACTAGTTTTTCTTCACTTATCTTAGTACAATTATTTATCTTGTGTATTCAGGTGCAATTCCTAGGTCAAGACGGCGAAAGTCAGAGACGTTTAGAGCACAATACATTGATGCAAAAGAACTCAAGTATGCTGGCCTTCCCTCTCACCTATAGTTCGCGTTTTTTTCTACATTATTTGGCTACCATTAACATTCAACAGAGTGATCTGATACTTTGTATTTTTATTTATTTATTTGTTTTTTTCTAGAGTGTCTGTTAGTACATGGAATGTTGCTGGGAAACTGCCACCAGAAGATTTAGATATTGAAGACTGGCTTGATGTTGACAATCCTGCTGACATATATGTGATCGGGTAAGTCTTCCTATAGTTATACAACTTATACTTTCAGCTATAATATATATATATATATATATATATATATATATATATATATATATATATGAAAAGGTTCAACTTAACAGTAGTTTCCGATGATTCCCTTACAGTTTTCAGGAGATCATACCTTTAAACGCTGGAAATATTTTTGGTGCTGATAGTAACCGTCCGGTCCCAGTATGGGAAAACATAATTCGCGAGACCCTCAATAAAATTCAACCCGAAAAAACTAAATTCAAATGCTACAGCAACCCCCCTTCTCCGTCACGGTTTAAACCATCTGACGATGTGCCGGATATAGAAGATGTAATAGTGCTGGAAACCGATAGTGAGTGCGAGGAGGAAATCCACCCATTTAACGGGGAATCCAATTTCGATGACCTCATAGATGGTCCCACAGGGCAAAATGGCGGTTTGAGTACCGTTGTGAGTATGGAAGTTGTCGGGGATTCAGAGAAACGTTATTCGTCTCAAAAAACGCTAGACAGAGTAAATTGCTTTTCGGTTGAAGAGTCTGAAGGAACTGTAAAAGAAAATATAAATGATTCGGTTTCGGGTAATAGTAAAAAGTTAGCCAGATTATTCAGTGGGACCGAAAGAATAGGATTGAGCTGGCCCGAGCCACCGTTGGATCTACTGGCGCAGTGTGTATCGGCACCAGAGAGACCAAGCCCGTTGCAAACTGTTAAATCGTTCAAAGCTTCGAAATCTTTTAGAACCTATGCTTCTTTTAAGTCCTACGTAAATGTGGACAATCGGGTCATGCCCGAGGAACTTTTTCTTACTGATCTGAACCTTGATTCGACATTGTACCGAAAGAGGAGACCCGCATATGTTAGAATAGTAAGCAAGCAAATGGTTGGCGTATTTATTACTATTTGGGTGCGTAGACAATTGAGGAAACATATCCAAAATGTGCATGTGTCCGCTGTTGGTGTTGGTGTAATGGGGTACATAGGTAACAAGGTAAAATTGGAATCATATGCGAATTTTTTTAAATGATTTTATTATTTGATATAATCGATATATATGTTTACAATTTCAGGGATCTATATCAGTGAGTATGTCGATATATCAAACACTCTTTTGTTTCATTTGTACTCACCTAACTTCTGGTGAAAGGGATGCTGATGCAATTAAAAGAAATGCGGATGTTCATGAAATACGTAAAAGAACACGCTTCAATTCATTTTTAAATTCTACTCTCCCCAGAAGGATAGAGAATCATGAGTAAGTATGATATGTTTTCCTTTTTCTTTCGTTCTCATAAGTAAGTTTGATGGTGAAGCACATATTTTCCTTACAATTTGTAAGTACAGGTCTATCATATTATTACCTTATCAGTCTTGAATATGCAAAATGTATGATATAGAAACGAACTTTACACTTTTACGGTTTACCAATTTTATTTTAGCAATCAACTACAGATTAGACACAAAATGAAACCACCTCAGTTAAATTCCAATTTTAGTGACCAACCTCATTTTCACTAGTTTTACCAACAAATATTTGAAGCGGCATTGGTTGAGGCAAAGTTAGCCGTCACATCAGATGCCACATAAGCAAAAAAAAGCTTTTGTGAAATAAATAATTTAATTTGTTTTCTAATTTTAAAAATGATATATACTTATAATTTATGTTCAAAGTAATTTTTAAAATGTTACATTAGATGCCAAGTGGCATATACTTAATACAAAAAAATGACAGATAAGGTGCTATACTGGCAATTTTTAAAAAATCAGCAATTGTTGATAAGTCATTTGGTTGTTAAAATATTTGATAAAATGTGAGTTGGTTTCTGTTTTGTGTTAAAGCATTAAGGTGAACTTATTGAAACCTTTGGGCTATGAGTTTGCAAGAAAAATGCTACTCTAGCGTGTGATTGTTCTAATAGCTGGTTTATGTAAAAATTATATATTTTTTTTCGTTGATTTGAAGCTCAACTTACAAATAGCTTTTGTGTGTTTCCAGTCGAATTATTTGGTTGGGTGACCTAAATTACCGTCTCAATTTGTCATATGAGAAGGCTTGCGACTTAATTTCCAAAAATGAATGGTCCAAGTTGTTAGAGTGTGATCAGGTAAGATAGTATTACCGGTTAACTCCATCCTTGGAGATTAAAAACTATCTTGTTCAGTAAAAGTTTTAGTTTCAATTTTAGTATTTTGTTATGCTTTCGCTATGATCCATTGATGTTTTTCTTTTCATTGCAAATGAGTGATTTAGAGTTTATTAACCAAATACGAGCTGTTATATGTACATTAATTGGGATTTTTGCAGCTTGTTCGCGAGCTAAGAAAAGGTCGTGCATTTGATGGATGGTCAGAAGGTGTTTTGGACTTCCCTCCAACATACAAGTACGAGCGAAATTCAGACAAATATGTTGGTGCGGATCCAAAAGTTGGAAGACGAACTCCAGCGTGGTATATATTAACTACTACTGAGCCGAGCATGATGAAAAATTGTTTTAAACAACGGTGGGTCTGATGGATGTTTGGTTTTTCAGGTGTGACCGCATACTTTCGTATGGGAAAGGAATTAGGCAGCTGAGCTATAGAAGGTCTGAACTAAGATTCTCAGACCATAGGCCAGTGAGTGCATCGTATATGATAGAGGTTGAAGTTTTCTCTCCAAGAAAGTTACAAAAGGCCCTCACATTCACTGATGCGGAGATCGAAAATGATGATGAAATAGCGATAGTAGATGCTGGAATAAATTGCTTAAGATTAACCCCTGAGGTTGGTCATACAAGTTTCTAGTTTCAAATGAAAGTATTCTATCTTGTAATGTTATGTATATTGGAACTGACTTTTGATCCATGGCAGGATGCATATTGGAATTGAGTTGACGATGTCGTTTTGGAATCGGAACCGTTACATTTACTATCATCATATTACTTAATGTTTTAAAAGTATACATCTATATCTCTTCAGGTGCTACTTGTGTGTAAATTATGTTGTGTTCATTCAACTTAGGTTAGCAAGGTAGTCCTACATGCTATAATGTTTTTTAATAAATTTGTTGAAGTGCAAATAACATTTTTTTCAGGTAGTTTTTGTTTTAAGGATTTTCTTGTGGTTGTTCTAGCGGGTTTGATTGTACAATATTTATAAGCTATGGATTTTATAGTTGTTTGTTTTTGTTTATTGAAATAAAGAGATTATATGAGTATTCTTTGTTCGTTTATGTTAATCATTGGTGATAAATTATGTGGCTCCCGTAATTTTCAACAACTTAATATTGCTTCTGAAAAAATGTGTGTATATATGAGTGCACGCATACACGTGTATGCATTGCTCGATATATATACAACAAACATCCAAAAACAAACTATGGATTTTAAAATTGTTTGTTTTTGTTTATTGAAATAAAGAGAATTAGAGTCACAAGGTACAAAAGGTTAAACTAATAACATTTTAAACGCTTAATAACACTTTTGTTAAGATCGAAGATTAAGACCAGAGATTTTCATGTGAACCGGGGAACACTTAGACATGCGTACTTGAATTCTTCTAAAAACAAATTTCAACAGCAAAATGAGAATTTTAAACTTTTTGACTTAATATCTTTAAGGTATGTATGTTACTAATGGGTATCATCTGTAACACACATACACATTAATCACATCTCATATTGCATAGAAGATGATTAAAGCTTTGATGCATTCTAATCAAAGACATGAATTGTTTATGCACTTGAAGCAAATATAAAGGTTTAATCCATGAAAACAAGTTTAATGCACAATATTTAAAAGAACATGGCTGTGATACATAAATATGATGCTAAAAACTGACAAGGTTTAACGCAAAACAATTACCTTTGAGGCAGTTAAAAAGAAAAGAAATATACAGAAAGGAAAATCTCGTTTATGTAAAACTTGTTCAAATTAATGAATACCACCCGGGTCTGTACCGTGGCAAGATACTATTCTACCACTAGACCACTGGTGCTATTTATTTTACTACATAGATTCATCATATATATATGTATTTGCCCCACACTACTAAGGACATCTCTAAGTTGTTGCAAGGTAATTGATTATAGTTTGATTAATTTTTCCAAGACACTCTTATATTAACGAAATGATTTGTAATGTATCATGTAACTAAGCTAGCTAGATAGCGTCTCTTGAAAGCTAAAGATTAGTTTATGATTATTATAACAAGTAGTATCTAATGAAGGTTAAGCCTATTAGAAGAGTCATGTTTGTTATAATCCTAGTCATGGACTTTGTATTTAACGACTTTATATAGTTTCATAACTATAAAAAAGAAAAAAAAATTATATAGTCGATTTGTTGCTAGCAGAGTAAGAAAGTGTTGTTGATAATTATCGATTTAAATTTTGTTGTAACCAAATAAAAATATTCTAAAACATAACTTAATTTATAGTGCCAAAACTTTCATGACTTGGTAAAAAACAATAACAAAAACAATTATATATATATATATATTATATATATGAGAGGGTTATTTTGAGAACGTTAAATATCGCGAAAACCATGAGAACGAATGAAAAAGCCAATCAAAACCAATTTTTTTAATACAAACCTCAATGTAATTAAGATACAAATAAAAAAAACATCAAATAATTCATTTCTCCTTTTAAAATCACTCTTATTAAAATTTACACATGTAAATTTAAACGTGTAAATTAATTTTCTAACATTGTATTCAAGTAACGATGTTAAGTGTAAAAAAATTCAATTTGAATTGTTTTTAACCAAGTTTTCGCGGTTTTTTCATTCGTTCTCATGGTTCTCATAATATTTAGCGTTCTCATTTAAACCTTCCCTTATATATCATTACAAAACACTAATTATTGCGAGAAAAAAAAACAACTCTAAATCACTATATTTTGAGATTCAGGGTTCATATTTTTAAATTTTATTTTCTTACATTCATATGCGTATTATATATACATAAAAAAACTATATATATTTACCTACACATAGTCTACATACGTGTAAGAAATTTAAACTACACATAGCCTACAGATGTGTAGGTTATATAAAAACTAAAAAAAAAATCATATTTTTGTTTGAATTCTAGTGTGAGAAACAAAAAATCTTACATTTGTAATATTTTCATTTACTTTATAGGTTTTTCGGATTGTAAAAATGGATGATTCATTTATAACTAAAAGTATTTTATTTTTTTAAATAAAAAAATGTTTTCTAATATGGTTTGGGTCTAGTGCCTTGGTGTGGAAAGTAGTGGTAGTGGTGTATGCTTATCACTGATCGGACTTGCGGATCTGAAGAATATAGAGTTTTGAACTACCTATACATAGTAGTAAGGGTCATACCAATAGAGACGACAAAAAAAAATCAACTTGACAGTTTTACCATAATTCGAAACATTCGGAATGGGTAAACCTGAAATCTATTAGGTATTGGATCAAGTATGAGATTGAAAAAAATTATGGGGATGAGAGGAAAAGTAGAGGTAGGCCCAAGTTAACTGAATTGAGTAGATTATGTAAATTGGCAAGAGTTGTACATATCTAAGAACATGGTCCAACATAAGAGTTCATAGAGATGTAAAATTAACATTAAGAGCTTTTAACGGGGTACATGTATATCTTACCTGTGTTTTAAGCTCTTAGATTTTTCTATAGCTGGACTTTCCGTTATTTCTCTATTTCTACTCACTATTGCAACCAACCGAGAGTCTAACCTCAGTCTTCCTCTTCCACATTAATTTTGCTTCATTAGTTTGTTTTATTTATATGCATTTGAGATGTTAATAAATAAATATAAGGTAAAAATAAACATATATAAAAGAGTATCATGACGTTCGCTAAAAACATTAAACTAATTAAAAAAATTGTCTTATTGTATTTATGTTTCATGAAGGTATTGATGTGCCATTATTCATACATATTTTTAAGACTATTGATCCTAATACATGACTTATTTGAATGCAATTCCACACAATTTGATACTTAATAGCTTCTTTTGTGAATATTCGGTAGCATGTTACATCTCGATGACAAAATAGTGAAAAATAGAAGAAAAATCAAGAAAACCACCTAGTCAAGCCATGCACGGATGATGGATATCAAGAATTTAGGGTTTTAAACTTGCAAAACTTAGTTTTTTTTTTTTTGACTTTTTTTATATATAATATATAATAGCTTTTAAAAACTTGTCAGTCCTCTTAGATTTTTGGGCCTCGGGCCATCGCCCGACTTTGCCAGCCCAATAGCCTCCCCTGGCTACACTGTTATTTTTATAATAATCATTGATACATCTCTTCTATACTACTCATATGAGATATTACAAATAATGAAATATTGATTCGTTGAATCATTTAAAAATAAACCTTTGAGAACATAGAATAAGAATTAGACACATTACTCAAGTACCCTTCACCCTACTAGAAAAAGACATGTTGAAAACATACCATTTATTGAACGTATTGCATACACTGTTCAAGATGATCAATCTTTCAGTAGACAAATTTTCTTTAACCAATTTTTATGATTATCATTATTGAATTCAAACATTAGTTAGATAACAGAAGAATTTTATTATTATTATTATTATTATTATTATTATTATTATTATTTTTTTTTTTTTTTCAATTTTTATGTTTCTAATTGTTTGCATTATTTAAGTTGGTAGCATAAAACAATATGTCGTGTCATAAAATACGTGGCGTCATAAAAGTAAGCAAGTAAAAAAAATCTGATCATCTTAATCTTTTTATGTCGTGACTTTTATATTAACTAGTGTGATTTTCCCCGCGCTATGCGGCGGGAATTTAGTTGGTATCGATTCGGCTCGTTATGATACCAAACTCGCAAGAGCAACCTAAATGAAGAAAAAATGAGTTATGTTTTACATTAATCGAATAAAATAAAACGGACGCCGGTACCAGATTCGATAATAGCTACACGGTGCTAGTGTTTGGTCGTCAGAGTACCAACATGACACCGATCGAAAACAATGAAAAGAATACCCGTACATATGTTGTTCCATCGAAACTGGCTCGATTTCGTTAAAATTACCGGCACTCGTATAGCTTACTGTACCAAAGATATGCTCTACTTTGTTGTCAATAAAAATTATGTTGGCACGCCTAAAAAATTAACCATATACGTATACTGAGCTTTAAAGAAAAAGTTAACGTACGTGAGTTCTTCGAATTTAATATTATATAGCAATCATAATAAACCCTTTTAATATATTTCATATTCTTTTTAAATTAATCATATACGTATACTGAGCTTTAAAGAAAAGGTCAACGAACATGAGTTTGAAGAAACACTGGCTTAACGGGGAGAGTATCCGGATATATCTTAGTTATAGCTTAACATCTCTGCATAAAAGGTTATCTCTCGTTTACTTTTCGGAATGATCTTGCTTCAAGCTCACTTCAAAACTAGAAACGCCGTTAACCTCGTCACGAGAGAAAAGGGGAAGTGTTTTCTCTTTGACCACACTCCAGCGTGAGAGTAAGTATCGGGGATTGCAAGTTAATAAGCAAATAGCAAGTAACTATTGAGTGAGCTCAAAAACATGTGTGTTACCTTGTGGTGTGATCATTATTTTATAACCGAATAGAGGTGTGTAGGAGATGGGCTGATGGGCCTTGGGCCTGGACCCGACGCCCACGAATATCTATTCTGTCTCCTCTGCGTCGAGCATTAATGGTCTTTGGCAGGAGGTGTGTTTGGCGCATGGTGAATAGAGCCACGTGTCATGGCAGTTGTCCTTGGTGTCGGACCTGTCATCAGCCCGTAGTGGAGATCGTGTGACAGTCGTTGGCGTTAGTTGGTTGGTGCCACGTGTACGTCCTTGCATACAATCTGCTCTCTGCAATACTGTTCATCATGCGACGCAGTCTGGCACAAACTGTCGAATGGTTATTGGGTCACAGCTCTGCCACTTTGTACCCTTGTATTTAGTCAACGACTCTTTGCGCATCTCCCTTCTGCGTGACTTTATCAGTGCTTTCTAGTCAGCGCGAAGTTGTAGGGATAAGTCCTTTTGTTCTCAAGACTAAGTATGAATAGCTCTCATTTTAATCTTGGCCTTGTGCAAGGTTTTAGGACTTTGGGGCTAGAGGATTGTTTGATCCGCGCAGGGTCAAGGACCTGCGCTTCCAGGTTTAACTTTCCGTTGCATAATGTGCGCAAGGTTTGTTGGGCAACCTGCTGGTTTCAAGAATGGCGCACCGTTGTGCATTGCGCGCAAGGTTATCCTTGTCCCCCAGTCCATGATGCTCCTATGCGCATGTTGGCAAGTAGGTTTTATGATATCAAATAAACACTTTATTTCTAGTACAACTTCATTTTCAACAAAACTTATAACAGAATGTCAAGGGAAAAATCAAACCTAACTACGTACTTAAGTTTTTAGAAAAAAAAAAGTTATAAAAGAAAATTATTAAAGAGTTATCAAATTTTATGATAAATTAATATATGTTCTAAAAAAAGAAAAAAGAATTATTAAAAAATGGTAACGGAAATATATGGTTTTATAAAAGGAAAAAAAAATTAAAATATATTATTAGAAGTAAATATAATAATAAACTATTATAATATATTAAATATAAAAAGCTATATATTATTTTAAAAATAAAGTTACTATTTATCGTCCTTCTATTAGAATAATTAAAAAATTGTAAAAGAAAATATGGTTTTAAAAAGACAAAAATTTAAAAAAATTGTAAAAGAAATATATGGTTTTAAAAAGACAAAAATTTAAAAAAATTGTAAAAGAAATATATGGTTTTAAAAAGACAAAAATTTATAAATATGTTACTAAAAGTAAATATAATAATAAACTATTATATTATAATATATTAAATAAAAAATAATAAAAAGTTATATATTATTTTAAACATAAAGTTACTATTAATCATCTCTCGTTAACTATATATATATATATATATATATATATATAATATATAATATGTAAATTCATTAACTTAAAAAAAAACTAAGCACGCATGCGTATTTAGTTTTTCTTTCAAGTTAACGAATGTAAGTTATTAGAAAAAAAAATTAAATAGATTAAAGGTATATATTATTTAAAGAATAAGGGGTGAAGCTAAAACAAATATTATATATAAATGTTGCTATTCACTTTGCATGACTTTTAATAAAGTATACATGCAAAATATTAAATGTTGCTATTTACTTCACATAATTTTTAATAGAGTATATTAGTAATACTTATGCGTACTTTGCTGCGGGCCTTTGGTCATCAGTGTGGTTCATTATTGTCACACCCTGACCCGCAGCGGAAAAGGTGATCGGGGCATGATTGGGTTATCATCAAAGCTCATGACATTTATTAAGCGTTTCATATTTATTAATACAAATTAAATGGAAATTTACAATGATTGCTACAACATGATCTAACTAACAATCTAAACTTCTTTGTTCTCTTCTAAGGCATATCCTATGTTTTCCTTGCTTCAACCTGTTCACCTGTATCATGTGTAAAAAGGTTTTTGGATCAACATAATGTTGGCGAGTGAATCCTATGGAAAACATTTGAACAATTTATTTAAATTGATTATGAAATATGTGCACAACCAAACATGAGTAAAATTAGATGTAACTTGATCAACAATCATAAGATGTTAAATGAAACACTCATGAATAATAATGGGACAATTAAAGGCACGCGATGCTCAACTCGTCTCTCACGAGGAACTGAGGGGCCTGATGAATGAATTGCATAAACATGATGATATGAATGACACAACTACAAACAATATAAACTCAATGAAACACACATGAACAATAATGAATTTGAACTGAAGCACGCGATGTTCTACTCGTCTCCCACGAGGAACTGATGGGCTTAATGTATGAGTTTCATATAATTTGACAAACGGAATATAAGTAAATCACAACAATAAAACAATCTAAGTTTAAGTCATGATGTGGTATGGCACAAGTTTAAATAAATAAATTAATTATTTTCATAACACATGACACACCCCAAAACGTGTAATTTAAAAGGGGAATTGTAAGATTCACTCACAGTGGGTGCGTTCGGTTGATGACGTTGAATGCACGCGAAGTGGTTTTAACCACGAGTGAGATTTAACCTAGATAAATCGCATTATGGTTTGGTAAGTAAACGGATTTTATTAAACTATTTTAGTAGGATTGTTGGGTGTATTTTTGTGAGTTTGAGGCTATTTTCTAACCTTAAAAATGTTAATTTTAAGTATTTATAATTGATTTTTAATTAAAATAATTAAATAAAAATAATAAAAAAAAATTATTTTATTTTTGCTACAGTGACTTTGACCGGCGTTGACCGGTTCGGAAGGCATATTATTGTGCGCTGGGTGAGGCTCGAACCCGAGACCTCCCGTACGCGTGCACGCAGCTCTACCAACTGAGCTACGTGTCTAACCCGTTATATATCCGATTTTAATTACATATATACATTAATTACAATTAAACAGAAAACCTTTTTTATTTTAAAAACAGTTTAAGCGGACCGGTCTTGCACTCCACAGGTCTCGAACCCGGGACCTGTGGTTTAATCCAACACACAGTCCACCGCTGGACTGTGTGTTCAACATGTTATATCATTCGGTTTTTATTATACTTAAGTACTAATTATTTATTTCCTTTTCTGCCTTAATTAAAAAGAAGAGATAATGGTCCGAGTCGGTGCTGAAGACCGGACTCGAACTCGTGACCTGTGATATAAACAAACACACAGTCCACCGCTGGACTGTGTGTCTAACTTGGTTATTATTCCGGTTATCAATATACTTAACATATACTAGTGACGACTCCGGTTCAGTTAAACAAAAAAATTGGTTCTTATTAAAGGCAGCGTGTGTGAGACGGGAATCGAACTCGAGACCTTTGCATGTTTAACGTTTTATGTGCACACAGTCCACCACTGGACTGTGTGTCTAACCCGATTAATTTCATGATTTTAATTGTACTTATAATATAACGAGTACATCGTCTTCTTCATCAAAGTTGAACCAGAATTCGAAAATCGACTGGTTCAAAGTTTTTATCGGTTTAATAGTGTGTTATAGTCGATTAAGGTAAGATAAAAGTGAAACGGAAAAGAAACTGGGCGGAGAGGTATACCGACTGGATCCTATGTTTTCCGGCAGAACTCCGGCGACAGGATTCAACTCCGGCGTCAGGTGTCTTGCAGCAGTAAGTCTCCGAAAAGCTTGGAAAGAGTATGGGTATCTCCGGGATAAGCTTCAGGGGCTCAGTGAGGTTCAGAAATAAGAAAGTCGGTTTTCCGGCGATGAGCAGGGAAATTCCGGCGAGTGGAGTTACGCAGAGAAAAGCTGTGATTTTGAGCGAAAGTGTTTGTCGTGGGTTGTGGGTGAACTTATAGTGCAAATCGTTGAAGAATCTGGTCTGAATTCCGACTGTATTCGTTTATTTAAAATTTCCGGCGGTTTTGAAAAGTGTCGCGGACTTCAAACATCGGTTATAACCGATGTCTGGTTAATGGTTTACGTTATAACGTAAATCGTAGTTAAGACTCGCGAGTTTACCGGGATTCCGACGACTGAACTGATTTGGGCGCCGGTTTTGAATTCGTAACGACACTTTATCAATTAAATGATTCTACTAGATAACAAACAAAGCAGTTGGCGCAGTGGTTTGTGTGTGAGGTGATAAGTCACTGAGTGACTCGGTACAGACCCGGGTTCGAAACCCGGCAGATGCATAATATTTTTATTTTGCTATTTTTGACAGTTTTTCAAAAACTAAATATATATTCCCGTATAATAATTGATTACGGATCGTTTAAAAATATTTTGGGCATTTAATTCGCAACGAAAATTTTGACTGACTGTTCGGTTGATAAACGGAGCGGGTTTGGTAAATCCGTTTTTTGACGGATGTTACAATTATAATACTCGTAATGGCACTCGACATAACAATCATTGCCAGTCGACACATGTTTTACATCGATTGAAAACAATAAAAACGAATTCCTATACCGGTACAAGTGTTGTTCAGTAGGTATCGGTTCGTTACGATACTGGTATGGTACAAACACTCGATATAGCTTACAATACCAAAAAAAACTTTATTGGGTATATAACTTTGTGTTCAATGAATTTTATAGAGCCACGTCGAGAAAACTATAAAAACGAATATGATACCGTAACCAATGCTGTTTGGTTTGTATATGTTCAGTTTGTGAGAATAAAAAAAATCAACTATATATGGCTCATTCGAATAGAACTTTTATCGAATTCTACATAATAATAAGCACGTGATAACGGTAATAAAAAAATTATACCGATGTTATACGGTACGATACTAATACTGTTCAAACAGTATCAATAATATTAAAAAAAGAAAAACATTAAAGGTTAAAATTTAAGAAATTTGTTAGAAAAAACTATATATTATTATAATAATCAAATTTGTATTCATGATCAGTTTCCAATTATACTTGTTAACGTCGCGCTTACGACGAAACAGAACAAATAATAACATAAAATAAACGTTATTTGAAAATAAAAGTTGTTTAGAAAGCTAAACCATTAGAATCGTTTTAGTTTATCATCGTATTATTTTACGATACCAAATAAATACTCTATTTTGAATACAACTTCGTTTTAAAAAAAACTTATACCATAATGTCGAGGGGAAAAATTAGCAAACGAAAGTTATTAAAAAGATGTCAAATTAATTGATAAAGAAAATATAATTTAAAAAATAAAAAAGAATTATTAATAACAAAAAACAAATGAGGCGATTTTAAAAAAAGAAAAAAAATATACTAAAACTGAAAATAAATATAATAATAAACCATTTTAATATTATAGAATATTAAAAAGCTATATATATCATTATAAAAACAAACTACTATTCATACCTATTTTTCAATTTCTAACTATATATATATATATATATATCTATATATATATATATATATATATTAAATAATAATAAAGGAATTGCATATTTTAAGAAGACGCTTAAAAAAACTGTAATGTAGTTACACACATCTTAATTTTGTTTTCATAAAGTTATAGCTAGCTACGTTCAAAAAGTATTTTTTTTTGTTAATAATTAATAATAATAATAATATAGTAATGAAATCTTCTAAAGATAACAAAAGAATAGCGAGTGTTTAAAAATTAAAACTTAGAAAATATGTGGCCGAAGTCGTGTACATGATGCAAACTCAACATGAAATATTGCCTGAATGAGTTTTGAGTTCTAAATGGATCTTCTCTAGCTTCTTTTTTCAATCAATACTAATGATATTTTAACGTGTTTGATAAATGTGTTTTGAGTTATACAAGTGGCCGATTTTATTAAAGTAACTTTTTTGTTTGTATGTTTATGTTGGTTTCATGTAAAGCTTGTCTTTTTAAATAATATAATATAATATAATGTATTCTTTAGTAATATCATTTTCCTTTTGGTAATCAATGGAGATTTTGGTTTATAAAGTTGTTTTACCCGTCATGTTTTTTTATTAAACACGTACATTTAAGTAGGTTTGTATTATTTTGAAGTTAATAATTAGCATATACGATGCCTGAAAATATAATTTTATTTAATTAATTATAATATAATAAATATTATAGTTTTTAAATTGAAAACTAGTAACCGGAAATTTCAATTTTCAACCTTAAAACCGTCCAAACATTGTTAACTTCGTTCTCATTGGCTTGGATTCCTTTAAACAAACATGGGGAACAGCAAATGAATTGACTGCGCCACGTGTACGATCCACAAAAGGCCACGAACCCTTCACCAATAATATTATAATTACGTAATTATTGAAGCATCTTTTTTTTAATCACCACCATTGGCTTTACTTTAAAAAAAATGGTTTAATATCTGATTTTGGCAGTTGGTACCGACTTCTTTCTCCACCAACAACCTCTTTTTCAATGTGCCTAACCGACCTTCTTATGTCATGGAGAAAGTAAAAGTTAATTTGTTTACTTATATTATTTCGATATAACTTCTTATCAATTTCAACAATATTCTTCATTACTTTGCTAGAACCCTGATGGCGCTGATGAAGCGGGGGAGTGTCTGCAGACATGGGTAACAACCATGTAGGCTTTTTGATCAGGCACCCTGACCCACACCCATAAACCTGACTGCCGTTACCACTAACCGCTAACTCCATCCCTCACCATAGCCATGATTCTAAGTAGGTTGCAATTATGTCATCACCTAGTTGCATTACAAATTGAAAGTTATTTGAGTGGTTCTAATTTAGATTCCCTTAAATTGTGAATCTTTTAACAAATTTCAATTCCTCGAAAAAATCACAAATCGAACACATCCTAAGAAGATTACAAATTATTTTTATAATAACGTTGATGTAATTATAAATCTACAAATTATATATAAAAAACATTAGAACGGTTAACACAACCGAATTTATGATTTTATTCCAAATCAATCTATTTTTAGTTGTTTGTGCTAAATATATTAAAACATATATACATAATGTCATGTCATGCGGATGTTATAATATTAATTTATAGGTATGTTGGTGATGGTTGATGTGGAACGAATGTGACCAGAGCAATAGAGTTTATTACGTTAAGTTACTGGAAAATAATGTTATTCTACTACGTATATGGCTTTCACATGTAGAATTGTTAATTCTTTTTTAACAGTAAATACACAAATATGCAATTTTATCAGACTAAAAGTATGCACAACGCATGATATGTAAAGTAATAAATAAAACTATTATTATTATTTGTTTAACTGAGTTAGCGGTATCTTTTACATTATTTATATTAATTCTACATATAAAAAGGAATATTTTGTGCATATAAAAATCACAGCAACTCAATCTATTCCGGGATCTCAAATATATTTTGATTTGGCGTCTTTTCATAGAAATATAGTTTTGAAATTAGTTTATTATAAAAAATCTATAAATTAGCAATCCATATTAGCTAAATGCATATAACCCTCTCATCCGAAATGGGTTTCACATATTTTCATTGTCAATTCATAAATTGACTGTTACGTAGTCATAGCTCACTTAGTTTTTTTCTTTCATCTTAATATGTAATGGTTTCATAAGTTTTCACTAACCATCGTTCATTAAAATGGTATTTAAATTATATAAGTTTAATAAAAGAAAAGAAACAATGGATTTGGTTGGTTGAGAGCATTAGGGCCCACCAAAACCTCCTTCACTGGCGAGAACTAACTCATGCTTGCAACCAAAATTCCTTCATTAACGCTCCTTGGGGCGTGTTGTGACGCCCCCCACGTCGTGAAAATAAGCCACAAAGATTGGGAGGTACACATAGCCCAAAGGCTTATCAACCCTACATAAGTGTCTAAACTTTTTTATGACCTCTAAATTTAAGAGTACAAATCTTGTTTCCTTTAAAGCACAGAGTCATCTGGGTAAAATTTACATACTATCATATTTATTGAATCGAAAAATATGTATCAAATATACAGTATACTCTATTGAAAGTCAAACACACTTCAAAGTTGAGAGATTTGAAATTTTATGTTGTAAATTCCTACATAACACAGCCTATGTCAAATATATAAATATATGTATAATTAATATTATGATTTATATAAAACAAAACCAGCAGTCCCCTTTTTTTTATTTAAATAATGTGTTAGTAGTATTAACACCACTTCTGACTGAAGGCATGAGAGGATACAATGCCCATAGTCATGCTTGATTTTACTTGAGCATGAGTCAACCATCATGGATGTACGTAGGAGTCCATGCATGCATGCATACATACATACATACATGTATACATGGTGGGTTGCAAGTGCAAGCGGAGAGATCTGACTTACCACCTTTGATTAGGTGGGCCATGTGTCCAATTTCTCAAATCTTGGCCATTAAATACATACACACACTTACACTTACACTTTGTCTGTATCTAAAGCTTCAATGTTATTGGACATAACTCACCAGTGACCGGTCAGCCTACTTGTCTCGCCCTGCGAGAATCATTTTGACCCAAATACTATTTATTATCAACTCACTACTAAGCATGTAATGTAAATTCTAATATTTTTATGAGATTTAGCTTTTAAAAAATATGATATTGCTAGTATATTTGTCAAAACTCGTGTTTGTACACACATACGCTTTGTTATACTTTTAAAAGTTATTTAAAAGAGAAGACTAAAGCAAAAGAGTAGGCGAGGGAAATTAAACTTTTTTTATGTTTTATTCTTTAATCGAAGCATTATGTACATGCATGAGAGTTGCTCATCCTATAGATAAACTTGTGTATATTTATACGGTTCTTAACATGAAATTAGTCCTTAAATGAACACGCTCATATACAAATCCACATGAATTCTAGTCATTTATATTAGTACAAAAATTAAAACGAGCTATCGTAGTTCTTAACCTATTACTAAATCTGAGATCAACAACATACATTAGCCCGTTAGCCCTTATACTAAACAATTCTTTTTTCATTTGCTATGGTATTTAGAGGAATTTGATGTCAATATACCACTAAACATCCAACTAGCTATTAGGTTTGAGAAACCATTGCTTTTATAAATTGTTTGACAATTAAATAAAAGGAAATAAAATATGAACCAATGGTGACGAAGATATATAGAAAGTAGATATAGCTAGGATGGATGATACCTTTACTTTATGAAAAGAGTAGGGTATTGATGTCATATCATATAAGCAATAAGCATGCATGTTGTTGGAAACTTTATGTAATATACTTCTTCATGTTAACAAAAATAATTACCAAATCACTTTACAATGTATATGGCTTTCTCATGTTTTATCGTAATTGAATAATAATAATAATGATAATAATAATAATAATAATAATAATAATAATAATAATAATAATAATAATAATAATAATAATAATAATTATAATAATAACAATATCTGTTTAAGATCAATTCTTTTTGAGCAAATTTATTAATTGTCAATAGAAAGAAAGGAGCACGCAAGTTGGTAGATATTTGTTTCCTACCCGCTTTCCGTCATTCTCCTGGCATATCGGGTCAATCCGCTCTGTTAAGACACGAACACAAAAGCTTTAAACACGAATACGGCACGAAATCTTATCGTGTCAGATTTTTCAAACACGAACACGAACCTGTTAATAAACAGGTTACCCGAAATGACCTGTTAAGACATGAAAATGTTACCAAGATATCATATAACACAAACAAGACCGGTTAAGACACGAACACAACCTGTTAAGACACGAACACGACATGTTATTCCTTATTTGAAATTAGCAATTAAGGAACCTGTTTAGTGAAAATTTAGTTGCCAAAGCTTCACAAAAGTCATAAAACATGCATAAACACATTAACAAACTTTAAACGAAATCCATAAAAGTCTAATCATAACATCCAAATAGTTTCAACATTCAAGTTCCCATGCGTCTTTCTTTCTCAAGATCTTCAATTCCAAACATTCAAACCTACACAAAAATAATTATAGTCATATTAGGCATGGACAATTTGACATAAACTCATTCATATAGTTTTATCAAACAACATTTCTATAAGCATTTGAAGTGGTGCTCTCTGATTTTTAACAAGCAACACTACTTGAATCATTTGGAGGGGATACCTTAGGATTGTTCAAAGAATTTGAAGCATATGATTCACGACTAATGTCAAGGGATATTATATCTTCTGTGAGCTCATATACACTAACTTGGTTCGAACCTACAAAGTACAAACAAATATACATAATAACATTAATAAAATACTATGCAAAAATATAGAAAAGACAAGATGAAAGACATTATAGTAATCTCCAAATTACCAATCTTTTGTACATATGAGAGCCTCAATGGTATTTTGAACTTCGATGTTCATTAAGTACTCTCTACTTACACTGAATGTAGACTCCGATGCGACAGTAGATACCGGAATGGTCAAAAAGTCTCTTGCCATTCTCGCAAGTGCGGGATATCTAAACTCATTGGCTTTCCAAAAAGATAACACATCAAGTTCGGAGCTTCTTTCAACCCTCGACTCCTCCAAATACATTTGCAATTCTGATTTTTGTTAATCGTAAAATATTTACTCTGAAATTGATCAAAATCCTAAAAATAAATATTAGTAAATTAGTTAGTCAATAATTAAACACAATATATATATATATATATATATATGTATGTATATATAAACATCTGAATAAATTACCTTAAGTCTTGCTCTCATTCCATAGGCATGTGTAGAATCATCCACTGTATCCTTAACCTCTTTGCTTGAATTTGAAGCACGTGTTAGATCATCCCTTCTATCATCACCGACCACATTTAACATGTTTACATGTTCATTAAATGTAGAATTCAAAAACTGATCAACATTTGTATCGTCGGAGCTCGCCTTTCCATATATTTGTGAATAACTCCGGTCGATAAAATGCAACTTGTACCTAGGATTCAACACTATGGCTATGGCTAAGGTAAGACTAAAATCCGACCAATATTTTTGAAACTAGGTCATCATCAACTCTGCCATTTTCTTGATATACTCATCATTTGAACTCATACCCTCAAACAACGTAAGATAAGCCATAAAGAAGTGTGGATTGTACAAGTTTGCGGTCGGATGTTTGGTACCCGAAAAAAGATTGGTCACATCATAAAATACTCCAAGAAAAGTACATATTGTTCCAATCTTGTCCCACTCTAATGCATTTGGACAATGCTTAAAATTAGAATCACTTAATTCCAAATGACAAAAGACACGTCGATAATAAAGAGCGCCATCAAGCATCAAAAAAGTAGAATTCCACCTTGTAACAACATCTTGTCTTAACCCCTTTTCTTCTTAATAGCAAGCAACTGAACACAATCCAAAAATTTTTCCTTCTTTTGTTGTGAACCTTTCACATACTTGATACTTTCCCTAACTTTGTAAACACACTCATCAATTTCTTTTAGTTTATCTTGCACAATCAAGTTCAAAATATCCGCGATCGCAAGTGAAAAAAATTACCATTAGAAACAAGTGGTGACTTTGCATTCAGTTTTTCTCTCAAAAGCCCAATGAAAGTGTCATTAGAAGAAGCATGATCTAATGTCACAGAGAATAGTTTTTTTCTATGCCCCATTCTACTAAAATAGAAAACACCTTTTCACATAAAGCAATGCCAATATAAGGTGGTGGCATAAAATAAAATGATATAACTCTTTTTTGTAAAACCCAATCTTTATCCATAAAATGAACAGTAATTGCTAAATACCCATCAGTAGCAATAGAAGTCCATAAATCTGAAGTTAAACATAATCTGCCAGGTGATTCCATAAGCATATCTTTTACCTTTTCTTTTTCTTTCTTATACATTTTTAGTATATCTGATTTTACGGTATTTCTAGATATGATATTCACATCAGGTTGCAAATACTTAAACAAATCTCTAAATGCCTTATAGTTTACAAATGACAAAGGCAACTCATGCATCACAATAGCAGCTACAAGCATTTCACGAAACGTATTTTGAGTAAAACTAGATGTCTTTAACTTCATGTCACTATCCAAAAGCATTTGACCAACATCTTTATAAGTAATACCATAGCAGCTTGATATATGTCGAGTAAAATTCCCGTACCTTGCTTACTATCAAACATGAGAACATGACCACATTTGTTGCACTTTGATGGAACCTTTCCGCTTAAAGCTTTGTTTTGTTGTTTGGTAAAGTAATGCCAAACAACTGATCTTTCCTTTCGCGACCTCTTTGCCTTGAGATTTTTTAACACAACTACCATTTTTATCCTCTACCTCCATAGAGCCAACCTCATCATCTTCCAAATCCAAATTCATAGACCTGTCATTTTCTAGGTCGACTTTGATAGAATCAGAATCCATATCCACCTACAATAGAGAAAACATAAGTTACACAAAAAATTGATAAGAAAATTGAACCAAAAACTATAAAAGTTGAACCAACAACATACCGATGTTTTGCCCTTCTTTTTTCCCACTTTATTTTGTGAATCACTCATGACTTCAATATATATAGATAAATAATGTTGAATCAACAACTATATCTAAAAAAACACAATTTAGAAACAAATCTAAATAAATTATGTTGAATAGACTTAAAAACAAAAATACCACATTAGTACGTTACCGTAACCATTACCATTTGCTTTTAAATATTAACTTAAAAGCAACATGATAAACAGTGAACAACCCTTAAATCCATGTTCCATTCAATTTGAAAGATCATAATTTCTATATTCTTGAAAAAAACCAACTAAATCATTAACTTTCAAAATTTAGGTGAGTGTACAGTATATTTTGGATCCACGATTCATAGATAACAATCAAACGAGTCTGATATGTTTTTAGAGTTTGTTAATAGCCTATCTGAATAACGAACGCCAGACAAACTAGATATCCTGTTAACAAATAAACGGCAGTACGGTTAGCCGGAATATTTGAACCTCTGACACCGTAATAACTAAACGGTACTTGAATCTTGACGCCGATGATGGCCGATGATACAAATCCCTTACGCTGATGTCCGATAATAAAGGGTCAAACAGATGAACGATGAGCGACGACTGAAGTGATGAACAGTGAGCGACGACTGAAGTGATGAACAGTGGGCGGCGACTAAAGTAAATTTGGGGTTTTGTTATTGGAGCGTGAAGTGAAGGAATGGACTTCAAAGTTTTGGGTATACCCTGTAATCCCATGTACTTCTGACTCCACATGTCCCCACATATTTGATCTATTTTTTAATTTAAAATTATAAACAGGTCTTAACAGGTTAACGAGTTTTAACCTGTTAAGTCATAAAATTTAAACAGGTCTTATCGTGTCGTCTTGTTTAGACACGAAACATGTTAAAGGTCAAAACGAAACTTGTTAACTTCGTGTAAGTTTCTGTCATGTTATCATGTTCATGTCAGAATTGTCAGCCATAATTCTCCACCACCATATGTATGGATTAAAATTATATTCTCAACTCAACAAAGTCTAGCTCATCCACTACCCCCGTCAAAGTTTTATTTTCATCCTTTACTTTTATATAATAATAATAAAAAGATTAAAAATATTGAAGATAAAATTAACATGAAAATATAGTAATAAAATTAGGGAGATTTGCATATATCCCTTTTATACATATCCCTAGTTGCATATTTACTCAACTTAAAAACAAAATTGTATATATCCCCTTCCTTGTTAAAATTTAATATTATGACAAAATTTCCCATTCAAAATTAAAACATTCAGTTTTCTATCCTGGCTCAATCGGTTTGTTTGGTTTTGAAGACGGTGATTCCATCAAATGACTATTCCACTTTAGTAGTCCTTTTCGATTCTGCGATGTTGATAATGGTTGATCCAGGTATTATTTGTTCTTATTGTTCGAGCAAGTGTTGGGATTGTTTGGTTGATGTGCGGTGCTCTTGGAATGGGTTTGGAAATCAAAAACCTTTTTGTTCTGGGTTTTGAGTTTAACACTAGTTTGGGTGTGGGAAAGAAGACTTGCATCATCCATCTTCAGAGTGAATTGTTCGACTCTGATACCTCTTGTCGCAGAGTAAAATTATAACTCTTGTGCGACAACTTAAACACGTTCTAAGTTTAGCCTTTGACCCACGATTAACAATGATTCTTGTAGTTTATATCGAAAGTTAAAGTGATGTATACAAAGAACAACTTTGTATTGCTTATAAAGAGAAGTTACAAATGATTGACAAGGACACAACTATGACTTATGTGTAAGTTTAGGTGCCTACATATGATGCTATACATCTCTATTTATAGTGCCTAAAATCTGATCTAGATTATTCCATACATGGATTTATATGTTGAATTCTAGAAGAATCGATGCAAATATCTAGCAATCTAAGCCTTTTCAAAGTTGTTCTAAATGGATCCATTGCAACCCTCTTTTGCCAACTTTCTCTAAACATTTCTAAGGAAATATCTAGCCTTTAAAGCTTGTTCTAGATCATTCTAGGCTACTGAGTTTGTACCAAAAAATTACAGTCCAATGCATCCATTTTCTAGTGTTCTCTTGATGGTTTTAGAGCCTCCTAATGCCACTAATTTGGATTGTCACATATTAAGTTTTTCCAAGGTATTCCAACAGGCTAAGGTATTAGAACTCTATTTGATCCATTGTAGTTGATTTGATTATGGAGGAGTTTGCAGTAAACATCGGTTTTGCTTGATCTTTATTCGTTCTAATCAATTTTTATGGTTCATATTTCTCTTTGTTCATTGTTAGGGTATTTTTTTGTTGTCATGTTTTAGTTAGGTTTTGTGTTTTTTCGTTCGTATTTGCTCCTATTGCTTAGTTTGTATTTTGTATTGAATTGTTGTTGCTGATGGAAATTTGGTGTTTAGTGTTTAATTATCTGCCTTGTTTTATTATTTTGGCAATATGGTTGAAAAAGGACGATTCTCTTTAGTTTATTAGTACCCAGTTTGATGGTAAGAATTATGCCTACTAGAGTTACGTAATGAAGAACTTTATGCGTGAGAAACATATGCGGGTTTATTTGTCCGGTGTAAAAGAAAAACTAGAAGACAAGACGACTACTTATTATGCAATAATACTTGATGTGTGGAAAACTAATAATTCTAAGATCGTCGTCTGGATCAACAATTCGATAATGCAATTAATTTGTATTCAATTGGTCGAGTATAATATGGAAAAGGAAGTTTGTGGTCACTTAAATAGATTGTACACTTAGTCTAATTTTGCTAAGAAATATCAATTGGAGTATGATATTCGAGCTTTTTAGCAAATCACTACAAGAATTTTGAAATTTTATGTCACTATATCAAATTTATGGAATCAACTGGCTATTAAGGAATATGTTGAGTTAAAAGTTTAAGGACGCTACATTGTTAGGAAGGAAAAGCAAAGTTTGGTTAATTTCATGATGGCATTACGAAATGATTTTGAAGGATTGTGTGGAACCATCCTTTATCGTAGTCCTCTTGGCCACAATTGACTTAGTTGTTCATTAATTGATTATAGAGGAAATTCATATTAAATCTGAAGTTGACAAAGGGGTTTATGGCATCCACCACTACTACCGTGTTTGTTGTCTTACAGTGATCGTACGCAACAAATTAGTTTCGATCAACTAATAAATTTGCCTTTGATGATTTTGTGTTCTGCAAACAAAATATCCATTGGAAGTCTTAGTGTTCATTAATAAGGCAAAACAACAACGATAACAAAGGTCTCCATAACAAAACAGATCATCTAGAGCATTTCAGCCACGCATTTATGGTCCTAAATAGTTTATAGTTGTTGCTAGATGCTAATCAATATACTAACACCAAGCCACCACCATAAGCTTTGCATTTTCTGGTTTTTGAGTAGTTTAAACAATATCTCGCATTTAATCTTGATGTCATGTCCACATCTTATTCAAGTATGTCTTCGTCTAGTACATCAAGTATCCACTCATCCTTATAGATGATGGATTTTGATGCATCTCACCATATGTCGTCTTACTTACCCTATTTTTTTCTTTGTCTTATGGTTAACCAATTTATGTTATGTCTGCACCGCTACATCCATGCCAATTAAAGGTGTTGGTTCTGTTTTTACCTTTCACATCTCTCTCATTACTATCTATTATATTCCTAAGCTTGTTTTTAAACCTTTCTTTAATTAGTGAAGTATGTGAATATGATCATTAGGTATTCTTTTTTTAATTTCATTTGTTGTGTGCATGATCCATATTCTCAAAGGGTGATTGAGATTGATGGTTAGGTTATGTGAACTCTATGTCTTAGAAGAACTCAAAGAATATGATGTTGCTTCTAGCTTTGATTTGTATTCTTTTCATTGGAGTTGTTGGTCTTCTGATTTTATATTTACCATTTTCGTGTGGGTTATGTGTCAGTGTCTTGTTTACAATTTTATCATCTATAAGCCTTCTAGATCATTTGAACAGTTGTGATATTTTTATTATAGTGGTCCTGTCAAAAAATTTATGTTTTATCATTTAATAAAAGCTTCTTTTGTTTTGTTGCTCCTTTTGATCTTGTAAATTGGCAAAATTTTATGTTTTACAATTCAATAAAAATTGTCTTTGGTTATGTGTTTCTTTTGGTCTTCTGCATTCTTATGTGTAGTGTCCTTCTTCAATATCTTTAAAGGGGCTTATAACCTACTATTTCTAGTTTATATATAATTATACACATTATACATGAGTTTATTTCATGAAGCGCTGGATAGATTTCTTGACTATATATGTCGATTTCAAAGCTCTTGTTAAGACAAAACACTTGGTTGGTATAAAGTACTTCCATTGTGATTTAAAAGGAGAATACGCGTCTAATGATTTCGGTCTATTACTTGCATCTTATAGTACCATACATCAATTGTCTCGTGCAGAAACTCCTCAACAAAATGGGGTTGTAGAAAGGAAATATAAACATCTTGTTGAAACTCCTAGATCCTTGTTGCTATTTTCTTAGGTTCCTAGTATATTTTTTTGGGACTACTCCTAACTATTATTCATGTGATCAGTCAAATCCTACTTCCATCATTATAGATTGTCTTTGTTCAAAAAGTTGTATGACCATGTACATGATTATTCTCCATTATGAGTCCTTGTGTGTTTTTGCTTTGTTAGTCGCCCTCATGTTGAATGTGATAACTTTCTTTACGATCAACCTTATGTGTATTTTTAGGGGTATGAAAACGGTCTGAAAGAATAGCGTTGTTTTGATTCAGTAAGTCATAAATTATATATTTCATAACATGTCACTCTTTTGGAGCGTATTTTCTCTATCCCGGCTCAGTCACATGGCATAACACAGTCGAATCTTCGGGTTGTTGGTTCTTTCAATATTGCTATTATGACATTGTATCAAATGATCCAATTGATGATACATCCACAACATTAGATGCTTCTCCTGCTCCACCTATGGTTGATACCGATTCTGCCCAAACCACGAATCCTCCATCAGTTCCACCACTTCAGAATTCCACGCGTACCTATAAGCTTACCAAACTTAGTGGCGAATCTAGAAAATCCTTATAGGGGCAATGTTTATATAAAGGTAATGAAATAAAAAAAAGTCAATTTTTTTCAAAATTTACACTATAGTTGGGAGCGTCAAGGGGTAACGGAGGCTACCCTATTTACAAGCCATATACGCCCCCTAACCAGAGTACTAGATTTTTGTTAATCTTTTTACTTGGCTTCATTTGCTTTTTTATTGGCAATATCTATGATCTATTGGAATCCACTCTAACATGATGCTATCTTGCAACCATATGTTCCATGAACCCCCTTTAGACTGTTGATATTTTCACGAAATCTCAATCGGCTTCTCGGTTCTGATTCTTGTTTGACAAACTCTCAATACTTAATGATGTAGCATCGTGAGTTTGAAAGAGAATGTTAGCACAATTATTTTATAATGTCCGTTTAGCTAAGTTAACCTAGACAGTCTTCTTTTCTTTTTGCTTATGTAATACTAACCAAATGCTAAAAAGAGTGATCTGGAATTCAAATGTAAAAAGATTTATTAAGCATGCGAGTATAGAAATAACATTTCCCGTAACCAATAACAACTCACTTTCACTTTGAGAACACAGGAATATGCTTTTAAGCATGAACCCCACGCCACGCGACATCAAGGGCAGTATTGGTATTTCACTGACTACATGTATCATAGCTCTGGACGTGGCCGCCTTAGTCTGAGAGCAAAATATCGTTGCCACGTCATCCCTAATCTCTCACACACACCCAGCTAAAGATCTTCTGCCTCACTGTTTTCCATTTTTCTTTTTCTTTTTCTTTTAAACAAACATTATTATTTCTCTATCTCTCTCTCTCTTCATCCCTAGTTTTCTTCTCTCTCTAAACCTTCTCACAGTCGCTGTAATTCGCCAACTAACTCCGTCGCTCATCGATTCTTCGCTTCAGGTAACTTATTTTATTCAATTTTTCATCTATTTTTATCTGTTTCTGTTTCTAATTTTTGTCAGGATCTTCAGATTTGTTACACATATACATACATATATATATATATATATCGTATTTGCAGTTTGTGCTAGGTTATAATGAGTTTAGTTACCTTCAATCAGCTCAGATTAGGCTAATATTCCAAATTGTATATGCTATGTGTGCCTTTTTAGTATTTAATTGTTCTATACTGTTATATGTTAGTAAATTTTAGTTAATTCAGGTATTTGATTTAGATATGTTTGATTCATAATTTTAGTTTAATTCAGGTGTTCATATAGATATAAATTTTGCTGCAACCAATTTTCAAAATTAGTGTAATATTTTCTTCTAGGGCTTGTGTGTGTTAACTTACCTTTTTTACTTGTATGTATTTAGTTATATGACTTATTTTGATCATCATCATCCTACTCAGGCGGGTAAGATGTAGACATCCTTACCTCTACCCCATAGGAATAGAGAGACTGCTTCTAGTGACACCCCCGGCTCGATAGTAGTTTTGCATCAAGCCTTGGACATAAGGCACATAACACTCAACAATCGGAACAAAGGCCGATTAGTGCATGTACCCTTTTGCCTTTCAACTATCAACGCCACCACATAATGCATGATTAACCGTCCACCGCTTTTAACGTTATTTTCATGAAATTAGTAAAACAACATTAAAATTAGTGTAACTTCACTTTTGCCCCCTGAGGGCCCACACATATACAATATATGTGCACACCGCAAGCGGGGCGTCATATGAGTTATTTTGATGTTTTATATAATTATTTGGTTACATCGAATAGGATAGGATGTGTTTTGTTTTATAAAAGATTTTAGAAGGACATGATTGATACTTCAATTTTGAAGGTGGATTGAGACATGGTTTAAATAAACCGTTGATGCGTGTACCTCCAGGCAAGGTGGTAAGAAAAAGTGCACCTCAGGGAGGCGCTTCATGGGGTTATGTGTGATTTTGATGTTTTAGACTTTTGGTGTCAATTCTTTTTAATAAGATATAATATTTATATTTATTTTTTAATTCCGCCTCTTGAGGCGAAGAGAAAACGCCTCGAGGCTCGATTCCGTTCTTTTAAACCTTGGATTGAGATAGCTATTTATTCCATATGTTATGTTCTTTCTCCCAAAACTATTCTGTATTTATTTATTATTTCTTTGATCTTGAGATATCCGTTTCCTTTCTGCTTATGCTGTTGATTGTATTTGCAGTAAAACTTACTTTATCTGATACTTGTTATTCTATGGTTACAGGCTTTAGGTAGTGTTATTCAACTGGGCAACTAAGAGAGGCTATAATTCTGTTTTAGAACTAACGATTTTGAGTTGTTCTTCGTTGACCTCAGAATTGCGCTTGTTGTAATTAAACTGCGTTATAGGAGACATCAGCTGGTGTATAAAATGCTGAATTACAATCTTCTCATTCTTGATTGGTAGCAGTAAAAAATTGAAGCTTGCAGCTTTCACCTTTACTATGTCAGCAGAAAGTCAGGGTGAAAGCGTTCATATGGCCGCTACATCTGAAAGGTGGATTGACGGTCTACAATTCTCCTCACTACTTTGGCCTCCACCACCTGATCCAGAGCAGCGCAAGGTATATATTATTCACAGACTTGTTTCAACACGTGTATCACTGTAAATTCTGCTGCAAGTTGATTGGTTATTGTAATATTAATGAATTTAACAAGCATTGGATGATGACGATATCGCTTATAAGTTTCTGGTTCAACTATATGCCTTTTCGATCATCCCTGACTTTCCATCTTCTTTGATTCAAGTTACTTGAAGTGTTGATGTAATGGTTTTTCAATTAATTTTGTATGCAGGCACAAATTACAGCATATGTTGATTACTTTGGTCAATTCACATCAGAGCAGTTTCCCGAAGATATAGCTGAGGTATTTAATTATCCACAAATATCAAAGACATTCACTCTAGTCCTCTTTAAGAGATGTTATATTAATCATAATATATTTAATTTGCAGTTGGTTCGCCATCGTTATCCAACAAGTGAAAAACGCCTCTTTGATGATGTCTTGGGTATTGTCTTTCATGCTTATGAATTTGCGGTTTTTCTTTGTTAGATTTTTGGGGCAAACTATTTCTCTAATTAATCTTAACTCTCCAGCAATGTTTGTCCTTCATCATCCGGAGCATGGGCATGCTGTCATTCTACCTATAATTTCATGCATCATTGATGGCACAATGGAGTATGAAAGAAGCACTCCTCCGTTTGCTTCTTTCATTTCATTAATCTGCTCAAGTGCTGATGTAAGTCAACATTATGCTCAATAAAATATATTTTTAATGTTGTTGACGTAATGTAGTCAACTTTGTCCTCAATAAGATTTATAATGTAGCTAATGAAATGCAGAATGAATATTCTGAACAATGGGCGCTGGCATGTGGAGAGATTTTACGAATATCAACTCATTACAATCGACCAATTTTTAAGGTTGAACGGCCACATAGCGAAACAGAAAGTAGCAGTGGCAGCCAGGCATCAACAAGCAACTCTATAGATGGTGAATCTTCTTCACTATCTCTGCATCATGAAAAGAAACCACTGAGGCCCTTGTCCCCTTGGATCACTGATCTGTTGCTTGCTGCCCCTCTAGGCATTAGAAGTGACTACTTTCGTTGGTAAGTCGGAATCTGATCATTGTAGAGTAAATCTTTTCTTTTCTGTGTATTGTACGCACTCTATACCATAACTTATCAAACTTTCTTGCACTTATAGGTGTGGAGGTGTCATGGGAAAATATGATGCAGGGGAACTTAAGCCACCGTCTGTCGGTAAGTGGACTAGTTTATATGCAACCAGTTTGTGATCTGCATACAATTATGCTAGAATACTTTGACCCTTTGAGTTTGTCATCTTACATATACGAGTAAATCATGTGGGATTGCTTAGGTAATGAATGGTTTAGGAAGGGCCACACTGAGGGTAAAGGCGTGAAGGAAAATAGGTGAACTTGGAAAGATTACAAGCTCACGAATTCGATATCTTTTATACCAATAGATCTTTAGCATTTATTTATATAATATTGTATTGTTGACAGAAGGATAACACATGATCTTTATGTTCAGTGATGGCTTCTTCGCGTGGATCCGGAAAGCATCCACAATTAATGCCATCTACTCCTAGATGGGCAGTTGCTAACGGAGCTGGTGTAATTTTAAGCGTATGTGATGAAGAAGTTGCTCGATACGGAACTGCTACTCTAACTGCAGCTGCCGTTCCTGCTCTGTTACTTCCTCCACCGACAACCGCCATGGATGAGCACCTTGTTGCAGGCCTTCCTGCTTTGGAGCCGTATGCAAGATTGTTTCACAGGTTATAATTTATAAAGTAGAATATTTGCTGTTTTTTGTTACTGAAGATCGTGACATCAAGTTTCAAACTTGTTTCTGTTCCATGGTACTTTAGGTATTATGCCATTGCTAGTCCGAGTGCCACGCAAAGGCTTCTTCTTGGACTGCTAGAAGCACCACCATCGTGGGCCCCAGATGCTCTAGATGCTGCTGTTCAACTTGTTGAGCTGCTTAGAGCAGCAGAAGACTATGCATCTGGAATGAGGGTAAGTTGATTGTGAAATTTAAAGCATAAGCTGTTTTTTTTTCAAAACTTCCAATATCATGGCCATCTGAGTGTTGCTTATATGTAGATAGACCCACACACGGGCCTTTGCGCATGTGAGTTTACCGTAGGTCGAGTGTGTGCTTGTTTAATTTATTTTGCTTAGTTTTCTTGGTTAAAACTGGCTTTAATTCTATAAACTTTCTTGTTGCAACATGGGGGACATTACTTGATCTGTTCAACTGTCTCTATACTTAGTTAAATAAAATATTTTATCATAACAGCTTGATTAAGTCATTAAACTATGTACCTGGTCAAATATTGCAAAATATGTGACTCAAAACGTCTATTTATGGGTTGTTCTTACGTATGTTAATATCCTCTTTCTTTTATCCAAACTATTTCCATAGACTAGAAAATCACTTGACTAACAGACTGAAAGCTGATTTGAGTCGCTCATTAAAACATGGGTGGGGAGTTTAACATGACTTGATGACCAATAGGGTTGTGTGCTTATGTAATATAGTTACTCACTGAGAATAACATGACTTGATGACCAATAGGGTTGTGTGCTTATGTAATATAGTTACTCACTGAGAAAATAATCTGGCATTTGCACATTCAGTTCTATACAGCAAATAATATGCTTAAATCTCTTCCAGAACCCAGTTCTCTATCCTGTTTTCTAATACTCCCTTATTCTCGATCGTCTGTTTTCTTCATGACCTTTGTTCCAGGTCAAAGTTTCACCTTTAGGTTTTCATGTCAAGTTAGGGTCATCAGTGTTATAGAACCTATCTGTAAAAGTACATTACTGTGCTCATGTCACATTTCATGAGTTTGATTCATACTTTTCTAAAGACCGTCGCCTCTGGTTGTTCAAACTGAAATCTTGGTTTCAGTTCTTTCATGCAGACTCACTCCTTGGAAGGACTAGACTGCCGGGCTTCCTAATTCCAAAGGTCGCAGGTAGGAATCTCTTCCTGCTTCTCATTGGGCCGACTAAAACAAATATTTATTCAGCCAAAAAAGTTAACACAAAGCTTCATGGTGGTTGAAGTTTACAGATGGATAGTCTGCTGTTTCTGTACTTGATTTTAGTGACAATTGATAATTCAACATAAGCACACAACTCTCCTGGTAAATTTAGTTAACTTTGCTTGATATATAAAATCAATAAAACGCAACGCCTGAAGATTTCAGGGCTTCAAGCTAGTAACCAGGTCCAGTGAGTCATTTGTGAGTTGTGACATATCTGTTGACATAAACTGTCATAGCTTTGATTTTTGTTGAAAGATGGTCTTATTATTATTATATTATTTTTTTTTCTGAATGCTATGACTCTAATATAACATCGTTGAATATGAAAATATGCTGTGTAATTGTAGTTTCAGTTGTTATACACACACATATAAATCTCTATAGATGTTATCAATGGTGTTTTTTAAACCACATAAGGTCATAACTTATCTTTTTATTTTTCTTATATTTTTTTTTATTTTTTACTTCTTAGCTGCCTAGAAACTGGATGCATTTGCACTTCTTGCGTGCAATTGGAACCGCAATGTCCATGCGAGCTGGCATTGCAGCAGACTCCGCAGCTGCTTTACTTTTCCGGATACTTTCCCAACCTGCTTTGCTTTTTCCTCCACTTAGGCCAGTTGAACCTACTGGTGATTACATTTCAACCCATAAAAAACAGGTATCCACTGTTGTAATTGTACGAAATATTAGCTACATAAAACCGGAAACTCAAATTATATATACTCAGAGACAAATGCCAGCAGCTGAAGCAACGATTGAAGCTACAGCGCAAGGGATAGCATCAATGCTATGTGCACACGGGCCCGAGGTTGAATGGAGGATATGCACGATATGGGAAGCTGCGTACGGCTTAATTCCGTTGAGTTCATCTGTAATAGATCTTCCAGAAATCATCGTTGCGACCCCTTTACAACCACCTGTATTATCATGGAACCTATACATACCCCTCCTAAAAGTTCTTGAATATCTGCCACGTGGCAGTCCATCTGAAGCATGTCTCATGAAGATATTTGTTGCTACCATTGAAACAATCCTTCAAAGAACATTTCCAGCAGAATCTTCGTTTGAACACACAACAAAAACACGATACGTTTTCAGGTCTGCTTCCAAAAACTTGGCGGTAGCCGAGCTTCGAACCATGGTTCACTCGCTGTTTTTAGAATCATGTGCCACTATCGAGCTTTCGTCTAGACTACTTTTTGTTATTTTGACTGTGTGTGTTAGCCATGAAGCCCAGCTTCATGTGGGAAAGAAACCAAAAGGCGAAGGGGGTAAAACAGTAAATAAACAAGGGCCTGTTGCGGCTTTTGATTCTTACGTTCTGGCTGCTGTTTGTGCTCTTGCTTGTGAGCTTCAGCTTTTTCCTTTGATTTCAAGAGCAGGTAGTAGTAATCATTCAAATGCCGAGGACGTTTCAAAAAACGTAAAGCTGGTTAAATCTGCAAATGGTTTCCAGAACAGTATCGATTCAGCAGTTAGTCACACTCGTAGGATATTATCGATTTTGGAAGCGCTTTTTTCTCTAAAACCGTCGTCTGTTGGCACATCTTGGAGTTATAGTTCAAATGAAATAGTCGCTGCTGCTATGGTCGCGGCTCATATTTCTGAGCTTTTTAGACGGTCAAAGGCTTGCATGCGTGCATTATTGGTTTTGATGAGGTGCAAATGGGATAAACAAATTCACTCTACTGCATCTTCACTTTATAATTTGATCGATATTCATGGTAAAGCAGTTGCATCGATTGTCAACAAAGCAGAGCCGTTGGATGCACCCATCTCAAACCATCACCCTATTGTATGCTTAAACGGTAAAAAACAAAATAGCTGTGAAACAGAAACAGGGGAGTCATCAACCGCACATCAAGTCACTGAAAAAACTATGGCAACGAATGATAAAGTTTCTAAGTTATGTGATGACATGGACAGCAGCTCTGAGAAAGGGATAATGAGTTTTCCGTTTAATGCTTCAGAGTTGGCTAATTTTCTTACTATGGACCGACATCTTGGATTTAATGGCAGTGCACGCGTTCTTTTAAGATCAGTACTGACGGAGAAACAAGAGTTGTGTTTCTCCGTTGTGTCGTTGCTCTGGCATAAGATGATCGCATCACCTGAAATGCAACTTACTGCAGAAAGCACCTCTGCTCAGCAAGGATGGAGACAGGTAATCTTTCTATTTTTAACAATGTCCATCTTATACTAAAAACCATTTCTGATACTTGTATCTAAGCATTGGTGCATTTATGTGAGACTTTTAATATATTGTTGTTTCTCGACACAGGTAGTTGATGCACTCTGCAATGTGGTGTCAGCATCACCGACAATAGCTGCAACTGCTATCGTTCTTCAGGTCCAGATTTTGTTCATCTCTGAATTGTTTCTAAGCATTTATTGATTAGCATTATCGTTTGACAAATATTTAGCCGTCAGTTATGACAAATATTTATTATTGTTTAGTCACTTTCCTGGTTTTATGTATTTGCATGTCAGGCCGAGAGGGAATTACAGCCATGGATTGCTAAAGACGATGATCTTGGTCAAAAAATGTGGAGAATAAATCAACGAATCGTGAAGTTAATTGTGGAGTTAATGAGAAAACACGACACGCCCGAGTCACTAATGATATTAGCCACTGCATTAGACCTGCTACTGCGTGCCACTGATGGCATGCTTGTTGATGGAGAAGCTTGCACCTTACCACAACTTGAGGTTTTTGTTCTTATTATCATTCGTGTTAAACCATAACATATAGTTCACATAATGTATCAACATGTTTGCGACTCTGTTTTATGTCAATATTTGGTGATGTGTTGTGTATTTCATGCTCGATTTCAGCTTCTGGAAGCAACAGCTAGAGCAGTTCAGCCTGTTCTCGAGTGGGGAGAATCAGGGTTGGCAGTTGCAGATGGTCTCTCTAATCTACTCAAGGTAAAAAAAAAATAAACAACCTTTGGAAAATTGTAAAAAAAAAAGAACGCATTGGCTAATTGATTGTGTTTGTGATAGTGTCGCCTGCCAGCTACAGTGCGATGCCTCTCTCACCCGAGTGCTCACGTGCGAACACTCAGCATATCTGTTCTTAGAGCCATTTTGCATGTCGGGGCAATAGGTGAAGCCATCGACTGGGAAGCAGACCTGGGGAAATGTCTAAACTGGGAAGCGCGCAGTCGAGTTGCAACTGGAATGCCAATTGATTATCTGGATATTGCTGCAAAGGAGTTGGGTTGTCCAATATCCATCTAATCTAATCAATGGCGATAGGGTTGTACAGTATACATGGTGCCCGCTTGATGATTTATATTCATAGGCTCCTTATCTTTTACTTATGCATAGAGATATATGCCTTTGTATTTCAGATTGTTAAGATGTATTACTTATCAGAAATTAATCTTTGGATACTTAAACTTCTGTTTGGATACAACATGTCTCTACTTGTGTTTTCAGTTTCATGTCATGTTCCAAATTAAACTGGTTCTTTTTAACACCGGTGCAAATACACTGGTGTTTTTTTTTGTTATTTACTCTAGAATGTTACGAGTACTTGGACGCAGGATTGGTATACAACACGTTGATATCTGAATCAGCAAAACGAACAATATTGATACGAAAATGAACCAAAAAGAATAATAGTGAGATGTGAATTTTTCCACACTACATAAATATCACTACAATTTAGAATCGTCATAGGTTAAAATAAGAAACATTTGCTTCACCAAGATCCTCATATCAGAAAGTGATAAAAATAACACAAATAATGGTAATTTAATCAAAAGGAATTTTGGGTATCAACTAACTATGCTTTAGACCTTCTCACCCGCGATTGAAGTTTGGTGATTGTTTTTGGGAAGCAAATGAGCGTGCCGTTCTTTGCCACCAGGTTTCGAAGACGCATTCCCATACCAAATCATGCCCACTATGGCTATGATCATCCCAATCACCACATGAAGGTTTAACCCTTCTCTCCCAAAAAATGTGAATCCCAAAATCAAAACCAGTATGGTTTTCATATGCCCAAGTACTTGGAATGAGACCGCTGTGAATCGCCCGATGCAGATGAACTGGCTCAGATTCGTGCCTACAGCAATTGTGCACGAGAGGAGTATGAACACCTGTGCCGTTATAAACTCAGTCACTCAACAACAGAAAACCACTACTTTGTACTATCATGCACACAGATTGTAATTGAAGTTAATGAAATAACTGTATATGAAGTGAAGTACACTCACCGTAGATGGTAGATCATATTTAAAAGCGTCCACTCTCTTGTCAGTCAACCAGTAATCTAAAAACGGGCCCAATACTAGCAAAGATCCAGCCTGGATAGGTGCGGTATGTCCCAGCAGATTGAAGGAGCTTAATGAGTATTTCCTTTGAAGATAATGAACGTACTGTATTGCACATAAAAAGTCAGATTCGGAACAAGGCAGAAGATCAGTTCATTCAAAATTAAGAAAAGGTGTTTCTTTTGTAAGAATCCATGTAACGATTAGAAATATTGAACGCTTCGTTATTATGTAAATACTTATTAAAGTGGAGGGATGGAAAAATTACGTATTGCTGAAGAGAGGTGGTCCATACTGCAATGAAAGCAGCAACAAAACCTTTGGCGTTAACGCTCACATCAGTAACAGTGCAGACAGCAACACCCAGAAGAACCACCAAAATACTGAGTTTTGTGTCTCTTGAATATCGAATCTTATCAAACACAACTTCAAATAAGCATGATACAGGGATCATACTCAACTTTGCGATCTGACATTAACAAAATATAACTCAGCATAGATGTTTCAAAATCAGAATGGGAGACCGGAATGAATATTACCTGGTAGAATCCCACTGAGTTCCACATAAGACTGACGTTCATCCCGACAATAGAGAAGTTGGCAAAGAGGACAAATTTCATAAGTTCTGAAGTGGGTAGATGGGATGGTTGGATGTAGCCCAGCCACCTAAGAACAACGGTCATCAAGGTGGTAGTAACGAAATGCAATCCAGTTAACGTAGTTGCTGCATATGATCAAGTACAAATATGAATGTCTAGCAACCATAAATGAATTTTAAGAAAATATATCTTGAAAGAGTATAAACAAGATCATTACCAAAAGTGAAACCATATGTGGCCATTAACGCTTTGTTCACTATGATGATCCCCACGGAAGTGACTATGTTGAACATCCATGCTGCAGCATCTACTGCCGCCTTTTTATCAGCCTTACTAGATGGAGGCATTTTCAGTATCGTTGATCCCACATCCGATTTCTTGTTTTGTCACAGATATTTTCTGAAACACTGAGAAAGGTTAGCAAGCAAGCACTCGTTCATTCATTCATATTAGTTTACAAACGTATCAAGAAAGAAAAGAATTGATGCAGCTAGAAGGAGAGGCTACGGTGCTGTCGAGAAATGTCTTGGGTAACAATAACGGATGAGTGTAATCTCACACAGGGCATAAACATACATATATATATATATAGAGAGAGAGAGAGAGAGAGAGCATGCTACAATCTATCAGCATCAACAAATATAAAGGGGTAAATTTGAAAACATGAATGAAGCACTCAAAAGCTAGTTTGACCTAAGTGGCATCTGTGAAGATAAGCAGGGAGGGATCTTTGAGAATCTGATATAGTTTAACCCCAGCAACTTCAACTTGAAACTTCAGCCAACATACATACATACATACATACATACATACATACATGGTATGATGATGATTCGAAACAGGAGTTGAATAAAATAGAAAATTGAGTAAGGGACTAATGGAATTGGAAGAGTAGGGGTAATCAGATCCGCAATGAAGCAAATCAAATGAGAAATCAAACAGAAAATTCAGATCTACAATTGTTGTTGATAAGGAGGAGGAGGAGGAGGAGGGAGTAAGTACCTAAATCAATCGAATCGGAATAAATGAATCCGGATCTCCACACTGCTTGCTTGCTTAGGGAGGAGGATTGAATGCTTCTTATGTGACTTGTATGTTTTGGCTATCTTCTTGTCTTGCATTGCATACTCATCTTACTCAAATTATTATTATTATTATTATTATTTATTATTATTGTTATTGTTATTGTTATTGTTATTGTTATTGTTATTGTTACTGTTACCTGATGGCGCAAGTGAATTCTTGGTTGAGTACGAAGCGTTTTTTCATGCACCTCCACAAACAACTTACCTTTCAGAAATCTAGGCATGCTTTCCGAAGAAACTCACTGAACCGAGAGGTATCCGGAGAAATCTTAGTTATAGCCTAATATTTCTGCATAAAGGATTGTCCCTTGTTCGTGCTTCTGGGTGATCTCACTTCAGACTATCTGCAAAACTAGCAACGCCGTTAGTCTCGTCACGAGAGAAAGGGGGAGGGTTTTCTCCGTGACCACACTCCGGCATGAGAATAAGTATTTGGTATTGAAAGGTAATAGCAAGTAGTAAGTAAGTTCGTATCTGGGTGTAGATCATTTTACCTTGAGGTATGACCCTTATTTTATTACCGAAGATAGGTGTGTTTATGAGATGGGCTGATGGGTCTTGGGCCCGGCCCAGACGACCAGGGATATCCTTTCTGTCCCTCTGCATCGATCATTAATGATCTCTAGCAGGAAGTATGCTTTGTCGGATGTTGAATGGAGCCACGTGTCATGGTAGTTGTCCATGGTGTCAGACCTGTCATCAGCCGAAAGTGAAGAATGTGTGACAGTCACTGGCGTGAGTATGGTTGGTGTATAATCTGGCCTCTGCATTACTGTTCATGCGATGCAGTCTGACACAACCTGCCGAGCGACTATTGGGTCATAGCTCTGCCACTTTGTACCCTTGTATTGGTCAACGCCTCTTTGCGCTTTTCCCTTCCGTGAGGCTTTCAGTGCTTTCTGGCCAGCGCAGAGTTGTAGGGATTAAGTCCTTTTGTTAACAAGACCATGAGTTGATCTCATGTTTGTCTTGTCCTTGTGCAAGGTTTTGGGACTTCGCGGTTAGAGGGTTGTTTGATTCGTGCAGTGTGAAAGAGCCTGCGCTTGTAGATCTAACCTGCCGTTGCGCCAAGTATGCAAGGTTTCATGTGTTGGTCTAAAAAAAGGGGGGGGGGGGTGGTTTGGTTTGGGCCTTTCTTCTTCTTGAAAATGAGGATACAAAAGAAGAACGCGTGAAACACACAAGACAGACAAAGGGGATACGTGTAGATAGATAGGTTAAGAAGGTTGTCGTCTGTCTTCTCTTTCGTCACCGATTCGTATAACTTATAAGTTGCACGATATCCATACGAAACCTCCGAATCCGGTGGAATCAGATTCATTGACCACATAAATTAGGGTTTTTACAATTATTTTAGGTTTTCCACAGTAATATTATTATTATTATCATCATCATTATGGCGAAGAAGAGGAAATCATTGGCTACAAGCCTAGACGAAGTGGATCGGACGATGCACTCCACCTTTTGCAGCGCCGCTAACTCTCTCTCTCAACTCTATTCTCAGGCCATGAGCCACCAGAAGCTTTCTTTTCTCTCCGGTGAACGCCATGGTTTGGTAATAAACTATTTCTTTTTTGTTTCGTGTCCTATTATTAAACCCTAGCTTTTTTATTTGTCTCAGTTTTGCTTTTAACCTGTTGAAATTTACCTTTCAATTATCTGTCGTTTTCATGTTTATTGCGGTTTTAGAATTGTTTAAACATTTTTATTTGTTAAAGCATTCTTAGTGGTAATGTTAAGTGACCCTGATGTGTATGTAGTTGTTTTGATATATGTTTAAAAAGTCATTCTTTGGATGACTAAATGTAACTAGTAAATCTATCACTGCTTAGTTTAGCGAATGTCCTTTGTGCCATGTATTCTTTTTTTTATTTGTTCTATAAAATTGCAATTTTTTCTCATTAAGACTTCAGTCTAAACATACCTGTGTTTGTATCAAGTATCAGCGATCTTGGTTTTAAAAAGCGAGCCTTAGGCGTGAGGTGACCTCAGAAGCAGGCTGTCTTGCTCCCTACTGCGTAAGGCCCAGGCTGTACAAAAAGCTTGAGGCACAAAAAGTGCACAGAAAAGCGGCAACAGGCGTAGTCTTGAGGCATGCCTTTCGTACAAGGAAGGCTTTGTGCATCAGGATGCTGTACATATAGCTTTTTAGGCTGTGCAATAATCTTATTTGTATATTAAATCATGTATAAAGCTTATTTATAGCTCAATTTTTGGTAGGTGATGGTAAAAAGTAATGAGATGTATAAAAAAATATATAAAGTAACTGCGCCTTGCGTAGAAAAAGTGGCGCATTTTTGCACCTCAGCTCGGGACCTAATCGCCCTTGCGCGCCTTGCGTTTTTTAAAATCATGTCAACAATCATTACAGAATGCTTGTGACATGTATTTGGTTCACAAGTTTTCTTCGCTGTTTCATGAAAGTGCTATTTTGGAATTTGGATATCCAACTGCTTCAAAGTCTCCTACTAATTATTTACTAAGCAATTTATCAACTTTTGGGCCAAAGGCAATATTGATGTATAGTAAAATCTATTTTGATCTTTTTGGTTTGTAACTTAATAAGAAATTTCTAACCTTAACATCAGTTGTATAATTATCAATTTATATATCATTTAAGTTAGACTAATGCCTTGTGCAGGAAAAGCTCTACCAATGGATTTCCAAACAACAAGGGGAAGGATTGAGAGTTACTTCCGATGACATACTTGCATATATCCAGGTTCACATTTTAATATTCCCCTAATAGTTATCAACTATACATGAATTACTTTTTTGGTATAAATTTCAACAATCGACATATGTAAGGGAGCCGATTTTGATTCCAAAATAGCATGTGCAATGAGCATATGCTATTCTGAACTTACCCTCAGGCCACTCGGTGTGGGGGGTCGTCCAGGCCCGGCCTGGCCCGGCGACGCCCCCCAACACCGCCCCGGGTGGTCCGGCGTCGTCGCGGGGCCCGCAGGGGGACGTTGGAGACGGGTCGCGTGTGTTTGAAAAACTAGCCGGCAACCTTCTTCAATTAGGGTTTGTGAAAATGGAAGGTAAAGAAGATAACCAAATTCAAGATTCCGGCAACCTTCTTCCACCAGCTCCGCCGCCGCACACAGCGGCACCAACACCACCACCGCTGCCGCCGGCTGAAACAACGGTGGTTGGTGTGAATTTTGGGTCAGATGGGTTCAAGAAAAAGAGGGGAAGACCGAGATGGTGAGAGTGGTGGCCGGAGATGAAGACGATGGTGAGAGTGGTGGCCGGTGGGTGGTGTGAATTTTGGGTCAGATGGGTTCAAGAAAAAGAGGGGAAGACCGGGATGGTGAGAGTGGTGGCCGGAGGTGGAGCTGATGGTGGTGGTGTGGTGGACAACTATAATATTAAAAAAAAAACTAGGTGGGGTCGGGTCGTCACCCATGTCCTTGGTTCCATCCTTGGAGGGGCGTCCTCCAAGGACTTTGACGTGGATGCTGACGTGGCGGGTCGTCATCTAGGGAGGCCCGTCACCCACACCGAGTAGCCTTATAAGTCTACTTTTGGCGCAATATGCATCATTCTTAATAAGTTTCAAACAGAATCAATTAATTATCAACTACATTTATTTGCAGGCTGAGTTGGAATCTTATGTGGAAGAGCCATCAATGACTCCAAGAAATTTCCACCAGCAGCATAGTCAAGCCACAAGCGCAAACCCGTTTACAAACTCTGGCCCATCTAATGTTCCTAGTGGTCTACACGCTGATCAACAACCAAGGAACTACATTTTCTCAAATGCTTTATCAAGCCCAGTTCGTCGTAGCCTTCAAAACTATCATATATCTCATCAGAATCGTGATTCCGTTGACTCTTCAATGGACATGCATGCAGATAATGAATCTACTCATTGAAAGTTTTTCAATATTCATTCATCTGTCAAGACTATCTAGAATGTTGCGATCCTATTGGTGGTGGTGATATGGGAAACCGGAAAAGTTGGAAGGATTTGCTGAGGAAATTGGACCATAGATGAAGGTAAGGTTGGGTTGGATGAAAGAAGTAGATGTAGTGTTTTTTTTATTTCTTTTTCTTATGGTATGCTATTCTCATAGACTTGTGGATCGTTCATCTTTATGTTACATGTAAACTGATTTTACCTGTGTTATGAAATGTTCTATTTCAATTTTATTATAAAACCAGAAGTTACACACGCTCCCTTCACCCACATGTATACCCTTTTATATAGGGGGGGGGGGGGGGGGGTGTGGGTATATACGGGATGTTTCAATTAGAACCAAGAAATTTGTCAAGAGCAGCATAATACACTTTTATGTGTTGCTTTGAATGTAATATGTTTTACATAACCACATTATATCTCTCTTGCTACCTTAAAACACAAAACGTCGTTTTGATCATGGAGATGTAGTATCGGAGGTACCGGTTGTTCAACAATACAGGAAAACCAACATGTATTGAAATGGAAACTATGAAAATGAATACTGGTGCCACTGATGGTGTTTGGTTGATTTTGTTTAAGTTCAATTAGATACGGTATTAAAGCTTGACGTTAAAAATACATTATTTGCAAAAAACAATTACCTTGGAGGAGTGTTGAATGAAAAAAAATTAAACTTGTATGAAAATTGTGAGTAAACTGTCATTTTGGTCCCTGATGTTTCGTCAGTTTTGCCACTTTAGTTTAAATTTCAAACCTTTTGCCATTTTGGTCCCTGTAGTTTCATGTTTTTGCCATTTTGGTCCAAATTTCGAAGTCAACTCAGATTTAAAAAAAAAAGCCTGGTTTTCGTCATTTTCTTCAGGTGCATTTTGGTCATTATACTTTTATTATAACTTATTATTAATTAAAAATAATATATATAACTAATCAAATTATATATATAACTAATCAAATCTAAGATCTGTCTCCTCTCTAATGCAATTGTTATGTTAATGCTTGTCGAAGATCATTTTCGCCTCCAAAATAGAATATTTAGCTCCATCCGTATTCAACCGGGTTCTATTTCTCCACTTTCAGCTGTCCTGCCTGTTGTTATGAGTCCCTCTAAGGACTCTCAAGGACTTCCTTTTGAAGTACGCATTCAAGTTTCCCTTCTCAATTTCCATCTTTTGACCCCATAAATGCTAAATTTGTGCTGTTAATTCTCATCAGGTTCTTGCTTCAATGACTGATGATAAAGGGGAAATCTCAGCATCCATAGTGAAAAGCAGGTGTGTGTGATAAAGAGAGAAGAGAGAGAGAGATATTAGATTTGATTACTTATATGTATTATTTTTAATTAATAATTAATAATCAGTTAAAATAAAGCATAAATGACCAAAATGACCCTCCCTGAAGAAAAGGACAAAAACCAGGTTTCTTTTTTGAAAATCTAAGCTGAATTTGAAATTTGGACCAAAATGACAAAAAAAACGAAACCACAGGGACCAAAATGACAAAAGATTTGAAATTTGGACTAAAGTGGTAAAACTGGCCAAACCTCAGGGACCAAAATGGCAGTTTACTCGAAATGAACAAAATAAATTATAAAAAGGAAAAAGAAAAATGTTTTAGTTAATATATGAAGTTGGGATAAAAGGAATATTGAAAAGTAAGAATGGTTTGGTGGATAAGAAAAAGAAAGACTTGTCAATTTATGAACCGCAAACACACACTTGCGAGAGCAACTACACCTTCCTTCATCGCCTTTCATTTCATTTCATTTATTGAATGTTCATAAACAAAACCCTAACTCAATTCATCGACACAACAAACAAACTCATGTCACTGGCTTCAATCCCCACCACATCATTCTCAACCGTTCGATTCTCTGCAACCAAGCCTACCATACGCAGCAGCGCTCAAGCTGATGGACCCTTACGAAGACCTTCCATTGCCACTCCACCTGTAACCTTTCCGCCCTCCCCCTCACCAGCACCACCGGCGATGGAGTATCAGAGGCAGAGGGCGAAAGAGCTTCAGGAGTATTTCAAGCAGAAGAAACTGGAAGAGGCTAATCAAGGTCGTCCCTTCTTTGGGTTTATTGCCAAAAATGAAATCTCTAATGGCAGGTTTGTATTTTTAATTTCTTAGTTGGTATTTTTGCTTGCGTCATAAATATTATTACTTAAGTTAACCTATTTATTACCAACTGGATAGCTAGCTATCCCTGTATGGTTTAGATCCAAATGATAAGGGTTAATTCTACACTAGCTGTGCGGGTACTTCATATTACCACTTGTGGAATGAGAACACACATACCAAAGCATCAATGGATATATATATCCATATGAAAAGGTCATGTGATGATGTGTTTCCGTCTTTCTGAAATCGAAGAAAGCGTTTTGCTAGGTCCAAATGAATGATAACGAAGAGCACCAACACTTTGTTAGATAAGAGTCAAATCGAGTGAGACGAATGGGAAGATAGATAGATTGAAAATGAGAGGTTATCGTCACACATATCAAGAATATAAAGCTGTTGAGACATCATTGCAATATTGGATGGATGAGGCTCCATGCCCAAAACGAAGTAGAGCGGATGAACATCTTATAGGGCTGGAGAACGAACCACCTCGTCTATGTATCCACATAAACAAACATATACATTTAGTTGACTCCTTACTATAATTAATATCAAATTAACTGACGCTCTATGTTAAACTATACATCAAACAAGATCTATACCATTACTTTTAAGCTATAAATTATAATATGATTTTGTATTTTATATATATATATATGTATGTACTATATCAGCTTCTGCAGTGTTTTCTTATACAAAGAAACTTCATCTAATTATTCTTGTATAGCACGAACACGCCATGATTTAATTCTCTACACTTTTGGTTATGTTCTTTCTGGGACAAGTATGAGGACCAAGTAACATACATAGATTTGTATCCTTAATCCTCTTACTGCTACCTTTGTTGTTGTCGTTTATAGTACTGATCATGTGATTTGTTGGATGGAGTAGATGGGCGATGTTCGGTTTTGCTGTGGGAATGTTAACAGAGTATGCAACTGGATCGGACTTTGTGGATCAAGTCAAGATTCTACTGTCCAATTTCGGTATTCTAGATTTGGAATGATCAGTCAGTCAGTCAGTCAGTCAGTCATGTCTCTTGTAAAATTCAAACACATATGTATGTATTCCAACTTGATTTTTTTTTTCATCACACTTGATAAGTGTTTTAAGGAATATATACGTGCTGCTATTTATACAAGTTTGCCTTGGAAATATTTGTTTATTTATATTTATGTCCAAGCAAATATATGAAGTTGTTGGGCGTTTGTCATTTGACTGACTGACTGACTTGCCGATGAGATTCCTCTTTCCTCATATTCCCACTTTTAACATGTATTCATCAATACCTTTCACATAACTGTTTGAATTTTTTAGTCTTATTGTAACTAATAAAATGATTCTTCTTCTTCTTTTTTTTTTTTAAATTAAAAACTCTATGGTGATAATTAAAATAAGATGTACGTGAGGTGAGAAAATGAAATAAGAGAATAAGATGATGGATGACCTTTGGAGTATATAAATAAAGTAAAAGATAAAATATGTAACTTGGATTTAATTGAATAGTTATTAGTTACTGAAACAAAGGAGAAGTTAAGATTTTTTTAATGAAAAATATTAATTCTAGTCTACTTTACTTTACGTCAATAACTCTAAACTTTTCATTTATTTGAATTTAAACCTGAAACCTTTCCTCTCATACTTCTATTAGAGGAACTAATTAGTAACTTTATTCAAAATAATAATAATAAAAATAATCATATGTTTTTTATTATATGAAACTAAAACTTGTGAAATTCCGTAAATAAAAAACTTATCACTAAATTTCAAAATCTAGTATTTTGGCAAATTTAATTATGCTCCAATTTGCATGTATCTTGCTTAGTCTTTTACGCCTAGTACCTCACCATATATACACATTCTCCTTCACTTCATTTCACTAAACACAGATTCAACTCAAAACACATTCATCAAAAGTCCATCAAATTTAATATACAATACCGTTATGAAAATGGATGAAAATAACGCACCAAACTACCAACAAGGCTTTGAAATTTCCGGGACAGTCCAAGTTCTTCGATGACTATGGCGACTAAAAAGAACAGGGACTCTTTGGACTGCTAGCGCACATATTATCACCGCGGTCATAGGCTCCGGTGTCCTGGCATTGGCATGGGCCACGGCTCAGCTGGGTTGGATCGCTGGACCCACTGTTCTTTTTCTTTTTTCCTTCGTAACTTACTACTGTTCTTGCCTTCTCGCTTCATGTTACCGTGACCCTGTGACTGGCAAACGGAACTATACCTACATGGATGCCGTCAAATCCAATCTTGGTATGCCAAATCCTGCTTAGATAAACAATTGGTGCATGCATGCATGCATGCTATTTCAAAATAAAGTTTGGAATTTTTAATCTTAATTTTCAGGTGGGTTTAAATTTAAGATTTGTGGGTTCATTCAGTATTTTAATCTTGCTGGAACTACAATTGGGTACACCATTGCTGCCTCCATTAGCATGATGTGAGTAGCTGCTATATATAAAATAACCGTTGATATGTTGTTAATAAAAATTAAGAAGGTTTTTAATTGTAAAATGATTTGAAGGGCTATAAAAAGATCAAGTTGTTTTCATGAGAAAGGACATGATAGTCGCTGTGGAGTATCGGGGACTCCATTTATAGTCTTGTTTGGGGCTGTGCAGATCTTCCTTTCTCAAATCCCGGATTTTCATGAGATTTCATGGCTGTCGATAGTGGCCGCCGTCATGTCCTTCACGTACTCCGCCATCGGTCTTGGTCTTGGGATCGCTAAATTTGCGGATTTCTTCCAACGCAAGTAATATGCTCATTTAGTTACGTACCAACGAGTATCACTGATGTGTTGGTGAAGTGGTTACTGACGGATAAACTGTAGGCACCCGGACTTTGGCAAATCTTTTATAAAAAAAATACAACTGACTCGAATTTCAGGAGTAGGTATATGGCCGGCCATCGGTGATACTCTTTTCTTAGTAGTGTTTTTTCGATGATTTTTAGATAATTCAATAATATATTTATGTAACAAAATTATATAAGAACACTTTAGTTAAACTTACTATAGTTACAAAACTTTGAAAGGAATTATTTATCCAAAGAAAAATTATGTAAAACTAGAAGAATAAATGAATCAAATGATTTGAAAAGCAGCCATGTTTTTATCAATATCATCCATCATATATATAATACTTTTTCTTAAGAAAGTTATTTTTCTTTAATAATGCTACATGGAACTAATAACGGTTATAACTCAAATTAACAATGTAATTAGTTTCCCAACACGCTTGTTGAACAAACTCCTTGATTATATATTTATTTTCACAAAATAGTACTTTTCTAAATTGTTACTTATGTTGAACAACAGATAATGGTAAAATCAAGGGAAGTGACTCAAACACAAAAAGTATGGAGGAGTTTCCAAGCATTTGGGGCCATTGCATTTGCCTACGCTTACTCCAATGTCCTCATTGAAATCGAAGACACAATCAAAGCCCCGCCACCAGAGACCGAGCAGGAGACGATGAAGAAGGCGACTTTGATAAGCGTGATAACGACGTCTGTTTTCTATATGCTTTGTGGCTGCTTTGGTTATGCTGCTTTCGGAGACCATGCTCCAGGAAACCTTCTAACCGGGTTTGGGTTCTACGACCCTTTCGGCCGGCCTGGGTGGGTGGTTGGTTGGGTGTGGAGGTAAATAAAAAGAAGAAGTCAAACTATGGTTCCTAGTTCCAGGTTCCTGTCCAAAACATTGGTGAGCTTTGAGTTCAATTTCATCATCATCTTTCAGTAGACGTTAAGGAAGAAGATCAGGTGTGGTGTGGTAGGGAAAGTGTGACTAAGAGAAAGAAAAGGCCAGCATGAAAAAGATAATTGAACAACTTGTTTAATAGCCATTCAACATCTATATGTAGGTGTTTAATGTTTATGAAAAATTGGACGGAAATTAGTTGGCCGACGGATAAGAGGAACGATGATTTCCTTTCTTTTTTGGGTGACAAATATCTCTTTCTGTTTTTTGTGGTAGATAATATTATTTTAAATTTCCTTGAATAAAATAAAAGATAATATTATTACGCAAACCAAACCCATACTTGAAAAACGGCAAATATTATACAAAAATGTTTATGATATAATAAAAAAAATTGTATACCTTTCATATAGAACTATATACTCCACGTATAGGTTTTCTATCTATATGTGGAAAACCAATCTAATAGGTTGCATATAAGGCTGTATATAACTAAGCTCTCAGATAAAAACTGTCATTTACACACTGAATTCTAAAATTAGTGTCCTATATAAGATGTATAGGTTGCAACTGAGTCTCTCTCTCTATACCCACAGTATAAACTTATTATACCAAGCATATAGTAAGATTGGTATCCAATTTGACTTTGTATATCTCTACCCTCCTGGCTTTTCGTGTATTTTCATATCTACCCACATCAGACGCCGGTGTCAACCTTAACCAATATTATTCCTCCTCCTTTATATTATTATTTTATTATATTATTATTATTATTATTATTATTATTATTATTATTATTATTATATTATTATTATTATTATTATTATTATTATTATTATTATTATTATTATTAATTATTATTATTTATTATTATTATTATTATATTATTATTATTATTATTATTATTATTTATTATTATTATTATTATTATTATTATTATTTATTATTATTATTATTATTATTATTATTTATTATTAATATTATTATTATTATTATTATTATTATTATTATTATTATTATTATTATTATTATTATTATTATTATTATTATATTATTATTATTATTATTATTTATTATTATTATTATTATTATTATTATTATTATTATTATTATTATATTATTATTATTATTTATTATTAATTATTATTATTATTATTATTATTATTATTATTATTATTATTATTTATTATATTATTATTATTATTATTATTATTTTATTATTATTATTATTATTATTATTATTATTATTATTATTATTATTATTAATTATTATTATATTATTATTATTATTATTATTATTATTATTATTATATTATTATATTATTATTATTATTATTATTATTATTATTATTTATTATTATTATTATTATTATTATTATTAATTATTATTATTATTATTATTAATATATTATTATTTATTATTATTATTATTATTATAATTATTATTATTATTATTATTATTATTATTATTATTATTATTATTATTATTATTATTATTATTATTATTATTATTATATTATTATTATTATTTATTATTATTATTATTATTATTATTATTATTATTATTATATTATTATTATTATTATTATTATTATTATTATTATTATTATTATTATTATTATTATTATTTATTATTATTATTATTATTATTATATTATTATTATTATTATTATTATTATTATTATTATTATTATTATTATTATTATTATTATTATTATTATTTTATTATTATTATTATTATTATTATTATTATTATTATTATTATTATTATTATTATTATTATTATTATTATTATTATTATTATTATATTATTATTATTATTATTATTATTATTATTATTATTATTATTATTATTATTATTATTATTATTATTATTATTATTATTATTATTATTATTATTATTATTATTATTATTATTATTATTATTATTATTATTAATTATTATTATTA